>JABWTJ010000051.1:1614006-2290673 GCA_016801875.1 Solanum sitiens
TTGAGATGGGAGAAGTATAAGTATATATATCCCTATAATATATCTTAAAGTGGAATAATCACTTATTATATCCGTTTAAATTAATGACGATATAAGAAAATCTTTGTACTATTACTATAAAAAAAATATTTTTTTTTCAGTAATAAATAGACAAGTTAATAAAGAGTGCTAAAATCTTTTGCTGGTACAAATAAAGTGTCATAAGATCCAATGTCGCTAAAGGCTTTAGGGACATACAAAGAGTGTTAATTGCCGCTAAAAATACATATTAGCGGCAATTGAACTATTGTCATTAATTAATTGTCGCGAAAGATCATTTTTAATGTAGTAAACCTATTATAAATCCAAGATATAAGAAATATTTAGCACATTGCTTGCCATTTTTGAGTTATTTAATCGGGTTAGATTCGAAAGATGATAGTAAAATAGTAACAACGTAGAAAAGATGATGTATGAACACAATAACAAAAACAAATTTTAGAAACGGTAATGTATGAATACAATAACAAAAGACAAATTTTAGCGGTAATAAATATGCACATTAACAGATATTTCACATTAACATAGAGTACTATAATATTTACCGGCATTAGTTGATTGTAATTGAATTCAATGTCGCTATAGGCTTTAGGGACATTTATAAAGAATATTAAATTCCAATAAAGATACATATTTAGTGACAATTAAACTATTATCATTAGTTAATTGCCGTTAAAAATCATTTTTGATATAGTTAAAAAAAATAGAAAGATAAAGTAAATGTGAAACCTAAGAATTTCCATTTGAGGCATAATGGGGAGGAGGCATTAAAATATATGATAATGTGTGAATTTTATACTTTATAATTCAATGTGTATATAACTTAAATTGAATAACTATACAGTAGTATAAATCAAATAAAGTAGATAACATGATGTGAATTAAATACTTGGGGTTGTTGTAAGTTGGAACGAACTATTCCTTTTATTTTGTTGTTGTTGAAAGAGATACCAAAAATAGTTGAAAATGCATCTATCAATGAAAATGAGATTAAAAAATGTTCTTAGATGATGTAAAATTAAATAAAAATATCCTTAATTAATAATTTGATCTAAAAAAGCTTTCATAGTTAACAATTTGATCCAAAAATGTCACTAATAATTGTAAGAATATTTTGAAATCAAATTATTAACAAAAAAAATAATATTTTTTTTAATCTTACATAATTTAAGGATGTTTTCTTTTCTGGTCTATGAATAAAGAAATTGCAAGTTGCATACTTTCAACATTTGTTTGCTCCTTTTTTAATAAAGGAAGATATGCAAGTTGTATCAATAATATTGCTGGTATCATCTCACCTCATTACTCTTTGTTGTGTTGTGGACTTTGGGTTATATTTTAAGAAGATTATAATTAATTAATAATTGCAAGTTGGAGTTGCAAGTGGATGTACTACTCATTAGTGTCTTTATTTATTAGAAAAAATGACTTCACACTACCTTCCACACTCAATTACGCATCTCTTTGTTGGTTTTTTTTTTTTCTCTTTAATTATGTTCTTTTGTTTTGCCAAAGAATCAAAAATATATATATATATATATATATATATATATATATATATATATATATATATATATATATATATATATATATATATATATATATATGAGCAACGTACAAAAATTCTACATGGTATACTCTAGTTTACAATATAACTAATTTTATTAGATTTTGATGCGTCTATATACGTCCAAATATGTGTAATTTATTCTAGATACATTGCATCCAAGTGGTTTTGCATATATCTCGGATACATAACAAATCTCAGTTACCATCCTCGCATTCGTCGCCACTATCTTGTGTATCTGGTTGTATTTGAGATACATGTAAATCGCTCAGATACATGTATCTAGAGTGATTCACATGAGATACATAACGAATCTCGCTCGCTTCTCTCCGTATTTTAATGTATTTAGTTGAAAAAATACATGTATCTCGGTTGATCTTCCTTGATATATGATAAAAAATTCTTAATTATTGGTAAGTTACGTAATTATTTAAAAATATAAATAAAATTAATATATATAGTTTGAATGTATATACGTAATAAAGATTTTCAACTTAAATAAGAATGTGCAAACTAAGAATTTCCCAACTCGATCGAGAGACATAGAAATTACATATGGTAGGTTTAGATTATGGTAGTAGGACATAGAAATTATAGGCCTAGTGGGTTAGAATTTGGGTAGGCCAATAGACTAGGAGTGAGAGATTCAACTATTTCCTTTAGTATAAATAGATAGTATAGCTAATTAGGAGAGAGTGAAAATTTTCTTAATTATTGTTCTCTCTTCCGTAGTTCTTCTTTCTTAATTTAGCATGACGTCAGAGTCATATTATTCGTATTAAACCTCGTAAAACTTGTTCACGTATTTAATATTCCAAAGTTATTTGAGTGTTTAGAGTGATGAATGAAAATTCACATTCACTTTTTGAAAACTTCGAATTACATAAAAATTTATTTGGATATTATTTTCACAATTTTTTTCCCCGAATTTTCATGTGAAAAATATGAAATTTCTAAACTTTAGACCATTTTATCTGTGAAAAACTATTTTTCAGAAAACATTGTGAGGTAAGTTTGGTGTCTTTCCGCAAAATTATTACCTGTGAAATTATTTAGGACAAATAATTTACAAGTACCATTTTTATAGGTAAATTCACAAAGTAATGAAAAAACTACTTTTTTATTTGTTTCAGTAAAATTTCCTAAATAAATTTATTTGCCGATTCAATTAGAAATAATTACTTGAAAAATTATTTAGAAATAATTTTATGTGTGATATTACCTGTGATTCATGTTCTAAGAATTTTGTGTGGAATTTATTTCTTGAGAATTTACTTGGAAATTTTTTACTTTTACACTACGTACTTGGGAATTTTATTGTTGTGATTTGGTTGGAGATTTTCGAGGAATGCATAGTTGAATATTTTATTTTATTTATAATTTAAGTGGAAGTTTTTTTTTCCGGAATCTAAGAACTTTTTTTTATTTGAAATCAAGAGGAATAATTTCTTTAAAATATATTTAACTAAATTAAAATTATGATAATATAACAATAATAATGACATTAAATAAAATTTTATAGATAAATATTTACTCTATTTTTATATTAAATAAATTATTATATAATTATCTCAATCTAATACGATGTTGGAACATTACTAAAAATGTAATGATCAATATCTTTAACTTATGTATGATTAGTATTTGGTCTTATTTAAAACCAATGATGCGATTTTATTTTGTTTTTATTCAAAAAATACAAAGCATTAAAATTATATGGCTAGTTATTTATCTAATAGAAAAATAACTATCATAAATGTAATTAATTTTGATTTAATATTATTTTATATTAAATTATGTATTATTGAATAAGTCAAACATTATATTTAAGTATACAAAAATTTGATTATATACATTATTAATGTGAAGTTTAATTATAGCCTCTCACTGATAGAATTATATTGAATGAAAAATAAATTAATTTTACTTTTATATCCAATTAATATTTTTTGTAAGCATTAAAACGATATAATTTCTGTATATATAGTAAGTTATTAAATTATATTTATTTGCAAATATATAATTATGTTAAAATATAATTCTTAAAAGATAATTTAAAATCACAAATACCACAAATACCTAATAAGATAATCTATCAATTATTGACTATAACTTTCTTGCACTTTAGACTTATAAATTTATTTTTATTTTCAATTATTTTATTTATAAAAATATTGTATGTATAATTTCATTGTTGTCCATGTTTAATATACTTAGTTATTATGGACATTGTCTCATAGGAAGTGTAAATAAAATTTTTGTCATATGTTGGGTGGTAGTGGTTTATTTTAAATAAGAAAAAAAGTTTGAAATATATTTGAACTTTGATCGAAATTGTTGTTACACCAAACTTTATGGATGATTTTTTACCTCTGCACTATTTAATATAATATATTTTAAAGGTATATATATATGTCAACATGGACATCATAAATATTCCATCATTTTAAATAGTAATATGTCAACGTGGGCACATACATAACTTTGAAATACACTTTAAAAAAGTGCAGGGGTAAAAGGTCCTTCATAAAATTTGGTATCATAATAATATTTCGGCCAAAGTTGAAATATTTTTCAAACCCTTTTCCCTTTTAAATATATAAATAGTTGTCATGTTTCACTTTTTAAGAGTCAAATTGCATGAACAAATAAACTTAGGCTAATATTTAAGATATATTTTATTACCATACTGATATAAGATAAATTTAGAGTGCTTTTGTGTAATATATGAATATCTAAACGATATTTTAAATACTCAATTAAATTAATTAAATTTAGCTTTAAAATTATTTAAATTGGAGAAAGACATCACAAATTATTGTAGTGTCATTATATCTTTTGTACCACGAAGACTTCAAAATTTAACATTTATTTTATTATGACTAAAAATACTGATGAAATAAAATTTCAAAGAGCAATTATAAATGAGAGAACTTGACACCTGGGGCAACTAAATTGCATCTCATGGGGACTACACACTTATTAAATTGTGCAATGAGTGAGTAATGATGTGAGAAATATGGATTGATAGGTACATATATGTCTAGGCTTATGAGGTTCAACCAACAAAATAAATAATTAGGGGAATATAATTAATATTGTTTAGGGAAATTTATTTGAATATTTTTATGTGGCTTTACTTTGCAAATAAATTTGTACAAAAATTCCTTTTTTGGGGGGTTAATTTTGAGGATATTTTTGTAAAAAAATTGCAAGTAATTTACACGCAAAATTTAAATTTCTAGGTAAATTAGTTGGTGATTTTGAAATTCGCAGAAATAAATATCTACGAAGGTTTTACCTTTGAATTTTTTTATTGTAAAATCCGCAGATAACTGATTTTTTGTGAATTTTAATACATAATTTCTAGAAAAATCCTCGTATAGTTCACATTTTTCTTATAGTGATTGAGGATTAATGAATTCCTTAAACTCTTAATATTAATTGAACAATTCTCCTCTCTTGATCCACTTTTAATGTTGAATTAGACCTAATTTATTTGTTATAATATCAGAGCGATACTAACGAGGGCAGAGAAAATCCTAAATCACGTGATCATGACCACAGACAAAGGTAAGAAGATCGGTGTTAAACAAACAATGAATAAAAATGTACAATTTCTCCATATTACAATCGAATAAAATCCTAAAATTGTGAAGAACCCTTTTAAAACTGGAGGGACAAAACATAAACAATGGGCTAGGGTCATGAGGACGACCTTAAAGGCAAGAAATAATTCAATTTTGTTAATAGAACAATAAGAAAATAGACAAAGGATCTCTCAATTTTAAAGCTTGGTGGACAATTAATTTATGGAAAAATTACCTAACTGCTCATCATTCATTATCATATTTTCTTATTTTCCCTACCATTTTAAAAAATATCAAAAATCTCATTTTTTGTTCTCATTTTTCCTTTTTTCAGATACATTAATTTGAAATCTCCTAATCATGATTTTTCTTACTTTTTTCACTGCACAAATCTCTCCGCAGTTACTTTCACTAATCTATTTTTGAATTTCAAATCTTTTGTCTTTCCAATAAAAGATTTCAAGTTACCAAGAGGAAGATTTCTTTCGTCCACTTCAAAAAAAAAATTCATCTTAAAAAATTACTGAATCTTTTACTCTCAGTTTTTTTATTGAAGAGAGGTGGAAAAACCTTGTTAATGGACATAGTTCATCTTGGAATGCATTTGAAATGGTTTTAGGAATTTCTAAAGGCGGTCTTGATACAATCATTCTATTGGTTCGATCTTTTGTTTTTGGGCTTACTTTCGATGTATATCGCTTATTTTGATTCTTAAATTAGATCACTGCTAAAATAGTTTTTTTTTGCAATGTATCATGTTCATTTTTAAGGTATTGATACATAACACTAATGTTGTTGAATCTTTGATTAGTATTCATCATGTTCAATATAAACGTACTTGATACATAAACTTTGTGTTATGTATCACACACCAAAAAATATGTTATTTACAATTACATGTATAATGTTTTTTTTTAAAATAAAATAAAATATAATATTTCTCAAACTAAATAAGATACATAGATAATAATATATCATGAACTAATTTTTTAGGCATGGGATGTAAATTCAAATTTATATTAAATGTATCCGATGCATAACAATTATCAAACAATAATGTATCAATCTCAATAAATACAGTTGATACATAAACCTTAATGTTCTGTAGCTAAAATACTGTGTATCAAATTAATTGATAGGTGCATGATACAAAATATATACCAAATTCAACAGTTTTACAAACTTTATTACATATATCACTTTGTGTATCAACCGATCACTACTATTTTATGTATTCTACACAAAAAATATTATCTAGAATAATTATATGTATCATGTTTCTTTTTATAAAATACAATATTTCGAAAAGAAAATAAGTTACATAAATAGTAATATATCAAGCACTGATTTTTTAGACATGATATGTCAATTTGATTTTATACTAAATGTATCTGATATATAGCAATAACCAGAGATACATCAAAACTATGTATCTCTTCAACCTTTTTATATGCCGTTTCAATGTATAACGGATACACATGAATAATTTCATAGCACCAACATGGACGGGCCAGGGCTATTACCTGAAGGAAATTTGCAAAAAGAAGATATCATATCTTTTTAACCAACTCAGTTGACCAACAAGTAGGCCGAATCAAGTGATGTTGCCCCTCCCACTACAAAATTCACACCTTTCTTGAAATTTAAAATATTTCTTTTATTTTTTCCTTCCAAATATGTTTCCACTAATATATGAGAAATTTAATATCTTTGCATAAGCGTTCAAGAGGATCCCAGATACTATAACACGAGAGCACAATTAACAATGAACAAAAAATAGTTGATTCATCCATTGATAAATGTATTAATTATCCAAAATTTGTAGATACACATATCAAGAAAATCAACTATTGTTTTTGACTTTTTTCAATCTATTACGATTTGGGTGAGAATTGATAGAAGAAAATTTGAATTATTTTAAACTAGACGTATTTGAAATAGAATTGACAGAAGAAAATTTAAATTTTGAATTGAAACTGGGCGGATTTGGAAGAGAATTGACAGAAGAAAATTTGAATTTTGATTTGATTGAATCTTTTAAGATTTGTGAGAGATTGAAATTAACTAAATTAGCGTAATTTGGGGAACTCACATCAATTTTATATTCCCTTTCCTTTAAAAATCTAACTGATTTTTTTTAATGTATCAAATTTAATGTATCCGGATATCAATAATTTTGAGAGATTTTTGTAAACTGAAAAAGAATAGGAATATAATATAATTTAAGTTCTTACACTATGAGATTTATGTAAGTTAAATGGTTGTGTCATAAATTAGAACACCATTGAACCTACACTTCACTCGACTATAGTACCCACAAATGTGTTTTGCGGTCCTTAATGACGAAGGGTGCAATAACTCAAGGTTAAACACACCGCTTATTTTTAGAAATAATCTTTTTTAATAGCTTGATGGAAAAGTGATTTAAGAGGAAAAATAATTTGTGTTTGGCTAATTCATTTAAAAAATGTTTTTGATAAGCAACTTGTGTTTGACTAGTTTTTTCATGGCATAATATATAAACATGATCCTTAACTTGGCGTTACTTGGCAACTATGACCCTTAACTTTAGATGTGCACAAGTAGACACTTAAACTTGTATAAAATTAAACAAATTGACGCATTCGTCCTACATGGAAATTTTGTGTACTACGTGGCATCTAACATGTATCATGACATGTAGGACATGTGTGTCTACTAGTTCAATTTTATACAAGTTTAAGTGTCTACCTGTGCACATCCAAAGTTAAGAGTCATAGTTGCAAACTGACGCCAAATTAAGGGTTATATTTATGTATTATGTTTTTTATTTTAAAATACAACTAATTGTCAATTACAAAAAAGGACAAGTATAACTCTACTTTTAATATTAAAATTATTGTATAGAGAGAAACTATTTTAAATATACATTATAAAAATTTAATTTTATTAAATTAAAATGCACATATTCAAAATAATTTCTATCAACATTATACCTTTTCTGAGAGTTTTAGCATCTTTGATTTGTATTTTCCCCCCTTTTTCTAATTATGCAAAATAATACGTAAAATATAAAATAATAGCACATAAATGTAAAATGAAAAAAATTATTATATAAAGATAAAAAATAAAATTGTTAAATGAACATAATCCAACTTATGAGATATGTCAACTAATTAATAAGGAATGTATTTATAAATATGTATATATAAAAGAGATATTTTAGTTTTGAAAAAATAACTTTCTGCTTCTGCTTTTTTAAGAAGCAGAGATTTTTAGCTTCTTCCCAACAACAAAAAACTTGCTTCTACTTTCATTTAGAAGCAATTTTACTGATTTTTCAAATGCTTAATTTTTTCTTTTTTTTTAAAAAAATATTTTTTTCTCTAAACAAATAATTCTGACATTCAACAATAATGCCAAAAAAGCTCCGTGGATAGAAGGGTATGGCCATAGTTAATTAAAAAAGAAACTTACCACATGTGTAAACTATACATGCAACCTAGAAGTTTCTCTAAAAATCAAGAGAGGAGGAGAAAAGGTACACATTTTCTTATAGAATTAATTGGATTAGAAATAAAGAATATATGGAACCATTTTTTGAACAAATTCTATGTCAAATTGGTACAAGAAGAACCAGTGAAATGGATAATTGGTCATGGAACTTATGACTTGTTAATACAAGGATGTCAATCTTCTGTTGTGTTTATTTATCCTCTTTCATTTGTTTTTTGTTTTTGCTTGATTTATCCCATTGTTCTAGCCTTCTATGTGGAATGTTTGACGTTGGTATATATTATTAATCATGTGGTTAACTGTGGCATTTTCTTTAATACCTTGTAAATATCTTTTATTTTATTTGATATAATAAAATTTTTATTTAATAAATGATTTTTGTGTATGAAGTCATTTTGTTCATACACAGAAGATTAAAATTATCGGTTCTTGTAAGTTACAAATTATATGTTCACAATTAAAGATGAGGTGGAAAAACATCTTGATGATTATAGCTCAAGTTAAACATAATTTTATCTTAATCATAGAAATGGTAAAATTCTAATGCACTTTGTATGTATTGAATGAACAAAATTGAGATATAAGTTTATGAATTGAATTTTAATAAACAATATCTCTAGTCCATTTGTGTTCTTATACTCTTAATCATATATAATTATTGTGATGCTTATAATTTGTTTTTATTATTCTAATTTATTAAAAAGTGAGATTTTATGATAAGTTAAATTCCTAATAAACCAGATAATGAGAAATTATATTCGTGAAATAATAATTGTTGATAGAACCATATCTTGACCATGAGAAAGAAGACACCCCTTTAGTTGCTTATAAATTTTCATGTGAAAATTCTGCAGATGGATTTTACACCGTCATGTGAAATAAAATAAGTTTAATAATAAAGGATTAAATTAGTTAATGAATTAAGTTTCAAAAAATTTAATTTAATTGATTAGTATCGGTAATTCTAATATAAGGAATTAAATAAGATGTAATGACAGATTTCAAAATCAAATCGAGAAATACAATTACAGATTTTTAGGAAAGTATTCTATAATTTATTATGATAAGATTTATTCTTTTGCAAATTAATATCATAATTAGAAGCCCTTTTAATTAATATGTGGTCCCTCCTATACCTAACTAATTAATTATTGTTTGAAAAGGGATTATTTTGTAGAAGAGGAAAAGAATCACTTTTACTGATCTTCTTATTAGAAATTCATTTTAAACTGTAAATGAAAAAAATAAAATGTCTTTCACTAAAGGCAAAAACTGTTATAAAATATTATATTGTGGATGTTCATTAAATTAAAAAGTTACTTTCACCCATTATCTTCATTATTTTCCTTCATTATATAGATAATTATAACCTCCAACTTTATAATCATTCTTGTAACCTTTCACTTCCATAACCTCATCTTATATTCATGTTAATGTCATGTTTTATGATTAACATTTCGTATGCCTCTATGTTACACTATAAATAGAGGCATAAGGGTTCATATTTATAGATACTTCAAGACTTGAAATAATAAGAAAAACTCTCATCTCTTGTCTCTCTATTTCTATTGATTTCATCTTCTATATTTTTTGTCTTATTTTGCTTTAGTTTTATAACACATTATCATCACGATTGTTTTACTATTGAAGGATTGAATAAAGAAGGTAAAAATATTTGTTTATTTTTCTCTTGGAAACAAGGTAAATAACTATATAATTTCATTTAAAATTTACGTTTGATTATGCATCATTAATTTTCTTATCATCTCAAAATTATATGAGTCCAATAAGTTGCTTTTACTTTTAGCAAACTTTTAATTTGATCACTTATATATCTAAAAAGTAAAACTAGTTTTGTAAGTTAATAATTAGTTAAAAAATTGTTCTTTATAATCTTATTTTATCGAGTTATGTGACACACACACACATATATTGATTGGGTTATTATTATTGGTTACTTTTGCACCTCTTTATTTTTCTTTATCTAAGCATTTATTTGTTGAGTTATTAATATATCATTTGTACTAACAAAACATATTTTATGGTTAATTAAAATGGACAGTGAATTATGATAATCTTCATAACAATATTGCGAGGGACTATTAAAATGTTTTAATTTATTTTACTTGGGATTTCTATATGGTTCTAACATGTGGTTCTAATTAATTACTTATGTTCATTTTTATTCAATTTTAAGTCAAATTCAGATTATATTTATGGTATTCAATATTTACTTGTTGATAACGCACTTGGTTTATTAAGACATCGATTGAGGTTACGACGGTGCATTCAACTTTCACCGCACCAAGTGGGTAAGACATCAAGTAAAAGTCTCGGTGCACCATGATAATAAGAAGTTGGGTTCAAGTCCCATTGATTTATAACCAAAGGCGTCTTCATGTGGGTATGACATTGGGTTCTAGTCCTAATGCACTATATTGATGATATGATGATGATTAAAGCAAAATAATATATTTTTGACTTAAAGTCATGAAATCTGCCCATTTGATTTGCTCCATTCTCTTATGTGAATGTGGTAGCAGGGTATGATATGTATGAAAATGACAAGTGATTGAATGTATCAATATGAGTGTAGTTAAATGTTAATGGTCATCATTGCAGTAATTAAAAGAAAGAACATTATATTTCTTAAGATGGTCCTTCAAATGTGAAGGTAATTTTTATCCATCAAAGTGGTATGAAAAGATATTGGGAACATTGTTGTTGATACAACCCAAATTTGAAAAGTTTTGTAAATCCTCCATCAATATAAAGAAATATAAAGTGGTAGTTCATGGTACATTTGACCTTTTAAAGTGATATTGAGGCGGGTCAAATAAATTTGATAATGTCAAAGTAGGACTAATAAAACAATTGTGGTGCATGTACAAATGATTATGATTATTTCTTGAAGAAAATGTGTCTTGTATTCGTATGGATAAGAGCATATAGATATATTGTCACATCTCACTTCTATGGGAGATTTGAAATATTGAAAAAAATTATATTTTGACATAAATGGTCATTTTGGTCATAGACTTTGAGTACTACACAAATATTGTGGTATGTTTTATTATAAACTATTGGAGAACAAGAGAAATAAATTATTTTTTCTGTAAAGATTTTGGTCATGACCAAAATAAATATTTGTAATAACATGATTCCGATGTTATGGAAAAGTCATTGAAGAAAGAATTGGGGCTAGAAACTCTTTTGTAGTAACTTGGAATTACCCAACCTAATCCAAATTTGGAAGAAATCGAATTCATTAAGGTGTAGGGAAACTCTAGAAATAAATAAAAGATATACTTGTGAATTTTATTACATGAGTGTATAAATAAGACGATAATGAACCCGTAACACTTGACGAAATCGAATTCGAACGAGTAGAACTCTCGAAAATGATCTTTTAGTGAAGCGGTACATTCTACCTCCGTCGGGGCCGCTAGAGCGGGATTCTGGCCGCTAGAGCGGCGCCGTTGAAGCGGTATGGGTCCACTATAGCTGGTCAGACGCGACTTAAAGTCGCTAATAAACCCCTAAACGACCATATTTGGTATTTTTCGACTTTTAGGGCTAAGAAGGCGATCCCAGACGAGTTCTTGACAGTTTTTCAACATTCTTAAGGCTAAAGGTAAAGTTTTAACACCCGAATCCATTTTTCGATCCGTAGAATCTATTTTCTTGGGTTAAATGGGGAAGGGTTTTGATCTAAGAGTTATAGTGAAAAAAGCCCTAATTTGGATATTAGGATCTTGGTTTGATCTAGGGTTATTGGGTTTGTTGTAATCCGATTAATTAGACATTTGATTGTTGATCCTTGAGTATATTAATTGTTGTAGACCTAGAACAAGTGAAAAGAATCCGTAAAGGGAAGATTCAAGTGCCTTAGGGGATTCAAGCTTGGATTCGAGGTAGGTGATGGTTGTGATTTCATGTTGGTGTGATATATGTTTGTTATTGTTTCATTATAATGCATGTATGTATGCAAATGTTGCATTATTGATCACACACTATGTAAATTAGTATGAACGAATAATCTTAAGCCATGAATTACCTCTTGTTGTATGATCTTGATGATGTACTTGTGTATGTGATTGTGGTGTGTTGATGGAATCAGATTGCCATGTTACGACAAGCTAACTTGGATCGGATTGCCACTTTCTGGCATAAATATTGGATTGGGTTGCCACGTTCCGGCTCAACTATAGAATCAGATTGCCATATTTCGGCAAGCTAACTGGGATTGGGTACCACGTCGATGCACTAACAGTTTGAGTTTGGGTTCCATGAGAGGACCATTACATTGGGTTCCATGAGAGGACAACTACTTGTGATAATTTTTTTTTTTTTATGAACTATGACTTCTCAAAGAGTTCTACATAGTGTGAGTGGGGGAGTGGGACTCCATTCATGCATTGCACAAGTGAACTTTAAGAGTGATTGTGGTATGGTTCTCTTATGCTATGAAAATTGTGTAAATCAATGTTGTCGATATTCGATATGTTACGTTGTTATATTATTGTAATTGCTTATATATGTTTTACTTATTGGGATAGCCGCTTGATTCTACCATTACACTATGGTTGTGTACTGATTCTGCACTTACTTTTATTTTTGTTGAGTACATGACATCTTCCAACAGCTATTGACAGACCTCATTTAGAAGATCACTGACCGTTCGAATTCAAGGGTGAGATAGTTCTTTCGGGCTGCCTTGAGTTCTCTTTGTTTAAGTCCACTCTTTAGTCTTTCCAGACTCAGACTATTGTTAAGGCGTTGTTTAGTTTTTAGGGTTGTACCCCTTGTTCTTAGATTCGTCTTTAGTAGAATCTTGGTATATTAACTTTCAGGTTATAGGTATTGAATTCCGCATTTGTTTAGTTAATTAAACTTGTTTTTTTGTAACTTAATTGCCTTAGTTTTGGTTTAGTTGCTTGGTTTGAGGTGTAGTAGTGGTATTCCCACCGGATGTTAGTGCAAGTGCCAAGTGTTGTGGCAACACAATTTTTTCATTGATTGTCAAAAAATAAGTCTTGCATGTAATAATTTTAACCATGACAACAATAATAATTTTCTCCTTGAAGGAGATTTCATTGAGTAACCAATTATTTCGAGACTGCTTAACGCAAAATCTTTTTTATCTCTTGAAAATGATTTAAAATGTCATGTATTAGTGCAATTGTTGCACTTGCATATTATTGGTTATGCAAATGTTAGAATATTATTTGATATACATAACGAAAGTTATATGAAAGGATTATCATATTATCATTCAAGTTATGACAAAAAACTAGCAAAACAAGTGACTCAACCAACATATTAAAGATGTGTGATTTTCTTTGTGAAGAAAAGACGAGCTTCAATAAAATTGAAATGATCAATCTCCAAGCCAGAAATAATTTGATTATGTAGATGTAGAATATTTATTAGATCCGCATAAAGCTCGATCGCAAATGGACTATTTCTTTGTATATGGGGGCACAACAAAATCTTGACATTCAATAAATCAAATCATGCAGAAATAATATTGATCTATAAAGAAAGTCGAGAGTGTTTTTAATTGGAATCATGATCTATCATATTCAGAAAATATGTGATTTTCTTTTGAAAAGATATTTCAGCCACCATATACGAAAATGATATATAGCTTAATTGAAGGGAGGTTACAATCAAAGGGGATGAGACAGTATATTTCACCAAAAGCCTTCTTCAAACGTGATCTTCAACAAAATGATGAGATAGACGTTCAAAGACTCATTTGATAATCTTGTAAACTTATTCACTAAGGATTGTCAACATCAATATTTGAGAAGTCGTGGTATAAGATTGGAATGCTTCGTCTCTGATATATGTTTTTATCAGGGGAAGAAAATTATGTGTTGTACTCTTTTCCTTAACCACAGTTTTATCCCAATTGTATTTTCCCAATAAGGTTTTTAACGAGGGATCATTCAAAGCGTATTAAAAGATATGTGTACTCTTTTTCCTTCAATAGGATTTTTTTCCACAGGTTTTTTTCCTAGTAAGGTTTTAACGAGGAATATTATCTATGAAAATCTAAGGGAGAGTGTTATAAAATATTATATTGTGGATGTCCACTACACCAAGAAGTTACTCTCACACATTATATCCATTACTTTCCTCCATTATGAAGATAATCATAACCTCCATAACCTCCAACTTTATAACCATTATTCTTGAAACCTTTCACTTTCATAACCTCCTCCATTATATTCATGTTAATGTCATATTTTATGGCTAACCTTTTATATGCCTCTATGTTACGCTATAAATAGAGGCATAATGATTAATATTATAAACACTTGAATACTTGGTATAATAAAATAAGATCTCATCTCTTGTCTCTCTATGTCTATTGCTTTTATCTTCTATATTTCTTGTCTTATTTTGCTATAATTTTACAACAAAAACAGTTTTGTTTTATTTATTTTTTTAATCCCTAATTGTCCCTATTAACTACTGCTTTATGGCAAAAAAACATATGACTCTCCTTCTTGAAGTGAAAAGTAGTGTATAAAAAGGCAAAGCGAGAAAATCGTCCTTTTTTTGAAAAGCAATCACTTACTAACACAAGTTCTGGTAGAAGAATATAGTGAGGAAAATAACAGAAGGTTACAAATTTGCAGTTCTGAATTCCTCAAATTTGAGCGAATTTTGTGATAGCTTATTCATATTAAATTCGTTATATTATGTTGTTTATTTATATTGTAAATTCGTGATCTTGAATACTGCTTCCATTATGCGTATTCCAACAGTTGATTCGATGGTGAATGTGAATCTAATTCCTTCTTTTCATTTATGATTTTTTCCTAGCAATTTGGTCATTGATTGATATGGGTTGATCTTCTATTTCTTTGATTCTTTCCTTTTGCCTTGTGCACTATCTCCTTTTACTTGGTGCACTATCTTCTCTCCTACTAGAGCATATACACTCTTCATTTTAACGGAAGACTAAATAGAAAATGTGACACAATCTAATCCGTCAATCCGATTTTAATATGTCACGAATCAGGAGTATACCTAGATATAACACGGCGTACTTGACCCCAAAAGGGTCTCATACAAGCCCTTAGCATAATAATAAAAATAAGTACAAAAAAAGATGTGAAATTTAGAACATTTTACAATAGAAGTATTTTTCATAAAAGGAATATAAGAGTCTAACTAGACCTTGTCTCAAAGAAACCATCTACTATAATCAAATACAATCCAAGGGATGTAGCCTTAAAATCATAGTCTTGAAAATGGAAAGTTCAAAGGAACTTTAAATGAATAAAATCTTGTCCTCGGAAAATGAGGGCTCACCAAGCTTGGAGAATAGTCAAACCAAGATTTTCTTGAAAAGAGAAGTATACCTCAATGAACAGAACCTACACTTATAAGAAAATGCAGATAATATGGCTTAGCACAAAAATCGCACTAAGAATGGAAGCCATGCAAAAAATTCCTTAAAATATGCTCAAAATGGACATTTAGTTAAAAACCATGCTTTTGTCAATTTTAAAAGTCATCATGCATATTGTGAAGGAACACTGGTCAAACCAACACATACTTATCTTACATTGCCTCATCCATATCAAATGTTCATAAGCAAGGGAATATTGATGTTCATTACTTGTAATAAGTAATCTCATTCATGTCAACAAATCATATCATGCATACATGGATTCACATGTCATTATAGCATAAGGAAACCACACCATTACCCTTTTATAATTTTACTTGTGCAATGTATAAGTACAGTCCCATACCCCACTCTCACTAAGAAAATCTCATTAAGAAGTCATATGTATAGCTCATATTCATGTTCATGTTCATGTTCATGGTTCATAGTGTTTTATCGAAAAAATATTTTTTGTAAGAATTTTCGACTATTTTAGAGTCGCCACTTAATTTTGAGAAAATTAAGAAAACTTTTGCTTTCAAAAGACTTTAAACAGAAAAATTCATTTTTGAAAACGTAAAGGGGTTCGGGAATTCATATTGTATTTTAGGAAGGTGTTTAAGGCACCTAAAATACCCGTTAATATGGTTTTCCGTCAACTAACTTAGTTTGGCTAAAAATTGAACTAACTTGAAGAAAAGGTAAAGAGTAAAATATTAACTGATTATCTAAGTGAGTTATTTGCAAAATTATTAATTTTAAGTTGATAAAAACATTTAAGACGTTTGCGGGGATTCAGATTTTCTAACTTTAAGACTAACGATAATAAAAAAAGAGCAAATAAACAACAAAAGATAAGAGAGATAGAGAGAGAGATTGGGTCCAAATCCGGGTTCTGTCTGCCTGGACCGGTATTTGGACCCACCTTTTTTGGGGGTTTTTGACCCATTTATTTTGTACCTGTCCTAAACTAAACAAGCAAAATAAATAAGGAGAACTTACAAGGGTCGAACCCAAAAATAACAAGAAAATACAATGTAAAATGAAAATAAGACAAATGTAAGCCTTTGCCCCCCAAGTTCTTCAACTTCCATGCCTTCTCAAATCTCAAATTTGAGAGACTCATATAATTTCCGTCACCAAATGACTCGACGAAGGTAGAATTGCGTCTTCTTAGCTCAAAAAAAAGATGCAGGGAATAAGGGACAGGAGTCCAGTGAACTCATTCAATAATTCATGCAAGAAAACAAAAAGTAATGTAGTTAATAAAATGACTTAAAGGAATATGGCTATTAACAAAATCCTTATTCCAAAAAAACCACAAAGAGAATTAACATAATGACGATGAGATCCCAATAACAAATTAAGATGCATATAATAAACTTGCAAATGGAGTTTAAAATTTCACGCACACACAAACCGGCAAAATATATGTGTATATACCTATAAAGATGACATGAATTAGCAAATAAACTTCCATGCCCTTAAGCTTTCAAGTGAAGGAACAGAGAAAAAAACCCCAATTAACTATTACCTTCGACTCTTTAAACCAACCCAACATACGAACAATTGAATCAGCCAACAACAATTTAAGTAAACGAAGCAATCTGTAGAATTCTGTCTAGAAACTTACTTTCGAAATAGAACAACATTCTTCTATAATATGGAGAAATCTAGACAAAGGCAGCAAACAACAACTCAAACCAGACGATCAAAGTTGTCACTAAATCGCAACTGACAAAGAATCGAAAAGCTCTAAAATAACAACTCAACAGTAGGGAAGAAAACTTTGAAATGAAAGCCTTAAAGAAACCAGAGCGAAAACCACTAGTTTAGAAGGCAAGCTGAAATGGATGGTGATACATAACAAAAATATCGCATCCTTTTAGATGAACCAAAACTAAATCATTTAAATGATCGTCTTACGCGAACCCAATCAGAAATAACTCACAGATAAAAGTATGCACCACATATGACCCAAAACCTTTCCACTTTCGATCGAAAACCAAAAGATGAAGAAAACATTCTTGTAGATAAAGTCAGACCACTCCAAAACAGAACTTATATATAGATTACTATTCGCATAGAAAGATAAGATATCATTAGCCTAAGGAAAACGTCAATCCAATCCCTAACACATGGTGACTGAAACAAACTAATACATGAACGGCAACACGAGACACATCCCAAAAAATACCCTAAGACTACCATGACGATTTTCTTGGATACCCTGAAGATATAGAATATCGTATGAAATCTACTTAAAAATGAATATAAAGTAGTATTGTGAAGACTAACGAATAAGTAACAAGATCTTTTTAGGTAGGTATGACAACCCAGAATTTAAGAAGGATACAGACATCCATATAAACTTCAAATGAACGCTAAAAATCCATGAAAACAAACAGATAAAAAATAAACGAACACACATGGATTTTCACACAGATTCCATCACTTATTAACAGCTAACAGTGAATCAAAGACATTCCGAATGCAAACATACGAACCCTTCGCATAGATAAGGTCCGAACGACTATACACTGAGAGTAACATGTATTCGAAATGAAATGAGTATTACCTTTCGAAGTGCAGCGAAACAGGGACAGTAGTGAGCAAAAAATGATGCCTTTACCACGAAAACTCGAATCTCCAATGGGACCGAGTGGAAACGATGCAAAACAGAATAGGAAACTTGGTACTCCGATGAAATCCAAATACGTTACCTTGAATTGTCTCACTATATACTTATCTATATTTGTTCTCTTTGTCTTCTCTCAAAAAAAATTTGATTCCTAAAGATTTTTCCTTACTAAAACTCTTTGTAAAGAATTTTTTCTTTTTCTTTTGTACATCGACTGCTGCCCCCTTACAGAAGAGAAAAGGTAGCCTTTATACCCAGAAATTAGGGTTACAAAATTGGGAGGGAAAAGGGTAGAATCGAGATTCCTCAACTCAAATCTCAATTCAAAAATCTCTCCCAAGGACGGGAGACAGGCTGGATTATACCAGATTATCCCAAAATCTGGCTAAAATCCCAAAAGATGAAAGAGACGCGGACGAGAGTGATCAACCTCCCGTCCTTGGAGTCCGACGTGTCACACATCCGCGCGAGTAAGGACGAACAAGGTTCAGGCTTTACTGCTCTGGAAAACTCGTACGGAAACAAAAAGGGGGAAAGGGAAAAAGGGCGATGCGATTCGTATCGCGTTTGGCTCAAGGTGAGAAATTCTAGGTCTAATCCCTCTCGCGCGTGATGGAGGTGGAGACATACTGGACTGCACACTCCATTCTTCTGGGTTCTTCACGCGTGAGGGAGAGAAAGGAAAAAGAAAGAGGGTCGATTCCTAAATGGGTATTAGAATCGGGTCGGGTTATCCCGGGAAAAATATTTGGGTTGGGGCGGTAGGAAATAAAAGGGATGCTGGGCCAAATTTGGGGATGGGAAAAAATAGAAATAGGCCCAATTTTGATCCCTTTTTAAATGGATTCAAAAGGGCTGGATTTAATAGAGGGGGTGGGCTGGACATTTTCAGTAATTGGTGATGGGTTGCTGTCCATTAAGGCCAAATAGAGTTGGCTTTAAATCGTATTTGAGCTTAAATGACGACTTGGTTAATATTTCTACATAAGACGAATTTAATATTTAATTAATCTACGAGCTTCTTAATTTTAACGAGGTAAAATAGCTAACTCAATTATAAACTAAAGACTCGAAATATGAGATACTAATTTTGACAAAAATTAATTTAATAAAGCGTAAAGTAAAACTAAAATCCTTTGAGACGATTTTCGAGTATTTTTTACAAAATGAACTAACTATATGAAATCATATATATATATATATATATATATATATATATATATATATATATATATATATATATATATATATTAAATACTACTAAATAAAATTATATTACTAAGAAAAACTATAGAAATCAACTAACGTTATTTCAAAATGATTTGAAAAACATTTTGAATTTTATAAAGTCAGTTCTTTCAACTCGTTAGGAAATTATGAAACTCAAAAATTAATTATTCTTGGGGAGGATCAAAATTGGATGTCAACACATAGTCGTGGTTTATATTCATGTAAAACATGCATTGACTCATAACGTATCATGTCATCAAAGCACATACCACAATCACTCTCAAATATTACTTGTGTAAGACATGAGTGAAGTCCCATACTCTCACTCACACTAAGTAAAACCCCTTAAGTAATCATAGTACATAGATCATGTTCTTGTTCATAGTTCATATGCTTGTTCTTGTCATATCATGGATCATGTTCTTGTCATGTAGGGAAATATAGCCTTAACCAACATAGACCATGTGAGATACATGGAATACAATATCATGCCCCACACTGAAAAGAGGTGTCCTGCTTTTCTAAGGTAGAACTAACATATTTAGCATTTAGGTGTATCTACTAGCTCAAAACCTACGCGGCACATAGTTATGAGATAAGTAGATTGCTAGTAGAAACCCGAACTACATGAGGTAAAAGGTTTCTATCTGATGCGATAACCATATTGATAACCCAAACTAACTAACGTGAAAGAAACCCATGGGGAAGACAGACTAACTGGCGTAAAAGTTTCCATCTCATTTTTATATCCTATCGGTGCTAAGCTTAATTCCCTTTAATATTCACGTTAAGTCTTCACTTAAGTTCATGTTCAAGTAAGAATACTTTAGGCACTCAAACCAACATGGTGTCATAATAACTCATGGATTCATTAGGTGAGAATGTCCTTTCAACCTTAGAATCATCAATATGTGAGTAAACCTTTCACATCATGTTCAAAGTGTTTCATGAGAATAGTCTTTCAATCAACACAAACACATTATCATAGTCATAGACTATTCATGCATAATATTGTGTAAGGGTATAGAGGAGAAAGATCTTGCATCAATACCATCAATACACAATAGTCATAGGATCATCACTATTTAAGTGAATCATGATTTCATATGAAATCCTCATCAACATTAAAACCCTAATAAATACCCCTTCAAGACTATGAATCAAGATCAACCCTAACTTCTAAAATTACAAACCTATATATATAGAGATATAATGATTCAACAACTTAATAATTGTAAATTTAGTCAATTGTCAAGCTTTCATAATCGATCAAACCACACCTTAGTTCACAATTTAGAAAGATGGGGGAATCATGTGTCCAAGGGAGATTTTCGTCAAAATTCAACAATAATTCATTATTCCAACCACAATTCATCATAATCAACCATAATAAACCATAATTAAACAATTTAAATTGTTTTGGAAGAAGACCCATGACACAAATTGAAACCCTAGGTTTTTGGGGGAATTCGAAGTCTTAAAAACATAGTTTGAAAGGGATCTTTGGGTGATAGCTACCCAAAGATGAAAAGCATCCATAACTTTGGTTGATTTCCATAAGAAATTGGAGAAGAAATCTACTCCTTGATCCCTAATTTGACCTTGGTCTTGCTTCTTCAATGGAGTTCTTAGAGAGAGAATATTTAGAGTGGAGAGTTGGTTTCTAGTTTGAGTTCTGTGAGTTATGAGGTGTTAAATTGGTGGTTAATGGTTTATAACTACTTACATATGTATAATCAAATGCATTAAAATAATCCCACACTAATATAATAACTCTTAGAGTTAAAGGATTTGGCTAAGCCTTGGAAGAGACTTTAACAACTTTTCGAGGAGGAGACATATGCCCATTACCCACAGACCGTAGATGGGTTGACTCCCTGTCCTTCAAGTCCGTGGTCTGGGTCTGCAGCCCATCCTCTTGGCCAACTCAAGCCACCCACTCATGAGACCCCACCCACGGGGCGTGAGTGGGTCTACGGATTGGTACTGAAACTTGGAGATTTGAAGGCGGTCTGGCCTCAACTCACGACCCTTACCTACGGGGATTGAGTCTACTCAGTGCTTGTGGGTGCCCCTTTCGTGAGTCAAGATGTTTTTAACAGCGTTTTGGAGAGTCCATTGGTCCTCCTCTATGACCCTTTAGAGGTCCTTGGGGGCCATGCCTTGACGTTTAGGGACTATAACATTAGTACTAACTTTTGGAGGTTATTTTAGGACCTTAATCTTTACGTTCAACCCCATTTGAGTAACTAGACTACATGTTAAGCTCTACCTTAGGTCATTAGCTTTTCGAGGTGTTACATTATCTCCCTCTTTGGAACATTTCGAATTATGATCTACACCAAACTAAGTTAGAAACTCTAGACTAGCAGCCCTTCATGCATGAAATATAAAAATGTACAAAACTTACAAATGCACTATTCACTTTATGCATTATTAAAAAGGGAGGAAACTTCAATTCCATCTCAAAACATGGTCAATGCAACACGGGAATAGGAACTACATCTATCAACCTAATATGAATATAATGCAAGATTCATCATGTTCATAGGAGGAATTACTTTCTCCCACTAAGCACAATCTTAACACAACATTATGGAGTCAATGTGCTACTTCATCATAAGCATAACCAAGCATGTTCAACAAATTACCTCATGAATTCAAATATGCCATCATTTTACCAAAATGCACAATCAACATGAGGAACATATATATCATGAAAGCTCAATTCATATTAAACATATATTTCATCAAGAACATGCATAACATAAGGAATCATGAAAAAACTCATACAATACACATGACTCCCAAAACACCTAAACTCAAGTGGAACTACTTACCTCAAGCTTGATTAGGAGTATAAGGAAAAATATGAGGATAACAGGACTTCATATCGATCTCGGCGTTGCATGTAGCACCCTTAACTAAGTTATCCCTCCATAAAACTTTTAAGGGTTCTACTTCCTTCTTTCTCAACCTCTTGACTTTCCAGTCCAAAATATCTATCGGAACCTATTCATAAGAAAGAATCTCATCAAATCCCAAAGCCTCTATATGAATGATGGATATGAGATCACCAATACACTTCTTAAGCATGGAAACATGAAATATCGGATGAACCAGAGCCAATTCCTTTGGAAAGTATAATTCATAGGCACCCTTCCCAATATGCTTTAAGATTTGATATGGGCCCACATATCGAGGACTATGCTTGCCCTTCATACTAAATCTCATCACAACCTTCATAGGTGAGATTTTCAAGTAGAACCAATCATTAATCTCAAATTCAAGATCCTTTTTTCTAACATTGGCATATGAGTTTTGCAGACTTTAGGCCATCTTCAACTTCTCTTTAATGAGTCAAACTTTTTTGATGGCCTCATAAAATAGTTTGGTACTAATTAGAGCAAACTCACATACGTCAAATCAACCAATCAAAGTTCTATACCTCGTACCATACAGTGCTTCAAATGGAGCCATGGCAATACTTGAATGATATCTATTATTGTAGGCAAACTCTATAATGGTTGATGATCATCCCAATCACCGTTGAGATTTATGATACATGCCCTTAAAATGTCTACTAAGGTTTGAATAATGTGCTCCGCTTGACCATCCGTTTGAGGGTGGAAAGCGTTACTAAGCTTAACATTGGTACCAAGCCCTTTTTGGAATGCCTTCCAAAAGTGTGAAGTAAATTGAGTACCCCGATCCAAAATAATAGACAAAGGAACCCCAGGCAACTTCGCTATTTCCTTGATATATAACTAGGCACAGTCTTTCGCCGATTAAGAAACCATGACGGGAATAAAGTGGACTGATTTTGTCATTCGATCCACAATGACCCAAATAGAATCATGTTGCCTTTGAGTACGAGGAAAACCCGCAACAAAGTACATATTCATATCCTCGCACTTACAAGTGGGAATGTTTATATATTGGGAAAAACCTCTCGATTTTAGGTTCAGCCTTAACTCGTTGGCACTTCAGACATTTGGCCACGAAATGTGCTATATCCTTCTTCATGCTAATCTACCCATAGACTTTTCGTAGATCACAGTACATCTTGGTGGCTCCCCGATGAATAAAATACCACAAACCATGAGCCTCTTCTAAAATTTTCTCCATCAAGACATCAACATCTGGAACACATAAGCGACTTTGGTACCTAAGCACCCCATCTCTCCCTTGGGAGAAAGCCTCAACGGACTTGTTAAGAACTGATTCTTTCAACTCCATTAATATAGGATCAAGGTGTTGTTTAGACTTCACATCAACCACAAAGGATGATTTGGAGCTATGAGGGACCATGACACCACCCTTGGTGGAACCCACTAGTTGGACACCTAACCGGGCCAAGCTATGCACATCTCGAACAAATTTTTTTTTCTCATTTTCTACATGAACCACACTAACCATGGACATTCGATTTAGGTCATCCTCAACTACATTAGCTATGTCGGGGTGGTAAAGGACACTCATGTCATAATCTCTTAAAAGTTTTGACCATCTTCTTCGTCGGAGATTCAAGTCTTTTTGGCTAAACACATATTGAAGACTCTTGTGATCGGTGAAAACATCTACATAAACCCCATAAGTTAGTGTCTCTAAATTTTCAAGGCAGACACCATCGCTGCTAGTTTGAGATCATGAGTTGGATAATTCTTTTGATGTACCTTGAGTTGTCTTGAAGCATAGACCTTAACAGCTAACAGTGAATCAAAGACATTCTGAATGCAAACATATGAACCCTTCGCATAGATAAGGTCCGAACGACTATACACTGAGAGTAACATGTATTCGAAATAAAATGAGTATTACCTTTCGAAGTGCAGCGAAACAGGGACAGTAGCAAGCAAAAAATGACGCCTTCACCACGAAAACTCGAATCTCCGATGGGACCGAGTGGAAATGATGCAAAATAGAGTAGGAAACTTGGTACTCCGATGAAATCAAAAATTCATTACCTTGAATTGTCTCACTATATCCTTATCTATATTTGTTCTCTTTGCCTTCTCTCAAAAAAATTTTGATTCCTAAAGATTTTTCCTTACTAAAACTCTTTGTAAAGAAGTTTTTTTTTGTACATCGACTACTGCCCCCTTACAGAAGAGAAAAGGTAGCCTTTATACCCAGATTAGGGTTACAAAATTGGGAGGGAAAATGGTAGAATCGAGATTCCTCAACTCAAATCTCAATTCAAAAATCTCTCCCAAGGACGGGAGACAGGCTGGATTATACAAGATTATCCCAAAATCTGGCTAAAATCCCAAAAGATGAAAGGGACGCGGACGAGCGTGATCAACCTCCTGTCCTTGGAGTCCGACGTGTCACACATCCGCGCGAGTAAGGACGAACAAGGTTCAGGCTTTGCTGCTCTGGAAAACTCGTACGGAAACAAAAAAGGGGAAAGGGAAAAGGGCGACGTGATTCGCATCGCGTTTGGCTCAAGGTGAGAAATTCTAGGTCTAATCCCCCCGCGCGTGATGGAGGTGGAGACATACTGGACTGCACACTCCATTCTTCTGTGTTCTACACGCGTGAGGGAGAGAAAGGAAAAAATAATAGGGTCGATTTCTAAATGGGTATTGGAATCGGGTTGCGTTATCTAGGGAAAAAAATTTGGGTTGGGGCGGTATGAAATAAAAGGGCTGCTGGGCCAAATTTGGGGCTGGGAAAAAATAGAAATAGGCCCAATTTTGATCCCTTTTAAATGGATTCAAAAGGGCTGGGTTTAATAGAGGGGGTGGGCTGGACATTTTCAGTAATTGGTGACGGGTTGCTGTCCATTAAGGCCAAATAGAGTTGGCTTTAAATCGTATTTGAGCTTAAATGACGACTTGGTTAATATTTCTACATAAGACAAATTTAATATTTAATTAATCTACGAGCTTCTGAATTTTAACGAGGTAAAATAGCTAACTCAATTATAATCTAAAGATCGAAATATGAGATACTAATTTTTGACAAAAAATAATTTAATAAAGCATAAAGTAAAACGAAAATCCTTTGAGACGATTTTCGAGTATTTTTTACAAAATGAACTAACTATATGGAATAATATATATATATATATATATATATATATATATATATATATATATATATATATATATATATATATATATATAACTCGTTAGGAAATTAAGAAACTCAAAAGTTAATTATTGTTGGGGAGGATCAAAATTGGATGTCAACAACTGTCCCTCATTTTACTTGGATTGATGCAAGAAATTCGAGTAAAATGATATTGACCAAGCCAATTTTGACCGACCACACATTCATCTTTATCAAAAGGACTTGGTACAGAGTTTTAGGAATTATGGCCGAGCCCCGGAAATGGGTTTCCTACATATCTCAGGCTATATGAGAATTCAGGCCACTTGTAGATCGATACGCTTAATTTAACGCACGATTTTGAAAGAGTTTGAAGTCACCTCGATACCGAATTATGAAGATACTAAGATGCTTAAGAATAAGATTTAAGAGTGAATGTTGGAATGCCGATGAGTTTTCGACATTGAGCTCGCCTACATATCCTTAAACCTTAGGAATTAGGCTACTTGTAGTTCGACTCGATCGGTTGAAAAGGAAATCCATTATGTTAGATAACCTTTGGTTTCGGACAAGTGACAAATTAAATGAGTATGAAAAGGAGGCTTGTAACCTCTTAGCCACGAATGTGGCGCGCTTCACACCCATAGTTAAGAACTTACACGGACATAATTTCCAAAACTCTTGGCGCATTGTCACTCAGATTGGAAACTTGTCTTCGGTAGATCAAAATTCCAGATGTAAAATCGAAACTGACAAAAACCAAAGAAAAACCCACATGCCTTCTAATAGGGGTGTGGTTTGATTGTGGTTGAAGTCGCTCCTTTGCTCGTGTCCTAAGAGTTTGACACTCCTCTTTGGACTATGTCGCAGTTCGCTGCTAAGAAACAGTTTCACATTGTGCTGCATCCTTTTTGATGTCGTCCGCACCTTTTTTTCTTTTTGGAGAATTCATCCTTTCGGATGCTCTCGATAAAGACTGAGATAAAACTCGTCAACATAAAATGCAATTCAAATGGGAGACAGTGTCTTTTACCATTTTGACACTTAGTTACTCTCCTTCAACATTTGACATCAACTCGATCGGTTTGACGTAAAACAAATAAAGTTTATGTCTTATGTTTGAAATATAATCTTCAATGTACTCTTCATTTAATGTCGATATAAATTAAAACTGATGCAGTGTACTGATATTTTTATTGATGTCGTCTTAAATGCTCTTCTTGATGTTTACTTTTGTCAAAATAAAAGAATGCAGTTGATGCCGATGGGTAAATATTTCTCTTGAGCTGCACGATTCCTTCTCTGGCAGTGCATGATTTCTTGCGGGGCATGAATATCTTCCCGCGATGCGTGATTTCTTGCGGGGTATGAATATCTTCCCGCGATGCGTGAATATTGACTTGCGATGCATGATCTTCCGCGATGCATGAATATTAACTCGCGATGCATTGTCTTCTGCGGGGCATAAATATCTTCCCAGGATGAATAAATTTCTGCAAGGCATGAATATCTTCTCACGATGCATAATTTTCTGCGAGGCATGAATATCTTCTCGCGATGCATAATTATTTGCGAAGTATGAATATCTTCTCGCGGTGCATAACTTTTTGCGAAGCAAGAATGTCTTCTCGCGATGCATGAATATTAACTCGCGATGCATGATCTTTGCGATGCATGATCTTTCGTGATGCATGAATATTAACTCGCGATGCATGATCTTCCGTGATGCATGATCTTCCGCGATGCATGAATATTAACTTGTGATGCATGATCTTCTGTGATGCATGAATATTGACTCGCGATGCATGATCTTTCATGATGCATGAATATTGACTCGCGATGCATGATTTTCCGTGATGCATGAATATTGACTCGCGATGCATGACTTCCGCGATGCATGAGTATTGACTCGCGATGTCATCCTTGGTACCAAATGAATATAGTGCTTCAATCGAGCAACATAGTGATCTTCTAGGTGCCTTCTGGATAATCATATTGTCTCAATTGAAAATAACGATAAAATAACTTTCCAGATAGTGTATCATCTTGATCGACAATAAAGTAAATGACCCCTCTGGGTAGGGTATTGTCTTGATCGACAATAAAATAAATGACTCATCCAGGTAGTGTATAATATCATATCTGATATTATGATGCAGATGACGTCCTTTACGGAAACCGCAAACTCTTTCTTGAGATTTTTGCTTGATTCACCTTTGAATCTAGATGGACGTTCTTTAGACTTCACGTTGTTGGAAATTGATCGAAATAAACCATCCGTATTTCCAAGCTCCTGGTATGAGCAATATAAAATAATTCCTGCATCCACAGAAAAATCGTTAGTTTTAAATTGGACTGATCTGTGTCGATTCTTCAGTTGTCTCCTCCTTGTCATGTTATCTCCGGCTGGTCTTCCTGATTTCCCAACTCTTGATAGATAAGACAAAACATTTTATGCCAAAACATACGAAACATAAAAGGAAAAACTTTAAGAAAATAAATTTCCGAGAAGTAATATTTTGAAAAAGGTCATTGCCAAGTGTCATGTCATGTCACGTCAGCCTCAACGAACTTTTTTGATCCTGATGTTTGGAGGTCTATCTGATTGTTCGCTGGGGAGTATTCAAAGCCGTTCTAGACTATCGATAAACCTATGTTGAAATTTTGAGGCCATCCTCAAAATTTATTTCCCAGTTACATGTCTCAAATTTATCTTTCAACTGTAACTGAGTAAATTGCGGAATTTTTGAGATCCTCTCAAAATTCTGTCCCAGTTATAAGTTTTGGTTTATCTTCAACTGTCGGTAAGTAAATCATGGAATTTTCGATATCTTCTCGAAAATTTTGTCCCAGTTGCAAATCACGAAACCTTTTCCGATCTTGAATTGCTGATGAAGAATCTTCTTCTTGAGAATTTTTGAGTCTCTCTCAAAAATTCTGTCCCAGTTTCTATTTGAAGAGAAATAGAAATCTTACGAGAAATATGACCAAACTCTTGTGGCGCCTACGTATCCCGTTGAGGCAGGAATCAGGTCAAACGTAGTTCCCCCTCAAAGGTTAGCAAAATAAGAAATTACAAAGAAAACCGACCGAGGCTGACATAGGCCGCTTACATATCTCATTCTCGAAAATTCAGGTCGAACGTAGTTCAAATATAAAAAAATATTTAAAGGGATAAAAGGGGTGACCGAGGCCGACATAGGCCGCCTACGTATCTCATTCTTGAGAATTCAGGTCAGACGTAGTTCATTACAAGAGGGATAAAATTTAAACAAAGCAATTACCAGAAAACCAAATAAATACAGGGAAATAACAGAAATACAAACTGAAGCTTCACACGTAGTATCTCTTGACATCATCTGAGTTGATGGATTTCGGCCAAGTGGTGCCATCCATCTCTGACATGACCAAAGCACCTCCAGATAATACTTTGCGAACCATGTAAGGCCCTTGCCAATTTGGTGCGAATTTTCCTTTGTACTCGTCTTGATGAGAAAAAATGCGCTTAAGGACCAACTGACCAATTTTAAAAATTCTAGCTCTGACTCTTTTGTGGAAAGCACGAATCATTCTCTGTCTATATAGTTGACCATGACAAACGACAATCATTCTCTTCTCATCAATCAAAGTTAGTTGATCAATCCGCTTGCTGACCCATTCAGCATTACTTAATTCAGCTTCTTGGATGATTCTCAAAGATGGTATTTCAACTTCAGCAGGTATGACTGCTTCTGTTCCATACACTAGCAAATATGGAGTGGCTCCAATCGACGTTCTGACAGTCATTCGGTAACCTAACAAAGCATATAGTAACACCTCATGCCAACCTCGATGATTGTCAATCATTTTCCTCAGAATCTTCTTGATGTTCTTGTTGGCAACCTCCATAGCTCCATTCATTTGAGGACGATAAGCGGTTGAGTTTCGGTGAGTAATCTTAAATTGCTCACATATGTCTCTCATCAAATGACTGTTTAGATTTGCACCATTATAAGTAATGATGGATTCTGGTACTCCAAACCTGCATATCAGATTGTTGCGAACAAAATCGGCTATAAATTTCTTGGTTACCGACTTATAAGAAGATGCTTCCACCCATTTGGTGAAGTAATCAATATCAACCAAACTAAATCTGTGTCTATTAGAAGCGGCTGGCTCTATCGGACCGATGACATCCATGCCCCAAGCTACAAACGGCCAAGGTGAACTCATAGCATTAAGTTCATGAGGTGGCACTCGAATCAGATCATCGTGCACTTGACATTTATGACATTTTTGCACAAACTTGCAACAATCATTCTCCATAGTCATCCAAAAATAACTGACTCGAAGGATCTTTCTTGCCAAAGTGAGACCATTCATATGCGTACCGCAAACTCCGACATGTATCTGTTCAATAAGTTTCGCAGCTTCAACAGCATCGACGCATATGAGAAGACATAAATCTGGAGTCCTCCTATAAAGGATTTCTCCACTTAGAAAGAAATTGAGAGCCATACGACGTATCGACTTCTTTTGGTTGGATGTTTCATCTTCAGGATAACTCCCGGACTCCAAATACTTCTTTATATCAAAATACCATGGCAAACCGTCTGGTTCTGCTTTAACATGGGAACAATGGACTGGATGTTCTTTCAACTCTATATCCAGAGGATAAATATAATCAGTATCTGGATGTTTAATCATTGACGCAATGGTGGCAAGGGCATCGACTAACTCATTCTGTATTCGGGGAGTATGTCTGAACTCGATATTACAAAATCTTTTGCATAACTTCTGTACATACTGTACGTAAGGTATGATCTTTGGGTTCTTCACAGCCCACTCTCCTTGAACCTGATGAATCAAAAGATCTGAATCCTCAATAACCAACAACTCGTAGACATTCATGTCAATGGCCATTTTTAACCCAAGAATACAAGCTTCGTATTCAGCCATGTTGTTCGTGCAATTAAATAGGAGCTTAGCTGCCATAGGATAATGCTGACCAATTTTGACACTAAGACTGCTCCGATATCTTTACCTTGGTGATTTACTGATCCATCAAAGAATAATTTCCAGCCAGGATACATTTCAGAAATATCTTCACCCACAAAGGATACCTCTTCATCGTTAAAATAAGTCTTGAGTGGTTCATATTCTTCATCAACAGGATTTTCTGCAAGATGATCAGCCAAGGCCTGTACCTTTATCGCCTTCTGAGTCACATAAACGATGTCTAATTCACTCAACAACATTTGCCATTTAGCTAACTTTCCGGTCGGCATCACCTTCTGGAAAATATACTTCAACGGGTCCATTCTGGAAATGAGGTATGTAGTATAAGAAGACAAATAATGTCTCAACTTCTAGGCGAGCCAAGTCAAAGAACAACACGTTATCTCCAAAAGAGTGTAACGAGACTCGTATGGAGTAAACTTCTTGCTTATGTAATAGATAGCCCTTTCATTCTTTCCTGTATCGTCGTGTTGACCAAGCACGCATCCGAATGCACTATCTGAGACGGACAAACACAACAACAAAGGACTCTCTTCTCGCGGAGGAACCAATACCGGTGGATTTGATAAATAGTTTTTGATAGCATCGAAAGCAATCTGACATTCTTCAGTCCACTTTGTCGGAGCGTCTTTCTTTAACAGCTTGAAGATAGGCTCACATACCACGGTTGATTGAGCTATGAATCAAATGATGTAGTTCAATCTCCCTAAGAAACTCATCACCTCTTTTCTCGTCTTCGGCGGAGGTAACTCTTGAATTGCCTTAATCTTGGAAGGATCGAGTTCAATACCCCTTATGCTGACTATAAATCCCAATAACTTTCTGGCTGGAACTCCAAAAGCACATTAAAAGGGGTTTAACTTCAAGTTGTAATGACGCAAACAATCAAAGAACTTCTTTAAGTGTGTCAAGTGGTCCGAACTCTCGCGGGATTTGATTATGACGTCATCCACATACACCTCAATCTCCTTATGAATCATGTCATGGAATATGATCATCATAGCCCTCATATAGGTAGCACCAGCATTCTTGAGGCCAAATGGCATCACCCTATAATGATATACACCCCAAGGTGTAATGAAAGCTGTCTTTTCTGCATCTTCTTCGTCCATCAAAATCTGATGATAACCTGCGTAGCAATCCACAAACGACTGCATTTCATGCTTAGCACAGTTATGATCAGAATATGGATGTTTGGCAACGAAAAATTATCCTTCGGGCTAGCCTTGTTGAGATCCCTGTAGTCGACACAGATTCTGATTTTCTCATCTTTTTGGCGACCGGAACAACATTTGCCAATGAAGTCGGGTATTGTGTCACTTCCACCAATCGAGACTCGATCTGATTGGTAATCTCTTCTTTGATCTTTAAGCTCACCTCAGGCTTGAATTTCCGAGTTTTTTGCTTCACCGGACTGAACCCTGGATTAATCGGCAATTTGTGAGACACAACATTGGTACTCAGTCCTAGCATGTCACTGACTTCCTAGACGAACACATCAATGTATTCAGTGAGTAAATGTATTAGATCCTTTCTCTGAGTTTCATTCAAGTGAAAGCTGATTTTGGCCTCTTTGATACACTCCTGGCCTCCCAGGTTTACAGTTTCAGTTTCCTTTAGATTCGGTTTATGCTGGTTTTCAAACTATCAAAATTCCTCGGCAACATACTCTGATGCCTCATTTTCCTCTTCGTAATCATCAACCTCGTCATCACCTGCCTCACTTTGTTCGTTCAGCTCGTGACATGACACGACATTGGTAGGTTTAAAACTTATATTACTGAAACCATAAATTAACAAAGTTAGGCAAGTAAAATATAACAAATAAGTAAATAAGTAAATTTTAAATAAAGAGGCTTTCATTCAAATTAAACAAACGATGCAAACTTGGCCACGGCAAAAGGCCATGTAGCCTTTTTCAAACATCACGAGGCAATTTTAAAATGCACGCAATTATGAAAATGCTAAATGGCGGATCTCGGGCCTTTTTCAGACTACCACCGATTTAAATATGCATAAATGATGCCCTTCTACCAAGGAGTTCAGGGAATCAGAATCGGCGCAGAGGTCCAATTCTGCAGTATCTCCCCAGGCTCAGCATCACGGATACCAGCTAGCTCGACCTCTTCTTCAATAACAGCATCGATCTTCTCGAAAAGACCATAGATTCCTTCCCCAATGTCGTCAGGCTCGGCGTACTCTTGGACCGGAAATGACTGATACAGATGAGGGATTGGATTAGCCAATACTTAATCATTCTTCTTCTTCACCTTCATATCATCCTCTGTGGGGACGTACCCCAAACCATATCTAGCTCCTTTGACGGGGACCGGAATAGGCTCAATAATTCCTTAGGAATTTCTTCCCAATCCGAAACCTGGTTCAAAACCATTCTGCAGCATCACAGTGGCTATCATCTTATACACGGCAGGCATAGGAGGATGCGGGGCCAAGTCCTCATCGGTGGCATTTACCAGCTCCACCGTATAGAAATTGGTACCTCGAGACACTTCATCGATAATTGGCGCCTGTCTGCCGGAGTGACTCCCTTCACCATGAATAACTAGCTCTTCGTTCTTCCAAATGAGTTTTATCATCTGATGAAAGGTAGAAGGCACAGCTCTAGCCATATGAATGAAATGCCTTCCCAGAAGAAGGTTATAGCTGGTGTCAATGTCCAAGACATGGAACTGTGCGCTGAATTCTGCCGGACCCATTTGGATAACCAGATTTACTGCTCCCAACGTATCTCTCTGAACCCCATCAAAGGCTTTTACATTGACTTGGTTTTGTTCCAACTTCCCCAAATCAAACCGTAACTGCCTCAATGTCGACAATAGGCAAATATTCTGACCAGATCCATCATACACCAAGACGCGATTTATGACCTTCTTGCGGCATATGACAGTGATGTGCAGCGCCTTGTTGTGTGACCTCCCTTCAAAAGGCAGCTCATCATCGCAAAAGCTAATCCGATGTCCTCGGATGACTTGATTGATCATAGCGGCCACATTATCGCTACTTGTGCCCACGGGCAGATATGTATCATCAAGAGCCTTTATCAAGGCCTGCCTGTGCAACTGTGAACTCATCAGCAGGGCCCACACAGAATCTGGGCTGGAGTCTTTTCCAAATGCTTAACAATAGAATAATCCTTTGGCTGCATTATTCTCCAGAATTCCTCCGCTTCGCTTTCGCTTATCGGCCTCTTACCCTGATCCTTCTTATGTCCTCCAAAAGCCAACTCTTTGGAAGTATAATATCTTCCAGAATGGGTCATACCCTGAGCGGCAGCAGTTTCAATCACAAATTTTGGCTTGACAAGAGTTTCTCACGGCACCAAGGCAACAACCTTCGCAGGTGTCAGGATAACGAACTCTTTTTCCTCTTTTATGCTCAACGAAGCCACATACCTTTCCAACTCGTCATGAATGAATGGAGTTATCATTTTTGTCACGCACCAATCATCATCTGTCTCTATCATTTTAACATTGTCGCCTCCATGATTCGGCAAAGGGTTGGTGTTGACATTAGGCGCAGCTGGTTGTAGAGAGACCACCTCTTGGTCGATTAGATCCTGAATTTTGTGCTTGAGGTTGATACAATCCTCAGTATCATGCCCAACACTGTTGGAATGATAAGCACACCTTTGATCAGGCCTATAGAACTTAGAACTTGTATCCACCGGTTTGGGCCCCACTGGGTGGATATATCCGGCCGTAGCCAGTCGCTCGTACAACTTTGTTCGGCTTTCGGCGAGCGCAGTGAAGTTCCTCGGAGGCTTCTTCTCAAATCTTGGTCGTGGTGGATCATAGCTTCCTTGTGGAGGAGGCAACTGTTGATAATTTCTATTGTTGGGACGGGGAGCTTGATTTCTGGGATATGGATTTGTTTGGTAGTTTGGCAATGGAGCGTGGTAATTTGGAGGGGAATTTTGGTATAGTGAAGCTTGGACTTGATAAACATGAGGGGGTGCTCTGTAGCTCAACTGCACGTTAGCACAGTTGGGAGCGACCCCTTGATAATGAGGAGACATAATTTGATAAAGTGGAGGATGATTTTGGTAAGTGGGAGATGGATTTTGGTAAATTGGAGGTGAATTTTGGTAGACTGGAGGAGGATTTTGGTAGGCTGGAGGAGGATTATTTGTCTGACTAGCTTGGTAGGAGTTTTGAGAGAATCGAGAATAACCTTGGGATAATGACGATCTTCTAGGGTTTTTTCTCCCCTCATACGAAACAACAACAATGTTCTCTCTCTTCTTTTTTAACAACCCTGAAGATCCGGGCGGCGCGGCTACATGGGCTATATTTCCTGTTTTCAAGCCGTCTTCAATAGTTTCACCGATCTTGACTATCTCGGCAAACTTTGCTCCCACGAGCAACATGATTCTGTTGTAATACTCGGGCTCTTGCACCCGCATGAACACTTTGACAATTTCTTTTTCAGACATAGGCGGTCTTACCTTCGCAGCTTCTTTTATCCACATATAGGCAAACTTTCTATAGGTCTCGGTGGATTTTTGCTTCATTTTCTCCAAAGAGTATCGATCAGGAATGATTTCTACATTATAAGCGAATCGATCGATAAAATCTTTGGCCAATGCATTCCAGCTGGGCCATTGACTGGTTTCATGTGAGGTGAACCATTCAAGAGCTTCTCCGCACAGGCTTCGACTGAAGAGCCGCATCAATAGAGCTTAATCCCTACCAACTCCAACGAGCTGGTCGTAGTAGGCTCTCAAATGAGCCATAGGGTTCCCCACTCCTCCGAAAGTATCAAATTTTGGGATTTTGGATGAATACATAAATCTTCATAACTAAGCCCGGCGATATCAGGGACGCATTGGAGCTCTATCATGGCTTTCTTTTATCTCCTCTTTTATGTCCACTTTTGCCTCTTCCTTCGCCCTTCATTCTCTTTCTTGTTCCTCGTAATGGTCCAACTCAGAACCATACACGTCGTGCTCAGAAGGGACAAAAATCTGGAAAGTGGTTCTTTTAGGTAAGGGTGGAGCTACAGAAGGACTCTGAGCATTTTGGGTGGCTTGGTAATTTTGGGGATAAGTCTGAGGATTGGTATTCTAATTTAAGTGATGGTGGGATGTTTGGGGATTAAAAGTGTTGTGATTTGGATTTTGACTTTGGTTTTGCGGTGGTGGAGCGGTTTGAAGTTGGGTATTTTGAGGATGAGATGGCATTTGGGAATGGTTATTCTGAGGAGGTGGAGTTTGGTAAGAGGCGGAAGCATATTGCGGATTCGGGGTAGTTGGGTCTATAGCGGGGGGATCCTGAGTGAGCGACAGACTTTGAGATGGATCCATGTTCGAGGAAGAAAAGTAGATAGGAGGTCTTCCATCTGCAGCATTAACATTATATGCGAAGGTAAATCCTGCCTTCTCTGCATCTCTACCCTCATCTCTGCAATCTGTTGCATCAACTGCAGAATCAACTCATTTTGGTCCGCTATGGTGGGTTGAGCCACCACAACATCAGTGTGACCTACTTCTTCGTTATTGTCTCCCATATCGTCTTTCCTTTATCAGAATTTTGCCCTGGGAAGGAATCTGCGGGATCTTTTGATTTGGTGAAGTAAGGATGATCTGCCAGCTTAATCAACACAGATCAGTTCAAAATACCTGAGGAGGAAAACAACTCAAAGGCAGATTTATCAGTTTGGATTCAGAATACAAAACGCATAATATCAAACATAGAGCAGATAAACACACAAGTTGCTATGTTTGAGGAATATCTTGAACCCACGAGTAAGGATGGAAACAGATTTTTTAACAAGCAGGAGTTTGCTTGTTTTTTAATTTGACACTATTTCAGAAAAGCTAAATCACGTTGAGCTATGGTCTTCTTGCAGCTATTCTTCGATGTCCGTTGATCTGGTCTTCATATTTCATTGTAACATAAAGGGGGAAATGAAAATTTCAAAGATAGGGGCCGGGCCTTGAAAGGCTGCCTACGTATCTCACAAGGAGAATTCAGGGCCAACGTTGTTCGAATACAAAGGGAAATATTTTCATTCATTCATTACGATTACAAGGAAATTGAAAAGCAACAACAGAGGTTTAAAGATAAAATGATGACTATATCTTAGTAATTCTTTCTTCTCTACGTCATCTTAATCACAGGGGACAATCTTGACTTGAATATTTCCCATGTCGATGAGGGATTCGAGGTCGTGGCGAATGTCAAGACACTTTTCAATGTTGGGGTCTCTGGAATTGTGATAGGGACAACGCTTCCGAACTTCGTACTGAAGAGAATACTGCATGTGCATGCCCCTGTAGAAATGGGTGAAGACGCCATTCTGAACTAGTTCTTGGTAGATTTCCATCATTATTTTCTTGAAAGGCGTGAACGCGCAATGAAAGAATCTGGTCTTATCTGTGATCGGTATGTCAAGCCATGGTTCATCACATACAAGGAGGACGCTGTTACCCCAAGTGTTCGGAATACTATCCATACTGAATAAACGACGGACTGCGTTCTTGAATTCTATGCATTCTTCTATCGTATGCCCCTTTTGTTTGGGATGACACTCAAACGTTTTGCGGAGGTCCCCTGATCCCTCTTGGGATGACATTCTTTCGACGGATCTCAGCATATGCCTAGACCGATAGTGTTCAAAAACGAGTGCGCACGAAATGACCTCTATCCTTTTTTGGCAGTCTTGCGGATATGCTTCGAGAGAAATTTTCTTATCTCCTTTTGCCAGACGTCTTTTGAAAGAAAGTTTGAGGGCGAGTGCTTCCTCATAACTCTCTTCGTTGATTTCCTCTTCGGGGCTCCCAGGAGGAAACAATAAGTCATACAGATGCTTTCCGCGCTGCTTTTGTATGTCGATCCTCTCTTCTTAACTTGGCCCAGCTTGGATACTCTTTCCTTTGTCCAAAGCGGTGATTTTTCCTTCTCTGAGACAGTAGAGTAGTGTTTAGGATTTGGAGATGGGATTTGTCTTTTGGATGAGAAACTTGAGACTCATAAAATTTGGTTGGACATTTTGTAACAGTGACTTATTTGTATATTTTGGAAATTTCTGGAAAGGAGTGGATTTCCGATATCCTCATTCACAGAAACATAACACATAAGCAGTTAATAACACATATATCGCGTCCTAAAACATACAGGGGGATCCTTTTATGCCAAGGGTAGGCCTAGAGCATTTGAATAATATACGTGTGAATTTGAACCAAATAAACAATTTCCCCTAAATAATTTTCACAAATGAATAATAACGTTCACAAAGGGGAAATTAAGGATAAAACACTAAAGACAGACCCACGGAGGGGCCATTTGAATGTACTGAAACACAATAAAGCATGCCCACGCATGGGCTAAAATGACAAATACATATAGAAAAACCCGCGCAGGGGCAAAATCCACTATGTTGTTCCAGATGGTCCTGCTCCGTCGCTGTTTTCTTGAGTCTTGTATTATTGATACATACATCGCAACATCAGCAAGAACCCTTCACCCAGACGTCCTTTGTCCTCCCATCTTTCGTATCGCATCCTCTCAATCTTATCTTTGACGCATGAGTCGAAGTCGTTGTAACCACGTCTTAGTCTTTCCACCTCTTGAGTTGCCTTCTTAAGAGCATCTTGGTTCTCGACAAACTTAACATACATTTCTTGGGCCTCTTTCTGCACCTCTCGTAGCTCGGTAACTGCTTTGGCTTCTGTGTCTGTTACGCTGCGAAAGCTGTGCGATTTTTGGGAGGAGATGCTTTGTATGTCCTTTTTCAGCCATTCTTTGTAATCCTCGTTATATCCGGCATTGAATCGATCAGGGGCGATGGTGTCCTTATTCATCCACTTGGCACCTTTCCATTCTCTGAACATTTCAGACACTTCGTGCACCGTATCATCTCCAATATCGTATACATAAGCACCATAGTATGCCTCTTAAGGTTTGGTTTGTCTTCTCCCAAATTGTCGCAAGATTCGAAAGGGTGCATAAGGGCGAATTCCCCGAATACTTGGTAGAGGGAGCACAAGCTGTCTGCGGCTCTCTACGATGACTTCTTTGGAAATGAAGCGATCGAGCATCCATTGGAGATCTTCTTCTCTTAATTCAGAGAAAATCTGAGCCCATCTCTCCCTTGTTCACCGATTATCCATATTGGCCCAGTACAACATGTCATTTAAGTCTTTGAGTGTGTTCTTGATGTCGAGAGTATGCAATTTCTGAGTCCCAGCACCCTTTGCCAAGTGGCTCGGAATCCACCACTGAAGGAGTAGCTTGCACCATTGGAAGTATCAATGCCCCTCTTTGCACTTTCCCAAGGCTCGATACATGTCGGACAGGATGACCGGAGCTATAGGGTAGTATTTCACTTGCCCTTGGTTCTCGTACCCCTTGAATAGAGTGTGTACGAGTGTTATAACTCGGGTATTGATGCTCAAACTTGGGCCATGTGGGAAGACCATCATTCCCAACAACGCTACAGCAAATGCCAGAGGACGAATTTCGTTCTAGTCTCTATAGGAGACCTTGCACTCTCGGTTGTAAGTGGCGTAGAAGCTCGCGTGTCCAAATCTGATATAAAAGGTCTCTGAAGGATATGTGAGATTCTTGGCACTAGTAGGCAAAAAATTTCCCCAACTCGAACCAGTCCGCAATATCTTCTACGGAAGGCTTATTAGGGATAACTATGTCTTATTGTTTTCTTGCCTTCCTTTCTATCCCAGTACCTACTGTGTCTATGCAGTCTCTGATCTCTTCCAAAGTCGGGGTAATTTCAGCGGTTTCAAATCGGAACACCATCCGTTGGTTATCCCAGTACCCCATGAGGACCTCAACCAGTTCTGGCCAACCGTTCATGTTGATCAATTTAGTTAGAGCACCCACGTATTTGTTGAGGGTTCTTCTATGATCCCCGTCGAGATTGTCATGCCACATTTTGAGTTGGGGTGGTGCTGCTATGATCTTGTCGAACTTTGAAAAATGGTCCATATCTACAAAACAGAAACTAGTTAGATTTACCCACCCCAAATTGGTTTTCACACGTATATCATTCAAATGTAAAAAACAATAATGTGTCATGAGGTCGGAGACCTTGGACACAGTTTTGGTGGTTTTATACTAAATAGAATTAATACACCTTGGTTATTAAGCCGTCTTAGGCTAATGCTTAATTTTGTGGTTTTGGTTTCGCTCTATCTTAGGCTTGCTAGAATTTGTTTCAAATTGACTGTTACCCTAGTCGGACAGACAACGGGGTGAAGCTGCCAAACGAAGTCGGATGACCGCATTCAAACTATTCATTTGATACTTCCAAAAGAACTCTTGTGTATTTTTGAAAGAAGCCATGGAAAGCCACGTAACTTCTGTTTCCTAATGCAAACTAGTTGCCATTTGGCGGAAATATGCCATGAAAATGCAACAATATCAATAACAAGGTAAAGTAAACAAATAAAAAATTATTACAAATAACCAAATAAATTTAGTCTTAAGGTTAGAATCCTCCTAATCCCCAGCAGAGTCACAATTTCTGTTTTATTGAAAAAATATTTTTTGTAAGAATTTTTGACTATTTTAGAGTTGCCACTTAATTTTGCGAAAATTAAGAAAACTTTTGCTTTCAAAAGACTTTAAACAGAAAAAATCATTTTTGAAAATTTAAGGGGGTTCGGGGATTCATATTGTATTTTAGGAAGGTGTTTAAGGCACCTAAAATACCCGTTAATACGGTTTTCGTCAACTAACTTAGTTTGGCTAAAAATTGAACTAACTTGAAGAAAAAGTAAAGAGTTAAAATATTAACTGATTATCTAAGTGATTTATTTGCAAAATTATTAATTTTAAGTTGATAAAAACATTTAAGGCATTTGCGGGGATTCGGATTTTCTAACTTTAAGACTAACGATAATAAAAAAAAGAGTAAATAAACAACAAAAGATAAGAGAGAGAGAGATTGGTTCCAAATCCGGGTTCTGTCTGCCTGGACCGGTATTTGGACCCACCTGTTTTTTGCGTTTTTGACCCATTTGTTTTGTACCTGTCCTAAACTAAACAAGCAAAATAAATAAGGAGAACTTACAAGGGTCGAACCCGAAAATAACAAGAAAAGACAATGTAAAATGAAAATAAGACAAATGTAAGCCTTTGCCCCCCAAGTTCTTCAACTTCCATGCCTTCTCAAATCTCAAATTTTGAGAGACTCATATAATTTCCGTCACCAAATGACTCGACGAAGGTAGAATTGCGTCTTCTTAGCTCAAAAAAAGATGCAGGGAATAAGGGACAGGAGTCCAGTGAACTCATTCAATAATTCATGCAAGAAAACAAAAAGTAATGTAGTTAATAAAATGACTTAAAGGAATATGGCTATTAACAAAATCCTTATTCCAAATAAACCACAAAGAGAATTAACATAATGACGATGAGATCCCAATAACAAATTAAGATGCATATAATAAACTTGCAAGTGGAGTTTAAAATTTCACGCACACACAAACCGGCAAAATATATGTGTATATACCTATAAAGATGACATGAATTAGCAAATAAACTTCCATGCCCTTAAGCTTTCAAGTGAAGGAATAGAGAAAAAAAACCCAATTAACTATTACCTTCGACTCTTTAAACCAACCCAACATACGAACAATTGAATCAGCCAACAACAATTTAAGTAAATGAAGCAATCTGTACAATTCTGTCTAGAAACTTACTTTCGAAATAGAACAACATTCTTCTATAATATGGAGAAATCTAGACAAAGGCAGCAAACAACAACTCAAACCAGACGATCAAAGTTGTCACTAAGGGTGTGTTTGGTATGAAGGAAAATGTTTTCCATGGAAAATGTTTTCCTAGAAAATGTTTTCCTAGAAAACAAGTAGATTTTGGAATTATTTTCTCATGTTTGGTTAATGAGTGGAAAATATTTTCCGAAAATGATTTTTAGTGTTTGATTTATGAATGAAAAATGTTTTTTGAGAAATATCTTTTGTTTTTACTAGAGTAGAAAATAATTTATGAAATTGAAATTTTTTTTTAGAAATAATTTTTTTTTTGTTTTTTTGGTGTGTGTGGGGGTGTGGGAGAATGTGTTTGTATGCGGGCAGGTGAAAAATAAAAATTTGAAATTGAAAATATTTTTTTTAAAAAAAAATTAATATTTTTGGGGTGGGGTGGGGTGGGGTGGGGGGGCTGGGCTGGTAGGGGGTGGGTAGGGGGCTGGGGTGGGCTGGTAGGGGGTGGGTAGGGGGGCTGGTAGGGGTGGGTAGGGGGCTGATAGGGGGTGGGTAGGAGGGGGTGGCGGGAGGCGGGGGTAGGGGTAGGTGAAAAAATAATTTTTGAAGTTGAAATTATTTTTTAATAATAAAATTAATTTTTTTTGGAGTTGGGGGGGGGGAGGGCTGGTAGGGGTTGGGTAGGGGGGCTAGGGGGGAGGGAGGTAGAAGTTTTAAAATAAAAATATTTTTAAAAATGAACTCACATTTTTTTGGGAGGGGGGTGGCTGGTGGTGGGTGGGTGGGTGGGGGTCAGGGATCGGGTGAAAAATAAAATTTTGAAAATGAAAATATTTTTTAATGTTGTTTTGGCAAAAAAAAAATATAATTTGAAGTTGGAGAAGAGTTTTGGAAAATGTTTTCCTTAATTTTTTAAGGGAAGTCATTTTCCTTAATTTTGAGGAAAATGAGTTGATTTGGAAAACATTTTCCAAGACTTTTGTCCCAACCAAACTTGAGAAAATTGGAAAACATTTTCCAGAAAATATTTTCCTTCATACCAAACACACCCTAAATCGCAACTGACAAAGAATCGAAAAGCTCTAAAATAACAACTCAACAGCAAGGAAGAAAACTTTGAAATGAAAGCCTTAAAGAAAACAGAGCGAAAACCACTAGTTTAGAAGGCAAGCTGAAACGGATGGTGATACATAACAAAAATATCGCATCCTTTTAGATGAACCAAAACTAAATCATTTAAATGATCGTCTTACGCGAACCCAATCAGAAATAACTCGCAGATAAAAATATGCACCACATATGACCCAAACCCTTTCCACTTTCGATCGAAAACCAAAAGATGAAGAAAACATTCTTGTAGATAAAGTCAGACCACTCCAAAACAGAACTTATATGTAGATTACTATTCGCATAGAAAGATAAGATATCATTAGCCTAAGGAAAACGTCAATCCAATCCCTAACACATGGTGACTGAAACAAACTAATACATGAACGGCAACACGAGACACATCCCAAAAAACACCCTAAGACTACCATGACGATTTTCTTGGATACCCTGAAGATATAGAATATCGTATGAAATCTACTTAAAAATGAATATAAAGTAGTATTGTGAAGACTAACGAATAAGTAACAAGATCTTTTTAGGTAGGTATGACAACCCAGAATTTAAGAAGGATACAGACGTCCATATAAACTTTAAATAAACGCTAAAAATCCATGAAAACAAACAGAACAAAAATAAACGAACACACATGGATTTTCACACAGATTCCATCACTTATTAACAGCTAACAGTGAATCAAAGACATTCCGAATGCAAACATATGAACCCTTCGCATAAATAAGGTCCGAACGACTATACACTGAGAGTAACATGTATTCGAAATAAAATGAGTATTATCTTTCGAAGTGCAGCGAAACAGGGACAGTAGCGAGCAAAAAATGACGCCTTTACCACGAAAACTCGAATCTCCGATGGGACCGAGTGGAAACGATGCAAAACAGAATAGGAAACTTGGTACTCCGATGAAATCAAAATTCGTTACCTTGAATTGTCTCACTATATCCTTATCTATATTTGTTCTCTTTGCCTTCTCTCAAAAAAAATTTGATTCCTAAAGATTTTTCCTTACTAAAACTCTTTGTAAAGAATTTTTTCTTTTTTTTGTACATCGACTGCTGCCCCCTTACAGAAGAGAAAAGGTAGCCTTTATACCCAGAAATTAGGGTTACAAAATTGGGAGGGAAAAGGGTAGAATCGAGATTCATCAACTCAAATCTCAATTCAAAAATCTCTCCCAAGGACGGGAGACAGGCTGGATTATACAAGATTATCCCAAAATCTGGCTAAAATCCCAAAAGATGAAAGAGACGCGGACGAGCGTGATCAACCTCCCGTCCTTGGAGTCCGACGTGTCACACATCCGCGCGAGTAAGGACGAACAAGGTTCAGGCTTTACTGCTCTGGAAAACTCGTACGGAAACAAAAAGGGGGAAAGGGAAAAAGGGCGATGCGATTCGCATCGCGTTTGGCTCAAGGTGAGAAATTCTAGGTATAATCCCCCTCGCGTGTGATGGAGGTGGAGACATACTGGACTGCACACTCCATTCTTCTGGGTTCTTCACGCGTGAGAGAGAGAAAGGAAAAAGAAAGAGGGTCGATTCCTAAATGGGTATTGGAATCAGGTCGGGTTATCCGGGGAAAATAATTTGGGTTGGGGCGGGAGGAAATACAAGGGCTGCTGGGCCAAATTTGGGGCTGGGAAAAAATAGAAATAGGCCCAATTTTGATCCCTTTTAAATGGATTCAAAAGGGCTGGATTTAATAGAGGGGGTGGGCTGGACATTTTCAGTAATTGGTGACGGGTTGCTGTCCATTAAGGCCAAATAGAGTTGGCTTTAAATCGTATTTGAGCTTAAATGACGACTTGGTTAATATTTCTACATAAGACGAATTTAATATTTAATTAATCTGCGAGCTTCTTAATTTTAACGAGGTAAAATAGCTAACTCAATTATAAACTAAAGACTCGAAATATGAGATACTAATTTTGACAAAAATTAATTTAATTAAGCGTAAAGTAAAACTAAAATCCTTTGAGACGATTTTCGAGTATTTTATACAAAATGAACTAACTATATGAAATCATATATATATATATATATATATATATATATATATATATATATATATATATATATATATATATATATATATTAAAAGACTACTAAATAAAATTATATTACTAAGAAAAACTATAGAAATCGACTAACGTTATTTCAAAATGATTTGAAAAACATTTTGAATTTTATAAAGTCAGTTATTTCAACTCGTTAGGAAATTATGAAACTCGAAAATTAATTATTGTTGGAGAGGATCAAAATTGGATGTCAACACATAGTCGTGGTTCATATTCATGTAAAACATGCATTGACTCATAATGTATCACGTCATCAAAGCACATACCACAATCACTCTCAAATATTACTTGTGCAAGACATGAGTGAAGTCCCATACCCTCACTCACACTAAGTAAAACCCCTTAAGTAATCATAGTACATAGATCATGTTCTTGTTCATAGTTCATATGCTTGTTCTTGTCATATCATGGATCATGTTCTTGTCATGTAGGGAAATATAGCCTTAACCAACATAGACCATGTGAGCTACATGGAATACAATATCATGCCTCACACTGAAAAGAGGTGTCCTGCTTTCCTAAGGTAGAACTAACATATTTAGCATTTAGGTGTATCTACTAGCTCAAAACCTACGCGGCACATAGTTATGAGATAAGTAGATTACTAGTAGAAACCCGAACTACATGAGGTAAAAGGTTTCTATCTGATGAGATAACCATATTGATAACCCAAACTAACTAACGTGAAAGGAACCCATGGGAAGACAGACTAACTGGCGTAAAAGCTTCCATCTCATTTTTATATCCTATTGGTGCTAAGCTTAATTCCCTTTAATATTCACGTTAAGTCTTCACTTAAGTTCATGTTCAAGTAAGAATACTCTAGGCACTAAAACCAACATGGTGTCATAATAACTCATGGATTCATTAGGTGAGAATGTCCTTTCAACCTTAGAATCATCAATATGTGAGTAAACCTTTCACATCATGTTTAAAGTGTTTCATGAGAATAGTCTTTCAATCAACACAAACACATTATCATAGTCATAGACAATTCATGCATAATATTGTGTAAGGGTATAGAGGAGAATAAGGGTATAGAGGAGAAAGATCTTGCATCAATACCATCAATACACAATAGTCATAGGATCATCACTATTTAAGTGAATCATGAGTTCATATGAAATCCTCATCAACATTACAAACCCTAATAAATACCCCTTCAAGACTATGAATCAAGATCAACCCTAACTTCTAAAATTACAAACCTATATATAGAGAGATATAATGATTCAACAACTTAATAATTGTAAATGTAGTCAATTGTCAAGCTTTCATAATCGATCAAGCCACACCTTAGTTCACAATTTAGAAAGATGGGGGAATCATGTGTCCAAGGGAGAGTTTCATCAAAATTCAACAATAATTCATTATTCCAACCACAATTCATCATAATCAACCATAATAAACCATAATTAAACAATTTAAATTGTTTTGGAAGAAGACCCATGATACAAATTGAAACCCTTGGTTTTGTGGGGAATTCGAAGTCTTAAAAACATAGTTTGAAAGGGATCTTTGAGTGATATCTACCCAAAGATGAAAAGCATCCATAACTTTGGTTGATTTCCATAAGAAATTGGAGAAGAAATCTACTCCTTGATCCCTAATTTGACCTTGGTCTTGCTTCTTCAATGGAGTTCTTAGAGAGAGAATATTTAGAGTGGAGAGTTGGTTTCTAGTTTGAGTTCTGTGAGTTATGAGGTGTTAAATAGGTGGTTAATGGTTTATAACTACTTACATATGTATAATTAAATGCATTAAAATAATCCCACACTAATATAATAACTCTTAGAGTTAAAGGATTTGGCTAAGCCTTGGAAGAGACTTTAACAACTTTTCGAGGAGGAGACATACGCCCATTACCCACTGACCGTAGGTGGGTTGACGCCCCGTCCTTCAAGTCTGTGGTCTGGGTCTGCAGCCCATCTTCTTGGCCAACTCAAGCCACCCACTCACGAGACCCCACCCACGGGGCGTGAGTGGGTCTACAGATTGGTACTGAAACTTGGAGATTTGAAGGCGGTCTGGCCTCAACTCACGACCCTTACCTACGGGGACTGAGTCTACTCATTGCTTGTGGGTGCCCCTTTCGTGAGTCAAGATGTTTTTAACAGCTTTTTGGAGAGTCCATTGGTCCTCCTCCAGGACCCTTTAGGGGTCCTTGGGGGCCATGCCTTGACGTTTAGGGACTATAACATTAGTACTAACTTTTGAAGGTTATTTTAGGACCTTAATCTTTACGTTCAACCCCATTTAGGCTACTAGACTACATGTTAAGCTCTACCTTAGGTCATTAGCTTTTCGAGGTGTTACATTATCTCCCTCTTTGGAATATTTCGAATTATGATCTACACCAAACTAAGTTAGAAACTCTAGACTAGCATCCCTTCATGCATGAAATATAAAAATGTACAAAACTTACAAATGCACTATTCACTTTATGCACTATTAAAAAGGGAGGAAACTTCAATTCCATCTCAAAGCATGGTCAATGCAACACGGGAATAGGAACTACATCTATCAACCTAATATGAATGAAATGCAAGATTCATCATGTTCATAGGAGGAATTACTTTCTCCCACTAAGCACAATCTTAACACAACATCATGGAGTCAATGTGCTACTTCATCATAAGCATAACCAAGCATGTTCAACAAATTACCTCATGAATTCAAATATGCCATCATTTTAACAAAATGCACAATCAACATGAGGAACATATATATCATGAAAGCTCAATTCATATTAAACATATATTTCATCAAGAACATGCATAACATAAGGAATCGTGAAAAAACTCATACAATACACATGACTCCCAAAACACCTAAACTCAAGTGGAACTACTTACCTCAAGCTTGATTAGGAGTAGAAGGAAAAATATGAGGATAACAGGACTTCATATCGATCTCGGCCTCGCATGTAGCACCCTTAACTAAGTTATCCCTCCATAAAACTTTTAAGGGTGCGACTTCCTTCTTTCTCAACCTCTTGACTTGCCAGTCCAAAATATCTATAGAAACCTCTTCATAAGAAAGAATCTCATCAAATCCCAAAGCCTCTATAGGAATGATGGATATGAGATCACCAATACACTTCTTAAGCATGGAAACATGAAATATCGGATGAATCAGAGCCAATTCCTTTGGAAAGTATAATTCATAGGCACCCTTCCCAATATGCTTTAAGATTTGATATGAGCCCACATATCGAGGACTAAGCTTGCCCTTCTTACTAAATCTCATCACAACCTTCATAGGTGAGATTTTCAAGTAGAACCAATCAGTAATCTAAAATTCAAGATCCTTTTTTCTAACATTGGCATATGAGTTTTGCAGACTTTAGGCCATCTTCAACTTCTCTTTAATGAGTCAAACTTTTTTGATGGCCTCATAAAATAGTTTGGTAATAATTAGAGCAAACTCACATACCTCAAACCAACCAATCAAAGTTCTATACCTCGTACCATACAGTGCTTCAAATAGAGCCATGGCAATGTTGAATGACATCTATTATTGTAGGCAAACTCTATAATGGTTGATGATCATCCCAATCACCGTTGAGATTTATGACACATGCCCTTAAAATGTCTACTAAGGTTTGAATAATGTGCTCCGCTTGACCATCCGTTTGAGGGTGGAAAGCGTTACTAAGCTTAACATTGGTACCAAGCCCTTTTTGGAATGCCTTCCAAAAGTGTGAAGTAAATTGAGTACCCCGATCCAAAATAATAGACAAAGGAACCCCAGGCAACTTCGCTATTTCCTTGATATATAACTAGGCACAGTCTTTCGCCGAATAAGAAACCTTGATGGGAATAAAGTGGACTGATTTTGTCATTCGATCCACAATGACCCAAACAGAATCATGTTGCCTTTGAGTACAAGGAAAACCCGCAACAAAGTACATATTCATATCCTCACACTTACAAGTGGGAATGTCTATATATTGGGAAAAACCTCTCGATTTTCGGTTCAGCCTTAACTCGTTGGCACTTCAGACATTTGGCCACGAAATGTGCTATATCCTTCTTCATGCTAATCTACCCATAGACTTTTCGTAGATCACAGTACATCTTGGTGGCTTCCTGATGAATAGAATACCACAAACCATGAGCCTCTTCTAAAATTTTCTCCCTCAAGACATCAACATCTGGAACACATAAGCGACTTTGGTACCTAAGCACCCCATCTCTCCCTTGGGAGAAAGCCTCAACGGACTTGTTAAGAACTGATTCTTTCAACTCCATTAATATAGGATCAAGGTGTTGTTTAGACTTCACATCAACCACAAAGGATGATTTGTAGCTATGAGGGACCATGACACCACCCTTGGTGGAATCCACTAGTTGGACACCTAACCGGGCCAAGCTATGCACATCTCGAACAAATTTTTTTTTCTCATTTTCTACATGAACCACACTAACCATGGACATTCGATTTAGGTCATCCTCAACTACATTAGCTTTGTTGGGGTGGTAAAGCACACTCATGTAATAATCTCTTAAAAGTTCCAACCATCTTCTTCATCGGAGATTCAAGTATTTTTGGCTAAACACATATTGAAGACTCTTGTGATCGGTGAAAACATCTACATAAACCCCATAAGTAGTGTCTCTAAATTTTCAAGGCAAACACCATCGCTGCTAGTTTGAGATCATGAGTTGGATAATTCTTTTCATGTACCTTGAGTTGTCTTGAAGCATAGACCTTAACTTTGACATATTGCATAAGGACACACCCCAAACCCACTCGAGAAGCGTCACACTATATGAAAAACCCATCGGTAAGGTCAACACCAGAACGGATGTAAGTCTATATTTAAATTCTTGGAAGCTTTTCTCACAAGCCTTCGACCATACAAACGTAGCTTTCTTTAGAGTTAAAGTCGTCAATGGAGAAGCAATGGAGGAAAAACCCTCAACAAAACTTCTATAATAACCGGACAAATACAAAAAGTTTCTAATATCAGTAGGAGTTAGAGGTCTAGGCCAAACTTTGACCGCATCCTTTTTCTTTGAATCTACCTCAATACTCTTGCTCGACACAATATGACCAAGAAAGGCAACTAACCTTAGCCAAAACTTACACTTACTAAACTTAGCATATAATTGGTGGTCATTAAGGACTTGCAATACATTCCTCCAATGGTCCATGTTGTCCCCCTGAATCATTAAATACATCAAGATATCATCAACAAACACTATCACAAACATATCAAGATATTGTCGGTACACTCTATTCATTATGTCCATGAATCTCGCCAGGGCATTAGTTAGACCAAATGACATCACAAGGAACTGATAGTGCCCATACCTAGTTAAGAAAGTCGTCTTGAGTATATCAACCCCTATCACCCTTAGTTGGTGGTAGATCGAACGAAGGTCAATATTTGAAAAATATCTAGTCCGCTAGAGTTGATCGACAAGTCATATATTCTAGGAAGGGGATACCTATTCTTTATGGTAACTTTGTTCAATTGGCGGTAGTCAATACACATTCTAAGGGACCCATTCTTCTTTCTCACAAATAACATCGGAGTACCACATGGAGAGATACTCAGTTGAATAAAATCCTTGTCTAGAAAATCCTTCAATTGAACCTTTAACTCTTTCTACTCAGACGGAGCCATTCTATAAGGAGAAATGTAAATAGGTTTTGTATCCGGCAAAAGATCAATGCCAAAGTATATTTCCCATTGGGGAGAAATGTCAGGTAACTCATTGGGAAAGACTTCTGGAAACTCACTCACCAAAGGGACCGATTCTAAGGAAGGGGTTCCGGACTTAACATCCATCACCCTAACAACATGGTTAATGCACCCCTTGGAGATCTTTTTCCTAGCTATGAGACAATAAACAAATTGACCTTTACTACCCGAGTCCTACAATCAATAAGGGAATAACATGCATGCAACCAATCCATACCCAAAATCACATCAAAGTCTAACATTTCTAACTCTATCAAATCCACCAAGGTAACTTTATGTCACAAGGAAATAGGACAAATCCTATAGACTATTTTTGCCACCACCGAGTCACCAACTGGGGTAGAATCGAGAAAGGTTCTAATAACACTTCTGGGAGTATTTCAAATTCCATAGCTACAAAAGGTGTAATAAAGGAAAAAGTGACACCGAGGTCAAACAATGCATAAATATCAATAGAAAAGACTTGTAACATACCAGTCACCACATCCGTTGATCTCTCTTGGTCACCTCGGGATTAGAGAGAATAAAGGTGATTCTTTTGGGGAGCATCAGAGTTTTAACCACTAGGAAGGGTTTAATTTCCCTCTATACATTGAACCTTTAGCATAGGACAATCTCTTACCATATGATCAGTCTTCGCACAATGAAAATGCCCATTTGTGCTAACGAGGCACTTACCATCATGTTTCTTGCCACACTTGGTACAACTAGGCATTGTCACAGAAGATCCACCATTGTTACCCCCTTGAGGCTTAGGTTTAGGCACCCTATCCTTTTTGAACCTTGTATCACTAGAGGAACCTTGGTTGGAGAACCTTCTCTTGAAACTTGATCACCTTTGACCCTCGAAATTACCCTTGGAAGAATTTCCATCATTGGTCCTAAGCCTCTTCACCTCCCTATTCTTTTCTTGGAGTTTCTCATCCTCCATTCGCTTAGCATACACCATTAGATAGGATATATCCATGTTATCATAAATCATAGCCAAATAAAATTCTTTTCTCACCAATCTAGCCACCCCCGTCACAAACCTACTCATTTCATCCCTAGGATCTGCCACAAAAGATGGAGCATACTTGTACAATTTGGTAAACTTTAGAGAATATTATTTAACATCCATACCTACTTGACGAAGTTTGATAAATTCTTCCACCTTTTCTTCCCTTTTATCCCAGAACCTATAAGGAATAATTTCTTGAACACTTCCCAACCTATGAGACCCGCTTCTTGCGGCCTATTCGTTTTCTATTGAGTATGCCATACTTGGACCACACCCTTCAATTAATACGCGGTTAGCTCCGATTTCTCTATATAAGTCACCCTCATAGAATCAATTATCTTGTAAATCTCTTCCACAAACTCTTGAGGGTTTTCACCCACTTTTGAACCAAAGAAGGGTTCATTCTGGTGAAATACCTCAACCTCAAAGCCACAATGCTCTCATTAGGGTTCACATGATCTCTAGCATCCCTATTGACTTGGGCCGTCACGACTTAAGTCAATATTTGGAGAGTCGACCTTATTTCTACATTTGTCATAGGCCCCTCATCAATAGAAGCTTGAGGATCTTGAGAACCTTGGGGAGTAATTACCTCATTCATTATCTCCTCTTCCATCCTTCTTGCTTTCGCCCTTCTTGTATTCCTATCCTATAAACAGAAGAGAAAGGTTATGAAAAGGACTTCATAGAGTCAAACTCTAAGGCACGACTAAAGAGTAATGGAAGAAGTAAAAGTTCTTACACATTTTATAGCCTCTCATTCATAAGTGTGATGCTCTTCACACACATGAACAAGACTCTACTAGACATGGTTCATGAGACATCATCCAAGAATCATTCTAAACCTTGTGCTCTGATACCAAATTTTTCATGACCTAGGGGTACCCCCTAGATGTAACACGGCGTACTTGACCTCAAAGGGTTTTCATAAAAGCCTTTAGCATAATCATGAACATAACATAGAAATGATGCGGAATTTAAAACTTTTCACAATAGAAGTATTTTTATAAAATGAATATAAAAGTCTAGACCTTGTCTCAAAGAAACCATCTAATACAATCGAATACAATCCTAGGGACGTAGCCCTTTACATCATAGTCTTTAAAATGGTAAGTACAAAGGAACTAGAAATGAATAAAATCTTGTCCTCGGACCATGAGGACTCACCAAGCTTGGAGAGTATTCAACCCAAGATTTTCTTGAAAAGAGAAGTATACCTCAAAGACCGGAACCCACACTTATAAGAAAATATAGAGAATATGGGTTAACACAAAAATTGTACTAAGTATGAAAGCCAAGCATAAAAATCCTTAAAATATACTCAAAAGGGACATTTAGTTAAAAACCATGATTTTGTCAAGTTTAAAAGTCATCATGCATATTTGTGAAGGAACATAAGTCAAACCAACACATACTTATTTTATCTTATCCTCATCCATATTCAATGTTCATAAGCAAGGGAATATTCATGTTCATTACTTGTAATAAGTAATCTCAGTCATGTCAACAAATCATATCATGCATACATGGATTCACACATTTTCATAGAATAAGGAAACCACACCATAACCCTTTTATAAGTTTACTTGTGCAATGTACAAGTGAAGTCTCATACCCCCACTCACACAAATCAAAGCTTATTTAGAAGTCATAGGTATAGATCATATTCATGTTCATATTCATGGTTCATAGTCATGGTTCATATCCTGTAAAACATGCATTAACTCATAAAGCATCATGTCATCAAAGCACATACCACAATCACTCTCAAAGCTTACTTGTGCAAGGCATAAGTGAAGTTCATTACTCTCACTCACATTAAGTAAAACCCCTTAAATAATCATAGTACATAACTCATGTACTTGTTAATAGTTCATATTCTTGTTCTTGTCATATCATGGATCATGTTCTTCTCGTGTAGGGAAATATAGCCTTAACCGACATATACGATGTGAGCTACATGGAATCCGGTGTTATGCCCCACATCTATAAAAGGTGTCTTACTTGCCTAATGTAGAACTAACATGTTTTGCATTTAGGTGGATCCACTAGCTAAAGACCTACGCGGGCACATAGTTATGGGACAAGGAGATTACTACTAGAAATCCTGACTAACTGAGGTAAAAGGTTTCTATCTCATGAGATAATCATATGTCACGACTCGAGTCTACGCCCTAGACGTGACACGACGTACAAGACTCTGAAGTGCCTCATACAAGCCTCATAACATTCGATATAAGGAGAACGGTACGGAATTAAAACCTTTATTATAAATCATACAATGAAAACTTCATTTAAAAACACAAGCGGTCTACCATCTTACATGGCCATCTAAACAAGTCTTTGAAACAAAAATAGGGTCACCACCATTTACAATCGAAAGTCTTAACAAGTCTAGAAATAGTCTATCACAATAAAAGACAAGAAAAACATGAAGATACTTGTCCTTGAATCTTGAGGACATACCACTATCTTGAAAGAATCACAATCCAAGCTTGAAATTGGAAGACTCGCTCACTTGCCGAAACCTACACTTTGTAGAAAAAGGTAGAAATATGAGTTAGCACAATTAAGTACTAAGTATGATAGTCATGCAAAAACATGCTTAAAAGGGATATTTTATTTGAAATTCATGCATGTATGTGATTTTGATAAAACTTCATGAACATAAGTATAAAAGGCATAATATATAAAATTAACCAACATACAAGTCATTTCTTCACACTTGAACATAATCAACATATAAGTCATTTAATCACATTAGAGCCTTCACCTCAAGTAACCCCAAAGCCATACTTTGTGCAATGCATGAATAACGTCTCATACCACCATCCACACTAAGTACCACCTTAAGCCCACTAAATTGAACTTACAGTTCATCCATTTTTACCTTTCGACAATAGACATACATAATGAGCATGTACATTTTATAAGTCATATCAACACATTAGGACCATCATCTAGGGCAACCCTAAGTCATACTTGTGCAATGTATGAGTCGCATCTCATACTACTACTCACACTAAGTACTTTTTTGAAGCCACCTTAGACTAGGCACATTCATATTCACTAAGTCATGATAAAGAAGTAACTCATAATACAATCTAAGTGAAGCATTCATCATTACATTAAGTACATAAGTCAACTTGTCCATTAGTTTAGTTAAGAGCACATTCATTCATTAGACATTAAGTCAACTTTCTCATTAGCATCATCATAAAAACACATTTATCTTACTTAACATTATAAAGGAACACACCATGACAACTCTCAAAGCCTACTTGTGTAATGCATGGATGGCATCCCATCAGGGGCGGATCTACATGGATCATCCGAACCCCCATTATTGAAAAAATAACACGATATATATAGGATCAATTTTTCGATTTATATGTATATACTAAGTGATGAACCCCCTGAACATAAGCCAAGGGCTTGGCTCAGCGGTAAATTGGGTTCAAGAATTTGCTACCTAAGTGCTAGGTCGTGGGTTCGATTTCAAATCACAATGTTTTCCACCCTATTTTTAATTGATTTTCATTTTTATTTCTAAATAAATGAAAAATTGTTTTGTTTGAAAATCTATGGGATTTATAATCTTTTATTAGATATTTATTAAAAATAAATTTATTTTCTATTTTTATAAAATTAAGTAAAATTTACAATGTTTTTTAAGTTTTCATAATTAAAATTAAAAAAATACATTCTCTCATACTCATTTTAAGTCAAACGTTTAATCTATAGTATTTGATTAATAAATAATATAATTATAAGTAACATTAAAAAAATAAGAGTAATTATTTAAAATTTATAAATAAATACAATTGTCGCGATATTTTTCAGTCTTGATAATTATTTTCTCGACATAAATATTGCTACTATAAGATCGGATTCAAAATTATTCCTTTGTTAGTTCCAAAAATTGAATAACGTTTATGTACATCAACGACACTAATAAAACCCATAATTATAGGTATAAAAAATATATTCTCTCGTACTTATATTTTAATGTTATGTCGAACATATACTTACTCGATTTTATTGTTTGGGTTGAGGTGGAGATGAATTTTTTTAGTTACTTATATCTGATTTGACCCATTTATATTTGACCCGCTCCGCTTTTATGGATACTATTATCGTGCTTACTTATCTTTTGAACTCCCTCGATGAAAATCCTGCCTCCGCCACTGCATCCCATACTACCACCAACACTACGTAGTGCATTCTTTAGAAGCCATAGTTCATTAACATTCTTTGTGAGGGTAATCCTTAACCGACATAGTCCATGTGAGAAATTCATGAAATCTCGGTGTCACCCTCACCGGTTAAGGGATTCCTACTTGCTTAAGGTAGGACTATTATTTTTAGCTTAGGTGGATCAACTAGCTAATATCTTATGTGGGCACATAATTTATGGGATAGAGAGATTGCTACAAGATACCCCGCCTCAACTTACGTGAGGTCATTAATCTCAAGAGATTGCTACTAGAAACCCCACCTCAACTCAAATGAGAGATTTCATCTCAATTCACTATCCACTCGGTGCTTAGCATTATTTCCTATGAAGTATTTGACATTCACTACTTTAGTCATCATTATGGAATAATAGATTGTTACTAGATACCCCGCCTCAACTCACATGAGGGCATCCATCTCAACCCAACATTTATTCGTTGGATGGCTCATAGAGTCAAAGATGAAAATATCATTTTAACTAAGAATCCGCACATCGTGAGAAAGTACTTCTACAACATTTCATTATTATTCATTAGTGTTCAATTGAGAATAGCCTTTCAATTAACACATCATCATTAACATAATTGTATAAATGTCATTCATCATTCAATCATTAGTGTGTGTATGTGAGAATAACTTTTTAGAAAATCAACATCATTCATAAGTGTTAATTGAGAATAAAGCTTCAATCACAATACTATTACATTCTAAATAGGATCATAACACATTCATAGTGATGACACACATATAATTCACATCATAATCATACATTAACCTCCACATGAAGGGGTACAAAGAAGATATCCATCAATTCAATACCACAATATATATAGTAATCAAACACCTCCACCTTTCAAGTGGATCAATAGCTCAAGCACAATTCTACTTCAACATGTAATTTGATCAAAACTTGCCCTTTCAAGGGTAATAATTCCAATTCATCAATAAACACTACTATTGAAATAATAAGCATGGATATTAACTTAATTCAATAACTAAGACATCAAAAATTCAATTAGAGTATTCATCCAATTACCATTCATTCAAGCCAACATTCATGAAATTAGGTTTTGGGAGAATCCTTGGGTTCATGGGGAATTTCTTGATTAATTCACCTTAAAACAAAAAATTCATCATAATATAAGTTACATTAAAAATTTGAAATCGTTTTATGCAAGAACCCATGGCTTGAGGGAAACCCTAGAATTCTGGGGAAAGTTCATCTTTGAAAAGAGAGTTTTGAGAGAGCTTATTAGGTGATATCTACCCAAGAATCAAAACTACCATACCACTTAGTTGTTTTCCACAAGAAATTGGTGAAGAATGGTTGGTTCTTGAATCCTAGTTAGACATTGACTTTGATTCTTCAACAGTGATCTTCTTACAGAGAGAAATATTTGAGAGGGGAGGGAATCAGGTTTTTGAAGAGAATGAAGTCTAAAATAGTCTAAAATTGAGTTTAATAGTTTTAATACTCTTAAAATACCACATAACCCAAATAACTATCCATTAACCAAACTAGACTTAAATACAATTTACCAAATTAACCCCCATTAGCCGAGCCCTTTGACATTTACAGGTGTAAACCACGAGACCCCACCCACTGACTGAGAGTGGGAGAACGGTCTGTACTTTTGAGCAGTGTTTTGTTTCTGTAGCTTTATCTTGGGGGTCTTGACCTACGGAGGCCATCCACGGGGCATAGATGGACCTACGAGGTGTGGTCACCTTCGGTAGGTCACCACATTTTCGGCAACTTGGAGGTTTCTTTAAGGTATTGGGGGTTAGGATAAGGGTCCTCCTAAAGGTACCTTAGGGTGATCCTTGGGGAGTTTTACCTTGATGTTTGACCCCTAAACCTAACTCGGGACAACACTTAACAACTCATCACCCGAAACAAAACTCAAAACAAAACTCGTTAAGATCTAGTTTCACCTACTAGATTTTAGGGTCGTTACACCATATTGAGAACCCAGACTAACTGACGCAAAAGGAACCCATGGGGAACCCGTACTAACTGGCGTAAAAGTTTCCATCTCATTTTCATATTATCTCGGTGCTAAGCTTAATTCCCTTTAATATTCATTTAAGTCTTTACTTAAGTTCAAGTTCAAGTAAGAATATAGTAGGAACTCAAACCAACATGGCGTCATAATATCTCATGGATTCATTTAGTGATAACGTCATTTCAACCTTAGAATCATCAATATGCGAGTAAACCTTTTACAACATGTTCATTATGTTTCATGAGAATAACCTTTCAATCAACAAAAACACATTACCAAGTCATAGACAATTCATGCATAATCATGTGTAAGGGTATAAGGGAGAAAGATATTGTATTAATACCATCAATACACAATAGTCATATTCAATCCTTATGAACATATACAAACCCTAATAAATTTCCCTTCAAGGCCATGAATCAAGATTAACCCTAACTTCTAAAATTACCACCCTAGAAAGAGAGATATCATGATTCAACAACATAATAATTGTAAACATAGTCAATTGTGAAGCTTCCATAATCAATCAATCCACACCTTAGTTAACCATTTAGAAACATGGGGGAAACATGGGTTGAAGGGAGATTTTCACCATAATTTAAAAATACTCCATTATTACAACCACAATTCATAATAATCAATCATAATAAACCATAAACAATTTAAATCATTTTCAAAGAAGACATATGACATAGATTGAAACCCTATGTTTTTAGGGGAAATGGACGTCTTAAAAACATAGTTTGAAGGGAATTTTGAGTTTTAGCTACCCAAAGATGAAAAACATCCATACCTTAGGTTTATTTCCACAAGAAATTGGAGAAGAAAGATGTTTCTTGAACCCTAAATTAACCTTGGTCTTGCTTCTTCAATGGAGTTCTTAGAGAGAGAATATTTGGAGTGGAGAGTTGGTTTTTAGTTTGAGTCTTGTGATTCATGAGGCATTAAAGAGGTGGTTAATGGTTTATAACTACTTATATATGTATAATTCAACAAATTAAAATAAACCCACACTAACATAATAACTCTAGGAATTATTGACTTTGGCTAAGCCTTGTTCGAGACTTTAACAGCTTTTGCAGGAAGGGACCAACGCCCACCACCCACGGATCTTAAGTGGGCTCACACCCTGTCCTAAACTTCTGTGGTTTGGGTCTTCAGCCCAACCTCTTGGCCAACTCAAGCCACCCACTCACGAGACTCCACCCACGAGGCGTGAGTTGATCTACATACCAAACTGCAAGGGCGTAGTTTGGTACTGAAACTTGGAGATTTGGGGGAGGTCTAGCCTTGACTCACAACCCCCACCTATGGGGCGTGAGTCCACCCACGACTCGTGGGTGCCCCTTTCGTGAGTCAAGCTTTTTGGGTAGTCCATTGGTCCTCCTCAAGGACCCGTCCTTGGGGGGGCATTCCTTGACGTTTAGGGACTAAAACTTGAGTACTAACTTAGGGAGGTTATTTTAAGAACCTAATCTTTACGTTCAATCCCACTGAGGCAACTATACTACATGTTAGGCTCTAGCTTATGTCATTAGATTTCTGGGGTGTTACATAATAAATGTCGGGTCAGTGATAAAATTATGACACGTGTATGTCCGTTAGTAAAAACGACTATGAAAATGTTTCAAAAGTATAACAGAGGGTATATGCATACCATTTACAATAGTTCGGAGGTATATTTGTATTTTTTTCTCATAAAAAATAATTAAAAAAAGAAAAAAGCAATACTTGTTCTTGATGAAGTTCTTTTATTTATTTATTTATTTATTTATTTATTTTCATCAATCTTAATGTGTATTATGAAGTGTTATAGTGTTCTTGGTGTGATGGGGGAGGTTTTTTTAAAAAAAAAAAGAAAAATGAGTTAAATGATTAGGCGAGTCGAATTGAGTTAAGGAAGAATTTAGGTAATTTGAGTTGAAATTTGGGGAATTGAGGTCAATTTGGGGGAACCGTTAGTTTGGAGGGTATGAATATTAAGTTTCTTAACATTAAGGGTTTGAATAATTTGATTTTAATGGTAACGATATGATCAACTAATAAATGAAATCGGATACTTTATACCCTTTTTCCTAAAATTTATTAAGTAGTCCGGAGCTAACACACTTTTTACCCCTTACTAAGAAGTTAAAGATTTTCTAACTTACCAATGATAGTGTCATCATTAATAATAAAAATGTTGGATTACTCATATTTTTAACCCCTTCCCATGAGCTTCCAATCCTTTTGCTCCCTTGGTGATCAGGGGCGGTCCACGTGGTCCCTTTTGGGTGCTCGAACACCCAATAATCGTGTATCAAATTATATATATTTGTATAGAAATTAAGAGGTAATGTATAAAACTTAAGTGGAACTTTTCCAAATACCACTATGATAAATTTAATTATACTTCATAGCTGTAGTTTGCATATTTATGAGTTGTAGCTATAGTTTAAGCTGTCTCATTTCTATAATTCGTGAATTTGTATAATTCACAGGTGTATAATTCGCCTGGACATATGTAATAATTAAGGCTTAAGTCATATATGGCCCCTTAAAGTTGTCCGCATAATTCGCATAAACACTTTAATAAAGCTTGTACTTATTGAACACCTATACCCCTTAAAATTGATACCTATTTGACTTTTTTAATAATCAACCAAAATATGAGATGAGTATAATTCAATTGTTGTGACATGACAAATTAATGAATTAAATGATGACATGTGGCATTTAAATCTCAAAAGATTATTTTAAGAATGAAATTCTAAAAAAAAAAATAACCATTTTAATCTATTTATCTGACTAAAATAAAATCTAAAAAAGCCACACCCACGCCAACCCCTCCTCTTCCTGAAATCGTGTTTCAGTTTCACTGCCAACATAGTAAATCATCGCCTTCACCTCTTTAATTATTCTTCATTGAACCTTACCACTTCAGCCTAGTTAGTATGCCATAGTTACACCACTCAAGCTAAAAATTCATTCCCCTTTTAATCGAATAGCATCAAAACTTTTCATTCATTACCTTCATTTTCTTTTCATTACTAATCATTTATCATAATTATATGAAAAATAACGACTTTTGCCGGAAAAATTGATTTGTACTACTTTCATCGAAAACAATGGAGTTATCCGGAAAATTGGAGACTTATATATCTATGAAGTAATTAAAAAAATATATGAAAGAATAGGCAAAAGCAGAAAGAACTGGAGAGAATGGGAGAAAGAAAGAGAGAAAGTTGGAGTGGTTAAAGAGATAAAACTTTTGTCGCCGTATTGGGAGGAAGATCAATGTTTCCTTTTTTTTTTGTTAATTATTTTTTTAAAAAAAAATAATTGTACAAGTTGGAGAATTAAAAGAAAAGAAAAAAAATATTATTTCAAGCCCATTCAACGCGCTTAAAGAAGGTGAAACACATTTTTTTTTGCCATGTCAGAATTTTGTGTTTAATAGAAATGACTTTTGAACAAATAAGGTGTTTATAGGAACAAATCCTAATTGAGGTGTCTAAGTGAAATATGCGGACAACTTTGAGTGGTCATGGATGACTTAGGCCTATAATTTAGTTATTTTTGTATGAACTCAAAATAACGAATTATAAAAAGTTATACCAATTATATTATACAAATTTCGAATTATACAAAACCAAACAGTTGAGTCACGTAATTATAGCTAAAAGTAGACCGCGAATTGTATTTAAGACAAACTATAACTATATTAAGTAATTAACTAATATATATTGGCTTATACGCGTAATTTTTCCAAAAATTAAGTATAATTTACTTAAATCCCATAGTCCAAGACCTAAATTACATTTTATCCCTACTCTTTTCTATTTTACAAAAATCCCTTAAAATTTCAGTCATTCGGATACATGAATTTCATCCTGATACATTATATATGATATACTATAAACTTGTCTGTTGCACTTAATATGGAATATTAATGTGAAATTGATTTTCTTTCCATTAATCACGCAAAACTATTTTTTTTCCCCATAAATCATGCAAAATTGATTGATATCAATCCATTTTAAATCTGTAACAACTTCACAATATTCAAAAAATAATTTTCATCTTCTCCATGAGTTCAAAATCTTGAATATGGTCAAATCTGCCATTGTAGATAATTAGACGAACGATCTCGAATTGTCAATCCGAGATCGTCGAGTATAAGAAATCGTTGAGAAATATGGTTTAAATGTATCACGCAAAATTGATTGGACAAATAATTTTTTTGGTGAATCTCAAATCCGCCATTGTGGATAAGGTAGAACTATTTATTCATTAATTTTTTCCTTCCGAGTTCTTAAGTTGTCTTTTTTTAAAAAAAAAATATTTAATTTTTCCATCTAATATTTTTGATACATATGACTCCTTTTTTTAGTATGTTACCTTGTATATTTGATTCTGATAATGAAAAGTTTCATGAAAATAGATCTAATCAACAAAATGATATGTTAATCAAGAAGAATTTGAGATCGAAGAAGTCAAAAAAAGGATGCATACTCAAGTTTGAAGTCTACTATTGAAAAATATTGCTCAAAACAGAAGAAAATTTTGAATCCATCATAACACAATCTTCACTGTCAAAAGATGCAGATCTACAATGTATCTCATTTATTTTGATACTTAAATTAGTCTTTGTTAGTGTTATTACTAATCTGATACATTACTACTATAATGCCTTTATTTTATGCAATGTATCATCTCCTAATCTTTCGGCCTAATCCACCCAAGGTAAATGTGTTTTGATTTATTTCTGTGTTTTTTCAATTGTTCAAGCTTCCATTTAATTGTTGATTCAAATGCATGATACACTCCGAAAAAATTAGTGTTATCATATTTTCAATGTATCATTTTTCAATTTATTTTTTTGATACATAAAACCCTAAGATTGTTTATTCAGTGGTTACTACTAATGTAAGTCATGATACATTAATAATAAACGACAGACGTATATTGTAATTTTGATCTATGGATTATGGTATGGTCATTATTGTGTATCTGAATGTGAATTGTATAAAAATGTATCATCTTAATAAATTGTATATGATCAACTATATTGCATATGATACAAAATTCTGAATATAACAACTCATACAATAATATGAACTTTATACGTGATACATTCATAAGAACTATTCAAAAATTACAAAATTAAAATCGAGTTGTAACCATTAAATTTACATATATGATACATAATTTAGACTACAAATTATCTAAAATGTTTGTTTGATACATAGTTATAAAAAATTATTTGATATTCATTTAAGGTATATAAGTTAGGTTTTATCTTTAACTATTTTAATATATGATACAATGTTCTACTGATTACATTCCAGTATATAATTTGAACTTTATATGAAATATTAACTATTTTATTATATAATCATACACCATTATGTTTGTGAATATGGTACCACTCAATATGTTTCAGATACATTTTTTAATATAATGTATCATTTTAATTTGTAGTTGATAATAATGTATCTGATACAATAAGGTTGTGGAAAAAAAAGTGTAAGTAAGCTTAAATAAACTGTATTTATAAATGTATCACAATAAATAAGAATTAAGTTATCCATCAGATACATTAATGAATCAACAACTAATTACAACTAAGTAACGTCCAATGTATTAGCATGAATGAATCAACAACTAACTACAACTAAGTTATAAATTACATGAATGAATCATCAATCAAATTATCAAGTACATTGCATTGTTAGGTGTCAAATGTATCAGCAACTAGCTACAACTACTGAGAAAAAAGACTTTTGTGTGTGTATGCATAAATGAAGCTGGTACTTAATTTTATGATATTTTTGTATCAGATTATATAAGACAATTCAAACTGTAAATAACAAATAAATATATTGAAAGTTAAAGTCAAAATAAAGAAGAAATTTTAGAGAAACACTCTAAAACTTGAGTAGAAAAAGGTATTCCAAAACCGTAAATAAACACTTTAAAATTAGAGTTAATGTATCTTAACAACCATAGCACTCTAAAAAGGTGTCTAACAAGTGATAGATAATCTATATTCAACTTTAACCATATCCTTTTGAGATGGTGCTGTGAAATTGACTCTTATGCTTTTGTGGATCTTCATTTTCACTAACATATTTTGCCTTGATCTTTCAGTATCAAACTTTTATAATATGGCTGCATATCGTGTACGATGATAATCTGATTAGAAATCATTTGATGGAATAAAGAATCTGCATTTCCTTCAAAATGCAGAAGATACATTATAAAAGTAAATAAGATACATTATAATTCAAAACAAAATAATACTAATATTTATAGGTTGTATCACTTGTTTATGTTTATCAATAGCTAAATTTTTGTATCTGATAATTATTAAAACTATATATAGTGAATCTTAAACATAAACTAGTATAAATTTTGACTGATATACCATTTAACATGATGCTAATGTATCGTATACACACGAAACAATACAAGTTTTGATTGATACACCATTGAACATTATTTTTGTACTAGTGACATGACATCTTGTGACGGATAACCAACTAAGCATATTACAATATTGATAATTTCATATAATTACAACAACTACTCAAATAATGAATAAAATTAAGATTTATTGTATCAATTAAATAAACTTAAATATTGATAAATTACAATATGAAACGTGAATTTTATCATTAATGTATAATTTTTATTGACTAGCATAAGCAAGTTTAAAAATCAATAAAAGAAGATGGAAAAACTTACCTTATGTAAAGAAGGTCAAGAAATTGGAGGAGCCAATTTTCGATCCCTCTTTTTGAATTTTTATCAACCTGCACTTTAGAAGATGAAGAACAGTATTGATTCTCTATTGCTAATGGATAATGAAAACACTCGCGCTTTAGAATATGAAGAACAATAATGATTTACTATTGCCAATTGCTGATGAAAACCTTAGATCTGGTTTCAGCCCATTTAGAATCATCGAAAAATTATTGAAATCGAAGAATCAGTAGAATGAAAAAGATGAAAAATACATTTAGTGATTTGATATCGATTGACTGGAGAGAGAAAGAATAATTTGAAATTCAAATTGGAATGAAGGATGTAACTGATTAGATTATGGGAGTTAAATAAGGAGAGGTTAAAGGAGTAAAATTAGGAAAAGCGAAACGTTGTTTTGTAAGGTTGAAGTAATGTATCAGGGTGATTTGGAGTAATAGGAAAAAGAAGGAATTTTTGTAATATTTTAAAATGATAAGGAATAATAGAAAATATGGTAAGTAAAGATGTGTATATATGTAATTTTTTCAAAAATTAAAGACTGAGCACCAGATACAAATGACTTGGTTGGGGTAGAGGTTACAAGTGGGGCCCAAGGTTGCTAGTTGCTCTTATTCCTCTTTGCACCTCTTTCTACTTATTTATTTCAATTTGATTTTTTATTTTGTTTTTCTCTCTATGTTGATTGTACTTTTTTTCCTTTATGCCCTTTTGCTGACTTTTTTCTAAACAAAATTTTATTTAAAAACTTTTCCTCTTCCTTTTTTTCTTTATTAATAATAATTTTTAGATAATACATAACTATACCCTTTAACTTAGCTTTAAATCACATTAATATCTTTCAACCTTTTATGTGCACAAGTAGATATTTAGATTTGTATAAAGCTGAACAAATAGACACACATGTCCTACATGATATCCTACATGTCATTTTTTAATCTTACGTGGTGTCCTACGTGTATAATGACATGTAGGAATAATGTGTTTACTTGTTCAACTTTATACAAGTTTAAGTATCTACTTGTACATATCCAAAGTTGAAAGACATAAATGTAAAATGAGGCCAAATGAAAAGGCACATTTATATATTATGCCTAATTTTTATTATAGTAATTTTATTGACTTTTTCGCTATGATATTTAAATATGACTGTCTTTCTTAACACAAATGTTAAATTTGTGCACTTACATTTTGTAATTGATAGCTAAAGGAACACCTACAATCTTAAAATCCCGGATCCGCCATTGTTGGTGACTCAACTCACAATTTTGGGTTGAAAGTTAGGTTGAAAGTTAGGGTGCTTATCATCCGAGCAATTTCCGCTCATTTACATATTATAATACATTTAAAAGATACGAAATATGTAAGCAAATAATTCAAATGTTATTTTTTTGTATTTATGATTGTATATTCACCAAGTTACATGTCTTCAGTGTCACCAGAAATTCCCACAAGAACAGCAGCCCTGCTTAAAATGATGAAATCTGTAGTTATCTCTTATTATGATTTCTCGATTTGTAATCTTCGAGATATGCTTCATTGTCGTATGGCAGTCCAAACAGATCCTAATGTTCTTGAACACGCGTATAGTGGTTCTCTTAGGTAAGTTCAGTAGCCCAAAGCAAACTGCTAACCGTTCGCTGTGAAATAAACATGTTTCTTGTGTAACCTTACCTAGTTCTCGAGTTGTTTTGTTCTGAATCTTTTGCATCAGATTATCCAATCTCGAATATACTTTTGGCGTATCTATATGTCTTGTATCACCAGAAAAGAATGTATGAATCTTTGCATTCACCTCCAACCAGCTACAACCCGGTTCCTTCTGGACTGACTTAGACTTCATCAGCTCTCTTTGTTTGAGTGCATCCCTTACCTTGCCTGCTTCAACATACATGTTCGCGAGAGTGACATAAACTGATGCATCACCAGGGTCATGCTCTAATATTTTACTGGCCGCCATCTCTGCCATTTCAAGGCAACCGTGAAACCTGCAACCTGCTAGAAATGGTCTCCAGATTGGAGCATTAGGTTCAATTGGCAGCTGGTTTATGAATTCGACAGCATCCTCTAACTGCCCTGATCTACTCAGAAGGTCAACCATGCAGCTATAGTGATTCTCTTCAGGTGGAATTCCGTAATCTCTAGTCATAGACTCGAACAACTCTTTCCCTTGTTGAACTAAACCACAATGGCTACAAGCAGAAATAACCGCAAGGAAAGTGAAACTCGTTGGTAATATCCCTTTCTCCACCATCTTTTCAAACAAGAAAATAGCCTTCATTGGATTACCGTACTTTGAATAAGCTTTAATCATTGAATTAAACGTCACGTCATCTGGTTCAAATGTTAGACAGAAAACCTTCTCAGCGTCCTCTAAATTACCACATTGTGCATATGTTTCTATTAATGAACTCGCCACATGCAAGTTTGCCCCAAACTTCCCCTTAACTACCCAAGAATGCACCTGCCTGCAGATTGCAAGGGATGGAAGTAACGAGCAGGCCCTCAGAGTAAGTGAACATGTATATTCATCACAAGCAATATCATTATTTAGCATCTTACGGAACATCTCCAATCCGGAACCAACCTCACCGTTGTGAACAAGGCCGGTTATCACTGCATTCCATGATGCACAAGATGCTACGCGTCCCATTTCCTTGAGCTGTTTTCCAGCATTACCCAGTTCTGCACATTTTGAGTACATCTCTGTGATGGCAGTCCCGACAAATACCTTCGAGATCATTCCATTCTTAATTACCTGAGCATGAAGTGTGCAACCATAATCATGATATTCTGCAGAAGCTGCACATGAAAGGGCTACAGAGTAGGTGTATTCATTAGGTTCAGTATTGTTCTTTCTCATCAAACAGAATTGTGTCAATGCCTTATCGAAAGCCTTTTGACGGTAAAGTCCAGATATATATGCAGTCCAAGATATATGGTTCTTATTAACAAGTCCTTCGAACAAATTCTCAGCCTCCTCAATCATTCCAAAGTTGATGTACATCGTCAAAGCTGAATTCCCCACAACCGTAAGCGACATAAAGTCCAGTTTTACAATTTGAGCATGCAACTGTTTTCCTACTTGAACACACTCACAAGCAGATAACAATATCGAGTACGTATAATGGTTTGACACGATATCTAGAATATCACCCATCTTGGCAAAGAAAGCAAAGGCTTCAGATTCCATTCCATTGCTTACATACCCACAAATCATGCTATTACACGAAGCCACATCAACGTAAGACAACGTACCAAATATCATCTCAGCACTTGCCATTTCACCACACTTGGCATACATATTAAGAAGGGCTGTAGCTACAAACTTATCGAACCAGATCCCCGTCTTAATTATTAAAGCATGGTATAATTTTCCAAGCTCAAAACACCTTTCACTAGTACAATATCTCAACTGCTCAATCACATATTCCTCATCCATGTAATTGCTAGCACAATCAAACATAGACTCTCCTAATAACTCATCAGTTACATCAAAATTCCCATTGCTTTCCATAACCATTTCAGCTCTATCTACGCATTCAGTTACACACAAATCTGCAACTGAAATTCTAGTTCTCTTAGCAATTTCATCAAGCAGTTGGCGTGCAGCAACTAATTTGAGAACAGACACTTTATTTGAAGAATATATGTATTTTCTCCAATGGCCATTCACAGTGAAAGGCAAAGAACAAAACGTTAAGCTACTCATTTGGAGCTTCAAAAATTCACCCAAAAAATTGAGCTAATAGAAATACTAAAATTGGAGCATAGTGTAGATACGATGGGTGTTTTGGTAAATTAACTTAATACATCCATGAATTATGATAGAGATCAATTTTCCGCCGTCCATTTATATTCTTGTAAAAAGATAACATAACCAGAAGCGTGCAATCAACAAAAGGCGTATGGATTTTGCATCTGTTCTATCTCAAAAGCCAGTTAACAATTTTCATTTTCCTCAAAACCTAAGAGAGTTAACTTCAAGATTTGTTTGCAGAATTGAGTATGGAAGCTTTGCGGTACCTAGACGAATGTGCTTCTCGAATAGTCTAGGTAGCTATTATTGGAAGAAGAGGAAAAAATACAAACATATATTGGTTAAGGCAAGTCGAAAAGAGTCTCCGTATGAAGTTTTAGGGGTATCTTCATCAGCGACCGCCGATGAAATCAAAAAGGCATATCGCAAACTTGCTCTCAAGTATCATCCCGATGTTAACAAAGAGGTAAAAAATTTGAATTTTAGTCATTTCTGTGGCATGATTTGTTATTTTGCTCTAGAGAAATGTTTCTGAATCGAATTTAGCCATTTCATAGCGTTCAGCGCTCTCTCTGTTTCTGATTAAAACATTCAAGGCAATCCGTTTCTGATGCTAAAAATCCACATTTTCCTCATTTTAGATTGTTGTCAAAGAAAATTTAACCAGAGTAAACTGATGTTACTATTTTGTATCTGTTGAACATAAATGCAATGAGGTAAAGATAGATTCAATGTGCAGCAATTGAGGAATATTTATGAAAAAGAAATATATATCTGGATTGAGTTAAAATCCGCAATTATGAGAATTTGTGGATTGAGCTTGAAAGTCGAACTTTTGCAACTATTTATGGCTTGGCAAGTGATGTTTGTATGTTCTAAAAGAGTATGAAAAGGGAGAAATTCGAACATAGACTGGTACATACTTTCGTGTGTGGTCGTTTAGCTTGGTGATTGTTTGTCACTGAACTATTCTCTGATTGATAAAATTGATATTTTGCATAGGCTTAAAGCAATGCTTCTATATGATCAAATTTCCGTCCCTCTATGCTATATATCACACAAATATTTGCAGAAGTCGTGATGGCTAAAATGCTTTGAGTTGTTTAGATGTGTTGGTATGTGACTTAACACCGTCTACTGTTTGAAACAAGAAAAGAAGAAAGGTGGTGATGATTAGGGATCGAAGTCTTGAATGTGGATTCCTCTCGACTTCTATACTAGTGGTTGTCTTTATGTATGTCCTTTACCAGTTTTTGGCAGTTAAGGGTTGAAGAAGTGTAGCAACTTATTCACTGCTTTATTTTGTTCTACAAGTTAACTTTTATCCCTATTGGGTCGAGGCTGAGTTTTGCTGAGCACTTCCTGTTGGTAGTGCTATCTCAGCTCTTAGCCTTGTGAGAATTCATAAAATGAGAAAGCTAAGACTCTTCAACCTTGGAATAACTATATTGGCGTAGAAAAGACGACATTTGTCATTGTTGCTTATAGCTGTAGTGGTTCAGCAGTATAACCATCCCATGCTTGCTTTGTATCTCACTTGTCCAAGGGCCAGGATGAGCTCTAGAAATAATATGTTAGTCTAGTGACAGAAATTCCATATATAGTGCAACACAATTTATTTTACTTTAGGAAATCAAGGCATCATATGTTAAAAGGAAAATGCATAAGTACCCCCAACCTATGCCCGAAATTTCAAAGACACACTTATACTATACTAAGGTCCTATTAAACCCTGAACTTATTTTATAAATAATTTTCTACTCCTTTTCGGCGTACGTGGCACTATGTTCTGGGCCCAGTGCTTGCTAACAATTTTGTCTAGTTATCTGGTTGATAGTGTCACGTAGGCCGAAAAAGGTAGAAAATTATTTATAAAATAAGTTCAGGGTTAATAGGACCTTAGTATAGTATAAGTGTGTCTCTGGAATTTCGGGCATAGGTTGGGGTTACTTATGCATTTTCTCTATGTTAAATTACCTTTTATTATTACAATGCATATTCCTTGTTGGCGACTGGAAAGAAAAAAGAAAAATAGATTGCCCTCAAGTTAAAGCAGAGATAGGAACTAAAACTTCTCATCCTATCGAGTGAACAAAACCTATTTTTATTGAAGTACTTCTCCAGATTCGTTTGATGTCTTTCTGTATAGCAAAATGCTCAAGAAAAGTTTATGAGGATTAAGCATGCATACAACACACTATTGAACTCCAAAACCAGGAAGCGATATGATTCAAGAAGTGACACCTCAAGTTATTCATATTATAGTGGAGCAGAACAAAATAGAAGTGTTGCAGATGAAGAAGACTTTTATAGCTTTGGTAAAACATCTTTGCTAATTGTGATATTTGCTGCTGACTTATTCTTATGTTTTGTTAGTATGTGTGATTGCTTATGTCCGTACATATAAAAGAATAGTTTTCTACAAATAGTCCTTGGCATAGCCTCATAGTAAAGCAAAAGTGGTTTTACCGGGCCATCTTAAAGTCAGGAGATGTTCAAAACCTCTATCATTTCTGTCCTCAAAAAGTACTAGATAATTCTTATAAGAATGTAACATGAATGGTTAAAGCATCTGTCATTCATCAATTAATGAACTAGAGTGTGTAATCTGATATGCCTCCAGTTCCTTGATTGAACTGTAAAGTTTACGAACGAAAGCATTTAGGTTGGACTTCTGGGGGATACATTTGCTGACTTTATAGGCACCAGCTCAAAAAGTAGAACGCGAATCTTACTTTATGAGGATTGAGGTCTTACTTTTACCATGATATTTAGCTCTTCAGGCTTCCCCCACTCCCCAGACTTCTATAGACACACAGCACGGGTGACGGGGTTGTGGATGTCAAATCCACCACAGAACCTGAATTATGCAATAGAGTTGGATGTTTGAACCCAATGTTGAATATTGTTTGTGATACCTCAAAATAGTTACATGACACAAATATCTTTGAATGTAGCATTACTTCCACATACAACATCCAAGTATAAGGCCAGTATTAAGTGTTCAAGAGGTTTCACCTACCATATTCATGCTAAGAAACTGTATGTTTATACTAAACAAAAAGAATGCTCAAAACGAAAAACAAAAAATAAGAGCAAGAAAAATAAAACAGAAATATACGTTAAACTATGCAGTAAGACATTTTTTTTTTGCTTTACATTCTTATGTTTAACCCCTTCATGCTGCAGGTAGCTTTTTCAAGGATGCTCAAATAACCATAGGTAGATTGTAGTTAAAGATACAGTATCCATTATTGTCAACTGTTCTAGGATATTTATTCATATATATAGTTTGTCTTGCAGTTGAACGAGTCATGTGCTCAAGTCTAATTTCTTTCTGCAGCGGACTTATTTAAGGATCTCCAAGAAGAATTTCGGAATTGGGAGGCAAATGTTGCTTCCACCGGAAAACCAAAGAGTTTATGGGAAGAATTAGCAGTAAGGATTTAATAAATTCAACTTATGAGAAAGAAAAACACAATTGACAAATCTAGAAATGATAAATTCAATTTACTTTCCTCGTGATAAAGAAAGAATTAGAGTTTTCATTTTGATTGTTGACAGGAAATTGGAGAAGACTTCGTTGAGTTTTTAGAGAAGGAGCTTAATATAACGGATGCAGAGGTAGAAGACGAAAACAACAACGAGAGACCCCAGAAGGGCAATGCACAATCTGGAACTAGTAATGAAAAACAAAAGAGAACAGATAAAGATAACAACAGTATTGAAGAAAATATTGATGAGATTGAAGCAGCCCTTGCCCAATTGAAAAAGGAATTAGGACTATGATGGCATTGAATCGATACTCGCAAAGAAGAGCAATGAAATATTGAACAACATCTTTTTGGTAGTGCCTGGCTGCAACAAAAAATGGTTCACCTACTTTAAACATGTACCAACTGAAAATCACAAAGGGTTTGCTTTCTTTTCCTTGAACACCTGCTGTGATTGACATTTTTTATAGTAGCCATGGAGAACTGTCTGCTGCATCTTTTGACGTCTAAGAAATAGCTAGTATAATTGATGCTCAGACGAATACAATGATTTTGGTGTTTCACATGTGAGGTTTAATAGCAAACAGGAAGATACCTCTTACTAATTATTGTACGATGGGATGATCGGTATAGTACTCCTTAAACTACTACTATATGATGTTCATGGCGCGATCAGGTTTCTGCATAGTTCAGTTTTGTGTTGGTTATTTGGACGATAGTTAACTCAAGCACATGAAAAAATGGTGAATCCTTATTTTAGTGTTCCATATTTTTCTGGCAACAATTAGGAGTGTTTTTCTTATGAAAACAAAGGGTGAAAAATTGGACTTATTTATATTAAAATAAGAAAAAAATACGTAAATAGGCAAACATGTGATATTATATACCATACACAACTATAGTTTGAAAGAATTACAATATATACTTATAGTTAGGATTTTGTCGCTATTTTCTCTCTCCTCTCTCCTCTCTCCTCTCTCCTCTCTCCTCTCTCCTCTCTCCTCTTTTATTTGCTCTCTCGCTCGCCTGTCTCCTCTCTCTTCCATATGTACCTCGCCTCTCTCACCTCCCTGCCCCTGCGGAAGTTAGTCCTAGGAATGTTGAAGGGGCTAAGAGCACATATGAGCCGGTAGTAGAAGTATCACAACATTTGTAACATATTTCCAAACCACCACCTTCATTTCCACAAAGGCTAAAGAAGAAAGTTGAGATGGTAAGTTTTTGAGTTCAGCTTAGGTTTGTTTTCTTGAGTTTATCAGAAGTAACTATTATTCGTTCCTTAATTTTTGCACACTTAACTTTATTCTAGTGTATCTCATGTCATTTTATCAATCATTCTAGTGTATGTCATGTCATTTTGTCAATCATCAAAACTACATAGAACCAAATACATTTGAAATAGGAAAAGAAATTACAATAGTAAAAATTAGTGGCAGATAAAAATCGTCACTAATTAATTATTTTCTTAATCATTAACATCATATTGCGAGGGTTATTATAATAAAACCCAACATAATTTTTTGAAAAGAGCTAATATCATATTGTGGGGTTTATAAATCCCAACAAAATATTGCATTAATAATAGGGAAAATGGTCAAATATGCCCCTAAACTATTCGAAATGGTCTAGATATACCTCGTTTAAAGGTTGGCTCACTCATGCCGCCCTCGCCGTCCAACTTTTCGCATAGATATGCCCTTATGGGCGTTAGTTGGTCTGCTAGACATATCCAACTCATTTTTCATTTCTTTAAATGCCAAATTGAATTGCCACATCATTTTACATTACCGCATGACATTTATATGAAAATAAAAGGGATCAATTATGCCCCTAAATATCCAGACTCATAAACACCTATTTGGATCCATAAATCAATCTTTCTTTTAGATAACACATCCGATCCGTATCAAAGCCCGTTCATATATCATATCCGACCCGAAACCCATATCTTTTAACCCATTGTCAATTATCAAAGCCCTAATTTATTGTTAACTTCTTCATTTCCATCGAAAGAAGCTTGCGGCCCTATGGTTCTTGAATGATTTAAGAAGCTTACGGCGCTAGGCTTCTTAGAAGATTTACAAGTTGAGGGTAAGTCTTCTATATTCAGTAAATTATATATTCGAGTTTGTTACATTTCCTTGTTAGGTTAGGGTTATCTAAATAGAGTTGACCTAGTGAGACATCTGTTGTATTTGATTTGTGTCTACCAAAATCACTTGAAATATATTGTTTAATGCTAAAGGACGTACTTTATTTTGTGAGCTTTGTTTTGTTTGTCTTTTGGTGGTCTCGAGATGATGCGTGTCTTTTAGGGTTTAGTTTATTACATTTTTGTAGCTTTTAATCTATTTGGTTTGATGTGGTCCTTTGATTTTACTATTTCTTTCATGTAATTTTGAAAGATGATTGATGAAGTTGAAATTGTGTTCAACTCGGGGTAAGTTGGGTCACTACGGAAGTAACAAAGGCATACAAGTACAACCTTTAACATTAAATAATACATTTCAAGTGATTTTGGTAGACACAAATCAAATACAACAGAGTCTCACTAGGTCAATCTATTTAAATAACCCTAACCTAACAAGAAATGTAACAAACTCGACTATATAATTTACTGAATATAGAAGACTTACCTTCAACTTGTAAATCTTCTATAAACCCTAGCGCCGCAAGCTTCTTAAATCTTCCAAGAACCCTAGCGCCGCAAGCTTCGTAAATCTTCTAAGAAACCTAGCCCCGCAAGCTTCTTTCGATGGAGATAGAGAAGTTAACAGCAAATTAGGGCTTCGATAATTGATAATGACTTAAAAGAGATGGATTTTGGGTCGGATATGATATATGACCGGACTTTGATACGGGTCGGATAGGTAATCTAAAAGAGGGGTTGATTTATGGGTCGGATTAGGTGTTTATGAGTCTGAATATTTTAATGGCACAATTGATCCCTTTCAATTTTCATATAAATGCCATGTGTAGGGCTGGCAAGGGGACGGGACGGGACGGGGGACGGCGCTTTGGGGATTTGGCCGGTCGCGGGATTGTGGGGACAAAAATATGTCCCATCCTGTCCCACTATATATATGAGATGGGACGGGATTTGGCGGGACGGGACGGGACGGATGATTTCTTATTTTTTATATACTTATTTATTTGTATTGAAGTTATATGTTTTTAGCTAAGAAATAATGCTTAAATTTTTAAATTTCAAATTTCAAATTTCAAGGTTCAAGTTTCAAGTTTTAGAAGTTCAAATTTGTATTTTAAATATTTTAAAGTAATTTAAATTTGAAATATCAAATGTCAAGTTTAGATTTTTAAATTAAGTATTTTAAAATTAGTTTAGTATATATGTAAATATGTATGTATATATTAAAATTAAAATGCACGACAATAATTGTATAAAAAAGACTTGAATAAAGCCTTCAAATTTATTCAATAAAATCTAATTGCAACTTAGAACTTAGAAGTTACAATTTACAAATATTAGTGGAGTAACTAATCTACGCAGCCACCTTCTAGGAAGGGTTCTGTTTCAATAAGTTCTCATATGTAAAACTAATATTTGTTAAAAATATTAGATGAGTAACTAATTTACGCAACCACCTTCTAGGAAGGGTTCTGTTTCAATTAGTTCTCGTATGTAATCTAATATCTGTTTTCTCCTTTAAAATTCAATTCTAATTGTCGCATCATATCGATGGTGACATCCTCTGGTGTTGGAAAACTTGCTAGAAACTCTTGTGACTCTAATTCATCATCACTACATTCAATTACCGTTTTAACCCAAGCTACTTGTTTGAAATTTAACTTTGGCAAATTATTATTCCTCCTATCGATATTGACCCAGTCTCTAAATAAAACTGATGTTTCCAAACTTTCTTCCGCCAATGAATGTCTGTGATCGCCAAGTTGAAACCTTGCCGCACTAAAGTGGCCTCTGATGCAACTGATGAAGCTTGAATAGCTAGAACATCACGAACTATTTTACTCAAAATTGGAAATGCAACACTCCGCCTCCTTCACCATCCTAATAAATCTTCATTGCCATCTTTGTATTCCAATGCTTCTAAAGATTGATTAAGATATTCTTCAAAATCATCACGGTTAGTAGAATTAAGACCAAGAAAACCTCGCATATAAGTTGAAATTCGATCTTCACTCTCAGGATTAAAAGTTTGACCAACTTCTCCTTGAGTATTTTCCGTAGTTCTATATTTTTCATACACAATTTTTGCTTCTACTTTTATTCTAGACTTACACGTTTCGCAAGTTGGAATTTCTTCCAGTAAAATTTCTAAAGTATCAAAAAAGTGTCAACAAGTGTCTGCACACCTCGCAATTTATAATCAGGATGAAGTAAAGTAGCAGTTAAACAAATTTGAGGAATAGGAAAAAAATATTTTTGAATTTTTTCAATCGTACCTTCAATTGCAACTCTAAATTTATCTATTTTTTATATTTAGAAAATTGAATTGAAAGAGCACAAATATTTATTAATACTGATGAAATAGTAGGATAATAAATTCCAGAAAACATGGTTGTAGCATCATAAAAAAGTCTTGTTAATTCAAATAGTTCTTTAGTTTTTTTTCAATCTTCATCTCAAATTCTATCTAATGGGTCAGCATTATGAGCATTAAACACCATTTGTATGGGTCTTTTATATTGGTAAGCAACTGAAAACATTTTGTAAAAAGAATTTCACCTTGTTTTAATATGCCTTGGATTTTTCTTGGTGAAAATTCACATATTAAACAACACTCATTAAATTCCCTAATTCTAGCAGCTTTATTAGCATGAAAAATCCAGGCAACATCATATTCAATTTTCATGCAACCACAATCAAATAATGAAATACCATATTGTACAACCAAATTTAATACATGTGCAACACATCTAACATGAAAAGCTTTACTATCAATTGGACATAATTTAACTTTTAACATACTAGCAACGTTTGTATTATTAGATGCATTATCTAATGGGACAGACATTACTTTATCTATAAGCATGTAATAATCTAAAACACTCAAAATATTTGAAGCTAAATATGCTCCAGTTTTTTTATCTATACATTCTTTATAACTTAAGATTCTTTTTTTGCAAATTCCAATTATGATCAATCCAATGTGCTGTAATAGTTAAATAATCATGTCCATTAACACTATGACTCATGTCCGAAGTTATAGACACTCCACTATCTAATATGCTAAATATACAACGAAGATATTGACAATGTTTACCTTGATATACAAAAACATCATATTTAACTGTATTTCTTGCAAAACCTCTAAAAGCAGGATTATAAGTTTGTTGAATATACTCAATAAAACCGGGATTTGAAGGAAAACTATAAAGCAAACCACAAACATAAACCATTTTAGCTAAATTTTTGCGATCTCTTTCCTTATTTTATTTACGTTGTGTTAGTGGACCACCGGGGTTAAAAGGATCTAATGTTCCTTGAACCATGTTAGAAGCCCCTACCGATTCATTAACACTATTATCAAAATCATTAACTGGAATTCCTTTTTTTCTATTGGCTAATGCTTTAACTTCTTTATATTGAATTGGCACACAAGATAACAAATGACTGTTTAATCCCCCGTCCCACCTTGACCCCAACCTTGTCTATGTTTAAAAGGTTGCTTACACTTATTACAAATAACAACATTGTTTTCCTTATCGAAAGTCATAAATTGCCACACGATAGAAGTTTTAGGGCGTTGATACTTCACCTTCTCCCTTGTGGGAGGTATAAGGGGTGGACGCTCACAATTTTGCTCCGTTAAATTTGTAGTTTCATTTGAAACTTGTGTCATCGAACTAGTAGGTGTATCTTCTAATTCCTCTTCTCCCGAATCAACTTCTACTTCTTCACCTAGATTTTCATCAAGATTAGAATTAATATTACCATGACGTCGTTCTAAACTTTCATGATCGAGTTGAACATTTGAATCAGAAGAAGTATCATCAACATAAGTAGAATCATTTGTATTAAATCTAACTCTAGACATTGATTTAGATGAAGTACCACCACATTTACTCTTATTTTTTTTCCTTACTACTTTTTTATCAAAATTAAATATTTTTAAAATGACACCTTGTTCTTTCTCTTTTCCTTTACTGTTTTTTTGCTAGAACTCATATTTAATTATATATAAAGTATAATATAAAAATAATAATAACACAAAAATTAAAGATGAAAAATAAAATATAAATATTATGAAACGAATGTACCAAACGCCTGCGTTAATAGCAGACGTTAAACTGATTCTTGAAGCTTGTAGTTTGTTGTAAGTTGGAACTTGTAATTTGAAACTCCAATACTTGATATATATATATATATATATATATATATATATATATATATATATATATATATATATATATATATATATATATATATATATATATATATATATATATATATATATATATATATATATATATGAAAATTTAGAATTGAAAATTGAAATATATGTATTATAATAATATGTGACTTAAATGGAATAGAAATTAAACTTAAGAATTAAGATTGAGACTTGAGAGGATATAGAAAATAGATTAGAGAAATGAGAATAGATGATTTTGTAAGAAATAGTAAGGGAAAGAGGGATATTTATAATACTAAGTATTAAAAGTAGGGGCTGGTAGGGGGTGTTGGGGAAGTGAAAAAAATCCGTTTGGGGGGCCCACTAATCGTTTTCCCAACGGTTGGCAACCGCTACAATTCGAATTTTTTTTTAAAAAAAAAATTGAAGGGGATCCCGCGAATCGGTCGGTTCAGCCGGGCCGGGTCGACCAGGACCAAACGGTGAACCGTCCCCTGACCGGTCCCCTAAATCCCCAAACCCCCAACCCGCGAATTTCAACGAGACCGGGTCCGGTGAGCCGGTCGCGGGCCGACCCAGTCCCCCTACCACCCCTAGTCATGTGGTAATGTAAAATGGCGTAACACTTCTATTTGATATTTAAAGAAATGAAAACAGTTGGATATGTCCAGCAGACCAACTAATGCCCATAAGGGCATATCTATGCGAAAAGTTGAACGGCGAGGGTACGAGTGAACTAAACTTTAAACGGGAATATATCTAGACCATTTCGAATAGTTTAGGGGCATATTTGACCCTTTTCCCTTAATAATATCATATTTTAGGGGTTATAAATTGTGTCACCAATAATCTTTCAAAATTTCCAAAAATTCAAATTTGATTTTGTGGCGATCGTCATAGAGGTTTTGAAAAAAACATTGTAATAATGCTCATGATATTGTTAGTCGTAGCGTTTTTAGAAACCACTGCAAATTTATTAGATGTTTTCTTAGCACATATTATTTTGAAGTAACAGTATAACTAATCAATTTGATATTTGACCCAATACCTACGTAGTAGAAGATATATGTCATTTTGAAACAAAAGATATTATCTATATTCGTGAAAACATATGAACTGTTTGTTGCTTGACAAAGAATAAAAGTGTGACAATACTTAGTGTTGCAAGATTGAGATGTTCTTGTCGACTCACGAGCAACGTATAAACTAAGATTGATATATAATTTTTTTTTGTTTCTCACTAGGTATTTGGACTGCACGATCCATTTGAGGGTTGCGCTCCCAACATGAATTTTCTCCATATCCAAGCTTGAACCTGAGACCTCTAATTAAAGGTGGAACAATTTCATTACTGCACCATAACCCAGTTTGGTAGATTGATTTATAGTTTGTTAACTTTTTTTTAACAGGTTATTTGTTCCTCTTTTCCCTAGCCAAATATAGTGTGGAATACATATCCTTTCATCGAGCCACATAATGGACTATTTGTATTCCTTTCGTTTTTGTTTCGTTTTAATTTGTTTGTGCCGTTACTTTTTTTTCTTATTTGTTATAGAAAAAATTATTTTTTCTTTGTTTTGTGATAACTCTTTAATTCTAATTTTTCACATGACATATTTAAATATAAAATTAAATGATATTTTGGTACATTCTGCGTATATATACTATATTTTTTAGTTTAGGACCACACATACAAACATTGTTCTCTTTATTTTTTATTTTTTGAATTCAGTGTCAAATCAGAATCAAACTGACAAATTGAAACAAATAAAGTATTGTCTTAGATGTTTATGTTTCTGATTGAATTGAACAAAAACAGCTTCCAAGGTATTCTCAAGTTGCAGGTTAATCTCACATATAGTAACTAAACTTTATTCACTAAAAATAAAGTAATGAATTAAATGTTTGAATGTTATGCCTCAATACCAACAAAGCCAACTAGCAGAATCAATTTACAATCGGTACACGCTGTAGCTTTAAGTAATAGAATTGGAGGCAAATCAAAAAGGCTTCTTAGGAGCGAGGCCCCGTAATACGATAAAGAACCTTGAGAAGGAAATAAAAGTCAAGCATAGTGCTACGTAATAATAAAGGATATAATGTTTTATGTCCACATATTTAATTTAAAATTAAAGAACTCGTGTGCTACAGGAGATCTGACGTATTTAATCGAACAAAAATCACGTTTAAGTATTGAGTTTAATTCATTATAACAATAAAATCGCTAATATCTGAGTTTTATTTCCTATATTAGTAGATTCACTAAACCTTATCTACTATAATGACAAAATTCATTATCAAGATAAGTTTACTATTATTATGTTAAAGCTGTGACTTTTATCATTATATATAGTGATTACTGAATACGATTTATTTCATTTCAAGTGACAATATGACTTTCAAGTGACAGTGTGACTTTATCTTTACAGCCATAAAATTAAATTACTTTTGAAATGGATAACGGGTTGTAAGTTGTAAATTGTAATAGTTCAATTACTATAGCTTAACCAAAAATAGTTAATGATTTTATTATCATAGCGGTAATATAGATTATATTAACTTCAAACTATATTGGGATACATTTCTAAAAGTAACTTTTTTTAAAAAATAAGTTTGTAAGTGTATTATTTTTTTTAAAAAAAAGAACACTTTAATTGAGAAGTAGCTTGTGTTTGATTAATCATTTTGAAAGTTTTTTGAACAAAAATTAATGCTTAATCAAGCTTTTAAAAAGTATTCTTTAAAAAAATTTCTCAAAAATATTTTTTAAATAGCTTGGATATTCCGAATAAAGTACTTATTTTCTCTTTAAAAATTGGCCAAATACGTTATTATTTATTTTTAGAAAAATACTTTTGGCCTCCTAAACATGTGTTTATGTGCATGTATATACACTAATAAGTCAAAATTGGTTCACAAAGACATGATCCCTCTTATACCGTCCACTTTTATTTGTCATATTATGCTTTTCGAAAGTTAATTTGATTAATTTTCAAAATTAAATTAGATTAGATTAATTTAATATTTTAAACAAAAATTTAGATATTCAAAAGTTATACGAAAAGTACTATAAATTACAATATTTTGTATATCAATATAATAAAAAAAATACATCATAAAATATTAATCAAAGTGTTTATAATTTGACACTAAAAAAAGATATTATAACAATTAAAAGTGAATGAAAAATAATATACATTACGTTTAATCTTAAACTTAATAATCCTAAATTGAAGAATGGTGAAAAAATTAAGTGAAAACGGAGAGGGGCCTTGATGTCGAATTTAATTGCGATAATTAGGCCGTGCAACTCCTTTCTAGACGCTAGAGGTATTAATTAATTATTTCAATAACTGCCCCTTCTTTTTTTTTGTTATTAAAAATGTTAAACTATAATTCAACAGCATATAATTAAATACCTACGTAATCTTTTAGGACAATTAAAGAAATAAAGCAGATGTTAGATAATTGACCCCTTACACATGATTCATGAGCTTCATTAATTATCTCTATATTATATATATACATAGGTACTTTCCATGTACGGTAGACAGTTAATTCTATATTTGTATATTCCCTTTTGTAGGGAAAGGTAATACTGGTACGTTTCTAAATATTGTTATTTTTATTAAAAATAGATGATTCATAATATTTTTTTATTTTAGATTTTTAAGAAACAATTAAGTATGTTTATATTTTAAGTGGCGTAAAAATAAAAAAAATGTGACAAGTATTTAAGAACCGAAGAGAGGGAGTATTAAATAAAATTAATTATGGTCAATGGGAGCCTTCATGTGATCACTAATCTGGATTAGAGATATTAACTACTCTTTACCTAATATGCCATCCAAATCGTTCAATTATTAACAATAAATAATAGAATCATGGTAGACCATGCTAATTTGGTTTTCTATACCTAAAACAGCCCCCTAATTTTGACACTAATTATCATATCATCTTCCAATAATTATTATAACTAAAACAATATTACAAAACATATTTTACCTTATCTTAAACAAAAAAAAAGTAAGTGCACTATATCTCCTACCTCCCACCCAACTAGGCTTCTATGACTATCACCTTTGAAATAAAAATAAGAGTTTGATTATGTCTATTGTTAACATGTAAAAAGATATGTAACATTATCTTTATTTTAATCGATAAAATCAACTTACAAAAATAGCTAGCTAGCCCAAAAAGGTAACTTACAAAAGGAGCTAGCTAGCTCAAAAGTAAACCAACCTTTTGGACTCTTACAAAAGATATCATTAGATTTTAAGTAGAATTATATATCTAATTCAAATTTTCTTACACAATTGTGTAGATTTAGTATACTTAGTAGCATGAATGCATGATCACTTAACCGATGTCATCGAGTTTCAGAGGTTAAAGAGTAACCAAAAACATACTCAAATATGCAAATATAATTTTTTTCAAAACATGAAATATGATTTAAATTCAATTGAATTCATCAGTTGGTTGAAAGTGAGAATTAGAAAGAAAGTCACGAGGGAAAATGGAGTTTAACATCAGTAAAATTTGAAAAAGAAAAATATCGTGACAGTAAAAATAGGGTTTTGAATGTTTTCAAATTTCAAAAACAACTTCAAATAATATTTAAAATTTATATGGTCAAACAATGATTTCCAGATATATTTTTCAAAAAACTAATGAATATTCTTGTCCTCTCAGATTGATTAAAAAAAAAAGGCTGAACCAATCTTTACATCAAAGCATTACTATTAAAGAGCTTTTTCTTTTTCATATTTAATGATGCCACTTTTCAAGTTTTAAGATTACTTTTCGTTGCTATGATGAAACTTCCTAAATAAGGGACCAAATAACAAACGATATTCTATATATGGAAATATAAAATGATAGAGTATTCTAATAATCTAAAAATTGAAAAGAAATCTCTACTGCTTTGACCTTTAGGATATTTTTTCTTTTTTCTTTTTGGATAAACTTGAGGATTTGCTACTCATAATGCATAAAATTGTATGCCCGTAACTGTTGAGCTAATCACTTGGTTTGATTATGAGTACACAACTTGATCAACCGAGTCAGAATTTAAAGTCTGTGAATTTAAAATTTTATTTCTTTTAAGTTATTGAATTTTAAATTAATAATGGCTCATATTTGATGAATATTTTTTTAAAATTCAAAATCTGAACAGAAGTTACTCAATTTGATCGAATCCATAGTCAATGCACTAGCTTTGCCCCCAAACTTTGATCGCTCTTTTTTCTTTTATACCCACTACTTTTTTTATTATAGTTATTATTTCAACCGCCTCAAATTTATGTGGCACCTTTCAGATTTCGACATTCAAACAAGTCTTTGTAATTTTTCATACATTTTCTAAATATTTGAATTTGATAATCGTTGTGACTTATATAACTTCTTACATAGTTTTTGAATATATCAATTTTGTTCAAATTTTTTTAAGGATGTCATGCATGAAATTACTATCAAACTTAGACTATTTGACTAAGTAAAAAATGTCACATAAATGGATACTGATGATATATTATTTTATACCCACAATTATGAATTCCATATCCTAATTTTCTTGAAATTATGAATTTTTCATCTAATAAATAATTAATTAGATGGGCAATATAGTAAATTTGGGAAAAGCATGACTTTGAAGTAACTTGACCATGTTACTTTAGCTGAACTACCAAGAATGTAGTTCCACTTACTCCATATCCCAAATTGTTTAACATATAACAAACCTTGAAAGTTCATTCTCACCAAACGCACTAATCCTTAAAAAACAATTAATTTACATACATATATAGCTAGACTCCTCAATCACAATAATATTGAAGAACAAAATTAGTAACATCTCATGGCTAAAAGTCACCAATTACTAGTTTCTGTTCCATCAACAACAAGTGCTCCCATTTGGGATATCAAGTGTAGTTTCCATTCCCTTATTGTTCTTTTAATCGTCTCGCTCGTAGCCGGAGTAGTTTACTTGACTGGTGAGAGTGGAAAATTATTGTTTGAAGATCATAGTAATAGTAATTCAGGTAGGAGAAAGGAAAATGAGGAGTCATTAACATATTCTTCTTCAAATAATAAGTGTAATTTGTTTTCTGGGAAGTGGATTTTTGATAACAAGTCTTATCCTCTATATAAGGAACAAGATTGTAAGTTCATGTCTGATCAATTAGCTTGTCAAAAGTTTGGAAGAAAGGACTTGAACTACCAACATTGGAGGTGGCAACCTCATCAATGTGATATTCCAAGGTTTCTCTTTTCCCTTTATTTTTCAATTATTATGTTATGCATGATAAAAGAAGACTTTTTTTCATGTTTGTATTATATAATTCGTCTATGCGAGTTTGTCATAGTATAACATGTCTGAAAGTTAATAAAGGAGGGTTACGCTAGGTTGACATGTCAGAACAAAATTATCAATACAGGTTATAGCAAGGTAACTTGTATTATTATCGATGTTACTATTCGCGCTCTTTATTGTTATGATAGTTAATGTATAGGAAGTGATAGTATACAAGTTTTTATACATATTTTTAGGTTATAAAAGTAATTAATAGTTGAGAAATAGGGAAAACATATGGGAGTGGCACAAAGATTTTTTGTAACTATAAAAGAGATTGTAAAGTATAATTTAGCTATAGTTTTATGTTTATGAATGACCATGATATGTATTTTTTTTTTGGGGGGGGGGGGGGGGGGGGGTTGGCGCAAATAACCGGTCAGATTCATGGCTTACTTTCCTTATAGTATACATGAATTATACATTATTTTATGTATTATACATAGTTTATACATCAATATTATACATATGACGGCTATTTTTAATTTAAGCGGTTGGGTGAGAAAAAATAAATATAGAATAATGATTCTTCTTTGTTATTTTTGGATATAGTATATTTGAGGTTTGGGTGGAATGTTTTTGGTGTTAAAAAAGGTTCAATGCAACAACATTATTGGAGAAATTGAGGAATAAAAGACTTGTGTTCGTGGGAGATTCACTTAATAGAGGCCAATGGGTTTCAATGGTTTGCTTAATAGATACAGCAGTTCATGATTCTTCCCTCAAATCAATGCATTACAGATACAATACTTCCTTGATCATTTTCAAAGTTAAAGTAAGTCTAAACTAATATTTCATTCTTTCTCTAATTCTTACCAATTATTCCGTCTTTTCAATTTATGTGACTCATTTTCTTTCATAATCAATTAAAAAAAATGATACGTTTCTATATTTAATAACAATTTAACTTTAAAATATTCAATTTATACCTTTGCTGAATGACACTAATATTTGATTTATTCTATATCACAAGTTTTAATTTTTTTTTTCATTCTTAAATTTCGTGTTAACTCAAACAAATCACATAAATTTAAGACAGAGAAAGTACAAAAGAACTGCCCAATAATTTACAAACTTCACTTTGCTAATTTTGTTAGGTTACTAACTCATATAATTTTTAGTAGATGATCAATAACATCCTAGTCTACCAAGGGACAAAAGTAGAAATTTATAAGAATTGATACTGCAATTTATTAGCCAATTACATAAATAGTCTCAATGTTTAGCCCAAAAAAGAAACAAGATTAAGACTTAATTCGTTTGTCCTATAACTTTTACTAGTCATACGTTCAAAATATTTATGGTCTGACCACAATTTCTGTTAGAGCAATATATATTAAACCTTAATTTTTCAAAGTTAAGGATATAAAAAGCTTACTCATTAAATTAGGATGAAAGTCCAAACAAATCAAAGACAAAGATAGTTTAATAGTCAGATGGTCATAGTTGGCTTTGCTACAAAGTAAACTTAGAATATTATCTTAATTTAATTAAGGTACAATTATCTAATCAACAACTATTTTATGCGTGGTTATGAATCTAAGTTTTGACCTTTACTTCTACATTGACTTTGTATCTGGTTTCAATTTATTTTTCTTACTTTTTTTTTTGTCTTATTCAAAAAAGAATGTTTGGTACTTTTCATATTATACATGTTTAAAATCACAAAATTAAGTATATTTTTATACATTATATCTATCTTTAGTTTGAAATTGCAAGATTCAATTCTTCTTTAATTTTATTAAACTACTTATCTGATCAAAACTAGATAAACAAATTAAAACGCTGAGAAAAATTATGAATATTTATTCATTTGTTTTTTGTTGATGATTAGGATTGTAATGCAACAATAGAATTCTACTGGGAGCCATTGTTGGTGGAATCAAACTCAGATGATCCAGTGCACCATCGTCTCCCTGAGAGAATTGTTAGAGCCAATTCAATTGAAAAACATGGTAGTCGTTGGACTAATGCTGATTTTATTGTCTTCAATACTTACCTTTGGTGGAGACGCCCCCATATCAAAGTCTTGTGAGTATCACTCAAAACTTACCAACCATTAATTATATATTGATAATAATGTAAGGGTTTGTTTTATACATTAATTTCGGGATAACTTATTCCTGAATCAAACAAGTCTTAAATGTTAGTTTATCAAGGAGAGAAGTATTGAAAACACATCGAACTTCGCGCAAATCATTATTAGTTTCGTTTTCAAACTATTGACCGTTTGTAAAACACCCCTCTACTTCAAGACACCCCCTAAACTTGGCGAGAATCTAGAGGCATATGTTGCAAAATCAGAAGTGTATTTATGTTTAGTTAGTCAAGTAAGAAAGTATTTTTAAGGCGGTCAATAGTTTAAGAATAAAACTAATAATTTGCACAGTCAGGAGTACTGATTTACGTATTGGCTTTTCAATTATAATAATAATGTATTATTATTCATCTTAGGTGGGGTTCATTTGAGAAGTCAGATGGAATTTACAAAGAAGTAAAAATGTTACGAAGCTACGAAATGGCTTTAAAGGCTTGGGCCGATTGGTCGGAAATTCATGTCAATCGCACTAAAACCCAATTATTCTTCATGAGCATGTCACCAGTTCATGAAAGGTAATTATCTCTAAACACAATTAGTTTTACTTTTATAGTGAAACACAAAATTAGTTACAAATGTCAAGTATGCAACCACAAGTTGTATAGTTTTGTATTGGGCTTGATTATCATATGGTCACTTAACAAATAATTATTATTTAAAAAAAGATATTTTTCTTCTTGATTTCAGTTTTCTATAACAAAATTCAATTACTTTATATGTCAAGTCAAAATCAGAAAACAAATTGAAACGGAGAATGTATAAGCTCAAAGGTATAATATCTATAAGTTGGTTTGACGGAGTTATGAACTTATTGACACACCCTCACTCATAGATCAAAGGGTCGTTCATTTTCCCCATCGACATCGAATCAACAACATAATTCCTTTAATTTCTTATCTTATATGAATCAACAGGGCTGAAGAATGGGGCAAACCAAAAGGGGAAAATTGTTATAGTGAAAAGGAATTAATAGAAGAAGAGGGATACCAAGGAAATGGATCAGATCCAAAGATGATGAAAATAGTTGAATCAACTATGGATGAACTCAAACATAGAGGATTAAATGTTCATTTACTCAACATAACACAACTATCAGAGTATAGAAAAGAAGGCCATCCTTCAATCTATGGAAAACAATGGGATTCTCTTACTGAACAACAAATTGCAAATCCAAGTAGTTATGCTGATTGTATACATTGGTGTCTTCCTGGAGTACCTGATGTTTGGAATGAACTTCTTTATGCTTATATTTTTAATAACTACTAAGAGTTAAAAAGAAAATTTTGGATTTTGTAGTCTTTTTTTCTTTATTTTTAGACTATAGTCCCATATGACATGAATATCGACCAAACCATTTGCATGTGGGGCTGGCTTTTTTTTTTTTTTTTTTCTCTTTGTGATTTTTGTTGAAATCCAAAATTGTAAGTGGTATATATATTTGGCAATTGTATACAAGTCACAAACTGACAATTGCTATAAGATGTAATCTTCATTTATTTAGGTTACAATTTGGATTTTGTGGTTGATTTCTATGTTATACTTCAAATCTCTTTATTCTTTCTTATTGATTTTTCCCAAAAATTAGTGGATTTAATACATTTAATTGGCAGTAACTTTATTTTACTGCTTTAGTTTTTGAATAAATCCTAGTTAATTGTTGGTTTGCTAGTTTCATGGTACAAAAAATTCCACTAGCTAAGTTTCATGGTACAGAGAATGAGGATGTGTTTGAGTTTATTCTGAATTGTTTCGGGAGATTCCATAAGTTAGATATTGTGCAACAACATGAAGTAGAGTTTGTTGCTTTTCAGTTGCAAGGTGATGCTAACCAGTGGTGGAGAGCTCATGTGGAGTGTCATTCGTTAGGTTTGCCTCCGATGACTTGGGCATATTTTCATGTCATGTTTCTAGAAAAATATGTACCCCGTACTCTCAGGGATAGCACGAAGGGTGAGTTTCTAGTCCTTAAACATGGTAGCATGTCTGTTGAATCTTACGAGGCTAAATTCCATGTATTATCTCGCTATGCTACCCAACTATTGGGCACTGGGAAGGAGAGGATTCATTTGTTTGTTAAAAGCCCGAATACTAAGTTACAAGTTCTAACTATTCACATGAAATATGTAGGGAAGAGTTTTAATGAGGTGACTGATTAGGTAAAGAAAATGGAGGGGGCCAGGTAGGTTGGGCAAACTAAGGTATTAGCTAAGAAGTCCAATACTATTGGTAACTTCAGCAATATTACTCTAGATATCATCAACAAATTTATTTGGCTCGTCCTATTTAGTCAGTCTATCCAGCTTCTACAAGTTGCCATTCAGGGGTTATTCAGCTTCTAGAGCTCATGAAGCTTCTTATTCTTCCACCAGCAGGCCCTCTTATGACCGATAATGCTTCAATTGTGGTGGTCTTTGTCATTTTAAGAGGGATTGCCCTCTCACACAGGCATGTAATCAGATGCAGTAGCAGACTAAGGGTATAGTTCCAACAAGTGGAGGTGACAATGGTAAGGGACGCCCACATGGTATGCGAGGTAATAATCAGAAAGGTCACCGAAGCATAGGTAATGATAACATGGGAAGGTAGCGACACAACCAGCTAGAGGGGTTGCTCGGATTGATATGATAGGGCCCATTGTTACGGCTTCCTGGGAAAGTCTGAGATCGAGACGTCTAATGTTGTAATAACATATACTATTCGTGTCTGTGACTAGATGGTATCTATTTATTTGATCTGGATCCACATATTCTTATGTATCTGTTAAATTTACCTTGGGTCTTAGCTTGATTTGCCATGTTCTTGATGCTCGTATTCGTGTTTCTACTCCAATTGGGGAGTCAATGGTCTTGAGTCATGCGTATCTTTCACGCTGTGGTGTTTCTGGGTTTTCATACTTTGATAGATTTGGTCATTTTGGATATGCAGGACTTAGATGTGATTTTAGGTATGACTTAATTGTCTTCTTATCATATTGTGTTATACTGTAATTCTAAGACAGTAACTCTAGAAATTTCAAGTAGGGATATACTAGAGTGGGAATGTGTGTACATGTCCAAGCTAACAAAGATCACATCATCTATTCAGATTAGAAAGCTAGTGGAAAAGAGTTGCTTAGCTTTCTTGAATCATCTTTGGGATATTAATGGAGAGTCTTCTTCTATTGAGTCAATCCTAGTAGTTTCAACTTGGACAAAACACTAAAATTCTCTCTCTAAAGAAAAGAACTGTTGACAACAATAGAGCCATTAGTGGGCATTTTTGCCATTTCCTATGGCCAGCAAATATGTGAATATGTAACACTTCGGAAACTAGTAGGCTAAACTAGAGCCAAACTGAGGTTAACGTCAAGAGTAAAGGGCAAGGGCCATGGCAAGGGGGACAAGGCTGCCCAAAATGTGCCTAGCCACTGCCCACAATGACCACGAGAGTCTTCACGACCCGTGGTGGGCGAGACAGTGAGTCCACAAAACTACCCCAAGGAAGGATCCCCTTCACGAGCCACTTCACGGCCCGTGGTGAAGAGCACGACCTGTGGGAAGGCTCGTGGGGTTGCCTTCACCTTGTGGGTTCTTGTATCAAGTAGCATAGATACTGGTAAAGGGACCACGGGCACCACCACGGTCCGTGGTGCCCTTGACGGCACGTGAGGGTGGGTCGTGTTACTTGGCAAATTACTTTAACTGAGGGTTATTTTGGAGTTTTCACATTTAAGTTCAATTGAAGTGAAGTAGTTTTGAGTAAGTTTAGGGGTACTATATAAGTTATTTTTAAGACAAATTAACCAAAGGTAAGTCATAAATTCCAAACATCCAAATAATTTCCCAAAGTTCATGTCCTCTCCCAAAATTTCTCTCTCTAGAACTCAAGGAAGAAGAGGAAGGTTGAAGCTAGGGCTCGAAGAATCAAGGACTTTCCACTCAATTTCTTTGAAGAATCATAACTAAGGTATGATTGTTTTATCGAAAATCGGAAAATATTTGTTTTATAAAATTTTTGACTTTTTTAGAGTCGCCACTTAATTTTTAAAGAAAAATCAAGAAAACTATTGTTTTCAAAAGACTTAAACAGGAAAAGTCATTTGAAAATTTAAAGGGGGGTTCGGGAATTCTTATTTATATTTTAGAAAGGTGTTAGGCACCTAAAATATCCAATTAAATACGGTTTTCCGGTAACTAACACATTTCGGCTAAAGAAATAACTAACTTTATATTTGAAGTAGTGAAAACATTTAGATTTGTTTGGAAATGTATACTTAACTCTTTATCTAAATTAAACATCTAACTTGATGAATTTATTATTTAAAAACTATTTAAACTTGATTCCGTTTTGAGTCGTTAAAACATTACGACGTTCTACGGGGATTTGAAGTTTTTTAACTTTTAACTAATAACAAATGAAAGCAAAATAAATGAACAAAAAATAAGATATACATATATATATAGACAGAGAGAGAGAGAGAGTTGGGTCCAAATCCGGGTTCTGTCCACCGGGACCGGTATTTGGACCCACTTCTTTTGGGTTTTTGACCTATTTTGTTGTGTACCTATCCTAAATTCTAGCAAAATAAAAACAATTAAAATATACAAGGCTTTAGGCCTAAAAATAACGAAATACGACATAAAATAAAGACAAAATGTGGGCCTTTGCCCCCCAAATTCTTCAACTTCTGGTTTATTTCAAACTCCTCCAATTCGGGATATGTAAGCCTTTCCGGTTGACTAACTCGAATAAGGGAATTTGATTCTTTACGGGTCTCCAAAGAATGCAAGGAGAAATATGAGAGTTCGGGGTGAACTCCAACAAATTTCACATGCAACATAGGAAATAAGAAATATATTAGTGAGATTTCTCTTCGAAATGGTTAACATCAATTCAAAACACATGGCTACATAACCCCAATAATAAATTAACGTAATGGCACATATAAGTATTACATGGACTATGCCCGACATTTTACCAATTCCACAACATGCCTTTAGCATTTATGACATAATAAAAACCTTCAGAGGAGTAAACAAATTTGACTAAATAATGACAAGGGTTAAACACCAAAATCACATTGATTGGCACATCCCAAGTGCATAAGAAACGATGCAGTTCAAAGTGTTATGCATACGAAAACACTCCAAACTCGTTCTTTCTAAACAGAGGTAACAATTAACAGTCAATAAATCATTTGCCTACTCTACTGCGTATCAAAGGAAAATAAGTTGAACATTATAAATTTTAGGTGTCATTAATCCTAAGGAACTAATTACCATGATAAAATAATCGCACATAAGCAACTTATGATAATTAAATATTCTACTTAATTAATTCATTATCCTATTTCAAAAGGGACACAAAATTCATACTGCTATATAGAACTAGTGAGTCAAGACATTCTTACCATTCTCGCGATTATTATTTTTAGGATAGGAAACGATATCAAGTGATTACTACGTTAAACTACATTCCCGTTAGAACACATGAGATACCAGTTGAAAGCTCCAAGTTTAAACAAACTCTATATATGACTTTGAGAAAAAGGGAATGATTTACACATTTCCGTTAGATTTATCACAACTTTACTAGATAGATGTGACTATTTCGAATGGTTTCAACTAGTAGCAAAGAAGGCTTGAAGACAACACAATTTACGCATAACGATAGGGGAAATCAGGAACATTGAAACAAGCATACGAGAAGGGACAAAGTAAAACTCGGATAGAAGAGTACAGTGACGATAAAGATGAGTATGAATCAACGAAACTTTGGATTAACTCTAAGGATAAACACGAAGATGATTTGAAGATAGAGATAACATCAAAGCACCAAGAAACTTAGAATAACAATGTCACAACCATTAACATCACACTGTAAAGGAAATATGAAGAGAATATTGTAAAAGGGAAAATACTACCTTCTTCCGGGAAGCGGTTGGGACGGAACGAGCTTGAGAATGACCACGATCTACCACCACAAAAGCAAAACAACAAGCAGAAATCTCGATGGAATTTCGAACTCGAACGAAGCCTAACCTTCTTAAAATCTTGGTTCGAAAAAAAAAAACTTCTCCGCTATCGTTTATCTCTGAAGGGATTCGTGGGTGTTCTATCCGTTTTTCTTTCTTCCCCTTCCTCTCTGTTTCTTGCTCGACACTTCCAACAAAATTTTCCAGATCAAAATTTTCAACTAGAAAAAATCTTTTCTCTCCTTCCTCTTCTTTTTTAGAACAAAAATTTCGCCTCCAAAATTTTACCCAAATTATTCTCTAAAAAAAAAAACCCTTTACTCTTCAACAGAAGAGACCTTATATAGCCAAAAATTTAGGGTTTGAAGAATGAGGGAAAAGGGTAAAAACGGAATTCAAAATCTTATCTGGAATTCAAAATTTTTCCACCAGAACAAAGGAGCAAGCTGTTCTGTACTCGAAATCAGACCACCAAATCCCACAGTATCCGAATTTGAGAGCGACACGGAGGGCTCGAATCATCCCATCGTCCTTCGGAGGCTACGTGTCCTCATCTGCAAGCAAGCAAGGACGAAAGATGGCAGGCGCTGCAGTCTGCTGCGAGACAGAAAAAGGAGAAAGGAGACGTTGGTACTATCCTCCGTTTATCACCGTTGAGATCTACGTGTATTTGGACTGCTTTCCATCGACTTGCCCTTGCGTCGTTTGCGCGCTGTGAACTCGTGCTCGCGTGGAGGGCATCGTTGGCATTGCTTGGGTGTTGGGTAGCAATTCTTGTCTTTTACGGACTTCACGCGCGATTGGCACTGGGATTGCTCGTTTCTCCTTCAGCGTGAAGGGGCGGTCTGAGAGCTGTTGGGGCTGGGCGGGTTATTTGCTGAGAAAATGGGCTGGAAACAGGTTAATTTGGATGAAAGAAAACAATTAACAAAAGCCCAAAAATCGATTTGTTCAAAAGGAATAAAATTATTTGATAACTAGCATAAAGTGAATTAACACAAATCAATTAAATAAGCTTCTTAATCTTAACGAAATAAAATAATCGATGTAATTATTAAATAATTAATCTAAATTCATAAAATATTATATAACTAGTAAAATTATACACATATATATATATATATATATATATATAAAATCTGATTATTTCAAGTCGCTTAGAATTAAGAAGCTCGTTAATGAATTTATATCGGGAGGGTCAAAACTGGGTGTCAACAAATGTCCCTCGTTTTACTTGGATTGATGCAAGAAATTCGAGGAAAATGAAATTGACCAAACCAATTTTGATCGACCACATTATTCATCTTTAAGAGAAGGATTTGGTACGGACTTTAGGAATTATGATCGAACCCCCAAAAATGGGTTTCCTATATATCTCAGGCTATATGAGAATTCAGGACACTTGTAGTTCGATACGTTTGACTTAGCGCACGATTTGAAAGAATTCAAAGTCACCCCGACACCAAATTATGAAGGCACTGTAATGCTCGTGAATAAGATATAAGAGCGAATGTTGGAATACAACCGAGTTTTTAATATTGAGCTCGCCTACATATCCTTGTATCTTCAAGAATCAGGCTATTTGTAGTTCGACTCGATCAGTTGAACAGGAAATCTATTATGCTAGATAACCTTTGGTTTTGGACAAGTGACAAATCAAGTTGAGTATGAAAAGGAGGCTTGTAACCTCTCAGCCATGAGTGTGGTGAACTTCACACCCATAATTAAGAACTTACACGAACATAATTTCCAAAGCTCTTGGCGCATTGTCACTCAGATTGGAAACTTGCCTCCGGTAGACACCAAAATTTCTGGACGCGAAACCCAACTGACAAAAGCCAAAGAAAAACCCACATGCCTTCTGATAGGGGTGTGGTTTGATTGTGGTGGAAGTCGCTCCTCTGATCGCGTCCTAAGAGTACTCCTTTTTGGACTATGTCTCAGTTCGCTGCTAAGAAAAAGTTCCACGTTATTCTGCATCCTTTTTGATATCGTCCGCACCTGTGTTATTTTTTTTTTGAGAATTCATCCTTTCGGATGCTTTCGACAAATACTGAGATAAAACTCATTAGTATAAAATTGCAATTCAAATAAGAGATAGTGTCTTTTACCGCGTGGACACTTAGTTGCTCTCCTTCAACATTTGATGTCAACTCAATCGGTTTGACGTAAAGCAAATAAAGCTTATGTCTTATGCTTGCAATATAATCTTCAATATACTCTTCATTTGATGTCAAAATAATTAAACGCTGATGCAGTGTTGATAATTCTCTTGATGTCGTTTTCGACGGTTTACTTTTATCAAAATAAAAGAATGCAGTTCACGTTGAGGGGTAAATATTTCTCTTGAGATGCACGATTCCTTCTCTGGCAGTTCATGATTTATTGCGGGGCATGAATCTCTTCCCGCGATGCGTGATCTCTTGCGGGGTATGAATATCTTCCCGCGATGCATAAATTTCTGCGAGGCATGAATATCATCTCGCGATGCATAACTTTCTGCGAGGCATGAATATCTTCTCGCGATGCATAACTTTTCTGCGAGGCATGAACCTCTTCTCGCGATGCATGAATATTAACTCGCGATGCATGATCTTCCGTGATGTATGAGTATTAACTCGCGATGCATGATCTTCCGCGATGCATGAATATTAACTCGCGATGCATGATCTTTCACGATGCATGAATATTGACTCGCGATGCATGATATTCCGCGATGCATGAATATTGACTCGCGATGCATGATCTTCCGTGATGCATGAATATTAACTTTTGATGTCATCTTTGGTACCAAGTGAACACAGTGCTTTAATCGAGCAACATAGTGATCTTTTGGGTGCCTTCTGGATGATCATATCGTCTCAATTGGCAATAAAATAAATGACCCCTCCGGATAGTGCATTGTCTTGATCGACAATAAAATAAATGACCCCTCCAGGGTAGTAATAATATTGTTTTTGATAATACGACGCAGGTGACGTCCTTTACGAAAACCGTAAACTTTTTCTTGGGATTTTTGCTTGATTCATCTTTGAAACTAGCTGAACGTTCTTTATAGACTTCATGTTGTTGGAAATTGGCTGAAATAAATAATTCATATTCCCAAGCTCCCGGTATAAGCAATATAAAATAATTCCTGCATCCACAGAAAAATCGTTATTTTTTAAAAATGGACTGATCTGTGTCGATTCTTCAGTTGTTTGCTCATTGTTCAGCTATCTCCGGTTGATCTCCCCGATCTCCCAACTCTTGATAGATAGGACAAACTATTTTATGCCAAAACAAATGAAACATAAAAGGAAAATCTTTAAGAAAATAAATTTTTGAGAAGTAATATTTGAAAAAAAAAAAGGGTCACTGCCAAGTGTCATGTCACGTCAGGCTTAGCGAACTTCTTTGAGCTTGATGTTTGGAGGTATATCTGATTATTCGCTGGGGAGTATTCAAAGTCACTCCAGACTGTCGATAAACCATGTTGAAATTTTGAGGCCATCCTCAAAATTTCTGTCCTAGTTACAAGTTATGGATTATCTTCAATTGTCGGTAAGTAAATCATGGAATTTTCAAGATCTTCTCGAAAATTCTATCCCAGTTGTAAATTTCAAAACATTTTCGGTCTTGGCTTCTTGAGGAAAAATCTTCTTCTTGAGAATTTTTGAGTCCCAGTTTCTATTGTAAAGAGGATTAGAAATCTTACGGGAAATATGATCGAACCCTTGTGGCGCCTACGTATCCCGTTGAGGCAGGAATCAGGTCAAACGTAGTTCCCCCTCAGGTGAATAAATATTACACAGAAACCGATCGAAGCCGACATAGGCCGCCTACGTATCTCATTCTTGAGAATTCAGGTCGAACGTAGTTCAAATTCAAAGAAATATTTGCAAGGAGAAATATGAGAGTTCGGGGTGAACTCCAACAAATTTCACATGCAACATAGGAAATAAGAAATATATTAGTGAGATTTCTCTTCGAAATGGTTAACATCAATTTAAAACACATGGCTACATAACCCCAATAATAAATTAACGTAATGGCACATATAAGTATTACATGGACTATGCCCGACATTTTACCAATTCCACAACATGCCTTTAGCATTTATGACATAATAAAAACCTTCAGAGGAGTAAACAAATTTGACTAAATAATGACAAGGGTTAAACATCAAAATCGCATTGATTGGCACATCCCAAGTGCATAAGAAACGATGCAGTTCAAAGTGTTATGCATACGAAAACACTCCAAACTCGTTCTTTCTAAACAGAGGTAACAATTAACAGTCAATAAATCATTTACCTACTCTACTGCGTATCAAAGGAAAATAAGATGAACATTATAAATTTTAGGTGTCATTAATCCTAAGGAACTAATTACCATGATAAAATAATCGCACATAAGCAACTTATGATAATTAAATATTCTACTTAATTAATTCATATCCTATTTCAAAAGGGACACAAGATTCATACTGCTATACAAAACTAGTGAGTCAAGACATTCTTACCATTCTCGCGATTATTATTTTTAGGATAGGAAACGATATCAAGTGATTACTACGTTAAACTACATTCCCGTTAGAACACATGAGATACCAGTTGAAAGCTCCGAGTTTAAACAAACTCTATATATGACTTTGAGAAAAAGGGAATGATTTAAACATTTTCGTTAGATTTATCTCAACTTTACTAGATAGATGTGACTATTTCGAATGGTTTCAACTAGTAGCAAAGAAGGCTTGAAGACAACACAATTTACGCATAGCGATAGGGGAAATCAGGAACATTGAAACAAGCATACGAGAAGGGACAAAGTAAAACTCGGATAGAAGAGTACAGTGACGATAAAGATGAGTATGAATCAACGAAACTTTGGATTAACACTAAGAATAAACACGAAGATGATTTGAAGATAGTGATAACATCAAAGCACCAAGAAACTTAGAATAACAATGTCACAACCATTAAAATCACACTGTAAAGGAAATATGAAGAGAATATTGTAAAAGGGAAAACACTACCTTCTTCCGGGCAGCTGTTGGGACGGAACGAGCTTGAGAATGACCACGATTTACCACCACAAAAGCAAAACAACAAGCAAAAATCTCGATGGAATTTCGAACTCGAACGAAGCCTAACCTACTTAAAATCTTGGTTCGAAAAAAAAAAAATTCTCCGCTATCGTTTATCTTTGAAGGGATTCGTGGGTGTTCTATCCGTTTTTGTTTCTTCCCCTTCCTCTCTGTTTCTTGCTCGACACTTTCAACAAAATTTTCCAGATCAAAATTTTCAACTAGAAAAAATCTTTTCTCTCCTCCCTCTTCCTTTTTAGAACAAAAATTTTTCGCCTCCAAAATTTTACCCAAATTGTTCCCTAAAAAAAATCCCCCTTTACTCTTCAACAGAAAAGACCTAATATAGCCAAAAAATTTAGGGTTCGGAGAATGAGGGAAAAGGGTAAAAACGGAATTCAAAATATTATCTGGAAATCAAAATTTTTCCCCCAGAACAAAGGAGCAAGCTGTTCTGTACTCGAAATCAGACCACCAAATCCCACAATATCCGAATTTGAGAGCGACGCGGGGGGGTCGGATCATCCCATCGTCCTTCGGAGGCTACGTGTCGTGATCTGCAAGCAAGCAAGGACGAAAGATGGCATGCGCTGCAGTCTGCTGCGAGACAGAAAAAAGAGAAAGAAGACGTTGGTACTATCCTCCGTCTATCGCCGTTGAGATCTACGTGTATTTGGACGGCTTTCCGTCGACTCGCCCTTGCGCCGTTTGCGTGCTGTGAACTCGCGCTCGCGTGGAGGGCATCGTTGGCATCGCTTTGCTGTTGGGTCGCAATTCTTGTCTTCTACAGACTTTACGCGTGATTGGCATTGGGATTGCTCGCTTCTCCTTCAGCGTGAAGGGGCGGTCTGAGAGCTGTTGGGGCTGGGCGGGTTATTTGCTGAGAAAATGGGCTGGAAACAGGTTAATTTGGATGAAAGGAAACAATTAAGAAAATCCCAAAAATCGATTTGTTCAAAAGGAATAAAATTATTTGATAACTAGCATAAAGTGAATTAACACAAATATGGTTTTATGATGAAACTCCCAAGAATCCATGAATTCCCCTATTTTTTTCCAAATTGGGTCTAACAGTGTGGGTATTGATTGATGCAAGTAGAATGTTATAGAATTGTGAATGTAGTGAATTGATTAATTGAATCATGTTATTATCCATGTACAATATATTAATTCTAGATGTGTTGATTAAATGTGATCCGTGGTCCTTGAAGAGAAAAGTATGAGCATTATGCATGTTTATGGGGTTTTTGTATGAGAGTAAATTGAATATGATTATGATCTAATTGTTGGGTCATTGAATGATTATCCGCATGTACACCTTTATGTATGAATATGGTATGATGTGAAAGGTTTCCTTACTAACATGATGATTCTAAGGTTGAAAGACTATTCTCACCTATTGACTCTATGAGCTATCTTATGAATTAAACTGGATGGAGTGTCAAGACATTCTTCCATGAATATGAATTGAAGTCTAGACTTACTATGTACTCCATGGAAATTATGCTTAGCACCGAGTGTATATTGAATATGAGATGAAAACTCCTCCGTCAGCGGGTTTCTAGAAGCAATCTCATGAGATGGAAGCTCCTTCGTCAGAAAGGGTAGGTTTCTACTAGCAATCTCATTGTCCCATAAACTATGTGCCCCCATAGGTTTTTAGCTAGTGGATCAACCTAAAAGCTAACATGTCATGGTCTTACCTTAGGCGAGTAGGACAACCCTTTTCGGTGTGAGTAACATCAGATTCCATGTTAAGATCACATGGTCTATATCAGTTAAGGTTTATTCCCACTATGATAAAAATATGAACAAGAACATGAACTATGAATGATGGTTACTCAATAAGCTTTACTTATCTTGGGTAGGATTATGTGATCTTATTCATGCATTGTACAAGTATGCTTTGGGGATACAAATGGTATGGTTATCTCATGATGTGAGTATTTATGTAATGAATATGCTTATGACTTATGCTTCTCCATTTTCTTCAAAAATGATGTTTTAAACTTGTAAATGTCTTTGCATTCAACTAAAATGTTCTTTTTAGCATGTTTTGATGAATTTTATGCATGACTATTATACTTAGTGCATTTTTGTACTAACCCATATTTTCCTATAGTTTCCCCAATTGTAAGGTCAGTTTCTGAAGTAGGTGATCATTTGGTTCAAACTTGAATTCGACTATTCTCCTTGCTTGTGGTGAGTCCTCATGATTTGAGGACGTGACATTTCACTTTGAGTTTCTTTTAGTACTTTCAATGTCAGATTATGTTAATGTCAGATTATGTTGATGGGGCTGTGACCCTATTTTGACTCATGAGTTGTAGTAGATGGCTAATTTAGACAAGTTAGACTTCCATTTTTCCTTTATAAACACTTTTGGACTTAAATTCGTTTGTACTCTGATTGTTCGAATACTTTATGTTATGATATGCTTAGAGCTTGTATGAGACCCCTTCGGGGTCAAGTACGCCATGTTACGTCTAGGGGGTACCCTTGGGTCGTGACAGAATATGATGTACCTCAACAATTCGCCAACTACCATGGATAATATAGTGTGTGAACTAACAAAGGGTACATATGCCACATCTTAGGACACTCATTGCAAACCTATTACGACAAAGTCCGTGCTAAAATTCTGACCACGGAGCTCCTCAAAGGAAAGCCTGTTGTTTTATTCACTACAGATGAAGAAAAAGAGCTTGCAAATGTCTGTAGATTAACCATTATTGGCAAATTTTCACATGGCAGAGGCACCATTGAAGAAGTTCAAAGAGAATTTGGGGGCAGATTCTCTATTAGAGGTATGGTTAAAATTTGGCATTATAATTCTAAGCATATCTTTATAAATTTCTTTGATGAAGACAATTTCAAAAATATATACTTGATAGAATGTTTTTATGATTTTGGGTACTACTATGCGATTACAAAGATGGACGAAGGAATTTAGGCCAAATGAGGAAACAACACTCATTTCTATATGGATTCATCTGTCGAGTATTCCATGACATTTTTACAACTCGTCAGCACTTTATAGAATTGTTTCACCAATCGAAACCTAATTAACCATTGACAAGGCGTCTGATGTTAAGTCTAGACCAAATTTTGCCATAGTGAAAGTGGATGCTGATCTTGCCATTCAATTGAAATAATCGAACCATCCAATTATGGAACAAGGTCCAGGGGTGTCACACGTGCAACTCGATAAAATATGTAGGCAATTATTTATGTGTCCGATACTTCTTAAAAATTATATATATATTTTTTAAAAATTCTTGACTTGGTTGGTACTAACATAATTGAAGCGTACATGAAAAAAGAAATGTTAAACTATCAACAAGATAGAGAGGAGCAACTTTTTTGTGACCTATAGATTCTATTGGTACCTCTTAAACAAATATCTTTCATTTTTTTGAAATTAAACAAATGAATTATTCATCGTATAACCGCACGTTAGCGGATACTTTTAGTGCTAACACATTCTCATAGTGGAAATGTGAACCTTTTATTTCTCTAATTTTTAAAAAACTTTATCTGTTAAAGTCTTTTTAAATTAAGTTTTCTTAGTTTCTTTGAAATATTAAGCGAAGACTCTTTCTAAGTATTTTTCTAAAAATAGTTTGTACTTAGAAGAATTCAAAGAGTGATTTTAAAAAAGTAAATCACATTTAACAGTTACCATCCAAAATAAGTATTAATTACCCCGTATATATGATCTTTTTGCTACTTGCAAGGTGCTTCAACATTTTCAAAGATTGACATGAGGTCAGGTACCATAAACTGAAATAAGGCCCGAGGATATGCCTTAAATGTCTTTCATAACTCGATATGGGTATTATGAGTTCTTGATAACATTTTGATTAACCAACGAACCGACGACTTTTATGAGTTCAATGAATGGTGTCTTCAAGTCATTTCCAGATTCCTTTGTGATTATATTTATATACAATATTTTGATCTACTCCAACGGTAAAGATCAGTATGCAAAGCATCTTCACATTGTTCTAGATATTTTGGGGAAACAAAAATCATATGTCAAATTGTCGAATTGCAAATTTTATTTGACTTCTATTGCGTTCTTAGTGCATATAGTCTCACAAAAAAGGGTGATGGAGGATCCCCAATAGTATGATAAAGCTAAGAGTTGGGTCTCGCCTAGCTCTGTGACTGTGGTAGGAGCTTTGTGGGTCTGGCTAGCAATTAACGCAGATTTTTCAAATCTTTTGCTTCAATTGCCAGTCATTTGAAAAGATTTACATAGAAGGAGGTACCATTTGTATGGTCTTACAAGTGTGAGGACATATTCAAAAATCCTAACACACTCTTGACTACATCTTCTATCATATCATTGTTTGTTAGAATGTAAGGATTTCATTGTGTTTTGTGATGGTTCATATTTGATTTTGTTTAGACTTACGTTGATTTTATGATTTGTTTTGTGACTTTGAATTGTTTGTTATATTTCCCTATCTTTTCCTAGATATTTCATGTGCTAGATTTTAATTTCAGCTTCGTCTCAGAGGGACTCGGTGTTGGTATTGGTTACAATGATTAAGTTGTAATAAAATATACAAAAGAAATTAAAAAATTTCAAGAAAAGGTCAAGAATGGTAGTAAGAAGCAATGTGATAGAAGGGATAACGTATCAAGGAGTGTATATAGATACTTAGAACAGTATTGCTAAAACCCCTAGACTTGACATGTATTATTAGTTTTATCCTAGAACTATTGGTGGCCTTTAAAATATCCATATAATTAACTAAATTAACTTAAATACACTCTCGATATGCCACATGGCACATAAAGTGATTTTAAACTCTTGTAGGAGCATGCATCTCTTCAAAACAATTCGAGGGATGTGTTGAAAACACCCCTGAACTTGATAAGAATTATTAGTTTCGTACTAGAACAATTTATAGTATTAACAAAACACCTCTGCCTAATTAATTGAACTATAATATACCCCAATCTTGCAAGATTGGATAAATAAGTACGACAACCATCACACCTTTTTCCTTTAATTTTTCACCCGAAATAAAATATCTGCACTAAGATCCAAAACTTTTAAGAAGACAATCATGTTATCGTAGTTCTTATAGTAAATATTAATTATTATTAATATAAATAGTTGGAGCAGGTGTAAGTAAGATTTTTGTAATAAATTATAGAAGGTAAAAATATTGAACTAATTATTGGCCCGAAGACTGTAACAACACTCCTTCAATTACCTTTTACATAATTGAACAATGAGGCCCATAAGCTATAGTAGTAAAATCAAAGTTAAGTATAGGCCCAATCCAACAACAAGTAGGGCTAAAAAAAGATAATATAAAAGTAGCTAAAAAGACAGCAAAACCTAAAAAGGCAGTCAAAGTGGAAAGGAAAAGTATCATCTTCTCAAAGTTTTCATATCGATTTCGCCGCCGTGCCTTGATCTTTGATCAGTCGCCCACCATAATTGTGAAATCTCAACTTTTCCTGTCTCATATCGACATAAACTCCATTTTATGAAGCTCCACTTCTTATGAATTTCAAGATCACGTCGACTGTGACATTTTGTCGGCATCTTCTTAAATCGATTTGTAAAGCTGTGAGATGCTAGAAAGAAAAGCTACTGATGAGGTAGGTTTCATTTCTTCATCCAAACTTCTATTAACGCCAAGTGATATATTTATAGAAATAAATATATTCTAAGCTCTGTTATCTTGTATAAATTGCACATTATTCAACGATTTCACAGATCCTTGCATCTTACTCGTAGACTAGTAGTGAAAAGAAAATTCAATCTTATCATGTTGTTATGTTATTATTCTAATAATTATACGTGAATTATAAATTATTTTCTCGGGTCTAATATTTAATGGGTTGAATTGCATAATCTCCATTCAAATCTTAGACCTTTGAATTGAAAAATTAACTCAATTTTCCTTATTTTGCTTATGTGATTTATTGGACTGCCAGAGCCTTTTAGAGAGATTGCATTTGTGGAGATAGCAATGGGATCACGTATCAAATACACTACTAACAACCTTCAAGTCCTGATTTCGTACTTTTTTTTGAAACCTTTATGCTCCCATCAGGTACGTGATATTGTTAACCAACAAAAATATAGCTTCAGAATTCAAAAGTTTGCTACTATTTTATCTTAATTGTGATCTCCTCCAGGGTTCTTATCGATACTTGTATATCTAATTGTTATTTGGTACTTGTGAACTGTGAAAATTTAATTAGAACTCGTAGAGTCTATCTGTTTGATTCTTATGTATCGAGTGTTACATTTTTCTGAATTTATTATATTTTTTGCTACTATTGTGACTTTCTGACCCAATTTGTCATTATCCAAAGGAATCTCATGCGAAATCCCAAAATTCTGGATACAGGGTGCAAAATTTAAAAAATTGAGCACACATGGAATTCCACTATGGCGTCACCACTATATTGATCAGGCTAATGTCGACCTACCATATCGGTAAGCATTCCACTATGGCCTCACCACTATAGGGCCTGCACGACAATTATAGTGGACTGTGTGAAATCATACCATTATTAATGTGATTTATTTTATTTTCCTCCCACTTTGGAAGAACGAAAAAGATATGTACTTCTTCAAAAAACCCTATGTAGGCACCCAGGGTATGAGAGCAATAGAGGGGAGAGATTACAAAAAGCGAGGTGAAAACCCAAGGAATTCCATTCCTTGTTCGTCACATTTTTCTCTCTTGGAGCCAAAATCTCACAGTAATGGTTCATCAATAGATGCTTGGCGCCTAGGTAGACTAGTTTTTTTGTTTAAGATAAGAAGTTAAGCCTATATTTACCTACATCATATATTGTGTTTGTTCAGTATTTGCATGCATAGGATTTTGTGCTCTGAGTTGGACGGTTAGGCTTGTGCCTAAGGTGGTTAGGTCGATAACGACAATTAGGAATTTGAGGTTGTTCTATGATATGGTTGTGTATTGTCTTGGTAAGGTAAGTTATGGGTGAAGAGTGTAGGATGATTAAGGAGTGTTTAGAAGGTTACCTTTAGTAGGTGATAATTATCCGTTTTCCAAGTTATGTATGTATATATATGTATACTATCACTAGTGCAATGCACGTAACAGAAAACATAATAAAGAATGTGAAACGACATTACATTGATAATCTTATGCAATGACTCAATTTACTTTACTTGTGGTTTCAAGTGTTATTAGTAATCTCCTTCAGTGAACCAGTGATAGCCACCTTCGATCATTAGGCAAATAGTAGTGGTTGGTAAAACACTTTAAAGACGACAAAATTTCTCCCACATGACTTCTCTTCCACCATTGTATTCTATGACCATGTTATATGAATCTCCCTTAGATTGACATCATAGGCTGCACTAGAGACCTTTGGCACCCCAATGCTTCATTTATAGACTGGGCATCTACGGGGATGTTCACTCCTATGAGGATAATGGGGTTGGGAGAATCCCATAGAACATTAGGGAGGATGACATAAAACTCCCTTACCTACCCGACCTGAAAGAAGGGATGATCCATTACCAAAGGACTCCAATTGAACTCCTAAATAAGGTTATAGGAAATACTAATATGTTTGGTTGCTCCTCTCATCTTGAAAACCTGTCATAACGGCCTAGCCAACAAGTAATATTGTCCGCTTTGGGCCTAGGCTTGCACAAATTTAAAATGTGTCACTAATTGGTAATGCATTCTTACATATCTATCCAATATCTCTCCTATGTTTTGCTGATGTTGGACTTATAATCTTAAATTGAGGTGTCACATGAACCCCATCTATATGGACTGAAAGTCATTGATGAGATTTCCCCCACCATATGGGATTCACCTACACTCAACACTAAGGTTTCCCCATCCTATCAGTTGCATAAACACATAAGTGGCTATACTACCATTAGTAACACCTCCACCCACTAGTGATATTGTCCACTTTGGGTATAGACCCGGACGATTTTAACATGTGTCCCTTATTGATAAGGCATGCTTACTTATATACCCTAAGTCTCTCTTATGTTTTGCCGATGTGGGACTTATAATCTTAAGGTAAGGTGTCACATACACCTCTATATTGACTTAGAATCCTCAAAGTGGTTTGCCTCACCGTATAGAATTTTCCTAGACTCAGTATTTGGGTTTTCCGTGCCTTACCAAGATTTGTCTTAACTTCATCGAACTTTTACCCATATCAACAATGATAACACTAGAGTGGCTCTTATACCAAGTCTTTTCCTACCTAAGTCTATTCCCAAGTCGAGACACGGAACCTAAGACCATGGATGATCCCAGGATAACCCTTGACTTAACATATCAAATATAACATATACACTATTGTAAAATCGAAACATATGCTTAATAAACAATTCAATAAACTTTGTGATACTACATTACTAGTGTAAAAAAATCTATATTACTTTATAATGAAAATATAAGTCTTACACGACATGGACCTCAACTACCTAAAAATAAAGACAACATAAAAAAGTTGACAGTCTTAAACAACAGAGTCTCCAAATGAGAAGGGCTAACTAAGAGCTATCTGGAAGTGCTGCAACCTTACTCGCTACGATAATATGAGAATCTACATCATAAAAGGATGCAACATAGAGAAATATATGCATCAATATGCTGAATGTACAGAAAAAGTAAGGGAGAGCACTATCTAAATCATTTAAAGAATCATGAACAAATAGTAAAAGAATATTTCCAAGATCAAACATATGATCTTGGAAATCTTATTTCACTACCTTGTTCATAATTCTTTAAATGATTTAGCTAGTATCTTGTTGTACTTACTCAGTACATTTCACGACAGACGCATATATCTATGTGTTACATATTTTAATGAGGTTGATTATGATATTCACGCTCAAATTCATGGTGAGTGAGGGTGCAACACTCTCAGTTGTCTTTTTGTGAGCCCTTCTCATTTGGGGACTTCATTGTTTCAGACTGACAAATTTTTTTCTTATGTTGTCTTTGTTTAAAGGTAGATGGGGTTACGTCCCGATAGACTTATATTTTCATTCTAAAGTAGTTGATGTTTTATTTAGAAAATAGTAATGTAGTCTCATGGAGTTCATTGAATGGTTTATTAAGCATATGTTTTAGTTTCCGCAATAGTGCATATGATATGCCTAATATATTAGGGTATAGAATATGGTCATAATTAACTTGGTATTAGAGTAACCTTTATGTTAGCCTTGTTGATGTGGGCCAAAGTTCAACTGAGTTTAGGAAAATCCCAGTAAGACGGGATAAACCTCAGTGCAGAATCAAGGTAAATCACATGAGATGGAGGAAAATCTTAGCGAGGATGCTGATTCCACAGAGAGGTATATGTGACATCCTAACTTAATATTATTGTCCCACATCAAAAAAATATATGAGAGATGTTGGGTTTAAAAGTAAGTACTCATTACCAATTAGTGACACATTTTAAATCTATTCGGGCTTGAGCTCAAACCAAACAATATCACTAGCGGGCTCAACCATTACACTTGCTCCCAAAGAAAATCCCATCCGCCAGATTTCGTTCAACCTTTCGTGGTTAGTTATGTCGATAAATATCTCATAGGGGTAGTCTAGTCCGTCAATTATGTCCATTAAATTACCTTCAACATGAGAAGTATGAAATAGAACTCTCAACGCATACTAAAAGGGGTGTGTAATAGAGAAATCCAATATTTAGACCAGATTGGAGGTTGCCGAATTCTAAACCCCCCCCCCCGCACTATAGTGCACTTATAGGTGTTATTGCGCAGGGGTGCGCCATGGTAGTTCTGCATGAGCTATAACGTGAATATAGGTTGGGGGGGAGGGGTTGTATAGCAACAACCTATCAGATATAGCAGCCTCCCACCGTAGCGCGATGCAAGGGTGCCATAACGACCTTCATTATCCCAGAATGTGAAGTGGTGCATCAATGACACCCCTTAGCCCAAGAATCCCAAAACATTCTGCATATTACTGTTCCTAAAGTACCCCATTATCTATATATGAAATAATCTAGGAATTCCAACTTTTAAATCATGATTGAATCTTAGTTTTGTAACAAGAAAAGCCCTCTTACTTTCCCCACCATTTTGGAACCAGTCTGCCCCCTATTTCTAGTGATCCTTACACCCAGAACACTGTAGTTGCATTGTAAATGTAAGTGTAAACCATATATTTCAACAATTTCAATAAATACAATATTGTAAAGTTTTTTAAATATCAAGCCAAACTCTATTCTAGTATATCATTTCCTTTCATGCAATCACCCTTATTCATAAAACAAAGTAAATAGAGTAGAGTGTATGATAATTGCCGTAGTTTTGTCATTCTGATTGGAGTGATTGGAAAGGGTTTGGGGATAATTTCAATGATTTCAAAAGGAGAGAAATGGGCATAAAAACCCATTCCCTTCCTTATTTCTGTTTTTGATTTTGAGTTGTCGCTATATTGAGATCCATCTTAGTGGATGGGAAGAAAATTTTGTTGTAGCTTTTGTGTGTTTGAAATTTCTTTTGGTAGTCTTGGGTACGTGGGACGTGGTAGCATTTTAGTACTTATGTACAAAGGAGTATTTCATTAACATCATCCAAAGCATGCGGTAAACCTCATTAACTAGTCTATCTTCCTTCCATGAGATGGTCATTCGGAGATGCACAATTGATAAATTGGTATATATTGTAACTGCCAAATCTGTCATTACTCAAAGGCATCTCATGTGTGAAATTCTAAATTTTTGAAATAGGGTGCCAAATCTAAAAATTTAAACACACAATGAAATTATCTTATTAAAAATTAATTTGGCTAATGTCAGCTGTCATAATGGGAAGTCTCCCATTATGGTGGCACCACTATATCCCTTGCATGGACATTATAGTAGGTTGATGGAATATAACACCTTAGTTAATGAAACTTATTTTATGTTCGTTTCATTTTTAAAGGAGGAAATAGACTAGGGATGATCTAAGAAATATTCTGAAGGCACCCAAGGCATGACAGAAAGGGGTGGAAAAGATTAAAGCATAAGGGATGTGAAAACCCAAGAAAATTTGGTCCACATTCATCATAGTTTGCTCTCACAGAGCCAAAATCTTATAGTCAAGGTTCAAGAACAGATGTTTGTCACCCAGGTAGGCTATATTTTCTTGAAATGAGTATTTAGACCCTTATTTACTTACATCATACCTTGTGCAGTGTTGTAATTTGCATGCATATGCCTTTAGGCACAGAGTTGGGCGATTAAGATCGTGGCTAAGGTTGTTAGGATGATAATGAATATTAGTTATTTTAGGTTGTTTTATGGAGTGTTTGTGTGTTGTCTAGGGAAGGGAAGTTGTGGATGAATCTAGGATGATCAGGGATTGTTCAGAAGGTTACCTTTCAGCTGGTGATGGTTGTGAGTTTTCCAAGTAATGTATGCATGTCTACTTATTTATAGTATCACTTGTGTAATGTATGTTGGAATAAATATAAGAAAGAATGTGAAATTGACATAGTATTGATAATCTCATGTAAAGAACCTATTTATATGTGGTTTCAAGTGTTATTATTTATTGTGATTGTGTATGTTATTTATGATTGTTGGTTTGATCGGGATACCACATCGGTACAAGAATACTCATGGCTGACTCGTACCACACATTGTATGAATACTAACACTGGTTGGATTTGGTACCACACCTGTACAGTAATTGTTTTTGTGTGAATTTCATGAGAGGGCAAAAAATTTATGTGTTGGTTCCATGAGTGAACCGAGTTTACCTTTTCATAATATTATCAATGCATGTTGGTCCATGAGTGGTTGGTATTTTTGTTTAAATGTTGGGATGGTTCTTTTATAAACCGTGATTGCATGTTAAATATTGTAGATGGTGTATAAGGAATGCTTTACTAGTCCAGGTTACTTGAAAGGTGAGTTGTACATAGTTATGCATTTGAATGTGATCATGTGGGACATGTTTATCTGGGTGAGGATTGGGAGTTTGAGATTTGTTATATTTGTGATTCTGATTGTAGGTTTTTCCTTTTACTAAGTTTTGGTTACTAGGTCAAGTTGATGATCGAGGTCTGGTGTATAGTTTAAATGTTGGGATTGGTTATGGTTGTTTTGTGTTTAGGACATATCTGATAAGGGGGATTGGGTTATGGACCAAGGTGGTGGCATGAGAACTTGAGGGGGATTAGTAGGTTGGTTAACATAGTTGGAAGTGGTTAGGGTCTTCCTTACATATGAAATGTTTTAAATTAAGTTAAGGGTATTTTCGTATTTAAACTGGATGTTAGATTATGTTTTATGAATTTCCGCATTGCTATTTTTAAATTGGATGGTAAGGGTTCTCATATCTAGGTGTTAGAGTAGGTGTCTACACGACCCGATGAGTTTGAACGTGACACAAATATGACCAATGATATTTTTTTTTCTAGAAGAGCTAACACTACATATCTGATTCTATTATTTGAGTTCTTTTTTATCTTCAATAATATTTTCTCTCTTCTAAATTTAATTATCTGTATACTCCTTGATATTTAATCTCTCAAACCATATTTATTCTGAACTATTATTCTTGTATTCCTCTTGCAATAGATTTTTTTTTCTATTGAATCTTTTTATAAAGATAGTTTCTAATCTCCACCTTAATCTATACATAGATAGTTCGTATGAAATGAATACTTTTTAAGACCTAGTTTATCATATCCCATCAATTTTAAAGATTAACAGTGTTATATGTTTCCTTCTAACTAAGGTTACTTTATGAGTAATGGATTTTTCATAAAGGTTTGCATGAGTCATTTGGATAACTTGTTTTAAAAAGGGTTATAAGATTTTTTTGAATTTAATTTTAAAGAAGATCATTTATCAAAACTAACAAAACAAACTGGATTGTCTTGATGGATTTTATTTTTGCTAAATAACACTATTTGAGCACTATTAATTGGTCCAATTGATGACATATGATTAACGGTAAATAATCATTTCATATAAAGAAGTCATTGATATATGAAGATGAAGATTAGAATATCTTTACTTTAAAGATAAAAAAGAAATACTATATATATATTTTTTTAAAATCAAGAACGATATTTGAGAAGTAATGTGATTTTTTTTTTAAGTTTAATGACCCTTGAGGGGTCGGGGGCTTAGCAACACCCCAGGCCTTATCATATGTAGCAAAAAAAACAAAATACAAAGAGGGGGACATAAACCTTACCTCCGGACCTAAGGTGGTACACTAGTTAGTCTTCCTACTAAGGATGACTAACAAGTTCCCATTTCTAGAAAGTGAAACCTAGCACTAAGTACCTAAGCAGAGGACTCCTCTCATACATCATACTAGGAAACATAAACAAGGGAGACTCTTCCCTTACAAACTGAAAGGAAAATACAACCAAGACACCTAAGAACTAAACCTAGCTAAGAATAGATAAGGAAGAAAACAACAACGGTGAACCTGCAATCCTTCAATGGACAGCCAACTGGATTGAGTTGATGCCATCATGAGAACTGTAACAACTTCAAGGTGGTTGTTTGATCCTTTTCAGCTTTTTTCTTCTGAAGTTATAGACTCCCATTTTCTCAAGAAGATAACTGCTTTTAACTATGGTTGGTAACTGTTGGAAGGTGTAGTAATGTTGCACCACACCTGATTTGTGACTATTTTTGGACAGCAAGTCAGCTGTGCTGTTTGCTTCTCTGAAAATGTGATGACAGCAGAAAAATTCTTGTTGCCTAATGAGGTTGGTAAGCTCTTGTATACACTGCTGCAATTACCAGGGGGGTTTGAGGTTGTGTGTTAACCATTTTGTGAGTAGTTCTGAATCAACTTCAAGATCAATCCTTATATATCCATGCTGCACGCACCACTCAATACCATGAATAGCTGCTAGAGTCTCTGCTTGATTGTTAGTACCCTCACCTAAAGGAATAGAGAAAGCATACACCAATCTGCCAGTGTGATCTCTCATAATTCCCCCTCCCCCAATTTTGCCAGGATTATTGAGGGTACTGCCATCCGTATTAAGTTTCAGAGTGTTGACATGAGGAGTACCCCACTTGACTTGCCAAATTCTGAGTTCCTGCTTGCAAAGTTCAATAATTTTGATTATATCATGCAAAGTGTGAGGCCAATGAATATAAGGATAAGCAATTATGATTAAATGCTTGAGATCCTTATTAATAAGAAACTTGACTCTATAAGTGCTAGATGGCTTGCCCCCATATTTTGCCCCACTTTTATTCTTCCATAGGTTCCAACAAATAATAATGGGTCTATTTGGAAGAGAAGTTTCTGCAAATAATTTTTGTTTCTTTTCTCCATCAGTTGTTAATAAGGTCTCTTAGGTACACCTGATCATGAATGATACCACAAGGAGCAGAGAAATACTTCCAGATATAGTTAGAAAAATTCCCATTGACAAAAAGGTGGTTGATCTCATCATTTCTAGGTCTATTACAACAAGAGTAGTGAACTGGAGCAGCTCCAAAGGTTGCAATTTTTTATTAGTTGGAAGCTTGGTTCTCATAGCTCTCCACAAAAGAAAGGAGATCTTGAAGGGAATATTCTTGTGCCAAATGTGATTACTTAGGATGTTGCTATCCTTTTTCTGTCTGTATATTCTCCAAGGCTGAGTTGCATGAAAAAATCCATTCTCATTGGGTTTCCACACTGCTGTATCACTTACCCCTGGCTGAAATTGAAGTCTGAAGCTCAGAATCCTGGGGATTAGGAGAGGGGGCACTTCCAGCCTTAGAAGAGTCTCATTCCATTTTCCATTAGCTTTAAAGTAAGACATTGTTGTGCTAATTGCCCTTCACCCAACCAGTCATCCCACCAAAATAGACTGTTACCAGAATTAACTCTCCAAGTAATATGAGGTTCAATAAGAATTTTGTTTTTCTTCATATACTTCCAAACAAGAGACTACCTAGTACCCCATTTTTTGGCAATTGGATTGTCCCTTTGACTATATTTTGATCTAATAACTGACTTCAAAGAGAAGTCTTTGTTCTAAAGGTCCACCATTTCTTGAATTGCATTGCAGTACAAATATCCTTCAGTTTCCAAACCCCAATGCCTCCTTCCTCATAAGGGAAGCTTAAGTTTCCCAAGACGCCCAATGATACTTCTTTTACTCCTTATCCAAGCCCCAAAAGAAATCATCTGCAACTCTCTTAAAATAATTAAGAGTAATTTTGGGAGGTGAAATTGAAGCCATGGTGTGAATAGGGATAGTGAAGCACATGCTATCAAGGTGACTCTTCCCCCAAAACTCAATAATCTTGATTGCCAACCACTAATTCTTTATACCACTTTTGCCACTAGGTCTGAGTAATAAATGATTCTCTGGCCTCCTGTTCCTAGTTTCTGGAACAACATTAGTGGGGAGCATGAAATGGCTCTTTTCCTTTTTAATACACTAGTCAGAAACAACCTCATAAGTGCTAAGAGTCTTCATAATGAGTTGAAAAGATCTTCAAGTAATGTGATTTGAGGAATTGAATATCAACGAGTTTATAAAGATAATAAAATTGAGTAGAGAGAAAATATTGATCCTGCCAAACAAATCCAAGCTGATCTAGAAATTCGTAATCAATTAGAAACAAAATCTAAAGTTATTATAACTCATTCACCTGAACACATCCCTAGAAGACTCATTAATATGACAAATAGTACCAATGCTCCAATTCCTATACATAACTATTTTCAATAGTTGGAGATTTGCGTTAATGCACAAGTCAGGTATGATAGCAATTCAACTCATAATCAGAATAAAAAACAACACAAAGAACTGTCCATTACCCCCCCCCCCTTTCTGATGTAGAATAAATTTATTGTCCATTACGTGACTATGTGGCATGTAGAGTGTAGTTCAATTCTCTGATAGCGAGTGAGTTGAAACTAAATGTAAAAATATATTTGTTTAATTAGAAATGTTATTAGTTTCTTTTCTTTTATTTATATTATTGTATTTTCTCCATTCTTTAATTTTTTTTCTATCTTCTTCCGCAAAACTCAAAAAACTAAGTGCCTCTTCTCTATCTTCTTCAACTTAGAAGACCCATTTACTTCACTCATTTTTTCCCCTTGGCTTCTTGATTCTCTTTGTTCCTTTTTTGTCCCTAATTTTTTCAAAAATAATAATAATTGTAAACCACCTTTGATAATAGTGTTTTTTTAAAACAAAAAATAAATTATGTAGTTTATTGGCATCTAAATAAACAAATTTCATCGATTCAAGAGTATTATAGTATTTCATTACCTCCATCGTAAGGGAGTTTCTGCTGCATAGTTGTTTTAGTATTGGAAAGAAGATGGTAGATTGACTGTGATTATTAATTTTGAATTTATAATTTATTAGTAATTTTATGTGATTTAATAATGATTTGGTTATATTAGTGGTGGAGATGAGATTATAATAATGGTGTGATTATGGCTACTCTGTAGGATTGGCGACGATTGAGGCCAAGTCGGCGACCTACAGTGATGGCGGCTAAATGGAGGGCTGCAGCGAAGAAGAAGAGTGATGAAGAAAGAATAAAAAAGAGAGAAAAGGAAAAAAATGAAGCCAATAAAATAAGAAAAACACAAATGAAAATAAAGATGAAAAAATTAAGACTTAACACGTTGCCGATAATAGTTGTTGCATAATTGCACTTCCTTTTTTGCAATTGAGGGTGACTGAAATGTGGGATATTTATAACACTTTAAAATTGTTTAAGGGGTTAATAGATACCCCGAAAAGTGAAAGTGTCTTTTTTTAAAAAATAGGTCTTAATTTAATTGGGTTATTATGTATTTTCTCTTAATAGAAATAGTTGGAGTAGGTGTAAGTAAGAATCTTTTAATTAATTAAAGACTGTAACAACACTCCTTCAATTACTTTTTACATAATTAAATGATGAGGCCCATAATCTATATTATTGAAATCAAAATGAAGTACAGCCCCACTCCAACAAGAGATAGAACTAAAGAAAAACAATACAAAAGTAGCTAAACGGACAGCAAAACCTAAAAAGGCAGTCAAACAGGAAAGGAAAAGATGTTACCTTCTTGGAGTTTTCATATCGATTTCGCCGTCATGGATTTAACTCTGATCAGTTGCCCATCATAATTGTGAAATCTGGGTTTTCCCAGTCTCATATCGACATAAGCTTCCTTTAATAAATATCAAGTTCATATGAACTTCAAGATCACGTCGAGGTATCAAGGAGTGTATATAGATACTTAGAGAGGTATTGCAAAAAACCCTACACTTGACATGTATTATTAATTTTATCCTAGGACTATTGATGGCCTTTAAAATATCCATATAGTCAACTAAATTAACTTAAATACATTCTCGATCTGCCATATGGCATAGAAAGTTATTTTAAACTCTTGTAGGAGCATGCGTCTCTTAAAATAAATTCGAGGGATGTGTTGAAAACACCCATGACCTTGATAAGAATTATTAGTTTCGTCCTAGAACAATTGATAGTATTAACAACACACCTTTGCTTAATCAACTGAACTTTAATATAACCCCAATCATGTAAGATGAGATAAATAAGTACGACACCCACCACACCTTTTTCCTATAATATTTTGCACCCGAAATAATATATCTGCACTAAGATCTAAAATTTTAAAAAAGACAATCATGTTATTGTAGTTCTCATAGTAAATATTAATTATTATTAATATAAATAGTTGGAGCAGGTGTAAGTAAGTATTTTGTAATAAATTAGAGAAGATAAAAATATTGAACTAATTCTTGGCCCCTTAAACCTGAAGACTGTAACAACACTCCTTCAATTACTTTTTACATAATTGAACGGTGAGGCCCATAAACTATAGTAGTAAAATCAAAATGAAGTATAGGCCCAATCCAACAACATATAGGGTTAAAGAAAGACAATATAAAAGTAGCTAAAAAGACACCAACCAAAAAAGGCAGTCAAAGTGGAATGGAAAAGTATCATCTTCGCAAAGTTTTCATATCGATTTCGCCGTCGTGGCTTGATCTTTGACCAGTCACCCAATATAATTATGAAATCTCAACTTTTCCTGTCTCATATCGACATAATCTCCATTTTATGAAGCTCCACTTCATATGAACTTCAAGATCACGTCGACTGTGACATTTTGTCGGCTTCTTCTTAAATCAATTTGTAAAGCTCTGAGATGCTTGAAAGAAAAGCTTCTGATGAGGTAGGTTTCCTTTATTCATCCAAACTTATATTAATGCGAAGTGATATATTTAAAGAAATAAATATAATCTAAGCTCTGTTATCTTGTATAAATTGCACATTATTCAACGATTTCACAGATCGTTGCATCTTACTCGTAGACTAGTAGTGAAAAGAAAATTCAATCTCATCATGTTGTTATGTTATTATTCTAATAATTATATGTGAATTATAAATCATTTTCTCGGGTCTAATATTTAATGGGTTGAATTACATAATCTCCATTCAAATCTTAGACCTTTGAATTGAAAAATTAACTCAATTTTCCTTATTTTGCTTAAGTGATTTATGGGACATCAGAAAACTTTTAGAGAGATTGCATTTGTGGAGAAAGAAGGGATCAAATATCAAATACACTACTAATAACCTTCAAGTACTGATTTCGTACTTTTTTTTAAAACCTTTATGCTCCCACCAGGCACGTGATACTGTTAACCAACGAAAAAATAGCTTCAGAATTCAAAAGTTTGCTACTATTTTATCTAATTGTGATATCCTCCAGGCTTCTTATCGATACTTGTATATCTAATTGTTATTTGGTACTTGTGAACTGTGAAAATTTAATTAGAACTCGTAGAGTCTATCTGCTTGATTCTTATGTATGGAGTGTTACATTTTTCTGAATTTATTATATTTTTGGCTACTATTGAGACTTTTTGACCCAATTTGTAATTATCCAATGGAATCTCATGCGAAATCCCAAAATTCTGGAAACACGGTGCAAAATTTAAAAATTTGAGCAGACAACAAAGATGACATATTTTATATTGATCAGGCTAATGTCGATCTACCATATCGGTAAGCATTCCACTATGGCCTCACCACTATAGGTCTTGCACGACAATTATAGTGGAGTGTGTGAAATCATACCACTGTTAATGTGATTTATTTTATTTTCCTCCCACTTTGGAAGAACGGAAAAGATATGGACTTTTCCAAAAACCCCTATGTAGGCACCCAGGGCATGAGAGCAATGGAGGGGAGAAATTACAACAAGAGATGTGAAAACCCAAGGAATTCCAATCCTTTTTCGTCACAATTTTCTCTCTTGGAGCCAAACTCTCATAGTAATGGTTCATCAATAGATGCTTGGCGCCTAGGTAGACTAGGTTTTTTTTTAAGATGAGAAGTTAAACCGATATTTAACTACATCATATATTGTGTATGCTCAGAGTTTGCATGCATAGGATTTTGTGCTTTGAGTTGGACGGTTAGCCTTGTGGCTAAGGTGATTAGGTTGATAATGACAATTAGTAATTTAAGGTTGTTGTATGTGGTTGTGTGTTGTCTTGGGAAGGTAAGTTATGGGTGAAGAGTGTTGGATTATTAGGGAGTGTTTCCTTTAGTAGGTGATAGCTTTTCATTTTCCAAGTTATGTATGTATGCATATGTACTACTTTATAATATCACTTGTGCAATGCATGTACAGAAAACATAGGAAAGAATGTGAAATGACATTATGTTGATAATCTTATGCAAAGACTCAATTTACTTTACTTGTGGTTTCAAGTGTTATTAGTAACCTCCTGCAGTGAACGAGTGATAGCCACCTTCGATCATTGGGCGAATAGTAGTGGTTGGTAAAGCCCTTTAAAGACGGCAAACTTTATCCCACATGACTTCTCTTCCACCATTGTATTATATAACCATGTCAAATGAATCTTCCTTAGATTGACATCATAGGCTGCTCTAGAGACCTTTGGCACCCCAATGCTTCATTTATAGACCAGGCATCTAGGGGGATGTTCACTCCTATGAGGATAATGGGGTTGGGAGAATCCCATAGAACATTAGGGAGGATGACATACAACTCTCTTACCCACCCAACCTGAAAGAAGGGATGAGCCATCACCAAAGGACTCCAATTGAACTCCTAAATATGGTTGTACGAAATACTAGCTTGTTTGGTTGCTCCTCTCATCTTGAAAACCTGTCGTAATGGCCTAGTCAACTAGTAATATTGTCCGCTTTGGTCCTAGGCTCGCACGAATTTAAAATGTGTCACTAATTGGTAATGCATTCTTACATATCTATCCAATATTTCTCCTATGTTTTTTCGATTTTGGACTTATAATCTTAAATTGAGGTGTAACATAAACCCCATCTATATGGACTGAACGTCACTGATGAGATTTTCCCCACCATATGGGATTCACCTACACTCAGCACTAAGGTTGCCCCATATTATCAGTTGCATAAACACATGAGTGGCTATACTACCATTAGTAACACCCCCACCCACTAGTGATATTGTCCACTTTGGGTATAGACCCGGACGATTTTAACATGTGTCCCTTATTGAGAAGGCCTGCTTACTTATATATCCTAGGTCTCTCTTATGTTTTGCCGATGTGGGACTTATAATCTTAAGGTGAGGTGTCACGTACACCTCTATATGGACTTAGAATCCTCACTGAGGTTTGCCTCACCGTATTGAATTTTCCTAGACTCAACATTGGTGTTTTCCGCGCCTTACCAAGATTTGTCTTAACTTCATCGAACTTTGACCCATATCAACAATGATAACACAAGAGTGGCTCTGATACCAAGTCTGTTCCTACCTCGTTCTATTCCTAAGTCGAGACACGGTACGTAAGTTCATGGATGATCCCAGGCTAACCCTTGACTTAACATATCAAATATAGCATATACACTATTGCAAAACCGAAACATATGCTTAATAAAGAATTCAATTAACTTTGTGATACTACGTTACTAGTCTGAAAAAGTCTTTATTACTTTATAATGAAAATATAAGTCTTCCAGGACATGGCCCTCAACTACCTAAAAATAAAGACAGCATAAAAAAGTTGATAGTCTTAAACAGCAGAGTCCCCAAATGAGAAGGGCTAACTAAAAGCTATCTGGGGGTGCTGTAACCTCACTCACTACGATAATATCAAAATCTACATTATAAAAGGATGCAACATAGAGAAATATATGCATCAATATGTTTAATGCACTGCAAAAGTAAGGGAGAGGACTAGCTAAATAATTTAAAGAATCATGAACAGATAGTAAAAGAATATTTCCAATATCAAACATATGATCTTGGAAATCTTATTCACTACCTTATTCATAATTCTTTAAATCATTTAGCTAGTATCATTCCTTACTTAGTACATTTCAGGACTGACGTATATAATTCTCTGTGTTGCATATATTAATGATGTTGACTATGATAGTCATACTCAAATTCCTGGTGAGTGAGGGTGCAACACTCTCAGTTGTCTTTTTGTGAGCCCTTCACATTTTTGAGACTTCATTGTTTCGGACTGACAACTTTTTTTATTATGTTGTCTTTGTTTTGAGGTAGTTGGGAGTCACGTCCCGATAGACTTATATTTTTATTCTAAAGTAGTTGATGTTTTACTCATACAATAGTAATGTAGTCTCATGGAGTTCATTGAATGGTTTATTAAACATGTGTTTTAGTTTCCGCAATAGTGCATATGATATGCCTGATATGTTAAGGGATAGCTTGGGATCATTCATAGTCTGAGGTATAGTGTCTTAACTAGGGTATAGAATAGGGTCATAATAAACTTGTCCAGGTTTCTTGAAAGGTGAGTTGTACATAGTTATGAGTTTGTATGTGATCATGTGGGACATATTTATCTGGGTGAGGATTTGGAGTTTGAGATATGTTATACTTGTGATTCTGATTGTAGATTATTTCTTTTACTAAGTTGTGGTTACTAGGTCAGGTTGATGATCGGGGTCTGGTGTATAGTTTAAATATTGGGATTGGTTATGGTTGTTTTGTGTTTAGGAAATATCGGATGAGGGCGATTGGGTTATGAACCAAGGTGGTGGCATGAGAACTTGAGGGGGATTAGTAGGTTGGTTAACAGAGTTGGAAGTGGTTAGGGTCTTCCTTACATAGGACTTGTTTTAAATCAAGTTAAGGGTATTGTCATATTTAAACTGGATGTTAGATTATGTTTTATTAATTTCCGCATTGCCCTTTTTAAAATTGGATGGTAAGGGTTCTCATATCTAGGTGTTAGAGTAGGTGCTTACACGACCCGGTGGGTTTGAACGTGTCACAAATATGACCAGTATTATTTTTTTCTAAAAGAGCTAACACTACATATCTAATTCTATTAATTGAGTTCTTTTTTCTCTCTTCTCAATTTAATTATCTATATACTCCTTGATATTTAATCTCTCAAACCATATTTCTTTTGAACTATTATTCGTGTATTCGTCTTGCAATAGATTTTTTTTTTCTATTGAATCTTTTTATAAAGATAGTTTCTAATCTCCACCTTAATCTATTCAAAGATTGTTCGTATGAAATGAATACTTTTTAAGACCTAGTTTATCATATGCCATCGATTTTAAAGATTCACAGTGTTGTATGTTTCCTTCTAACTAAGGTTACTTTATGAGTAATGGATTTTTCATAAAGGTTTGCATGGATCATTTGTATACCTTTTTTAAAAAGGGTTATAAGATTTTTTAATTTATTTTTAAAGTAGATCATTTATGAAAACTAACAAAACAAAATGGATTGTCTTGAAGGATTTTATTTTTGCTAAATAACACTATTTGAGCACTATTAATTGGTGCAATTGATGACATATCATAAACAACAATTGATCATTTCATATAAACATGTCATGGATATATGAAGATGAAGATTAGAATATCTTTATTTGAAAGATAAAAAAGAAATATTATATAGTATTTTAAAAAAAATCAAGAACGATATTTGCGAAGTAATGTGAATTGAGGAATTGAACATTAAGGAGATTATAAAGATAATAAATTGAGTAGAGAGAAAATATGAATCCTGCCAAACAAGTCCAAGCTGATCTAGAAATTCGTAATCAATTAGAAACAAAATCTGAAGTTATTATAACTCATTCACCTAAACACATCCCTGGAAGACTCATTAATATGACAGATAGTTCCAATGCTCCAATTCCTATATAAAACTATTTTGAGCAGTTGGAGCTTTGCGTTAATGCACAAGTCAGGGATGATAACAATTCAACTCATAATCAGAATAAAAAACAACACAAAGAACTGGCCATTACCCCCCCCCCCATCCCTTCTGATGTAGAATGAATTTATTGTCCCATTACGTGACCATGTGTCATGTAGAGTGTAGCTCGATTCTCTGATAGCGAGTGAGTTGAGGCAAAATATAAAAATATATTTATTTAACTAGAAATGTTATTAGTTTCTTTTGTTTTATTTATTTTATTGTATTTTCTCCATTCTTTATTTTTTTTGCTATCTTCTTCCCCAAAACTCAAAAAACCAACTGCCTCTTCTCTATCTTCTTCAACTTAGAAGACCCATTTACTTCACTCATTTTTTCCCCTTGTCTTCTTGGTTCTCTTTGTTCCTTTTTTTGGTCCCTAATTTTTTCAAAAATAATAAAATGTGTAAACCACCTTTGATAATATTGTTTTTTTTTTTTAAAAAATTATTATGTAGTTTATTAGTATCTAAATTAAAAAAATTAATAGATTTAAGAGTATTATAGTATTTTATTACCTCCATCATAAGGGAGTTTATGTTGCATAATTGTTTTAATATTGGAAAGAAGATGGTAGATTAACGATGATTATTAATTTTTAATTTTTAATTTATTAGTAATTTTATGTGATTTAATAATGATTTGATTATATTAGTGGTGGAGATGAGATTATAATAATAGTGTGATGATGACTACTCCGTAGGATTGGCAGCAAGTGAGGCCAAGTCAGCGACTTGCAGTGATGGCGGCTATATGGAGGGCTGCAGCGAAGAAGAAGACTGATGAAGAAAGAAGAAGAAAGAGAAAAAAGAAACAAACGAAGCTAATAAAATAAGAAAAAAACAAAAATGAAAATAAATATGAAAAAATTAAGACTTAACACGTTGCCGATAATAATTGTTGCATAATTGCACTTCCTTTTTTGCAATTGAGGGTGGCTGAAATGTGGAATATTTATAACACTTTAAAATTGTTTAAGGGGGTAATAGAAACCCCGCAAAGTGAAAGTGTCTTTTTAAAAAAAACAGGTCTTAGTATTAATGGGTTATTATGTATTTTCTGTTAATAGAAATAGTTGGAGCAGGTGTAAGTAAGAAATTTTTAATAAATTAAAGACTGTAACAACACTCCTTCAATTACTTTTTACATAATTAAATGGTGAGGCCCATAATCGATATTATTGAAATTAAAATGAAGTACAGTCCCACTCCAACAAGAGATAGAGCTAAAGAAAAACAATACAAATGTAGCTAAAAAGACAGCAAAACCTAAAACGGAAAGGAAAAGATATCACCTTCTTAGAGTTTTCATAATGATTTCGCCGCCGTGGCTTTAACTCTGATTAGTTGCATCATAATTGTGAAATCTGGGTTTTCCCAGTATCATATCGACATAAGATTTTCTTTAAATAATCTCAAGTTCATATGAACTTCAAGATCACGTCGACGTATCAAGGAGTGTATATACATACATAGAGAAGTATTGCAAAAACCCCTGGACTTGACATGCATTATTAGTTTTATCCTAGGACTATTGGTGGACTTTAAAATATACATATAGTTAACTAAATTAACTTAAATATACTCTCGATCTGCCACATGGCATAGAAAGTGATTTTAAACTCTTGTAGGAGCATACGTCTCTTAAAAATATTCGAGGGATGTGTTGAAAACACCCCTGAACTTGATAAGAATTATTAGTTTCGTCCTAGAACAATTGATAGTATTAAAAACACACCTCTGCTTAATTAACTGAACTTTAATATACCCCCAATCTTGCAAGATTGGATAAATAAGTATGACAACCATCACACTTTTTTCCTATAGTATTTTCACCCGAAATAATATATCTGCACTAAGATCCAAAAAGTTTAAGAAGACAATCATGTTATCGTAGTTCTTATAGTAAATATTAATTATTATTATTTTAAATAGTTGAGCAGTCGAAGTAAGAATTTCATAATAAATTAGAGAAAGTACAAATATTGAACTAATTTTTGGTCCCTTAAGACTAAAGACTAACAACACTCCTTCAATTACTTTTTAAATAATTGAACGGTGAGGCCCATAAGCTATAGTAGTAAAATCAAAATGAAGTATAGGCTCAATCCAACAACAGATAGGGCTAAAGAAAGACAATATAAAAGTAGCTAAAAAGACAACAAAACCTAAAAAGGCAGTCAAACTGGAAAGGAAAAGTATCATCTTCTCAAAGTTTTCATATCGATTTCGCCGTCGTGGCTTGATCTTTGATCAGTCGCCCACCATAATTGTGAAATCTCAACTTTCCTATCTTATATAGACATAAGCTCCATTTTATGAAGCTCCACTTCATATGAACTTCAAGATCACGTCGACTGTGATATTTTGTCGGCATCTTTTTAAATCAATATGTAAAGTTGTGAGATGCTAGAAAGAAAAACTACTGATGAGGTCGGTTTCTTTTCTTCATCCAAACTTCTTTTAACGCCAAATGATATATTTATAAAAATAAATATATTCTAAGCTCTGTTATCTTGTATAAATTGCATATTATTAAACGATTTCACAGATCCTTGCATCTTACTCGTAGACTAGTACTGAAAAGAAAATTCAATATTATCATGTTGTTATGTTATTGTTCTAATAATTATATGTGAATTATAAATCATTTTCTCTAGTCTACTATTTAATGGGTTGAATTCCATAATCTCCATTCAAATATTAGACCTTTGAATTGAAAAATTAACTCAATTTTCCTTATTTTGCTTATGTGATTTATGGGACAGTACAAACCTTTTAGAGAGATTGCATTTGTGGAGAAAGCAATGGGATCACATATCAAATACACTACTAACAACCTTCAAGTCCTGATTTTGTACTTTTTTTGAAACCTTTATGCTCCCACCAGGTACGTGATACTGTTAACCAACAAAAATATAGCTTCAGAATTCAAAAGTTTTCTACTACTTTATCTTAATTGCGATCTCCTCCAGACTTCTTATCGATACTTGTATATCTAATTGTTATTTGTTACTTGTGAACTGTGAAAATTTAATTAGAACTCGTAGACTCTATCTGCTTGATTCTTATGTATGAAGTGTTACATTTTTCCGAATTTATAAATTTTGGCTACTAATTGGACTTTCTGACCCAATTTGTCATTATCCAAAGGAATCTCATGCGAAATACCAAAATTCAGGAAACACGGTGCAAAATTTAAAAATTTGAGCACACAACAAAGTTGACATATTTTATATTGATCAGTCTAATGTCGACCTACCATATCGGTAATCATTCCACTATGGCTCACCACTATAAGGCCTGCAAGACAATTATAGTGGACTGTGAAATCATACCATTATTAATGTGATTTATTTTATTTTCCTCCCACTTTGGAAGAAAGAAAAAGATCTGGACTTCTCCAAAAACCCCTATGTAGGCACCCAGGGTATGAGAGCAATGGAGGGGAGAGATTACAACAAGAGAGGTGAAAACCCAAGGAATTCCAATCCTTGTTCGTCACAATTTTCTCTCTTGGAGCCGAAATCTCATAGTAATATTTCATCAATAGATGCTTAGCGCCTAGGTAGACTAGGTTTTTTTTTTAAGATGAGAAATTAAACCCATTTTACCTATAGCATATATTGTGTATGTTCAGAGTTTGCATGCATAGGATTTTGTGCTCTGAGTTGGACGGTTAGTCTTGTGCCTAAGGTGATTAGGTCGATAACGACAATTAGTAATTTGAGGTTGTTCAATGATATGGTTGTGTGTTGTATTGGGAAGGTAAGTTATGGGTGAATAGTCTAGGATGATTAGGGAGTGTTTAGAAGGTTACCTTTAGTAGGTGATAGTTGTCCGTTTTCCAAGTTATGTATGTATGCATATGTACTACTTTATAATATCACTTATGCAATGCATGTAACAGAAAACATAAGAAAGAATGTGAAATGACATTATGTTGATAATATTATGCAATGACTCAATTTACTTTACTTGTGGTTCAAGTGTTATTAGTAATCTCCTGCAGTGAACCAGTGATAGCCATCTTCGATCATTGGGCGAATAGTAGTGGTTGGTAAAGCCCTTTAAAGACGACAAAATTTCTCTCACATGACTTCTCTTCCACCATTGTATTATATAACCGTGTCATATGAATCTCCCTTAGATTGACATCATAGGCCGCATTAGAGACCTTTGGTATCCCAGTACTTCAATTATAGATCGGGCATCTAAGTGTATGTTCACTCCTACGCGGATAATGGGGTTGGGAGAATCCCATAGAACGTTAAGTAGGATGACGTGAAACTCCCTTACCCACCCGACCTGAAAGAAGGTATGAGCCATCACCAAAGGACGCCAATTGGACTCCTAAATTTGGTTATAGGAAATACAAGCTTGTTTGGTTGCTCCTCTCATATTGAAAACCTGTCGTAACGGCCTAGCCAACTAATAATATTGTCCGCTTTGGGCCTAGGCTCGCACGAATTTAAAATGTGTCACTAACTGGTAATGCATGATTACATATCTATCCAATAACTCTCCTATGTTTTGCCGATGTTGGACTTATAATCTTAAATTTAGGTGTCACATAAACCCCATCTATATGGACTGAACGTCATTGATGATATTTTCCCCACCATATAGGATTCACCTACACTCAGAACTAAGGCTGCCCCATCTTTTCTGATGCATAAACACATGAGTGGTTATACTACCATTAGTAACACCCCCACCCACTAGTGATATTCTCCACTTTGGGTATAGACCCAGACGATTTTAACAAGTGTCCCTTATTGATAAGGCATGCTTATTTATATACCCTAAGTCTCACTTATGTTTTGCCGATGTGGGACTTATAATCTTAAGGTGAGGTGTCACATACACCTCTATATGGATTTACAATCCTCACAGAGTTTTGCCTCACTATATAAAATTTGCCTAGACTCAACATTAGGGTTTTCCACGCGTACCACGATGTGCCTATACTCAATCGAAGTTTAACCCATATCAATAATGATAACACAAGAGTGGCTCTGATACCAAGTTTGTTCCTACCTGAGTCTATTCCCAAGTCGAGACACGATACTTAATACCATGGATGATCCTGGGATAACCCTTGACTTAACATATCAACTATAGCATATACACTATTGCAAAACCAAAACATATGCTTAATAAGTAATTCAATAAACTTTGTGATACTTCATTACTAGTTTGAAAAAATCTTTATTACTTTATAATGAAAATATAAGTCTTCCAGGACATGGCCCTCAACTACCTAAAAATAAAAACAACATAAAAAAGTTCACAATCTTAAACAACACAGTTTCCAAATGAGAAGGACTAACTAAAAGCTATCTGGGAGTGTTGCAACCTCACTCGCTACGATAATATCAGAATCCACATCATAAAAGGATGCAACATAGAGAAATATATGCATTAATATGTTGAATGTACTGCGAAAATAAGGGAGAGCACTAGCTAAATCATATAAAGAATCATGAACAGATAGTCAAAGAATATTTCCAAGATCAAACATATAATCTTGGAAATCTTATTTCACTACCTTGTTCATAATTCTTTTAATGATTTAGCTAGTATCTTTCATTACTTACTAAGTACAGTAGACGACTGATGTATATATGTCTCCGTGTTGCGTATTTTAATGATGTTGATTATGATATTTACACTCAAATTCGTGGTGAGTGAGGGTGCAACACTCTAAGTTGTCTTTTTGTGAGCCCTTCTCATTTAGGGACTTCATTGTTTCAGACTGATAACTTTTTTAATTATGTTGTCTTTGTTTTGAGGTAGTTGAGGGTCACCTCCCGATAGACTTATATTTTCATTCTAAAGTAGTTGATGTTTTATTTAGACAATAGTAATGTAGTCTCATGGAGTTCATTGGATGTTTTATTAAGCATATGGTTTAGTTTCCACAATAGTGCATATGATATGCCTGATATGTTAAGGGATAGCTCGGGATCATTCATAGTCCGAGGTAAAGTGTCTTAACTAGGGTATAGAATAATGTCATAATAAACTTGGTATGAGAGTCACCTTTGTGTTAGCCTTGTTGATGTAGGTTAAAGTTCAACTGATTTTAGGAAAATCCCAGTAAGACGGGGTTAACCTTTAGTGCAAAATCTAGGTAAATCACATGAAATGGAGAAAACCTCAGCGAGGATGCTGATTCCATAGAGGGGTATATGTGACACCCTAACTTAATATTATTGTCCCACATCGTTAAATATATGAGAGATGTTGGGTTTCTAAGTAAGTACTCCTTAGAAATTAGTGACACATTTCAAATCTGTGCGCGCCTGAGCTCAAAGCAAACAATATGACTAACTTGCTTGACCATTACATTCGCTCCAAAAATAATCCCATCCGCCAAATTTTGTTCAACCTTTCGTGGTTAGTTATGTCGATAAATATCTCATAGGGATAGTCTAGTCCGTCAATTATGTCCATTAAATTACCTTCAACATGAGAAATATTAAGTAGAAGTCTCAACGCATACTAAACGGGGTTTGTAATAGAGAAATACAATATTTTGTCCAGATTGGAGGTTGCCGAATTCTACCCCTCCCCCACTATAGTGCACGTTTAGGTGTTATTGCGCAAGGGTGCGCCATTGTGGTTCTGCATAAGCTATGGCGTAAAGATAGGAGGGAGTGTATAGCGACAACCTATCAACTATAGCAGCCTCCCACCGTAGCGCGATGCAAGGGCGCCATAACGTCCTTCATCATCCCAGAATGTGAAGTGGTGCATCAGTTACACCCCTTAGCCCAAGAATCCCAAAATATTCAGCATATTACTGTTCCTAAAGTACCCCATTATCTATATATGAAACAATCTAGGAATTTGAACTCCTAAATTATGATTGCATCTTAGTTTTCTAACGAGAAAAACTCTCTTAGTTTCCCCACCATTTTGGAATCAATCCTTACACCCAGAACACTCTTGTTGCATTGTAAATGTAAGTGTAAACCACATATTTCAACAATTTCAATCAATACAATATTTTTCAGTTTTTTAATATGAACCCAAACTCTATTCTAGTATATCATTTCCTTTCATGCAATCACCCTTATTCATAAAACAAAATAAATAGAGTAGAGTGCATGATAATTGCCGTAGTTTTGACATTCTGATTGAAGTGATTAAAAAGAGTTTGGGTATAATTTCAAAGATTTCAAAAGGAGAGAAATGAGCATAAAAACCCATTCCCCTCTTTATTTCTGTTTTTTTATTTTGAGTAGTCGCTATATTGAGATCCATCTTAGTGGATGAGAAGAAAATTTTGTTGTAGATTTTGTGCTTTTGAAATTTGTTTTGGTAGTCTTGGGTATGTGGAACGTGGTAGCATTTTAGTACTTTTGTAGAGAGAAGTATTTCATTAACATCATCCAAACCATGCGGTATACCTCATTTACTAGTCTGTCTTCCTTCCAAGCAGATGGTCATTTGGAGATGCACAATTGATAAATTGGTATATATTGTAACTGTCCAATCTGTTATTACTCAAAGGCATCTCATGTGTAAAATCCTAAATTTTTTAAATAGGGTGCCAAATTTAAAAATTTAAGCACACAATGAAATTATAATATTACAAAATTAATTAGCCTAATGTCAGACTGCCATTATGAGAAGTCTCCCATTATGGTGGCACCACTATATCCCTTGCATGGACATTATAGAAGGTTGACGGAATATAACACCTTAGTTAATGAAACTTATTTTATGTTCGTTTCCTTTTTAAAGGAGGTGATAGACTAGGGATGCTCTAGAAAATCTTTTGAAGGCACCCAAGGCATGACAGGAAGGGATGGAAGAGATTAAAGCATAAGGGATGCGAAAACCCAAGAAATTTTGGTCCACATTCGTCATAGTTTGCTCTCACAGAGCCGAAATCTCATAGTCAAGGTTCAACAACAGATGTTTGTCGCCCAGGTAGGCTAGATTTTCTTAAAATGAGTATTTAGACCCTTACTTACTTACATCATACCTTGTGCAGTGTTGTAGTTTGCATGCATAGACCTTAAGGCACAAACTAGGGCGATTAAGATCGTGGCTAATGTGGTTAGGATGATAATGGCTATTAGTTATTTTAGGTTGTTCTATGGAGTGTTTGTGTGTTGTCTAGGGAAGGGAAGTTGTGGATGAAAATAGGATGATCAGGGATTGTTCAGAAGGTTACCTTTGAGCAGGTGATGGTTGTGTGTTTTCAAAGTAATGTATGCATGTCTACTTATTTATAGTATCACTTGTGTAATGTATGTTGGAATAAACATAAGAAAGAATGTGAAATTGACATAGTATTGATAATCTCATGCAAAGAACCTATTTACATGTGGTTTCAAGTGCTATTATTTATTGTGATTGTGCATGTTGTTTGTGATTGTTGGTTGGATCGGGGTACCACATCGGTACAAGAATAGTAACGGTTGGCTCGTACCACACATAGTATGAATACTAATACTGGTTGGATTTGGTACTACGCCTGTATACTAATTTTTTTTGTGTGAATTTCATGAGAGGGCCAAAAATTTATATGTTGGTTCCATGAGTGAACCGAGTTTACCTTTCCATAATATTATCAATGCATGTTGGTCCATGAGTGGTGGGTATTTTTGTTTAAATATTGGGGTGGTTCTTTTACAAACCGTGATTGCACATTAAATATTGTAGATGGTGTCTTAGGAATCCTTTACTTGTCTAGGTTACTTGAAAGGTGAGTTGTACATAGTTATGAGTTTGTATGTGATCATGTGGGAAATATTTATCTGGGTGAGGATTGGGAGTTTGAGATACATTATGCTTGTGATTCTGATTGTAGCTTATTTCTTTTACTAAGTATTGGTTACTAGGTCAGGTAGATGATCGGGGTCTGGTGTATAGTTTAAATGTTGGGATTGGTTATGGTTGTTTTGTGTTTAGGAAATATCGGATGAGGGGGATTGGGTTGTGAACCAAGGTGGTGGCATGATAACTTGAGGGGGATTAGTAGGTTGGTTAACAGAGTTGGAAGTGGTTAGGGTCTTCCTTACATAGGACTTGTTTTAAATCAAGTTAAGGGTATTTTCATATTTAAACAGGATGTTAGATTATGTTTATGAATTTCTGCATTTCCCTTTTTAAAATTGAATGGTAAGGGCTCTCATATCTAGGTGTTAGAGTAGGTGCCTGCTCGACCCGGTGAGTTTGAACGTGACACAAATATGACCAATGATATTTTTTTTCTAAAAGAGCTAACACTACATATATGATTCTATTAATAGAGTTCTTTTTTATCTTCAATAATATTTTCTCTCTTCTCAATTTAATTATCTATATACTACTTGATATTTAATCTCTCAAATTATATTTCTTCTGAACTATTATTCTTGTATTCCTCTTGCAATAGATATTTTTTCTATTGAATCTTTTTATAAAGATAGCTTCTAATCTCCACCTAAATCTATACATAGATTGTTAGTATGAAATGAATACTTTTTAAGACCTAATTTGTCATATATAATCAAGAGAAAATGCACAAGTACCCCCTCAACCTATGCCCGAAATTCCAGAGACACACTTATACTATACTAAGGTCCTATTACCCCCCTGAACTTATTTTATAAGTAATTTTCTACCCTTTCAGCCTACGTGGCACTATCTTGAAAAAAAAGTCAAATCAACGTTAGGCCCACAAAATAGTGCCACGTAGGCCGAAAAGGGGTAGAAAATTATTAATAAAATAAGTTCAGGGGGGTAATAGGACCTTAGTATACTATAAGTGTGTCTCTGAGATTTCGGGCATAGGTTGAGGGGGTACTTGTGCATTATCCCTATAATCAATTTTAAAGATTAGTGTTGTATGTTTCCTCTAACTAAGGTTACTTTATGAGTAATGGATTTTTCATAAAGATTTGCATGGATAACTTTTTTAAAAAGGGTTATAAGATTTTTTTAATTTATTTTTAAAGAAGATCATTTATCAAAATTAACAAAACAAAATGGATTGTCTTGATGGATTTTATTTTTGCTAAATTGGTGCAATTGATAACATATGATAAACGACAAGTTATCATTTCATATAAACAAGTCATGGTTATATGAAGATGAAGATTAGAATATCTTTATTTGAAAAAAAAACAAAATAATATATATATATTTTAAAAATAATCAAGAACGATATTTGAGAAGTAATGTGATTTGAGGAATTGAATATTAAGGAGTTTATAAAGATAATAAAATTGAGTAGAGAGAAAATATTGATCCTGCCAAACAAATCCAAGATAATCTAGAAATTCGTAATCAGTTAGAAACAAAATCTGAAGTTATTATAATTCATTCACCTGAACACAACCCTGGAAGACTCATTAATATGACAGATAGTTCCAATTCTCTAATTCCTATACAAAAATATTTTCAGCAGTTGGAGCTCTGCGTTAATGCACAAGTCAAGGATGATAGAAAGAATAAAAACAAAACAAAGAACTGACCATTACGTGACTATGTGGTATGCAGAGTGTAGTTTAATTCTTTGATAGCGAGTGAGTTGAGACAAAATGTAAAAATATATTTATTTAATTAGAAATGCTATTAGTTTCTTTTATTTATTTTATTTTATTTTATTTTCTCCATTTATTAATTTTTTGCTATCTTCTTCCATGAAACTCAAAAAACCAACTGCCTCTTCTCTATCTTCTTCAACTTAGAAGACCCATTTACTTCACTCATTTTTTCCCTTGTCTTCTTGGTTCTGTTTGTTTGTAAACCACCTTTGATAATATTGTTTTTTTGAAACAAAAAACAAATTATTATGTGTTTTATTAGCATCCAAATAAAAAAACAAATTTCATCGATTTAATAGTATTATAGTATTTCATTACCTCCATCGTGAGGGAGTTTCTGCTGCATAATTGTTTTAATATTAGAAAGAAGATGGTAGATTGACGATGATTATTATTTTTCAATTTATAATTTAATAGTAATTTTATGTGATTTAATAATTATTTTATTATATTAGTGGTGGAGATGAGATTATAATAATGGTGTGATGATGGCTACTCCGTAGGATTGGCAGCAATTGAGGCCAAGTCAGCGACTTGCAGTGACGGAGGCTATATGGAGGGCTGCAGCAAAGAAGAAGAGTGATGAAGAAAGAAGAAGAAAGAGAAAAAAGAAAAAACGAAGTTAATAAAATAAGAAAAAAACAAAAATGAAAATAAACATGAAAAAATTAAGACTTAACAAGTTGCCGATCATAATTGTTGCATAATTGCACTTCCTTTTTAGCAAATGAGGGTGGCTGAAATGTGGGATATTTATAACACTTTAAAATTCTTTAAGGGGGTAATAGATACCCCGCGAAGTGAAAGTGTCTTTTTAAAAAACAGGTCTTAGTTTAGTTGGGTTATTATGTATTTTCTCTTAATAGAAATAGTTGGAGCAGGTGTATGCAAGAATATTTTAATACTTAAAGACTGTAACAACGCTCCTTCAATTACTTTTTACATAATTAAAAGGTGAGACCCATAATCTATATTATTGAAATCAAAATGAAGTACAGTCCCACTCCAACAAGAGATAGAGATAAAGAAAACAATACAAAAGTACCTAAAAAGACAGCAAAACCTATAAGTCAGTCAAACAAGATATGAAAAGATATCACCTTCTTAGAGTTTTCATATCGATTTCGCCGTCGTGGCTTTAACTCTGATAAGTTGCCTATCATAATTGTGAAATCTGGGGTTTCCCAGTCTCATATCGACATAAGCTTCCTTTAATGAATCTCAAGTTCATATGAACTTCAAGATCACGCCGACTGTGACATTACATCAGCATCTTCTTATAACGATTATAAAAGTTGTGAGATGCTAGGAAAAAAAAGCTACTGATGAGGCAGACTTCCTTTCTTCATCCAAACTTCTATTAACGCCAAGTGATATATTTTTTGAAATAAATATATTCTAAGCTCTGTTATCTTATATAAATTTCACACTATTCAATGATTTCACAGATCCTTGCATCTCACTCATAGATTAGTAGTAGAAAAACACAATCTTATCATGTTGTTATGTTATTACTCTAATCATTATATGTGAACTATGAATAATTTTCTCGAGTTTAATATTTAATGGGTTGAATTCCATAATCTACGTTCAAATATTAGACCTCTGAATTGAAAATTTAATTTAATTTTGCTTATATGATTTATGGGACTGCACAAATCTTTTAGAGAGATTGCATTTGTGGAGAAAGCATTAGGATAAAAAATCAAATACACTACTAACAATCTTCAAAACCTAATTTCGTACTATTTTTGAAACCTCTATGATCTCACCATGTACGTGATACCGTTAACCAACAAAAATATCTTCAATATTTAAAAGCTTGCTACTATTACGTTTCAATTGTGAACTCTTACTTGCTTCTTATAGATACTCTTATTTCTAATTGTTATTTGGTACTTGTGAACTGTGAAATTTTAATTAGAACTCATAGACTCTGTCTGCTTGATTCTTATGTACGGAGTATTACATTTTTCAGAACTTATTATCTTCTTTCTGATCCAATTTGTCATTACCCAAATGAATCTCGTACAATATTCCAAAGTTTTGGAAATACGGTGCCAAATTAAAATTTTTAGCACACAACAAAATTTACTTATTTTATTTTGATCAGGATAACGCCAGCTTACCATAGAGGTAATCCTTCCACTATGGCAGCACCGCTATAATGCCTGTACGACCATTATATTGGACTTTGTGAAATCAGACAATTGTTAATGTGATTTATTTTATTTTCCTTCCATTTTCGAAAGAACGAAATAGATAAGGAATGCTACAAAGCCCCCTATATAGGCACCCATGGCATGAGAGCAATGAAGGGGAGATATTACAACAAGAGAGGTGAAAACCCAAGGAATTCCAATCTTTTTTCATCACAGTTTTCTCTCATGAAGCCGAAAGCTCATAGTAAAGGTTCATCAATAGATTCTTGGCGCTTAGGTAGGCTAGTTCTTTTTAAAAAAATTGAGAATTTAAACCCATTATACCTATGTCATATCTTGTGTGTGTTCAGAGTTTGCATGTATATGCTTTCGTGGTCCGAGTTGGACAGTCAGGCTTGTACCTAAGGTGGTTAGGACGATAATGGCATTTAGTAATTTGAGGTTGTTCTAAAATATGGTTGTGTGTTGTCTTGGAAATGGAAGTCAGAAGAATCTTGGATTATTAGGGACATTCAAGAAGGTTACTTTGATTAGGTTACAATTGTGTATTTTCCAAGTTATGTATGCATGCATGTATACTACTTTATAGTATCACTTGTGCAATGCATGTCGGGGGAAACATAAGAAAGAATGTGAAATGAAATTATGTTGATAATCTCATGCAATGAATTTGTTTACTTTACTTGTGGTTTTAAGTATTATTGATAATATCCTAAAGTGAACTAGTGATAGCCACGTCCGATCACTGGAAAATAATAGTGGTTGGTAAAGTCCTTCAAAATAGGCCAAAAGACCTCCCACTAAACTTGTCTTCCACCATTGTGTTATGCAAGCATATCATATGCATATCCCTTAGATTGACATCATAGGTTGCATTAAAGACATTTGGCACCCAAGTGATTCATTTATAGACTGGGCATCTAGGGGGGACGTTCACTCCTTAAATGCGGATGGTGGAGTTGGGAGAATCCCATAGAATAGTAGGAAGGATGGCATAAAACTCCCTTACCCTCTAGACCTGCAAGAAGGAATGAGCCACCACCAAAAGACCTCAATTGAACTCTGAAATCCATTAGAAAACACTAGCTTGTTTGGCTGCTCCCCTCATCTTGAAAACTCATTGCAACAACCTATCCAACTAGTGATATTGTCCGCTTTGGGCCTAGCTAGGCCCCCATAAATTTAAAATATGTCATTAATTGGTAAGGCATGCTTACTTATCTTTCCAACATATCGGCTATATTTTGATGATGTTGGACTTATAATCTTAAATAGAGGTGTCACATATACCCTATCTATAGATTCGGCGTCATTGATGAGATTTTCCCCACCATATGGGATTGACCTAGTCTCAGCACTAAGGTTGCCCCGTCTTATTGGGATTTGCATAAACTCAGTTGAACTCTGACCCACATAGACAAGGCTAACATATGACTGATTCTAATACCATTTATAAAAACCCAACATACTAGTGATATTGTCCACTTTGGGTATATGCCCACACGACTTTAAAATATATCACTAATTGGAAAGGGCCTGCTTACTTATATATCCAAAGTCTTTCCTATTTTTTGCTGATGTGAGACTTATAATCTTAAGTTGAGGTGTCACATACAACCTTTTATGAACTTAGAATCCTCACTGAGGTTTACCTCACCGTATAGAATTTGCCTAAACTCAGCACAGAGGTTTGCCCCTCCTTACCAATATTTGCCTATATTTAATTGAACTTTGATCAATATAAACAATGGTTACACATGAGTGTCTTTGATACCATGTTTGTTACGACTTGAGTCTATTCCCCAGTCGAGACACGATACCTAAGACCATGAATGATTCCAGGATAACACTTGACTTAACATATCATATAAACTATTGCAAAACTGAAACATATGCTTAATAAAGAATTCAATGAACTTCGTGATACTACATTACTAGTCAGAATAAAGTCTCTATCACTTTAGAATGAAAAGATAAGTTTGCCAAGACATGGACCTAAGCTACCTCAAAACAAAGACAACACAAGGAAAAAAGTTGTCAGTCTAGAACAATGGAGTCCCTAAATGAGAAAGGCTCACCAAAAGCTAACTGAGCGTGTTGCAACCTCACTCACCACAAATTTGAGTGAGAATATCAGAATCTACATCGTAAAATGATGCAACATAGAGAAATGTATGTGTAAGTATGTGGAATGTACTGCGTAAGTAAGGGATGACACTATCTAAATCATTTAAAGAATCATGAACAAAATAGTAAAAGAATATTTACAACATCATATGTATGATATCGGAAATCTTATTTCACTATCTTTCTGATCATTGTTTAAATGATTTAGCTAATATCTTTCCTTATTTACTGAGTACATTCCACGCATGACACATATATTTCTCTGCGTTATATATTTTTATGATATATATTATGATATTCGCACTCAATTCATGACTAGCAAGGTTGCGACACTCCCAGTTAGCTTTTGGTGAGCCCTTCTCATTTGGAGACTCCATTGTTTTAGACTGCAACTTTTTTCCTTATGTTGTCGTTGTTTAGTTGTAGTTGATACGCACAAATTACACCTCCCTAAAGAATTATAAGTGATCGTTATCAAGTCAATAACACAACTTGGAGGTTGGAGTCGATCCCATGAGTAATATCGTTTAGACTTAAAGTTAACTTACAATTATATTCGTTTAGTCAACGTATTTCAGAAAACAAGTAATCAAGGGGGGTGGGGGAGGGATTTGTGACACAAATTCTGTAAATTATGTGAGTAATTACTGAGCAAGATTCAAACTTTAATTGTTATCTAGATGAGAGAGAAACTAGGGTCTACTTGTTCCCATAAGCTCATAACGTGGTAATCCTACTAATAGTGATCATGTCATAGTGTATTACATGCAAAGTGATAAGTTAGGTATCTCTAATTTCTTGGTTCGACAACTAGAGAATTTCACCCCGCACCTTGGTCCGGTTACGTGTGTATAATTTACTAATCCCTTTCCTTTACCTCATATTAGACATCACATCAATGTCTGACTTAGTTTTCAACTTCACACCAATTGACACTAGAATATTAGATAGTATCACACTAAATATAAGTTGATAATTCTTTTCTTATTAACCACCTCCTTGGTCCGGAAAGTAGCAACAAAGAGAGTTTTAATGTTTGCAACCTTTAAAAAGACATCTAAAAGAAAGTATTATCAATGCATGCAATAATACTATTTAACAATTACTTAGTTACTATTCATACATTGTTAATCGCTGTTGGTTTCGACAACCATAGTTGTGGATTTAGTTACCCATAATTACAAGAACACAATTCATATTTTTAGATGAAAGAATCATGAACTTACATAATAAGTATGATAAACTAGAATCTCAACTTGAATTACAAAGCCAAAATCTTAAAAAAAAATTCAGGATTAAGAATTGCTAAAGTTGCAAGTTAATCTCCAAACCCACAAACTAGAACAAAAGTAATAAAGTCTAACCCCCAAATACGAGGTTTACATGCCCAATATATTGAAAAAGCAAATCCTAATTAAAAAGGAAACGAAATATGGAAATAATGTTTCAGGACGCGGTTTTGATCTATGACCCTGACCTACGGTATGTAAGTCCCTTCTGTGACTTAGGACATAGGCATTTTCTTCAACTTCAGAATCTCCAGCTCTCAGCTTAAATTGACGTATCAACAGTATGGATCGTGGTTTGATCTACAATCCATGGATCCTCTTACTTAGATCCATACTTAGAATCTTGAACATGAGGTACTGGAACCCCCTCTTTGAATGATTTGACAGAAGTACAGTACGGACCGTAGGTCAATCTACGGTCCGTCGTTTGCAACTGTGGTTCCACACTTAGTCAAGAATTCCTAGATTCCTTCAAGCCTTTCTCATCTATCTACAATCACCATCCATAAAATGTGATTGGACCTACGGTCCGTCAATCACATTCGTAGATGCCCTTTTCTGCACATTCTTCAGTTGTGTCTCTCAACTTCCGCATCTGAACTTATTCCATGCGAACTTGATAAAAATGCATTAAAGCCACTACAAATGGCCCTAGACACAGACAAATCTTAAGTGAAATATATTAAAAGTATCGTAAACCCACGGTACATCAACACCCTGAACTTAAATTCATTGTTTGTCTTTAAGCAATGCACTAAGACTCTAGACAACATTTATATAGAAGCAAACATTCAAGCATAAGAAATCACATGGCTTTCTACCCCGACTCTCTTTTTGAGTGAAAATCATTTCTCTCAGACTCAACAAGCTAACTCATGTGGAGCAACAGATAAAAAAGATCGATCAATCACTCACAACATACATTGTTTCACTATCAATTAGGTACCAACTTTTAACACGAAATCCCTTTTTTTACTCAATGAAAATGGTTTGAAGTACAAGGATTCATTTAACACTCATGCTCAGAAGTAACTTCAAGTACAAAAATTTCTCAATACCATAGGCGTGCCCTTATTTTCATTGCTTAGACTCCCCAAACTAGCTCCTAGGATTAATATAGGACTTTCTTGACTTGTAAAGTAGGCTCAGGGTCAGGTGTGATACATTTGGGATTTTTTAGTGACTTTTGCCCTGCTTGACATTACATTTGGCTTTTACCTCCTTTTTCCCTATTTTTGACATCCTACCTTTTTATCTTCTTTCCCTTGACTCTCTTTACCATGGATATGACTTTCAACATTTTACCTCTATATTTTTCACTTTATTCTTTTTCTTTAGATTTAAACACTTTTGATCTCCTTCTTTCGCACAGAGTCACATCCTCTTCTCAGTTTCATTTTTTTCTTTTTTTTGCTCCAAACTTTTTTCATACCCATTCTTCTTTTGGTTTCCTCTTTCATAGTCACCTCAACTTATGGATTTTTCATTGGTTGAGGAGAAAAATATCCGATGTTGGATCAGCGCCAAGATTGAGGTCACTTTTTGCAATAACAACCCTCAACTTAGACTTTTGGCCTAAGTTGAGGTGAATATGTCCTAGAAGGGGCACGACCAAAACAGTTGATCATGGGAAGGCGAGTTACGGGTATAGAAAAAAATGGTCTATTTTAGGCTCAAAGCATTTGAATCGACAAGAGCATTCAGTTCATTTGGTTGGATTATTGTAGGCATTTTGTGGACTTATTAGAACAATGGCCTATGATCACTTCCTAGCCTATAGAGTTTATTATCTTAGTAAGAGCAAACACATTCAACTCACTTTAGCCTACACATTTTAGCATGTATCATATTTTTTGGATGGTATCATTTTTCAACTCTTTGTATGCCATCATGCTTCATTCTTTCTCTTGTTTCTACACATACAATCCTAAAACATGCTCGTTCAAGAGAAATTAAGCAGTATGATGGGGAAAAATAATACAAGCAAGAAAACCCCAAGAGTGGAGTGTAAGTTGGGTTACTCAAGCTTCGCCCTATCACTCACAATCTATTTACCCCACCCCCAACAAAATATGGTGCAGTTGTCCCCAATGCACAAAAATAAGAAAACTAATGGGCCGGGTGAAGCAAACGTGTGGCGCATAGGCGCTGAAGACCTATAAACAAGCAGGAGGGTTTGGTTTCCCAGAGCCCGCTGGATCATTATGGGGAACGCCATCAGTAGTGCCCCTTCTATCAACTTAGCATTTCAGTAGTGCTATTTTCCACTTTAACTGCACCATCAATGGTGCTCACATCCTTACTAACAATAGTCAAAACCTCCATAATAGGCACAAAACTCGATGCCCAGCAACACTCTCACACACCCTCTGTTGGCGCAACTCCTCACTATTATGGAGGCCTTCCTTGCATGCCCATGCTGCTTGCGCTCCCTCTTCTTGGCCCTAGCATCTTTAATGTCCTCAGAGGTGTGTCTAGATTGGTGCCTCTTACCTCAAGCACGGGTAGTCTTGACTCTGCTATATCCTCACTAAATAATACATCCAGCACTATATCATCAATGGGTGCGGTATATGCAGACTTAGGATCATCAGTGGGTGGGACAAGTATGCTGTTAAGGTTGGACCAAGGATTTTCCAAATCAGCCTATAGATGAGATACCAGTGGCGAGCGCTAGTCGTGCGAGAAACTTAAACTCGACTGTAACCAGTCTGTAATGAGTGGTCCATCATTTTCTCCATCCTCCTCTCCCTTCTAATCTCAGACTCGGCAATAGACTTCTTCATCCACGACTGTACATGATGGAGAAATGGGGCCATATGTGCCTTTAATTTCAGCACTCTATCCAAGGGCACAACAAAATCTCTAAAAGGTGGTGTGGCTCTGGACAAACTAGGGGCCCGACTCACAGCCTGAGATTTGGAGGCCGAGACATCATTAGTGTAGGCTGGAGGGGCAGGTCATCACCCTACATCTTCTCCAACATCTACTAAATCCGCTCCCAATGGAGATACATAGACTCTCAGCGCTATGTGTGATGCCGCCACATTTGTCTCATCCTAAATGAGGCCTATATCTAAAGTCCTCGTAGCCTGTATCAACTTGTCACAATGCCAAATTGGCATCCCAGAGTCCATGCATAACTTAAAGATGAGGTAAGGATAAAGGTAAGTAGTAGAGGTCTTGAATGCCCTAATGAATCTCTGCCAGAAGCATCTGGGAAAAATCAATCTTGCACCCTACTAATAGCGTTGCAACCATTACCGCTCTATCTCATATCAGCGCATTATAAGCCTTAGTGGGTGTCACCATACTCCATACCAGTAGCCAGAAGAACTTGGACACCAAATTTATTATAGCCTTTCAAATACCCAAGCATGGTGTGCTAACCCACTCTGCACACTCTCCATCCACGATAATGCACAAAGACAACCAAAGTACAACACGCTCCCTCTGCTCGGCATTGTACTGGAAGTCTCTTCTCCTCACAATAACCCACTCATAGTCAAATTTCACTTTGTTGAGTGCTCATGTAGTGCCCAGATCGTAGAGAAATCGGCTGATGGTTTCCTATGATATTTCCACCAGAATGCCTCGGACTGGAGTAGAAGTGAGAGGGTCCTGGGCTATAGTCTTGGACCTCTTGTTAATGGACTTGTTGAAAGTGGAAACATAGGAGACATAGAACTCCTGCATAATTTAATCACTGTAAATCACGGGGCTCAAACCCATCCAATCGTATTTGTGAAGATAAAAAAGCCGTTGGATGTCTAGAATAAAGTGTAAGCTCCCCTTAGGACTCTGCGCTCCTCAGTGATAAGTCGGGTCATTTTATCTGCATTTTTCATTTTAGCATCCAGGTAGATTTTTCATTGGCCCTCAACGCACCACCAGTTTGGCTTTTATCAACCGGAGCAGGGTCGATATTTAGTGGCAGTAGCACCTCTCCCAAACTTGTAGCCTTATCAGACGAGGTAACTTGGCCCTGTGAACTTGAGCCGGTGGTAGATCCCTAGGCAAACCCTGCAGGAGACCTGGACTCAAAACCAGAATCAGACCCAGTCGGTGACCCGAACAGTGTATCCTTCTTATTAGATTAGGAGGCAGTGACTACATCGGTGACCACCTTCTTGGAGTGATTCTGATTAGTTCGGGGTACCTTAGGTGATATCCACCCAGTGGTGGGGATATACTTGGGGTCTTTTTTGACATCTGATCCTTAGTCAATCAGTTTGCGGGTTGGTGTCGTTGACTTGGACCTACCCTTGACATCTATTGCTTTTTTCGGGGCCATGGTACCTATGGAAGAAGAATTAATACCAGTTTTACCTAGAAACACACTCAATTATTTTTTGAACAAAGAACAAACCAAAACAAAAAACCTAAAATTTTTTAGATAGTGGCTTCAGTGTCTACCTACGGTTGGTATCTACGGTTCGTAGGCTGACCTATGGTTCGTGGATTCCCTCTTTAGGTCAGAAGCCCTAAAAATATAGTCTCTAATGGGAACTACAAATGTCAAGAACAATTCATAGACTTATCTACAGACCGTAGTACCCCTCTATTGTTCCACACTTAGTGGAATTGCAATGTGCCACCAACCACGGACGTGATCTACGGTCCGTAGATTGACCTACGGCCCGTAGACGGGGTCTCATGGATATGGTGTGTGCCATGTGTTAGACATGCTTTGATTTGAAGCCCAAGTTTACCAACTTCAACAATTTCTCCTAGTCTAATCATGCATTTCAACATAATTTATGCTAGTTCGTAATTCTAAAGGTTCCAATTACTCAATTTTCAATAGGTATTACATCCAAGACTAGGAACCCTAAGTTAAAACTTGTATTTATACTTTTATAACACTGATTTTATCCATTATAAAGACACACAATCATAACTATCATCCCAAGGGTGTTTATAGTTTTAGTTTAGAATGCATTTTCGCACAATCAACTACCTAAGGTCAAGACCCAAATCTCAACTTCCTATAAGACGATTAATCGGGAATTCAAAGTGAATAGAAAGTCAATTACCTTACAAGCAAAGGATATGGGGTGATTGTGTGACAATTCTATACTTCCAAAACCTTTTTATCGCCTTTCCCACCAAACTCGGACACTTAAACCTTTAGTAAAGGGGAAATGGAGATATGTGGGAGAAAATAGAGTGAATTGGGAAAATGGGGAAATATGATGCAGTGATTTATGCGATATTATGGTGATATGGAGGGATTTTAGAAGATGGGGAGTTGCAAAAATAGTTTGGTTGAATTTTGGAAGTGGGAGGAATGTTTGAAAATAGAGGGATATTTAGAAGGGGTAAGGATCGGGTCAGGCAGAACTAGGGTTTGGACCCACTTGACCCCATCTACGGTCCGTGGGTCGATTTGTGATTCATAGATGGGAACCGTGGGTCACATTCAGACTTAGACAATTCAGAGAACTCACTTGAGATCTACGGATGACATTCACGGTCCATGGAATGAACCACAGACCATTGATGGGGTCTATAGACCTCTGCACCCGACTTTTTCTACAGATTTTGCAATTTAGCCCTGCATATGTAGCAACCATTAGGTATTTCTTTTTACATTTTCTTGACACCTTTTAGACACGGACCCCATGGTACATCTAGCCAACACTAAAACAAAAAAATAAAGCACATATATGAAGGAATATCAAAAAAGCAAATAAACAAAGAAAACTACCAAACCGAAAAACTTATAGTTGGATAGATTGAACATGTTGAGTTGCCTCCCTTGCAACACTTGTTTTAACGTCGCTGCACGACAGATGCCTCTTGATTAATCAGTCTTAATCAAGATAATAGGCCTCAACCACTTCTTGCACACTTTCTGTGTTTACAAGATAGATGTTGATCCTTTGTCCGTTCACCTTGAACCTTATTCCCTCACTATTTTCAATATCTACCGCTCTATGTGGGAGCACTTTCGTGACTAAAATGGCCCGGTCCATTTGGACTTGAATTTTCCCAGAAACAAGCGCAACCTAGAGTTAAATAGAAGCACAAGATCACCAACAACAAATTCACATTTTTCGATCCTTTGATCATGATACTTCTCCATCTTCTTTTTGAACAAAGCTGAAATTTCATAAGCTTTCAGGCGAAACTTATCAAGCACATTCAAGTCTCTCATTCTTTGATTCGAAGTGGCGCCCCAATCCAAATTTAGCCCTGATAGCCTTATGCTCTATCTCTAATAGAAAATGGCAAGACTTCCCATATACAAGTTGGTAAGGGGGCATACTTATAGGATTATTAAATGAGGTGCGATAGTCGTATGGAGCGTCATCAAGCTTTCTCGACCAATCGTTATATAAGCATTCACAATCTTTGCCAAAATATGCTTAATATCTCTTTTGGAGACTTTAACTTACCCACTAGACTGCAGATGGTAAGGAGTGACTACACTATGGCAAACACCATATTTCTTAAGTAACGCCTTGAAAAACTTATTGTAAAAGTGAGAACCTCCATCGTTGATGATAGCCCTAGGTGTACCAAATCTGGAGAAGATACTCTTTTTCAAAAATGCGGTGACACTTTTACCTTCATTGTTAGGAAGCTCAATTGCCTCCACCCACTATGAGACATAATCAACCGCAACAAGAATATACTTCATCCTATGTGAACTCACAAATGGCCTCATAAAGTAAATGCCCCAAACATCAAACAACTCAATCACCAATATTGTATTCATAGGGACCTCTTGCCTCTTTCAAATTCCTCTTACTCTTTGGCAACAAACACACGACTTGGTGAAATTATTAGCATCTTAGTGGATGGTAGGCTAGTAATACCCACAATGCAAGATTTTATGCATAGGGGATGAATGACACACCTATGGTATACTGAACATCTCAACCTCAGGCACATATCGACAAATAATCCTATCAGAACAACTACGATACAAGTAAGGCTCATCCCAAAATAATTTTTCACATTATCCATAAACTTCTTTCTTTGGTGAAACAGCAAATCAGACGGTATTAGATCACTTGCCAAGTAGTTAGAGAAGTGTGTGAACCATGGAATAAGATCATGAGAAGCAGCCAATACCTGTTCATCTGGAAAAGCATCATTGATTTCAACCGTGTCTCCCTACTTGAGCATTTCTTCTTCCTCCAATCTGGAAAAGTGATCGGCAACCTAATTTTTTGTCCCCTTTCTATCTTTCACCACAAAGTCGAACTCTTGCAATAACAATATCCATATAATCAACCTCGGTTTTGCATCCTTTTTAGATATCAAGTAACTCAATGCAGAATGGTCAGTATGCACTATGACCTTAGTACCAAGTATGTAGGATTGAAATCTCTTGAATGTGAAAAGTACTGCAATAAGCTCTTGTTTAGTCATTGTCTAGATCTTTTGAGACACATTGAGAGCATTGATGGCATAGTAAATAGGATGAAAAATCTTATCTTGCCTCTGTCCCAATACCATACCAAGCGCCACTCTACTTGCATCACACATTACTTCAAATGGTTGTCCCCAATCTGGTGAAATACTTATCACACTCCAACCCCAAGTGAGGCAGAAAAGTACTATATGAATACATGTTTTACAAGTCACCTATGATGAGAAGGTAAACTACTACTATGCAAATATATTTACTAATGAGAAACTTCATATTCAACACATGCGGACTAGCTGAATCGATACATGTGACAAGTGAAACAACGAATATAGATTATAGCATTACAATATCTACAAAGACTCTACTGGGATCTATTATTGTATCACTATGAAATACACATAATAAAGACTCGGCAAAGCCCCGAATAAACATGGAGCTCACCAACAACCGCTGAGTATCATGTGCTTCTATTGGGGAGATCTACTAGTTGAGTACATGTACCTGCACCATGAAATACAAGGTCCCCAATAAGGAACTTCAGTACGAAACAATGTACTGAATATGTAAGGCATAACAACCATTTGTAAAATGAGATCTCAAGTGAAACTGAATACCAATATATGAGGATTAGATATCACGTTTGGTGTAGGTTACATTCTTTTCTTTACTTTGATGTGCGTTATAATTTTTATAAGACATATGATACAAATGACAAGCTGATCAGCGGTAAAAGAGGATGACCCATGCTAGGCTTTTTAACCCTTGGGATGCTGTCCTCATAATTCCACAAATTGGTATCGGCCTATGCTAGGCTTTCGCGCTTAAGCTGCCAACCTTCCATACCAATAGGATTGGCCCATGCTAGGCTTTCGCCCCTGAGTTGCCACCCTTCTATACCAATTGGGATCGACCCATGCTAGGAATTTGCCCCTGGGCTGCCACCCATAATTATTCAAATATCTTCACTTAGATTCTTTAATTTTTGAGATTGTTGTCTGATGTTCATAACTGTTTTGAGATTGTTCTTTGGATAATCATAACTCTTTTGAGATTTTTGATTTGGTGGTCATAATCATTGTTGAGATTTGGAACAATGGACCAGTTGTAGAAGACATAAGAATATGGACTTACGATAATAACAATGACGTGGAAAGCAAATATGACACCAACGTAATACTTAGGAGATTCTATGACTTAGTAAGCATTTTGACATCTCAAATTGAAGCACATATCAAGTGAAGACATTTACCATTCTGCTAAGAGATTTGAACTCTATATGATAGCCAAATACTCACTAACTAATATCTAAGACAAGGTATACATAAATGTGGAACTAAGGAAGAATGTGGACATATTCAACTTAATGACATATACATATTCCAAGTAAGTAAATATAAAATGTAAAATAGATCAAGTAGGGATCTTGTGAAGTAACATTACAGTCTAACACAATGGGAGTAATAAAAAATAAAGGGAACACATGAACATGTGAAAAGATGACCTATACGATGGAATAGACAACTGAAGCAAGTTTGCAAGATATGGGCAGATCGTATATCCAACATATAAACATATGTACCATGTTTAATCTAGGATTACTTTGATTTATATATGGGAAATACATGCCAGGGGTACTTTGAAGATGAATAAATATTTAAAGCTTGCATGCTAACACTTGGTAGATTAAACACGTACATTTAGTAACAAACTCATATTAGAGGGCTCACTTTAATTCTCTAAGGAGTAGAAACTGTAACTACAAATCTGTCACTACCAAGGGCACTTAGAAAGCTTACTTTTTGTAATGCAACTTTTTGATTCATGCCAAAGAAATAGGTAATAAAAAAGCCTTACATACCTCAATTCCCAATTCGTATATCTTACGAAGGTTGCTATACGAAGTGTCAACCTGTCCTTTAATGTCATTGTAATGATCTACAATAAGCAATCATTAATGCTATAATATTAGCAGCTTATAAACCAAGTCAGGATATTTCAACTCATCAAAATAGTATCCATACCATAATATTTCTAATTGCTTGTTTTCTTTCAAAAATTCTATCCGTTATAGGTATTTAAACAAAAAAACCTTCCCATGGAACAGGCAATGATTTTACCAAAACTTTAACTTAATGGTGCATCACCGTAGCATATAAATCTTCCCCCTAAATCTTTCCGCAATCATTCTCTAAGTACATCCATAACCTCCCATAAACAAATAGATACAATAGCAGTCCTCAACATTCAACACTCAAAAATAATCAAAAGGCTATAATTCATGGTTTTAAATCACCATCCCATGAGTTGCAATAAATAAGTAAGTCAGAAATTCTCAAATAAACTATTAATTAAAGGTTGTGGCAGCGCCCTTACCTTGGCTATCTAAATCCGTTATTCTCCTTCTATAACTTTTTTGTAACCTTCTCTTAATCTTTGGAATTGAGTGGCCGAACCTTGGCTTCCAACACATATAGCTATCTATAGTTCACTCTCTTTGAAGAACTATCCAATATACGTGAAACAATAGAGGAGAGAAAGTGAACTTGTGGCTGCTTTGGAAGAAATAAGGTGAAAATAGTTAGAACTCTTAGTGGGGAAATTGGGTGGCTGCTTTATCTTGAAGGAAAGAAATATATGAACTTGAGAGCTTAGAATTTGGATAAGAGGAAAATGAGATATTTGTATCAGATTTTTTACCTTAATAGGTTCTCTTTTTCCACCTTTCTTATATTTGATTTGCAGCCAACATGTGTCTTTAATTTAGGCCACACATTATTTAAGTAGGCGATGCACCTACTTTTCCATTCAAATTATTTCTTGTGGGATTGAAAAGATTGGGCCTTGGTTGTCCATTTCTCCCTTATTTTCTATTTAACTTAGTCCAGATATAGGTGGTGTACTTGGCCCAATAACATGGTCAAATGAGTCTTAAATAGGTGATGCAACTACTTGGTCCTTTGGTTGGTCAATAAGTTAAAGTAGGTGATGCACCTACTTGGCACCTTCTTGCTTAGTGAAGTCAAGCAAGAACCTCAATATTTTATTGCACTTCTAGACCATAATACCTTTAACTTAACTTAAAACTTATTTACAATATGTCAATTATAACTCTAGACTCAAATACCACCTTATGATTTCAAGTTTAAATACTTCCATGGACGCCAATTTAATCGTGTCGCAACAAAATTTATGGGCAGTTTACTTTAAACCTATTCTATTGTCACTAGTCGCATAGAAAACCGAGTTCATAACTATAACACAAGGCAATTTATAAGCATCATATAAATAGAACACGTAATGTTAGAATACAGGGTGTTACATCCTCCTCCCCTTATGATCATTTGGCCTCAAATCATGGGTGAAGCTGATAGTTTGGTTAACCTTGAAATTTCATTTGGAGATTTGCGAGATTTCTCATTATTAATAGGACTATCCAAATCCATAGATTAACCTAAAAGATGTATTGACGAGTCTAGCATGAAGTCTCAATATATATGGTTCATAAAGTAATAATATGACAAATTAAACCCCTTACCTGACCATGTAATTCACTGAATATACACAATTAAAACTCATACAGATAAGGACTTTAATATACCTAAACACAAGACATGCAATTGACATATCAAATGAACAAATGCTAGTAGGATTTATGATCATATAAGGTGATCACATGATCTCAAATCCTTATGTTGATGTTTAGGATGAGGAGGGGTATTTAGGATCTCTACAATCTTCTATTCCAAGTATCTTATGTTATATTATATTCCTTTCACAATACTTCATAGAAGTTACATATTTTGAGCTTAGCTTTTGGGCCTTAACAATCAAGAATAACTATAGTATCTCCAAAATCTTTGTATATGGAACGGACACATAAAGTCATAGGCCTAACAGATCGAGGCACTACTTTCCCTTTTTTTTTTATCTCTTGGCGCTTTTCAGAGGCGAGTCTTATAAGAACGCATAGCTATTAATATAAACTCTAAGGTCTTATGTTGCACCTTCAGATAAGGCATTATGCTAAGTTATTTATCTATGATTGTGATAGAATTTACATATATGCCGAACCTTTTCTGGTCAAAATCATTACTACATCATGATACAAGGAAACATTTTTCCAAACTTTTCAAAAATCAAGTCAATAAGCACAAAGGGGCATAGAATACGGATAAATAAGTCATATTGTGTATGACACATAGGCAGACTATCACAATAAGGGAGCACATATTATATATGGGCATTAAGCTATAGAAATATATGGTGTACCCGCTCATATAAACTAGGGTAGCGTGTGAGAGAATAGGCTATAAAGTATGTCGGAAATGGACTAGATGAGCACATGATGCATGAGTACTAAATCTATGAAATATAATATGTAAGCAAGTAGACTATAAGACATGTAGACATGAAAGAAAATGAACTACAGAACACAAATCACATTAAGCAAGTGTGTTATATCACATGGATAAATGGACTAACATATCAATGAGTACACATATGAAATATGAGCCACTGAGCACATGACACATGTGAAGAAAAGCTATAAGTCCTGTAATGCTTAAGAAAGTAGGCTACGAGGCATGTAAAATATATAAAAGTGGTCGTATGCAAAATTATCTTGCAGTACCCGCACAATATGGACAACTGATATGAGGAAAGTAGCTAGTGCAATGAAAAACATGTAGGGAAAAGGTCCTACGAAAACATATAGCAATAAAAAATGGTACTCCAAAGTGGACAACACTTACATGGAAGTATTCTATGACATTAGGTAACCTGTGAGAAGGTAATCCACGAAGGGAAAATGACATACAAATAGATAATTTATAGAACATGCAGCATGTAAAATTCTATAAATAATCATCTTTGGAAACTATGAGATATCCTATAGAACCACTACCATAATAAGGGTAAATACACTATCTTAAGAGTTAAGTCACGGGTGGGATACTTCTTCTCATATTCCTTACTCACCTCAAAGCACATACAATTGATTTCCCCATCTACTCTCTTCAATATACGATGAATCCTTATAGGTGTTCTCCTATTGAGACTTGGCTTCCATCTAGGTCAATATAAATACAATAGTTAAGATAGAAAAGAAAATCCTCAATAGGAGGCCGAGGTCAACTTTGCCTTCATTACTAGCTTTTGTCACATCACACTTAATGTCTGGTGTCTTTTGAAGGTCATAATAGAAAATAGTGAAGCTTGAACGTACCATAAAACATGAACTCTAATAACATGTAGATGTCAGGTACCTATAAAGTTATATCATGATTTATAAAATCTTAGAGTTAGAACCTTTGGGCTTAACTAGATAGGTCTGGCCATACTAATAGATTTTTCTTAAAACAAGTGAGGGTGTTCTGACTCTTTTCCCATGCAAGATAGCAAATAATAATAAATAGCATATGATCAATTTTTCCTCTCCCTTAAATAGACTATGACTGACGAATTACTACTGGAAAATATTAAATGAACCCCGTAGGAGCTCTATACATGTGAATTATGGTCTACTCTTCTTTTGTACTAATGATGTAGATGAACTAGGTCCATGTATCTTATATCTGGGTAACCTTTCTGTTCCCCTTTTTTTTCTTGTTGTTATCACGACCAAATATCAAGACTTGAATCAATACTAAAATGACTTCTCTATCAAACAAAGGTTAACAAAGTTGTTTCGGGGTGCGCCATTATAACTCCTTATGATTGAAAAGTTGATACCTTTTTATTGCCTCATACACTTAGCAACCTCTCTTTCATAATCACCTATCTCACTCTTCTATAGCATCCTCATATCACCCCTACTCCTATGTGTAGGGAGTTTGACATATTCCATCTCTTTCTAATAAGAAGTTGTACGTACATATTCTTCCTGTGTAATTCAAGCTTCTTCTCGCATGCATCCACTAACAAGTAACTTTTAATCAAAACTAGCAGCTTCATGTACTAGATCCCATTATGTACAACCAACTAATCACAAATTAGTTCTAACCAATCAAATTTCCTTTTGTTAACCTTACCCTTTAGTCACATACTAATTCTCTATAGCCAACACATAGATCATTAAAGGAACAACCATACATATATTATTTGGAGCAATTGACACACTTATCCCTAAGTTTTATAACCATGAAAAGAATACAAATGTTATTAATACTTAGTCGGGGTTGTTGCCACATACCATATAAAAGCCAAATATTAACATATATATGGTGAGAATTTTGTCATTGTCATCTAATTAGGGGTCTCTCTAACACTATTGCAGTGATACATCCACCTATCATATTGTGCCACTGCCTTCTTCCGACCAAAAAAACTTTTTCAACAACATCAATTTCTAGAACATGTGTAATCCTGAAAATTCTATGTATATCACAGACTAAGAGCAAGTGTCCTCTATAGGAATAGATCCTATAGATATGGAGGAAATATAGAACTCAAGAGTTGGATACATCCTCCTAAGAAGATATGTTTAGAAATTCTACAGCTCATGTATGTAACTAGGTCGCCCATCATTTTGAAGCATATGGATAACCATACTATATCTTTCTCAATTGAACCAACATGATACAAATGGTAAAAAATGCAACTTAAAATTCATATAACATAAAAATCTTTACATACCTTGTGGAATGGGACGGTCGAATAAAAAGATCTCAATGTAGTCTAAATATTGATAACTTCAAATCCTTTATCGTAGGTTGCATGTTGACATTTTAGCTACTGTTAACCTTAACCATCGTAAGCATAATAACAATAGCATGATCGGTGCAAGTGGAATTGACTTCTTAACTTCGTTCTATCACTCGATCTAGATTATGAAGGAAGGTAACATTTCTTAAATGTCCAAGTAGCCCCCTTATTATAAATGTGGTGCGCAACACATTCATAAGTAAGGCTCTACTAGACACGGCTTTGTGGACTCCCTAGGACGAACAGCTCTGATACCACTTTTGTCACACCCCAACCCTAGGTTAGGCGGACAACTCCTGTATGAATACATGCTTTACGAGTCACCTATGATTAGAAGGTAAACTACTACTATGCAGATATATTTACTAATGAGAAACTTCATATACAACACATGTTGACTAGGTGAATTGATACATGTGACAAGTGAAACTATGAATACAAATTATAGCTTTACAATGTCTACAAAGACTCTATTGGGATCCATAACTGTACCACTGCGAAATACACATAATAAAGACTCGGCAAAGCCCTGAATCAACCTGGAGCTCACCAACAACCACAAAGTATCATGTGCTTCTATTGGGGAGATCTACTAGATGAGTACATGTACCTGCAACATGAAATGCAACGTCCCCAATAAGGAACGTCAGTATGAAACAATGTATTGAATATGTAAGGCATGACACAACCATATGTAAAATGAGAGCTCAAGTGAAACCAAATACAATATATAAGGATTAGAGACCACATTTTCTTATACTTGTGGAATCATGTAGGTTACATTATTTTCTTTAGTTTGTTGTGCGTTATAATTTTTACAAGACATATGATACAAATGACCAAGTGATCAGCGGTATAAGAGGATGACCATGCTAGGTATTTTAACCCGTGGAATGATGTCCTCATAATTCCGCAAATTGGGATCGGCCATGCTAGGATTATGCCCCTAAGCTGCCAACCTTCCATACCAATAGGGATCCGCCCATGCTAGGCTTTCGCCCCTAAGATTCCACCCTTCTATACCAATTGGGATCGACCCATGATAGACATTTGCCCTTGGGCTGCCACCCATAATGATACAAATATCTTCACTTAGATTCTTTAATCTTTGAGATTGTTGTTTGATGTTCATAACTCTTTTGAGATTGTTCTTTGTATAATCATAACTCTTTTGAGATTGCTGATTTGGTGGTCATAATAATTGTTGAAATTTGGAACTATGGACCAATAGTAGAAGACATACAAATATAGACTTACGATAATGACAATGACATGGAAAGCAAATGTGACACCAATGTAATACTTAGGAGCTTCTATGAGCATTTTGACATCTCAAATTGAAGCACATATCAAGTGAAGACATTTAACATTCAGCAAGAGCTTTGAACAATATATGATAGCCAAATACCGACTAACTAAAATCAAAGACAAGGTTTACATGAATGTGGAACCAAGGAAGAATGTGGAAAGATTAAACTTAAGGATGAATACATATTCCAAGTAAGTAAATATAAAATGTAAAATAGAGCAAGTAGGGATCTTGTGAAGTAACATTGTAGTCTAACACAATGGGAGTAATAACCAATAATTGGAACACATGAACATGTGAAAAGATGACCTATACGATTTGGAATAGACAATTGAAGGAAGTTTGCAAGATATGGGCACATTGTATATCCAACTTATAAACATATGTACCATGTGTAATCTAGGATCACTTTGATTTATATATGGGAAACACATGACAGGGGTACTTTGACGATGAAACAAGTTTAAACCTTGCATGCTAACACTTGGTAGAGTAGACACGTGCATTTAGTAACAAACTCATATTAGAGCGCTCATTTTAATTCTCTAGGGAGTAGGAATGTAACTACAGATCAGTAACTACAAAGGGCACTTAGAAAGCTTACTTTTTGTAATGCAAGTTTTGGATTCATGCCAAAGAAATAGGAAATCACATAGCCTTACATACCTCAATTGCCAATTCGTATAGCTTACGAAGTGTCAACCCGTCCTTTAACGTCGTTGTCTTCATCTACAACAAGCAATCAGTAAGGCTATAATATTAGCATCTTACCAACCAAATCGGGATATTTCAACTCATCAAAACAATAGCCATCCCATAATCTTTCTAATTGATTGTTTTCTTTCACAAATTTAGTCTGTTATATTTATTTACACGAAATAACCTTCCCATGGAATGAGCAGTGATTTTACCAAAACTTTAATTTAATGGTGCATCACCATAGCAAATAAACTGCCCCTATAGCTTTCCGCAATCATTCTCTAAGTACATCCATGACCTCCCATAAATAAATCGATACAATAGCAATCCTCAACACTCAAAAGTATTCAAAAAAGACTTGAATTTATGGTTTTAAATCACCATCCCATGAGTTGCAATAAACAAGTAAGTCTGGAATTCTCAAATAAACTAAAAATTAAAGGTTGTTGCAGCGCCCTTACCTTGGCTATCTAAGTTCGTTATTCTCCTTCAATTATTGTTTCTGTAACCTTCTCTTGATCTTTGGAAGAGAGTGGCAGAACCTTGGATTCAACACATATAGCTATCTCTAGTTCACTCCCTTTGAAGAATTGTCCAATATATTTGAAACAATAGAGGAGAGAAGGTGATCTTGTGGCTGTTTTGGAAGAAATAAGGTGAAAATAGTTAGAACCCTTAGTGGGAAAATTGGGTGGCTAATTCATCTTGAGGGGAATAAATATATGAATTTGAGAGCTTAGAATTTGGATAACAGGAAAATGAGATATTGGTATCAGATTTTTGACCTTAATAGTTTCTCTTTTGCGACCTTTCTTATATTTGATTTGTAGCCAACATGTGCCTTTAATTTAGGACACACATTTAAGTAGGTGACGCACCTACTTTTCCATTCAAATTATTTCTTGTGGGCTTGAAAAGATTGGGCCTTGGCTGTCCATTTCTCCCTCATTTTTAAATTTAACTTGGCCAAGATATAGGTGGTGTACTTCGCCGAGTAACATAGTCAAATGAGTTTAACTAGGTGATGCACCTACTTGGTCCTTTGGCCGGTCAATAAGTCAAAGTAGGTAATGCACCTACTTGTCACCTACTAGCTTAGTGAAGTGAAGCAAGCACCTCTATATTTAATTGCATTTCTAAACTATATACATTTAACTTAACTTAAAACTTATATACAATATATCAATTTCAACTCTAGACTCAAATACCACCTTCTGATTTCAAGTTTATATATTTCCATCGACCTTAACTTAATCGTGTTGCATCAAAATCTATGGGCAGTTTACTTTAAACCTATTATGTTATCACTAGTCGCATAAGAAACCGAGTTCATAACTATACCACAAGGCAATTTATAAGCTTCGTATAAATAGAAGAAGTACACGTAGAGTACGGGGTGTTAAAATAATGATAGGTGCGGACATTAGATTCTCCTTCAACTCTCCAAATGCTTTCATACAAGCATCATCAAAAATAAAATTTACACTCCTTCTCAAGCAATTTACACAATGGGTGTGAAACTTTTGAGAAATCCTTAATGAATCTTCTATAAAACCCTGCATGCCTAACAAAACTTCTAACTCTTTAACAGAGATAGGTGGTGGAAGCTTTTCTATTACCTCTACTTTTGATCTATCAACCTCAATCCCTTTCTCAGAATTCCGGTGACCAAGCATGATTCCCGCTTTCACCATAAAGTGGCATTTCTCATAATTGGGCACAAGATTGAACTCTTCACACAGTTTAGGTACTTGTGCAAGGTTGTGTAAGCAGCGATCAAAAGAGCCACCTACCATAGATAAATCATCCATAAATACCTCAATAGTGTCCTACAACATATCAGAAAAAATCTATATCATATAGCACTGGAAGGTCGCTGGATCATAAACAACCCAAATAACATCCATTTGAAGGTGAAATTCCTATAAGTTCAAGTGAAAGTGGTCTTCTATTGGTCTTCCAAAGCTATAGAGATCTGATTGTAGCCCGAATAACCATCAAGAAAACAACACCAACCCTTACATTCAAGTCGGTCCAACATCTAATTCATGAACGACATCGGGAATGGTCATTTTCTATCCAAGAATTTAATTTCTGCTAGTCCATGCAGACTCTCCATCCAATCACGGGCCTCATCGAAAAAAGATTATTTCTCTCATTATGGACCACAGTAATCCCACCTTTGTTGGGCATACACTAAACAGGACATACCCAACTACTATCTGCCATAGGATATATATCTCTAACATCCAACCACTTAATGATCTCCATTTTAACTACCTCTTGCATAGGAAAATTTAATCTTCTATGATGCTAAATACTAAGCTTGTGATCTGGCATGAGTTGGATCTTATTAGAACAAATACCGGGAGGGATATCAATAATGTTCATAATAGTCCACCCAATTTCTCTCTTGAGCCTCTTTAACACGAAAACCAATGCCTCAACTTGTGTCCCATTCAAATCTACCGCAATGATGATGGGTAAAGTACCATTTTTCCCCAAGAATACATACCTCAAGTGTGATGGCAGATCCTTAAGCTCTAATGTTTGAGCTTTCTCAACAGACGATCTTGCGGGTAGAGAGTCACGATTCTTCGTGTCTAGTTCCAATCTCTCAGGCTTTGATCGGAATTCGAACCTATCAAGTGTGGCGACCAATTCATTATAGTCATCAATACCATCACTGTATAAAATCATCATTATTGCTGCTAATGCATCAACACCCAATCTCTCTTCAATAATCACCTCAGAACCACTCTCTACAATATGTGTTACCATAGATACCGATTTGAGCTCACAACTCTGTTTCATGGATCTAGAGATATTGAAAGTTGCTTCTTCATTGTTCAATCAAAATTTCATCTACCCTTTCTCCATATCTACGAACCACTCTCAGTGGCTAGGAATAGTCTCCCAAGGAGGGAACCTCAAAATCAAGTATCACAAAATTTTCCAGAAATATAAAGGACTGCACTTTCACTACTACATCTTAGACTACACCAATAGGCTTCTTCACTATTCTATCGACCATAATCAGTTGCATCGCTGTTGGTTTTGGATCCCTGAGAACCAACTTCATGTAAATAGACTATGTCATCAATTGATATTAGTACCCAAATCGCACAAAGCCTTTGCAAAAAGAAATAGCCCAATAGTACAAGGAATGGTAAAAGCACCTGGATCCTTCTTTTTTTGCACAAGGGACCTTGTAGAAATAGCACTACAATGTTGCAACTTATCATCATCTTCAAAACACACAACCCGCTTTTTAGTTACCAAGTCTTTCACAAACTTTGCATACCCGGACATTTTCTCCAAAGCTTCTATTAACGACACAATGATGGAAAACTATTTAAACATACTAATAAACTTGTGGTACTTGCCTTCTTCAGTCTTTTTCACTAACCTCCGCGGGAAAGGAGGTGGAGGTCTAGGCATTGAAACAACTTTTTGAGTTACTTTTGCTTCCTTCTCTGTTCCATTCTCGGGCCCTTCATTTAGCTTAATCACATCGTTATCTTTACTAATCTCAGCTTCAACTCCCAATGGAATCGTTGGATCAATGGTCTTCTTATCCCCTCGAGTAGTAACTACCATACAATGCCCATCCTTCTTTGGATTTTGGATGGTGTTGCTAGGAAGTGTGCCAGGTTAACATGGGTTCACCGTGTAAGATAAAAAAGTCATCTATAGTGTCACTCCCCGAGCTACCTCCGAGACGCGGACACAGAACCTAGGACCACAAGTGATCCCAAGCTAACCATGTTGGCATGACCATGAGCATACTAATGATAATAAATTGTTGCGGAAGCTAAATCATATTTAAAACGGAAAAATGGGGAATACCCATATGCTAAAACTGATATATATGAAATCTGATGAGTTTAATACAAAGAAATAGTAACTCAACGCTAAGCTGAAACTAACTATGTCTGAAAATAGCCTCTAAACTGGACTAGAAATACTGGGACATCTCCCAGCTAAATCTAGCAAAAACTGAAACTAAATGACTAAAAGACTGTAATGAAACTCATGACTGTTGTCCTCGGAGAATAAGGACTCACCATTGAATCTACTGAACTGGAGATCGGAAATCGATCAATGCGTGATATGGATGCTGAGAGCCTGAACCTATATCACGAGAAGATGTAGCGCACGTATGCGTCAGTACTTAAAAGGTACTGAGCATGTAGGATATAATAAAGCTGAAACAAAACATAACTAAACAAGCACAAAAGCAAGCATAATAATCTGAACATGATATAGAGAATTCTGAGCTAACTGAATGCAATGACCAATTTATAACATGCTGAAACTAAATGCTGAATATACTAATAAGTGGTCAATGCAGTAGAGGCTGACTGTACTGTGGGAGCTACTAATAACCGATAATAAAACCACATGAGCTAAATGTGGAGTCCGATGTATACGCCCCATTGAGAGGACCCAATATACCCTCTCAAAGGTATAAAGGCATGATGGCGTGATCACTAAACAGATGCCCACAGAGGGGACTTACAACCTACTTGGCTAGTAGTTCTAGGACTAATTGGGCACGCTGAACCCTAGCCCAACTCGGTATTATTCTACTCCCATTGATTTATGTAGTTAACTGATTATATGTGAATTTCTATAAAATACTGGATAGCTCAAAACTGAACATGCAAACTGAGAATGGAACATTTAATCTGATAATGATGCATTAAAAACTGAAGCATGTATAACTGCATAACTAAAATATTTGACATAACATGTGTAATATCAACAACTAAAGAAATACAAAGCTAGGATTGTGAAATTCATGCGATAAACTGAGTAATAAATCTACAATCATATTTGGAACATATATTTAATAAATTCATGAAGTTCTATCAAAGTTCTAGAAACCCTAGGTTTAATCATGATAAGAGAATCAAGAACTCACTGAAAACTAGGGACCCAATGGGTGAAAGGAACCCACTAGTGAAATCCCACATACCTAGTGATGAAATTCACGGCGAAGCACTTAGATTTCGTGGCTGGAACTGATGGAACCTTGCTGCGTTCTTGTACTAGGGTTCTTGACTTTTTTCTACTTTCTTGCTTCTAAATTTTCTAAGTTTTTGATTAATTATTCTAACTTAGGTAAGTTTTAGTTATGCTTCTAGGCTTAAACTGACTAAAATATGATGATTTATGGTTAAAACAATGTATCTTAGAGTTTAAACAAAGTGGAAAAAGACCAAGAGACCCCTGGGTTAATTGCTGTCGGACTAAACGACGACCTTGACAGACGGTCCGTCGTTTGGTCCGTAGGTTGGGTTTGTTCGACAGGCCTTTACTAAAACGGGCATAACGTTTTACTCGAAGCTCGGATTTTAGCAAGGTCAGTGGCTATGGAAATCTAATTCAATTATCTATATTTTGGTATGTCATGGGACACCTAATCCATTTTGCGATAAGAGTTATGATCATTTGAAGTTGACCCAACTACATTTCCCCCTTAACTATCTGCGAATTCCCACCTATGGTCAGACCTACGGACCGTGGGTCCACCTATGGACCGTCCATCGATCAAGACTTAACCAATTATTTTCGGGGCTAAATTTTTGGAATCTCTGATCCTATCGACGGATGTGCAGGATGGACCGTCGGTCAGGCTACGGTCCGTCGATGGCCACGTTGGTTGCACCTGCAGATTTTTTTGAAAAACTGATTTTTGGTCTGTTTTGGATACGGTGTGTTACATTATCTCCCCCTTGGTGACATTTATCCTCGAATGAAGATTAAACTAGCTAAAATAGAGGGAGAGAGTTGCAAACCCTACTACTAAACACTGAGAACTGAGTTTCTAACTGAATTGAGTTCCGAGAACATGCAAATACGCTGAAAATGCAAGTACAAACTGAGGGAACATGATTCTAAGACTGAATTGACGCATGAATGACTGGAAAACTTAAGAGAAACTATTACCTCAAGGTGGAGTGGAATCGGAAGGAAAGAGGTGAGGATACTTGGCTTTCATGTCTACTTCTGCTTCCCAAGTAGCTCCCTCTATGGACGTACTCCTTCACAAAACCTTGACTGAAGGGACTTCTTTGTTTCTCAACCTTCTAATCTGACGGTCAAGAATCTCAACTGGTACATCCTCATAAGATGGACTATCTTTCACCGCCACACTCTCTAATGGCACTATAGATGTTGGGTCACCCACACACTTTTTAAAGAGTGAGATGTGGAAGACCGGATGCACTGCTGCTAAGTCTGCTGGTTACTCTAACTCATATGCCACCTTTCCAACCCTCTTAAAGATCTTGTAAGGGCCTACATATCTAGGACTGAGCTTCCCTTTCTTGCCAAATCTCATCACCCCTTTCATAGGTGAGACTTTCAGGAAAACCCAATCATCAACTTGGAACTCTAGTTCCCTTCTTCTTACATCTGCATAAGATTTCTGATGACTCTGGGCTGTCTTAAGTCTATCTCTAATGAGTGGCACTTTCTCTATAGCATGAAGGAATGAATATGGCCCTATCAAAGCTACTTCACCTACTTCAAACCAACCAATAGGAGATCTATATCTACGCCCATACAGTGTCTCATAAGGGGCATTTAAATGCAGGAATGGTAGCTATTGTTGTAGGCGAACTCAATCAGAGGAAAGTGATCATCCCAACTACCCTTGAAATCGACCACACAAGCTCTCAACATATACTCTAGGGTCTGAATAGCATGCTCTGCCTTTCCATCCATCTGTGGATGAAATGTTGTGCTAAGGTTAACTTGAGTACCAAGACTTTTCAGAAACGACTTCCAGAAATGAGAGGTAAACTGAGGACCTCTATGTGAGATGATAGACAAAGGAACCCCATGCAACCTCACAACTTTATTAATGTAAAGCTTAGCATAGTTCTCTACCGAATCTGTAGTCTTGACCGCCAAAAAGCGAGAAGACTTAGTCATCCTATCGACTATCACCCAAATGGAGTCATGTTGTCTGGGAGTATGCGGTAACCCTGTGATGAAATCCATATTGATCACTTCCCACTTCCATGTAGGAATATCGATCTCTTGAGTCATACCCCCTGGTTTCTGATGTTCTACCTTGACTTGCAGGCAATTGGGGCACTTACTCACAAAATTTGCTATATCCCTCTTCATGCCATTGCACCAATAGACTACCCGCAGATCGCGGTATATCTTAGTGGCACCTGGATGAATAGAATACCTGGAGTTATGGTCTTCTAAAAGAATATGTTGTCTCAACTCGCCCACATCAGGAACACACAATCTACCGTGGTAGCGAAGTACACCATCTCCCCCTTGGGAGAAAACCTCCTCTCTCTGATTGTGGACTGCACCCTTAAGTTCAAGCAAGATTGGATCATTGTCTTGCTTTTCCTTAACCTCCACTACCAAAGAAGATTCTGCCCCATTCTGAACTGTTACACCATTGTCTGATATGCTCATAAGGCGAACTCCTAAGCGAGCAAGCCTGTGAACATCCTTCACTAGCTCCTTTCTTTATTCCTCAACATGGGCTACACTACCCATAGATAATCTTCTAAGAGCATCTGCTACTACATTTGCCTTACCAGGATGATAATGCACACTCATATCATAATCCTTAAGGAACTCAAGCCATCTCCTCTGGCGAAGATTTAACTCTTTTTGGTTGAACACATACTGAAGGCTCTTATTGTCAGTGAACACATCTACATGAACACCATACAAGTAGTGTCTCCATATCTTGAGTGCAAACACCACTGCTGCAAGCTCGAGGTCATGAGTTGGATTGTTCTTCTCATGAACCTTAAGTTGTCTAGAGGCATAAGATATAACCTTATCTCGCTGCATCAACACACAACCTAGGCCAACTCTGGATGCATCAAAATAGATCACATAAACATCTGAACTCTCTCGTAGAGTCAAGACATGAGTTGTAGTCAATCTAGTCTTCAATTCTGCAAAGCTTTTCTCACAATCATCTGACCATTGAAACTTGACCATCTTCTGAGTCAACCTAGTCAATGGTGAGGCTATGGATGAAAATCCTTCCACAAACCTTCTATAATAACCCGCTAGACCTAGGAAACTTCTAATATCTGTAGCAGAGATAGGTCTGGGACATTGTTTCTCTACTTCTATCTTTTGTGAATCCACTCGGATCCCTTCGCTAGACACAATGTGACCAAGGAAAGCAACGGATTGCAACCAGAACTCACATTTGCTAAACTTAGCGAATAACTGGCAATCCTTGAGAGTCAGTAGGACAATTCTCAAATGACTCGCTTGTTCTTCCTCATTCCTAGAGTAAATGAGGATATCATCAATGAAGACGATAACGAACAAGTCTAAGTACTGTTTAAACACTATGTTCATAAAAATCCATGAAAGCTGTAGGAGCATTGGTTAGTCCAAATGACATAACTACAAATTCATAATGACCATACCGATATCTGAAGGTTATTTTCGGAATGTCACTATCTCTGACTCTAAGCTGATGATAACCCGATCTGAGCTCTATCTTTGAGAAATGACTAACACCCTGAAGTTGGTCAAACAAGTCATCAATCCTGGGGATGGGATACTTATTCTTGATTGTGACCTTGTTCAACTGTCTATAGTCAATGCACATTCTGAGAGAACCGTCTTTTTTTCTTTACGAACAACACTGGTGCACCCCATGGTGAAATACTAGGTCTGATGAAACCCTTATCTAAAAGGTCTTTCAACTGCTCCTTTAATTCCTTAAGCTCTGCTGGAGCCATTCTGTAAGGAGGAATAGAAATAGGTTGGGTATCTGGAAGGAGATCAATCCCAAAGTCGATTTCCCTTTCGGGAGGAACTCCGGGAAGATCTTATAGATATACTTATGGAAACTCACTGACTACTGGAACTGACTCAAGAGTTGGGGTTTCAGAGCTAGAATCCTTAACCCGAACGAGATGATAGAGATAACCCTTAGAGATCATCTTTCTGGACTTAAGGTAAGAAATAAATCGACCTATAGGCGCTAAGCTACTACCCTTCCATTCTAAGATTGGTTCGTCTGGAAACTGAAAATGAACAATCCTAGTTCTACAATCGACTGAAGCATAACATGAATGTAACCAATCCATGCCTAGAATGACATCAAAGTCTACCATTTCTAACTCTACAACATCTGCTGAGGTGACTTTCTAAGAGACTGTGAAAGGGCAATTTCTGTATACCCATCTAGTTATAACTGGGTCATCGACTGGAGTAGAGACTAAGAAAGGTTCTGAGAGAGTTTCTGGACTAATATTGAATTGGACTGCTATGTAAGAACTTACAAAATAAAGAGTAGCCCTTGGATCTAACAATGCATAAACATCAAGGTCAAAGACTCGTAACGTACCAGTGACTACATCAGGAGAACCTTCCTGATCCTAGCGAGACTAAAGAGCATACAACCTATTTTGGCGTTGACCGCCACCTATACCAGATGAGTTACCCTGCTGAGTCGGGCGATTTGCTGGTGCTGATGAAGTTGTAGATTGAGCTCTACCATTTCCACCTCATTGACCCTGTCTAGAAGGACAATCCCTCAACCTGTGACCAGACTGACCGCACCCAAATCATCCTTCTTTTCCTGCGAGACACTCGCCCGGATGGTTCTTACCACACTTAGGGAAAGTGGGGTAAGTCGTGGTTCCTGAAACACTTCTTTGAGACTTAGAGCCTGGTGCTCTAACCTTCTGGTCATACTTGTTCTTGGAGGATGTAACACTAACTGATGAAGGGGTTGGAGCTGAAAACTTTTGCTGACCCTGCGAGCGATTTCCACCACTCAATTTTTGCTGAGAATATTCATAGTTTCTAGTCCTAGCCTTCTTATTATCCTTAGCATGTTCCCTAAGCTTATCACCCTCAACCTGCTGAGCATGAGTCATAAGCCTAGGGATGTTTATATCTCCCAGCAACATAGCATTCATGCACTCTGTTTTCACCAAATTTGACACTCCATACAAAAACTTATTCATCTAAACCCTGGAGTCACCAACCATGTGGGGAGCATACCTGGAGAGTTGGTTAAACTTCAGCCCATACTCTTGGACCGTCATGTTTCCCTGCCTCAAGTTCATAAATTCCTGAGCCTTTGCTTCTCTCAACTCTATTGGAAAAAACCTATCGAGAAAAGTCTCACTAAAACAATCCTAAGTGATAGGAGCTGCATTTGCACCCCTATTCTCCTTCCACTGAGTGTACCAGATATGAGAAACATCCTTCAACTGGTATGATGCCAACTCAACCCGATCATTCCCAGTGACTTGCATTACCTCAAAGATCTTCTTGATCTCATCCAAGAAATTCTGAGGATCCTCATTAGTTTGTGATCCTAAGAACTCAGGTGGATTCATCCTAACAAAGTCACGGACCCTTGCTACTGCTGCTCCACAATTTTCATTCACAAGAGCATGAACCCAATTGTTCTGGTTGGTCATACTCTGAGCCAGCATCTGTATGGTATTCTTGAACTCAGCATTGGAGATTTGTTGATATGGGACTGGAGGAGCTGCGTTTGCATTCCTGGAATTCGCATTCCTAGCGTTAGCTCTACGAGGAGGCATGATCTAAAACGTAGAATATCAAGATAGAATGGAATCAGATCATATCTTACACACGATAAGAGTAACAACAAAGTGAAGTTTTCCGAAAACACTTCATAGCCTCCCTCTTATTAGATGTGGTGCACTTCACACCCATGAAAAAGACTCTACTTAGTGCGACTTTTCAGACATCCTTTGACACTTAAACCTAGTGCTCTGATACCAAGTTTTGTCACACCCCGAGCTACCCCTGAGACGCGGACATGGAACCTAGGACCACAAGTGATCCCAAGCTAATCCTGTTGGCATGATCATAAGCATACTAAAGATAATAAACTGTTGCGGAAGCTAAATCATACTTAAAATGAAAAGATAGGGAATACCCATATGCTAAAACTGAGATATATGAAATCTGATGAGTTTAATACAAAGAAATATTAACTCAACGCTAAGTTGAAACTAACTATGTCTGAAAATATCCTCTAAACTGGACTAGAAATGCTGGGACAAGCCCCAGCTAAATCTAGCAAAAACTGAAAAAAAATAACTAAAACACTGTCATGAAACTCATGACTGTTGTCCTCGGAGAATAAGGACTCACAATTGAATCTACTAAACTGGAGATTGAAATCGATCAATGCATAATCTGGATGCTGAGAACCTGAACCTATATCACGAGAAGATGTAGCGTACGTATGCGTCAGTACTTGAAAGGTACTGAGCATGTAGGATAGAATAAAGCTCAAAAAAAAAAACTGAACAAGACAAAGGCAAGCATAATAATCTGAATATGATATAGTGAATTCTAAGCTAACTCAATGCAATGACCAATTTATAACATGCTGAAACTGAATACTGAATATACTGATTAGTGGTCAATGCAGTAGAGTCTGACTGAACTTTGGGAGCTATTAATAACCGATAATAAAACCACATGAGCTAAATGTGGAGTCCGATGTATACGCCCCATCGAGAGGACCCAATATACCCTGTCAAAGGTATAAAGGCATGATGGCGTGATCACTAAATTGATGCCCACAGAGGGGACTTACAACCTACTTGGCTAGTGGTTCTGGGACTAATTGGGTACGCTGAACCCTAGCCCAACTCGGTATTATGATACTCCCATTGATTTTATGTAGTTAACTGATTATATGTGAATTTCTGTAAAATATTGGTTAGCTCAAAACTGAACATGGAAACTGAGAATGGAACATTAATGTGATAATGATGCATTAAAAACTGAAGCATGTATAACTGCATAACTGAAATATTTGACATAGCATATGTAATTCAACAACTAAAGAAATACAAAGCTAGGTTTGTGAAATTCATGCGATAAATTGAATAATAAATTTACAATCTGATTTGGAACATATATTTAATAAATTCATGAATTTCTATCAAAGTTCTAGAAACCCTAGGCTTAATTATGATAAGAGAATAAAGAACTGACCGAAAACTAGGGACCCAATGGGTGAAAGGAACCTACTAGTGAAATCCCACATAACTGGTGATGAAATTCACGGAGAAACACTTAGATTTCGTGGCTGGAACTGTTGGAATCTTGTTGCGTTCTTGTACTAGGGTTCTTGACCTTTTTCTCCTTTCTTGCTTCTAATTTTTCTAAATTTTTGATTAATGATTCTAACTTAGGTAAGTTTTAGTTATGCTTCTAGGCTTAAACTGACTAAAATCTGATGATTGAGGGTCAAAATGATGTATCTTTGAGTTTAAACAAAGTGGGAAAAGACCAAAAGACCCCTGGGTTAATTGTTGTCGGACCAAACGATGACCTGGACAGACGGTCCGTCGTTCAATTGATGGTCCGTCGTTTGGTCCGTAGGTTGGGTCTGTTTGACAGGCCTTTACTAAAACAGGCATAACGTTTTACTCAGAGCTCGAATTTTATCAAGGTCGGTGGCTATGGAAAGCTAATTCAATTATCTATTCTTTGGTATGTCATGGGACACCTAATCCATTTGTGATAAGAGTTATGATCATTTGAAGTTGACCCAACTACATTTCCCCCTTAATTGTCTATGAAATCCCACCTGCGGACCGTGGGTCCACCTACGGACCGTGCTAAACGTGGTCCTTTTCAAAGAGTGGCTAAAAGGGGGTGTCGATCGACGGTCACGTACTACGGATCGTAGTCTGACCTATGGACCGTAGGTCCGTCCGTCGATCAAGATTTAACCAATTTTTTTCCGTGCTGAATTTTTGGAGTCTCTGATCCTATCGATAGATGTGCACGACGGACCGTGGGTCAGGATACGGTTCGTCGATGGCCATATTGGATGCATCTGCAGATTTTTCTGAAAAAACTATTTTTGGTCTATTTTGGATACGGGGTGTTACATATACCTCTAGATGCTTGATCGACACTGCATGGGCATCAACGTTTTGACCAATACCAGACAAGTCATTTCACATCTCCTCCACGTTCTCATCAGTCGCATCAAACCTCTTTATCATCTTCTGCATCATATCCTCAATGCGTGACATACTTTCTCCAGCTTCCCTGTTACCAGATTCCCGATTTCGAAGAGGGATGTAAGGCCCAACCCGATCATTTTTGTTACCATAGTTCTTCCAATTGTATATGTTGTCGCGATTGTAGTTCATATCCTGGACATATTGACCCTTTCGGTTGTAGTTGTTGTAGTTCCAACCTTGGCGCCAATGATCCATATTGGAACCTTGGGCATTTGCTCGAAAATACCCTGTCTGATCATTTACATCATATGTATCCTCTTCATAGTAACATTCCTCACCCGGTGGTAGAGTTCTAGTCAAATAATTGGCTGTATTTACCTCTTCAGTACCTCTGCTTACATGCTTCAACACCAACTCCAATTCGGTCCTCCTCTGCTCCACCTCTTCACTAATATCATCGGCAGATTGGTTAGTTGTAGCTTGGATTTCAAATGTGTTTCTCCCGGTATCCAACTTTCTAGTGCTCAAAGCTTTATTGTTCCGAGAGATCTTCTCCAGTTTCTTGGCAATCTACGCAAAAGTGCACTCACCATAAAACCTCCAATGATAGTATCAAGCACTGCCTTATTGTTGTCATCTTGACCTCGGTAGAAATACTCCTTTAGTGATTCATCATCAATGTGGTGATTCATAACACTTTGTATGAAAGTAGTGAACCTATCCCAAGAACTACTCAGAGACTCTCCCGGTAATTTTATGAAATTGTAGAGTTTATCTTTGTGGTTCAACTTCTTTGATACTAGAACTAAGAAACATCAATCAATTGGTCCCATGTATAGATTGAGTTATAAGAAAACTTATTAAACCATAGAGCAGCATCACCGGTGAATGACAGAGGGAATACTCGCAATCCAATGACATCCATGTCCAAGTTTGGTCGACCCAAACAACTTTTGCAAATGCTCCTTTGTTTTGCTACGTGAGCATATGAATCCTCTGATGTCAAACTAGCAAAAAAGCCCCTCGTTGTAAGCATCTGTATCAAACTACTAGTCACCATACATGTATTCCCCAAAGGTCGAGATGGCAGAACAAGAGGTCTGTTAGATTTAGCAGCATTAAGTTGACCCTATATTTATCATGTAGTCTTGGTCCTGGTGGATCATGTACCCTCAATGCATCTCCCAGTAGGTTCTCAGCCTGAACCTAATTATTGACAAAGTTGGTATCAGAGCCCTAGGTTAAATTCCGAGAATAATAAGTTCACATCAACCACATTGAGTAGTTTCTAAGTCATGGTAGTGAAGTGCACCACTATCCTGGATTAGAGATTGCATGATGCGTAGGAAAATTTCCCTTCTTCTGATCTTATCGTGCTTTTCCTAATGTCTGATTTCTTGGTGTTATGAGCGTGTCTAACATCAATTATTATTGTTTCAGAGAATGAATACTAGAAGGAATGTTGGTTAGAGGAGAGAAAGAGCAGCTACTGGGAACAATCAGGTTCCACTCCAGGCCCCAGCTGAAGGAGTGGATATACCAGTTAACCCAGCTGGGTTGACTGATGCTGAGGTGAGGGAATCTCTGACCCAGATGGCCCAGGCCATTACTATGCAGGCCTAGGCTATGACCGCCCAGGTCAACCGGCAGGATGTTCAGAGGGAGAACCCACCGGTTCGTAGCATGGCTGATAGGCTGAGAGACTTCACGAGGATGAATCCCACCATTTTCAAAGGGTCCAGGACTTCAGAGGATCCCCAGGAGTTTGTGGACGAGGTGCATAAGATTATGGTAGCTATGGGGGCCACAGATACTGAGAAGGCTGAGTTGGCTTCCTATCAGCTCAAGGATGTGGCACAGACTTGGTGCAAGATGTGGCAGAATAGTCGAGCTTTGGGCGGAGTTCCAGTCACTTGGGAGCTGTTTAAGATAACCTTTCTGGAGAGATTCTTTCCCAGAGAAATGAGGGAGGCCAAGGTTAAGGAGTTCATCAACCCTAAGCAGGGATCTATGACAGTCAGGGAGTATTCCCTGAAGTTTGTTAAGCTATCTAGGTATGCTACTTTCCTTAGTATCTAACAGTAAGGATAAGGTGAATACTGAAGTTTGTTAAATTTTCCAGGTATTCTACTTCCCTTGTGTATAAGTGCAGGGATGAGATGAGCAGATTCCTCACAAGAATCAATGGAGATCTGGAGGAGGAGTGTCGGTCTGCGATGCTCCATGATAATATGGATCTCTCCAGGTTAATGGTGCATGTCCAGCAGGTAGAGGACAGCTGCAAAAAGAGGGGTATTCGTGATGCTAGGAGGCGTAAGACTCAAGATCAGGCAGGTCCCAGCCATGGAGGCTACAGAAATAATTTTGGCGTCCGTGAGCAGCCTAGGTTCAAGAAGGGGCAACAGAGTTCTGGGAACTCTAACTTTAAGAGGAGTACGCACCTAGAGGTGGCAGACCTGAGCCCAAGAGGGGCAACGGAGGTGAGATGCAGCGTCCTAAAAAGAATTGTGGTAAGTGTGGCCGAGCTCACAGTGGAGAGTGAAGACAGGGCACTAATGCCTGCTTCGATTGCGGTAAGAGTGGGCACATGGTTAGAGACTGCCCACAGAGCAGAGGTCAGGCTGGAGGTAATGCTCAGCCTAGGCCTAATCCACAGGGTGCAGCAGCAGCCGAGCCTCCTAAGAGGAACAGGTTCTATACCCTGAAGGGCAGGGAGGAGCAGGAGAAGTCCGCTGATGTGGTCACAGGTATGCTGCAAGTATTCTCAACTTCTGTTTATGCTTTACTTGATCCAGGGTCTACGCTTTCCTTTGTAACTCCTTTGCTTGCTCTCACTTTTGAAATATTGCCTGAAGTTCTGCATGATCCTATTGTGGTTAGTTCACCTTTAGGAGAGAATGTAAGAACTGATAGAGTATACAAGGATTGCCCAATAGTTGTAAGTGGTAAGACTATGTGTGCAGACTTGATTGAGTTACCCATTTATGATTTTGATGTTATTCTTGGCATGGACTGGCTTCACAGTTGTTATGCTTGCTTGGACTGTCGTAGTAGAGTGGTGAGATTTTGTTTCCCTAATGAAGAGGAGCTAGTCTGGGAGGGGTACAACTCGAGTCGTCTTAACCTCTTGATTTCAAACCTTAAGGCCAATAAAATGATGTCCAAGGGGTTATTGTGTCATCTTGTGAGTGTTAATGATTTAGATCATGACATTCCTTCCATAGACTCAGTGCCTGTAGTGAATGAGTTCCGAGATGTATTTTTTGATGATTTGCCTAGAGTCCCTCCCCCTCGAGAGATTGATTTTGGTATCGACTTAGAACCCGATACTAAACCAATTTCAATTCCTTGTTACAGAATGGCTCCAGCTGAACTCAAAAAGTTGAAGCTGCAGTTAAAAGATCTCACTGACAAGGGTTTCATTCAGTCGAGCATATACCCTTGGGGCGCTCCAGTGTTGTTTGTGAAAAAGAAAGATGGAACCCTTAGAATTTGTATAGATTATAGGCAGCTCAACAAAGTAACTATAAAGAATAAGTATCCACTTCCCAGAATAGATGATTTGTTCGACCAGCTCCAAGGGTCTAGTTTCTTCTCTAAGATTGACCTTCGTTCAGGGTATCATCAGCTTAGGGTTAGGGATGGAGATATCCGAAAGACAGCCTTTCGTACCCGTTATGGTCACTATGAGTTCTTAGTCATGTCATTTTGTCTTACGAATGCACCTGCTGCATTTATGGATCTCATGAACCAATCTTCTGTGAATACCTTGACTCTTTCGTCGTAGTATTCATTGATGACATTCTCATCTACTCTAGGACCAAGGAAGAGCATGAACAGCATTTGAGACTAACCTTGCAGGTACTTAGACAACATCAGCTGTATGCCAAATTTAGCAAGTGTGAATTTTGGCTTAGATCAGTGACCTTCCTGGGTCATGTTGTGTCCAATCAGGGCGTGGAGGTAGATCCTAGGGAAACTGAGGATGTGAAGAACTGGCCAAAGCCTCTTACTCCCACTGACATCCGTAGCTTTTTGGGATTGGCTGGTTACTACCGCAGGTTTGTGGAGGGCTTTTCTTCCATTGCTGCCCCATTGACAGTTTGACTAAGAAGAAAGCCAAGTTTGAGTGGACGGAGACTTGTGAGAGGAGTTTCCAGGAGCTTAAGGACAGACTCACTTCAGCCCCGGTGCTTACCTTGCCTAAGTGTGGTGACAATTACACTATTTACTATGAATCATCTAGGGTTGGTTTGGGTTGTGTTCTTATGTAGGTTGGTAAGGTGATAGCCTATGCGTCCAGACAGCTCAAGGTTCATGAGAAGAATTATCCCACTCATGACCTGTAGTCGGTAGCTGTGGTGTTTGCACTGAATCTGTGGAGGCACTACTTGTATGGAGTGCATGTGGATGTATTCATAGACCACAAGAATCTCCAGTACGTGTTCACTCAGAGGGAGTTAAATCTACGTCAGCGGAGATGGTTGGAGCTGTTGAAGGATTATGACATGAATGTTCACTACCATCCAGGTAAGGCTAATATTGTTGCTGATGCTTTGAGCAGTATGAGCATGGGAAGTACAGCCCACGTGGAAGATGAGAAGAAGGAGTTGGTGAAAGATGTACACAGACTGGCCAGACTGGGTGTGCGATTGGTTGACTCTACTAGTGGGGATGTTTCAGTTCATCCTATTTCTGAATCATCCTTGGTAGTTGAAGTCAAGCAGGGTCAGTATCTAGATCCTGTGTTGATGGAGCTGAAGGAATCAGTGTTGATGAAGATGAATGAGTCTTTCGCTTTGGGAGGTGATGGCATACTTAGGTATCAGGATAGGCTGTGTGTACCAGATGTGGATGATTTGTGAACCAGGATTGTTGAAGAGGCCCATGGTTCCAGATATTCCATACATCCAGGTTCCACCAAGATGTATCATGATCTTAAGCAGATTTATTGGTGGGATGGCATGAAGAAGAACATTGCAAAATATGTGGCCAAGTGTCCTAATTGTCAGCAGGTTAAGACAGAGCATCTTAAGCCTGGCGGTCTGACTCAGATTATTGAGGTTCCGACTTGGAAGTGGGAGGCCATTAATATGGACTTCGTGGTTGGTCTTCCGAGGACTAGGAGGCAGCATGACTCCATATGGGTAATTGTGGACAGATTGACTAAGTCTGCCCACTTTATCCCTGTGAAGTCTACTTACAGAGCCGAGGATTATGCGAGACTCTACATTGATGAGATTGTGAGATGGCATGGGATTCCTTTGTCTATCATTTCAGATAGAGGAGCTCAATTTACTTCACATTTCTGGAGATCTTTCCAGAAGAGCTAGGGCACGCAGGTAAAGCTTAGCACTGCCTTTCATCTTCAGACAGATGGGCAGGCGGAGCGCATCATTCAGACATTGAAGGACATGTTGAGAGCGTGTGTGATTGACTTCATAGGTAGCTGGGATGATCATCTGCCTTTGATAGAGTTCTCATATAATAATAGCTATCACTCCAGCATTGGGATGGCACCGTTTGAGGCACTGTATGGTAGGAGGTGTAGATCTCCAGTTGGGTGGTTCGAGGTTGGAGAGTCATCCATTTTGGGTCCAGAGATCATTCATGAGGCCTTAGAGAAGGTCAGAGTGATTAGAGACAGGTTGGCTACTGCTTACAGTCGGCAGAAGTCATATGCAGATAGCAGAAAATGGCCCTTAGAGTTTGATATTGGTGACCAGGTCTATCTGAAGATATCACCTATGAAGGGGGTGATGAGGTTTGGTAGGAAGGGAAAGTTGAGTCCGAGGTATGTTGGGCCATACGAGATCCTACAGCGTGTGGGTGAGGTGGCCTATGAGTTAGCATTGCCTGCGGAGCTAGCTTCTGTCCATCCAGTCTTTCATGTCTCTATGTTGAAGAAGTGCATAGGTGATCCAGCATCGATTCTACCTGTTGAAGGTTTGGGGGTTGATGAAGACTTGTCTTATGAGGAGGTACCTGTTAAGATCTTAGACAGACAGATCAAGCGGCTGAGGAACAAGGAGATTGCCACAGTGAAGGTATTGTGGAGAAATCATCTTGTTGAGGGTGCTACGTGGGAGGCTGAGGCCGACATGAGATCCCGCTACCCTCATCTTTTCAGCTCTTGAGGTTAGACTTCCTACTCTTAAGTCCATGTTTCATTATCTCTCCGTATTTTGTTGCTATTGCTTGACTGTGCATAGTGATTATGTTATGATCTGACTGGCATTACGATATGTAGTGGTAGTGTCCTTCGGGGACGAATGTTCCTAAGGGTGGGATAATGTAACAACCCTAAAAATGAATAAGACAAATGCTTAAGGTGTCAAGAGTGCTTGCGATTAGACCAAGGTTCACATGGATTGATACGCGTAGAACCAGACCTCAGAACCCTTACTACGGCCAAGCCAACTAACTTGGGGAGTTAATTGAGCTTGGAAAGGTTGGAACCAACCATGTAGGGCTCTCGAAAATGAAGATTTAATCGAAAGAGTCTTTAACGGACTTAAAAGAGGAAATTTTAAGTTTTGAGGGTCCAGGGGTAAAATGGTCTTTTCCAAGCTAAGGGTAATATCATAATTACCCTAAGTAATTAATTAATTAATTAGTTAATTTAATTAAAGAATCAATTTGGGTTGGGTCGACCCGAAGTGACCCATTTCGCAAGGGTCACTCCACCCGAGTTCGAGCCCCAATGGAAGCAACATATTGGTGATTTAATTATGTTTTATAATCTGATTTTTTTACGGGCATAATGGTCCTTTCACTAATCTAATTAAATCAAGTTTTTATTTAATTTATTAAGGAGTCCTAGTTTGACTAATTCCCAAAACTAAAAACTCCTAATATTAGACTACTCTCTCTCACGATCTCTCTCACGTTTCATCACCTCTTTCACGTTGCTCTCTGCCTAAACAACTACAAGAACTGAAATAATATTAAGAGTTCTTCACACTTGAAGAACTCACACGAAATTTTAAGAAAAACAAAGTAACCAAAACGTTAAGGCAAAGAGAAGTTGTCCGTCGAGTGGTGTGGACGTTGAGGAAGCTTGGACTGATTTTGGAGAGGGTTTTGGGCAGCAAATTCATCGTTTGAACAAGCAAATTAAGGTATGGGTTTCTTCACTCTTGTTCCCTTTCCCTAGAGGCCCCTTATGATTCAAGATATTCACTCCGAAAACTAGGGTTGTTCCCCCTTTGCATGTCCCTGTCACTAGCTCCCAATGATTCGTAGGTTGGGTTTTGTTTGTTGATAGATTTAGGTATGTGTGATGTTTTTGTGTTGACTGTGAATATGTTTATATATGTGAAATCACGAAAATGACAACCAATGTATGATAAAAAAAATGATGTGTGTTTGTGCACGTTGGCACTCACTGTTGGAAGTATGAATTAACATCTTTAATCTTTGTATTTTATGTGTAAAAATTGTACACAATGTGATGTTCATTGTAATGAAATATGGTTGATTGAATAACAATCTTTTAGCCAAATAAATCTATCAAAGATGCGCCTAAAAATGTGTTAAAATGATTTGTGAATGCACCCTATGAATCATGTGAAAACGTTGATGAAAATGAGTTGAATAATGACCAAAATTTCCAGCAACTATGTAAAATTAATTTAGACTAAAGCTTAACAAAGAAATATGAAAATTTAAATGAATTTTAAAGGGGTGAGGCCACCAGGATTCGAACCTGTGACCTCACCCGTTAGGCTACTGTAATTCGCGAATAAGGGGATGAAAAATGGGGCTGGGGGGAATCAAACTCGCGTCACTGGATCAGAAAGAGGAGAACAATAAATTAAACAAATAAATGGCAGGCGTGGGAATCGAACCCACGACCTCCAGGCTGCAAATGAGAGAAGAGAAATTAAGGAAAAAGAAAGTGTGAGGCGTGGGAATCGAACCCACGACCTCAGGGATAGAAAGGACGAGAGCGAAAATAATTAAGAAAATAAGTGAGACTGTGGGGGCTCGATTCCACAACCTCACTGCCAAAACTCTTAGCCTAGCGAAATTTAAATAAATAAATAAATGTAGGAGGCTGTGGGGGTTCGAACCCACAACCTCACAGCCTAGCGAATTTAAGATTTAAAATTAGGAGGCTGTGGTGGTTCGAACCCACAACCTCCCTATTCCAGCGAAATAAATAAGTAAAATAAAAGAGGCTGTGGGGGTTAACCCCCACAGCCTCTTGGTTTGGGCGAAATGGGACAAGGAGACTTTAAGGAAAAATAAAAAGGGGTTGTGGGGGTTCGAACCCACAACCCTTCGGCCAACTTAAGAAGAAAACCAAATAGAAAACTAATGATACAATGTTAATGTTGGGGTTCAATTTCGAGTCCCAATATCATGGAGATTAACAATAAAATCAATGAAAAATGTAAATGTTATCCAAGTGATTCGAACTTGGGTTTCCTTGCCCAAACTACCGTATTGATACATAAGTCATACGTGAACAAAATATCCAAGAATAATGCTACCTACTTAGATTGAAATCAAGATCTTGACATATATACAAGATACATAAGTCTTGTACTACATAATCTTAGAAATGTATGAATCACTTAACGAATTATAAATGAAGCCTCATGGCTTGTGTGTATAGACTCACAAGTCTAGCATACGTTTTAAAGAAGTGAACCTAAGATGTATGTAATGAAATTATGTAACCCTAGAAGGGTTAAGTATGAGTGTAAAACACACTAAATGGCCTAGTGCACTGGCATACGATGAAAATGATTATTATATAGTGAAATGACGAAACCCTAGAAGGGTTAAGTAAGAGTGTGAAACACACAAATGGCCAAGTATATTGGCATATGATGAAATGAACATTCACGTAAAATGGGGTGAGTAATTATGAAGAACAAATGTGCTAATGTTAATGAATGTGGTGACAACATGATATGAGGCTAATATAAAAGATGAGAACAATCTCAAATGAGCCTAAGTATATGTTACCAAAATGTACTCACCTATGAGAGTGTAAAGTTAATGAAGAGACCAGTCTCTATGAACACTCTAATGAAAGTATTGAGATTAACACACTTAATACTAATGATGAGATGAGAAATAATCTAATGAGCTATGATGTCCTCATACTAGAAGCCAGCTTCCATGACGTATGAGTTGAATGTAATGGAACTTAATACTGAGCACCGATAGACTAACTATGAGCGGTGATGCCTTCTTTAGGGAAGGGCGGAGGTTCACGTAACTCTCATGAGATGAGACTGTTCGGCTTGCCGAGTATGGGTCTCCTTATATATCCTGGTCTTCGAACCTATACTGCCAATATAGGGATCTGGCGGGGTTAAATTCCCATGTACGCTAGCATGTTTTTGGGTCACTTTGGCCGGTGAGTCCACCTCTTTTCGGTGTGGGGGAGACACTGGATTTCATGATGCTCACATGATCTATGTCGGTTAAAGTTAAAGTTTCCAATGAATGAATGAGGCCAGCCTCAAATAAAGCACATAATGAAATGAATGATACCAAAGGTGTTAGGATAGGATGATCAAGAGGTGAGCTAGACTCAGGTAATGACATTAGGTTATTCTTGATCATGGCACAGCAAACCCGATGAAAGTCTTAAGCTACACCCTATGTATAGCTGGTGTTCACACTAGCCTATGAACGAAATGAAATAAAGGACGTATGAATGAATGAAGCAGACTCTGTGTTTGCTAATGAAGACTCCCTAGTTGAGGTCCCATATGTTGAGCCCTCATTTTGGAAAGTCTTAATGTCAAGTCCATGATTCCAAGGTCTCATGTCATTTGAATGAATGATATGAAAGAAGCTATGTGCTATATGTTATGTGCTATGTGTATGATGTTATGTGTTATGTGCAATATGATAATTATGATGATGCATGTTACTATCATAGCATGACTTTCCTAATCCAAATTTGGAATGCTCACTAACTTTCCTAATCCAAATTTGTAAGGTTCACTAACTTTCCTAATCTCAATTTGGCAAGTCCACTGACTTGACTTCCCGTAATCATGTTGTTAGGAAAGAGCTATCTTTTCTCATGCATGTCCTTGGTGTGTGCTTGTATATACCCATACTTAGTACAAGTGTGTACTAACCCTATACAACTCTACAATTTTAGGTGCAGGCACAGGTGGACACTAGAGCTACAGGTTGACGCTGAAGTTATCCGGACATCGAGCATTCATCCGGACTTGGTAGGTCCTCATGCATTTCGAGGATGCTGCCATTTATATTCTATCTTAGTTTTAGAGTTGAGCTAGTGGATCATGTTCCACTAGCGTTTCTTTCCTGTTTTATTCAGACATTGTATTGGTGCCATTTTGGCAAGTACATCTTTATTACTATATTACAGTATTTCTTTCATTTTATGATCTTAACATTAGATGATTGATGGTGAACAATTATGCATTAATGAGAATGTTTAATAAGTAAGTTAAGAAACAAAAAGTTTCAAATTTAAGCTAAAATTAACCTAGATGAAGTAAGAATAACGTATGTAGGCTTGTCTGCGACCTCTAAGAGGTCAAAGACGCCGGTCTCGTCTGGGGTCTAGATTCACCAACCCTATGTTGCTGCAACCTAACTCCATAACCTACTTTTCCCCTGATAGAATTGACTGGGACTCCTTAGTTTTTTATTCTTCGCAAATTTCTTCTAAACTCTGGATCGTAAGGAATAAGTTGTTGCCTTGGCTCCGTGTACTGTGCATACACTAGAGTAGGAACCTGAGAGAAACAATAACAAAAGAAAAATTAAAATTAGGAAATAATTGACTAAAGTTCAATAACGTAGTTAAACTTAATCTAAAAGCTTTATTCCTCGGCAACAACACCAAAATTTGATACGTCATTCTTACTTCACCTAGGTTAATTTTAGCGGAAAATTTAAAACTTTTTGTTTCTGAACTTACTTATTAAACATTCTCATTAATGCATAATTGTTCACCATCAACCATCTAATATTAAGATCATCAAATGAAAGAAATACTGTAATATAGTAATAAAGATGTACTTGCCAAAATGGCACCAATACAATATCTGAATAAAACAGGAAAGAAACGCTAGTGGAACATGATCCACTAGCTCAACTCTAAAACTAAGATAGAATATAAATGGCAGCATCCTCGAAATGCATGAGGACCTACCAAGTCCGGATGAATACTCGATGTCCGGATAGCTTCAGCGTCAACCTGTAGCTCTAGCGTCCACCTGTGCCTGCACCTAAAATTGTAAAGTTGTATAGGGTTAGTACACACTTGTACTAAGTATGGGTATATGCAAGAACACACCAAGGACATGCATGAGAAAAGATAGCTCTTTCCTAACAACATGATTATGGGAAGTCAAGTCAGTGGACTTGCCAAATTGAGATTAGGAAAGTTAGTGAACCTTACAAATTTGGATTAGGAAAGTCAGTGAGCTTTCCAAATTTGAATTAGGAAAGTCATGCCATAATAGTAACATGCATCATCATAATTATCATATTGCACACAACACATAACATCATACACATAGCACATATCATAGCACATAACATATAGCACATAGCTTCTTTCATATCATTCATTCAAATGACATGAGACCTTGGAATCATGGACTTGACATTAAGACTTTCCAAAATGAGGGCTCAATATATGGGACCTCAACTAGGGAGTCTTCATTAGCAAACACAGAGTCTGTTTCATTCATTCATACGTACTTCATTTCATTTCGTTCATAGGCCAGTGTGAACACCAGCTTTACCTAGGGTGTAGTTTAAGACTTTCATTGGGTTTGCTGTGCAATGATCAAGAATAACCTAATGTCATTACCTGAGTCTAGCTCACCTCTTGATCATCCTATCCTAACACCTTTGGTATCATTCATTTCATTATGTGCTTTATTTGAGGCTGGCCTCATTCATTCATTGGGAACTTTAAATTTAACCGACATATATCATGTGAGCATCATGAAATCCATTGTCTCCCCCACATCGAAAAGAGGTGGACTCACCGGCCAAAGTGACCCAAAAACATGCTAGCGTACATGGGAATGTAACCCCGCCAGATCCCAATATTGGCAGTATAGGTTCGAAGACCAGGATATATAAGGAGACCCATACCCGGCAAGCCGGACAGTCTCATCTCATGAGAGTTACGTGAACCTCCGCCCTTTCCTAAAGAAGGCATCACCGCTCATAGCTAGTCTATCGGTGCTCAGTATAAAGTTCCATTACATTCAACTCATACGTCATGGAAGCTGGCTTCTAGTATGAGGACATCATAGCTCATTAGATGATTTCTCATCTTATCATTAGTATTAAGTGTGTTAATCTCAATACTTTCATTAGAGTGTTCATAGAGACTGGTCTCTTCATTAACTTTACACTCTCATAGGTGAGTACGTTTTGGTAACATATACTTAGGCTCATTTGAGATTGTTCTCATTTTTTACATTAGCCTCATATCATGTTGTCACCACATTCATTAACATTAGCACATTTGTTCTTCATAATTACTCACCCCATTTTACGTGAATGTTCATTTCATCATATGCCAATATACTTGGCCATTTGTGTGTTTCACACTCTTACTTAACCCTTTTAGAGTTTCGTCATTTCACTATATAATAATCATTTTCATCTATGCCAATGCACTAGGCCATTTAGTGTGTTTTACACTCATACTTAACCCTTCTAGGGTTACATCATTTCATTACATACATCTTAGGTTCACTTCTTTAAAACGTATGCTAGACTTGTGAGTCTATACACACAAGCCATGAGGCTTCATTTATAATTCGTTAGTGATTCATACATTCCTAAGATTATGTAGTACAAGACTTATGTATCTTGTATATATGTCAAGATCTTGATTTCAATCTAAGTAGGTAGCATTATTCTTGGATATTTTGTTCACGTATGACTTATGTATCAATACGGTAGTTTGGGCAAGGAAACCCAAGTTCGAATCACTTGGATAACATTTACATTTTTCATTGATTTTATTGTTAATCTCCATGATATTGGGACTCTAAATTTAACCCCAACATTAACATTGTATCATTAGTTTTCTACTTGGTTTTCTTCTTAAGTTGGCCGAAGGTTGTGGGTTCGAACCCCCACAACCCCTTTTTATTTTTCCTTAAAGTCTCCTTGTCCCATTTCGCCCAAACCAAGAGGCTGTGGGATCAAACCCCCACACCTCTTTTATTTTTGTTATTTATTTTGCTGGAATAGGGAGGTTGTGGGTTCGAACCCCCACAGCCTCCTAATTTTAAATCTTAAATTCGCTAGGCTGTGAGGTTGTGGGTTCGAACCCCACAGCCTCCTACATTTATTTATTTATTTATATTTCGCTAGGCTAAGTATTTTGGCAGTGAGGTTGTGGGATCGAGCCCCCACAGCCTCACTTATTTTCTTAATTATTTTCGCTCCTCTCCTTTCTATCCCTGAGGTCATGGGTTCGATTCCCACGCCTCACACTTTCTTTTTCTTTAATTTCTCTTCTCTCATTCGCAGCCTGGAGGTCGTGGGTTCGATTCCCACGCTTGCCATTTATTTGTTTAATTTATTGTTCTCCTCTTTCTGATCCAGTGACGCGAGTTTGATTTCCCCCAGCCCCATTTTTCATCCCCTTATTCGCGAATTACAGTAGCCAAACGGGTGAGGTCACAGGTTCGAATCCTGGTGGCCTCACCCCTTTAAAATTCATTTAAATTTCCAGATTTCTTTGTTAAGCTTTAGTATAAATTAATATTACATAGTTGCTGGAAATTTTGGTAATTTTTCAACTCATTTTCATCAACGTTTTCACATGATTCATAGGGTGCATTCATAAATCATTTTAACACATTTGTAGGCGCATCTTTCATATATTTATTTGGCTAAAAGATTGTTATTCAATCAACCATATCATTACAATGAACATCACATTGTGTACAATTTTTACACGTAAATACAAAGATTAAACATGTTAATTCATACTTCCAACAGTGAGTACACTCACTGCCAACGTGCACAAACACACATCATTTTTTTTATCATACATTGGTTGTCATTTTCGTGATTTCACGTATATAAACATATTCACATTCAACACAAAAGATCACACATACCTAAATCTACCAGCAAACAAAACCCAACCTACGAATCATTGGGAGCTAGTGACAGGGACATGCAAAGGGGGAACAACCCTAGTTTTCGGAGTGAATATCTTGAATCATAAGGGGTCTCTTGGGAAAGGAACCAAGAGTGAAGAAACCCATACCTTAATTTGCTTGTTCAAAAGATGAATTTGCTGCCCAAAACCCTCTCCAAAATCAGTCCAAGCTTCCTCAACGTCCACACCACTCGACGGACAACTTCTCTTTGCCTTAACGTTTTGGTTACTTTGTTTTTCTTAAAATTTCGTGTGAGTTCTTCAAAGTGAAGAACTCTTAATATTATTTCAGTTCTTGTAGTTGTTTAGGCAGAGAGCAACGTGAAAGAGGTGATGAAACGTGAGAGAGATCGTGAGAGAGAGTAGTCTAATATTAGGAGTTGGAATTAGTCAAACTAGGACTCCTTATTAAATTAAATAAAAACCTGATTTAATTAGTTTAGTCAAAGGAACATTATGCCCGTAAAAAAATCAGATTATAAAACATAATTAAATCACCAATATGTTGCTTCCATTGGGGCTCGAACTCGGGTGGAGTGACCCTTGCGAAATGGGTCACTTCGGGTCGACCCAACCCAACCCAAATTGATTCTTTAATTAAATTAATTAATTAATTAATTAATTCCTTAGGGTAATTACGATATTACCCTTAGCCTGGAAAAGACCATTTTATCCCTGGACCCTCAAAACTTAAAATTTCCTCTTTTAAGTCCGGTAAAGACTCTTTCGATTAAATCTTCATTTTCGAGAGCCCTACATGGTTGGTTCCAACCTTTCCAAGCTCAATTAACTCCCCAAGTTAGTTCGCTTGGCCGTAGTAAGGGTTCTGAGGTCTGTTTCTACGCGTATCAATCCTTGTGAATCTTGGTCTAATCGCAAGCATTCTTGACACCTTAAGCATTTGTCTTATTCATTTTTAGGGTTGTTACATCCTAGTATTATTAATTATGTCCTAGTGTATTACATGAAAAGTGATAAGTTAGGTAGTTGTAATTCCTTGGTCCGATAACTGGAGAATTTCACCCCGTGTTTATAATATACTAACATGACCTTTACCTCATATTAGATATCACATCAATGTATGTCTTAGTTTTCACACTCGCACCAATTGATACTAGACTATTAGATAGTATCACAATAAATCTATGTTGATAATTATTTTCTTTTTAACAACCTCCTTGGTCCGACAAGTACAAACAAGGCGAGTTTTAACCTTTGCAACCACTAAAAATACTTCTAAATTAAAAAATTATCAATGCATGCAATAACACTATTCAAGACTTACATAGTTACTATTTATACGTTGTTAATCACTCATAGTTCCCTAGTTGTGGATTTAGTTACCCATAATTGCAAGAACAAAAATTCATATTTTTAAATGAAAGAATCATGAAATTACGTAATGAGAATGATAAACCCAGAATCTTAACTTGAATTGCAAAACCAAAATCTTTAAAATGAACCGAGGAAATTAAGAATTGCTAAAGTTGCAAGTTAATCTCCAAGCCACAAACTAGAACAAAAGTAATAAAGTCTAACCCCTCAAAAATGAGGTTTACATGCCCTATAATATAAAAATAATTCCTAACTAAAAAGGAAACAAAATAAGGAAATAATGTTTTAGGATGCAGTTTTGATCTACAACAGTAACCTACGGACCGTGGATTGACCTACGGTCTGTAGGTCCCTTCCAAGACTCAGGACTTAGAAATTTCCTTCAACTTCAAAATCTCCAACTCTCATCTATAATCAACGGATCAATAGTATGGGTCGTGGTTTGATCTACGGTCCGTGGATCCTCCTCTATAGCTCCATACATAGAATCTTGAAACTTAGGTACTGGAACCCTCTCTCTAAATGATTTGATGAAACTGCAGTACGACACGTAGGCCAATCTATGGTCTATCATTTGCAATCGTGATTCCACACTTAGTCAAGAATTCTCTGATTTCCTTCAAGCATTGCCCGTCCATCTAAGATCACCATCCACAAAATGTTATTAGACCTACATTCCGTCAATCACATCCGTAGATGCCCTTTTCTGCACATTCTTCAGTTGTGTTTATCATATCCGTAGATGCCCTATTCTTCACATTCTTCAGTTGTGTTCCTCAACTTCTTCCTCTGAACTAATTCCCTGTAAACATAATAAAAATGCATTAAAACCACTACAAAATGTCCATATACAAACACAACTCTTAAGTTAAATGTATTAAAAGTAACGTAAACTCATGGTACATTAGTAGTTGGGGGCCATGTCCCGATAGACTTATATTTTCATTCTAAAGTAGTAGATGTTTTATTCGGACATTACTTATATAGTTTCATAGAGTTCATTGAATACTTAATTAAGCATATGTTATAGTTGCCGCAACAGTGCATATGATATGCCTGATATGTTAAGGGATAGCCCGGGATCATTCATAGTCTGAGGTACTCTGTCTTAAATAGGGTATATACTAGGGTCATAATAAACTTGGTAATATAGCCACTCTAATGTTAGCCTAATTTGATATGGGATAAAAGTTCAACTCAGTTTAGGAAAATCCCAGTAAGACGGGCAAATCTCAGTGTAGAGTCTAAGTAAATTACATATGATATGGGCAAACCTCAACGAGGATGCTGATTCCATAGAGGGATGTATGTGAAACCCTAACTTAATATTATAAATCCCACATCGGCAAAACAAATGTAAGATACTGGGTATATAAGTAAGTGCTACTTACCAATTATTGACACATTTTAACTCCGTGCTGGCCTGAGCTTAAAGCAGACAATATTTCTAGCGGGCTCGACCATTACAATCCCTCCAGAAAAAATCCCATCCACCAGATTTTGTGCATCCTTTCCTTGCTAGTTATGTCGATAAATCTGTCATATGAGCAGTCTAGTCCCTCAATTATTTCCATTAGATAATCTGCAACAAGAGAAGTATGAATAAGAAGTCTCAACGCATACCAAAAAGTGTGTGTAATAGAGAAATCCAATATTTAGACAACATTGGAGGTTGTTGAATTCTACCCCCCCCCCCTTCCACTATAGTGCGCTTGTAGGTGCTATTGTGGTGTGGGTGCGCCATAATGTTTATGCATGAGCTATAGCGGGAAGATGGGGGGCATATCAACAACCTATCAGCTTGGCATCCTACCATCATAGCGCGATGCAAGGGTGCCATAACGACCTTCATCATTCCAGAATGTGAAGTGGCGCATCAATGACACCCTTAGCCTAAAATCCCATTTTTCATAAAGAATTATACATATGAGTGTTGCTAAAGTACCCCACTATATATATATGCAACAATTCAGGCATTTCAACTCCTAAATCATGAAAGAATCTTAGTTTGTACCAGTAAAAGCCCTCTTAATTTCCTCTACCATTTTGGAACTAGTCTCGCCCCAATTTCTTGTGATCCTTTCACCCAGAACGCTCTAGTGGAACTGAAAATATAAGTGAAAACCCCATATTTCAACAATTTCAATTAATAAATACAATATTTTTAATTTTTTAATATTAAGCCAAACTCTGTTCAAGTCTATTTCCTTTCATGCAATCACATGTATGCATAAAACAAAGAAAAAAGAGTAGAGTGCATGATAATTACCTTAGTTTCAACGTTCTGATTAGAGTGATCGAAAAGGGTATAGGAGAATTTCAAAAGTTCAAAATGAGAGAAATGACCATAAAACCCCATTCCCCTTCCTCTTATTTTTGTTTTTGATTTCAACTAGTCGTTATAGAGAGATTCATCTTAGTGGATGGGAAGGAAATTTTGTCGTGGCTTTTGTGCGTTTGAATTTTTTTCCCAGTAGTCTTGGGTACGTGGGACGTGGTAGCATTTTAATAATATTGTAGGGAGGATGTCACATCCAGATTTACCCCCAGACGTAACCGGAGTCGTCGTCCTCTTTGAGGACTAAGACAAGCCCCTTATCCTCGTCATAGCGTTCATCGATTAAAAATGTGAAGGAATTTAAAACTTTTTATCTATAACTACTCGGAGGTTTACATAGACCTCTACATACACATAATCGTATTTATATCAAGTATACATAAACTTGTTCATATACGAAGATTACTTAGTCTTCTACTTTTATTTCACCCATTTATATAGTAAAGAATAATAGTCATAAAAGCCGTCTCATCTCATAAACCAACTATCAAAGACAATAAATCTTGGGCATAGCCCTACATCAATACAAGAAGGAACATATAGGCTATATACAACATCAGTTCATACGAGTAATAGAGTCAATACTGAATTATAGTAACTAAGTAACATAGGAGTAAGGTGTCGGCAACGCCCTCGGGAGAATAAGGACCTACCACTTGGATGGTAAGAGATCCAAGTCTTCCTTTCCAGCATTTAGGAGCAAGTTCAACGACCCGAACCTAAAATGTTTGGGAAAAGGGAAAGAAATGGGGTTAGTACTCCACATGTACTAAGTATGGAACCATATATACACTTACCAATCAAATATACGTAGAAAAGGACATTTAAGAAAAATCATTATAAAACATGTATACGAGTGAAGCATAGCAAAGCAAAGCATACTAACTATAACCTTCATAAAGTCACAAGTGCAAAGATCAAGTAAATTCCCATGTCTCTTACTCAATCAAGTAATCTACCAAGACTACAATTAGTAATTTACCTTACCTAACATACTCTACCATTTCATGAAACATTTTTCTTCAACCAAAAGCAACAACCTTATACTCATAAGCATGTTATTCAATGTACCAAGTCATTTACATTGCATCACTACTTTACATACATAATATTGAACTCTCGAAGCTCCTATCAAGGCAAACTAGTGCAAGGCGTAGGTAGAGTCCCATACCCCTACCTAAGCTATAGCCAAACCCTTCAAGTTACTTCGATTAGTCTATTTCTTATTCATTCATTTTAGTTTAGGGAAACCATGCCTTAACCGACATCGACCACATGAGCTAATGTGGAATCCGGTGTCATGAAACCTTACACCGATGGAAGGTGGTCTACCGGCCAAGGTAGAACCTAACGTAAACGTAGCTATCTAGGTGGATCCACTAGCTAGTATCCTATGGTGGCAACATAGTTCAAGAACTAAGAGGTAGATATCCCTATTCATACCATTTGGTAACATGGGCCGCTCCTCATGGGAATCCCTTAAAGTGACATATCCCATGAACAAGGGAGTTATCATCACATGGGCAACTTTAGGATGAATCTTTCCTTTTATGGACAAGTCATCACCTCCCGTTGTCAAGTTCACTCGGTGCTAAGCTAAGTCCCCATTTTTAGAGAAGTCTTTAAACTTTATTAATCTTCTCAATTTAGTTAGATAATAAGGCCTAGCCTAAGTATATTCACCATTATAGCTCAATAAGGATTATATGAGAAATAGTCCTTTCATTAACAATTCGTATAGGTGATGTTAACCCTTGTACCTCTCCTCATATTAGGGCAAATCTCTACACAACGACCTCCCTATATCATGTACTCCTAGGCAACCTCACAATCAATCTAAGCATTTCAATTCAATCATTATACCAACCTATCACCTTAATCAAGGTATACTTAAATACAACATTATCACTTGATGACAATTAATCCACAATTTGAAGTAAGGACTAGGATAATCAAGACTTACCAATACTCCTCCATAGTTCATCAATAAAGGGCCTTACCATCAACCCATAGATCAACCCAATTTGGGTCATCACACCAATGTAATTCAATAGTCAACATAAGAACTAATTTAAGAGAAGCACTATGCCACAAAGCAATACTAAATCAAAGCTTGGTAACATGATATCAAAGTCTATCTTCTTACCCTAAATTCAATACTCAAGAAATAGGCATAAAGAACTTCAATTCACCACAATAGATTCATGATCGATGCAATAACAATCATTAAAGATGATTTAAATAATAACTAGATCAATTACTTCAATCCAACACAAATTCATATCAATCTCATACCTAGGGTTAAGAGTTAGGGGTCATCACTCACAATCTAGACCAAGCTACATCAATTCATCATAATCAAGTTGCAATACATGATAATCTATTCATTATAACCCAAAGAATACATAAACAACTCAATTCATAACAACAAACTCGAAATTGGATGAAACCCATATGAAACTCAACTTTTACAAAATCTTTGAAGGAGCCCTTTGAGGAAAGAATCTCAAAGGTGAATTAGATCCCATACCTTAAGGTTTGATGACGTTTTGATTGTGATTTCGTGCTAAAACCAGCCCCCAAAGATCTTCCCAAGCTATTCTCCAATGGAGTCTTCCAATAGAGAGAGAAAGTAGAGAGAAGGAAGAGAGTTTTGTTTTGAGAATAATGATTAGGCTAATGAGGGTTGGGGTATTTATAGTGGGGTTTAAGTCACTTAATTAGTCTTCCCTTAATCCCCTAATTACCCCTAAGACACTTAATAAAATGATTAACCTAAAGCCTAAGTTCTGAAAACATCACAGGCCCTCCACGACGACTCCCCGTCGATGGGCCATCGTGGGCGTGAAGGATTGGCCTCCCTCCGTCCTGCACGTTCGTCACATTGGTCAGAGACTGTGCAGGCGGGGGTTTCTTACCAGAAACTAAGGCTGGCACGACGGTGGCCTCGATGCCCCGTCGTGCCTATGACGCCCCGTCATGGGATCCGTTGAGGCACACTGCCTCTAGGGTCCTCCTCGAGGGCCCTTGGTTGGTCCTTGGGGAGTCGTACCCTGACTTTTCCAACATGAAACCATCCCGCACTATGTGTTACACCTATTGTTACCAACTTTTACTCCATTCTGACTCTTTAACTTGGTCAAACTAAAAGGACACTCTAGACCTTTCATGAACCAACTTTTCGGACGTCATGGACATTCTTGACCGTTTTGGTTCTAAAACACCTCAATGATTCCATATACGCCTAATTTGGCTAGGAACAATGGTTTAGACCTTAAGGAGCCTGTTTAAGTCTTACCACATGACTTTGGGATTTCGAAATGTTACATTATCCCCCCCTTAGGAACATTTGTCCCCGAATGACACTAAACACTATTTAAATGAGGGAATAGACTCAAGACTAGCAGCTCAACCAATTCACAATATTCAATTAACACGAATCATATCATTTCAATAAAACACTTCAAAACATCAATTTATCACACATAAGCTCAAAGTTTCCTCATGAGATACTTTCTACTCACAACACACATGAGCTCAATCATTTGATACACAAGTCGATTAGCACAAAGTTCATCTTATCAATATGCTTAATATAACATCCACAAGGATTCACTATATCACAATACACGACTTGACTCAAATATGCAAGAAGCAAAACAAATTTCAAATTTATTTAAGGTCACCTTACAGTGACTTCATTGTGAAATCTTAAAAACTAGGATTTTTGAAGAAACTTCACCAAAACATCAAGGATACACAATGTCTATCATATTTATATCATTAGAGATAATGACTAACCTTAATCATCAAAAAGATGAGGATAACGGGTTTTCATGTCAGCCTCAGCCTCCCATGTTGCACCCTCAACTAGGTGGTTCTTCCATAACACTTTTACGGAAACCATCTCTTTGTTCCTCAACCTTTTCACTTGCCTATCTAGGATTTGAACCGGAACTTCCACATAAGAGAGGTTATCCTTGACTCCAAGACCTTCAATAGGGAGAATTGACTCGGGATTCCCGACACACTTCTTCAACATAGAGACATAGAAAACCGGATGAACCGAAGCTAAATCGTTAGGTAGTTTTAATCGATAGGCAACTTTACCAACTTTTTCCAAAATCTCATAGGGACCCACGTACCGAGGACTCAACTTCCCTTTCTTGCCAAATCTTACCAATCCCTTCATAGGTGAAATTTTTAAATACACCTTGTCACCCTCTTCAAACTCCAAATCCCTTCTTCTATTGTCGGAATAGGACTTTCGTCGACTATAGGCTGTTTGCAACCTATTTCTTATGATATGCATATTCTCCAATGTCTTATAAATCAAGTTGGGACCAAAGATCAATGATTCACCAATTTCAAACCATCCTATAGGAGACCTACACCTCCTACCATACAAGGTTTCATAGGGAGCCATGGAGATGGACGAATGAAAACTATTATTATACGCAAACTCCACCAACGGCAAATGCTTATCCCAACTTCCTTTAAAATCTATAATGCAAGCTCTACGCATATCTTCAAGAGTTTGAATTGTGCATTCCGCTTGACCGTCCGTTTGAGGATGAAAGGCGGTACTCATTTTCACCTTAGTACTCAAACCTTTTTGAAAAGACTTCCAAAACCTAGATGTGAATTGTGCACCCCGATCCGAAATGATGGATAACGGAATACCATGGCGACACACAATCTCATCTATGAAGATCTTCACATAATCCTCCGCCGAATACGTGGATTTGACAGGAATAAAATGAGTGGACTTAGTCAATCTATCAACAATCACCCATATAGAATCATATGACTTTTGAGTTCGAGGCAATCCTACCACAAAGTCCACATTAATGTCTTCTCACTTCCAAGTAGGAATTTGTATCTCTTGTAGTAAGCCACCCAACTTTTGATGTTCCGCCTTCACTTGTTGGCAATTTGGACACTTAGCAACAAATTCCGCTATGTCCTTCTTCAAACCTTCCCACCAATATTTTTCTCGAAGGTCATGATACATCTTAGTAGAACCCGGATGGATGGAATAGTGGGATCCATGGGCTTCTTCAAGGATCTGATCCCTCAATCCATCAATATCAGGAACACATAACCTCCCTTGGTACCTCAACACACCATCTCCTCCTAAGGAGAAAGACTTATTCATCTTGCCAAGAACAGGTTCCTTCAACTCCATCAATAGTTGATCAAGGTGTTGTTTGGACTTCACCTCAAACACCAATGATGATTCAGAGCTATGATGAACCGTGTCACCTCCATTTAGAGAACTCTCCAACCGCACCCCTAATCTAGCCAAATCATGAACATCCTTCAGTAGATCTTTCTTGTCTCCATCTATATGGGACACACTACCCATAGTCATACGGCTTAGAGCATCCGCCACCACATTGGCCTTGCCAGGATGATATAGGACACTCATATCATAATCTTTCAACAATTCTAACCACCTTCTTTGTCGGAGATTTAACTCTTTTTGAGTAAACACATATTGAAGACTCTTATGATCGGTAAAAATATCTACATGAACACCATACAAGTAATGTCTCCATATTTTCAAAGCAAACACCACGGCCGCTAACTCAAGGTCATGGGTAGGGTAATTTCTCTCATGCACCTTAAGTTGCCGTGAAGCATAGGCAATCACCTTCCCATTTTGCATAAGCACACACCCCAAACCTATGCGGGATGCATCACAATACACCACGAACCCTTTAGAACCTTTCGGTAGGGTTAACACCGGAGCGGAAGTAAGCCTGTCTTTCAATAATTGGAAACTCTTCTCGTAGGCCTCCGCCTCCGACCACTAAAACTTTTTACCTTTTTGAGTTAATGAAGTCAATGGAGATGCAATGGATGAAAAACCTTCTACAAACCTTCGATAATAGCCTGCTAAACCCAAGAAACTCCTAATGTCAGTTGGGGTCAAGGGTCTAGGCCAGTTTCTTACCACATCAGTTTTCCTTGGGTCTACCTCAACTCCCTCACTAGAGATGATGTGCCCAAGAAACGCTACCGACCTCAACCAAAACTCACACTTGCTATACTTGGCGAACAATTTATGCTCTTTAAGGGTTTGCAATACCACCCTTAGATGACCGATGTGATCAACCTCATTCTTCGAATACACCAAGATATCATTGATAAATACAATAACGAATACATCAAGGTAACTTTGAAACACTCTATTCATTAGGTCCATAAATGCCGCCGGAGAATTTGTGAGACCAAAGGACATAACCACGAACTCATAATGCCCATACCGAGTCCGGAAGGCCGTCTTTGGAATATCTTCATTTCTCACCCTAAGCTGGTGATACCCTGACCTCAAGTCAATTTTTGAGAAGTAACTCGCTCCTTGGAGTTGATCAAATAAATCATCAATCCGAGGAAGAGGATACTTGTTCTTGACAGTAACCTTGTTGAGTTGGCGGTAGTCAACACACATTCTCAAGGACCCATCCTTCTTTTTCACGAACAAAACCAGAGCACCCCATGGAGAAATGCTAGGCCTTATAAAGCCCTTTTCTAGCAAATCTTTAAGTTGTGCCTTCAATTCCTTTAACTCGGCCGGAGCCATTCTATAAGGAGGAATAGAGATATGGTTTGTTTCCGGTAGCAAATCAATACCGATCGATTTCCCATTCAGGAGGAATGCCGGGAAGGTCATCCGGAAAGACCTCCATAAATTCACTCACCACGAGGACCGACTCAATAGGAGGAACTTCGGAGTCGACTTCTTGGACTCTCACAATATGATAAAGACACCCCTTTGAGATCATTTTGCACGCTTTTAGACATGATATAAAATGACCTCTAGGAAGAGAATTTCTACCCTTCCACTCAAAAATGGGTTCATTTGGGAAACTAAACCTCACAACTCTAGTTCTACAATCAATAGAAGCGAAGCTAGCATGTAACCAATCCATACCTAAAATGACATCAAAATCAAGCATGTCTAGTTCAACTAGATCTACATGAGAAACTCTATGGGGCATAGAAATAGGACAATTTCGATAGACTCTTTTTTCTACAATCGACTCACCCACCGGAGTAGACACCAAAATAGGTTCATGCAAAACATCGGGTAAAGTACCAAACTTCTTAGCTACTAAGGGAGTAACGAAAGACAAAGTAGCACCCGAATCAAGCAAAGCATACACATCAATAGCAAAGATTTGTAACGTATCGGTCACCACATCGGGAGAGACCTCTTAGTCATCTCTCGACTCGAAGAGCATAAAAGCGGTTCTTCTTAGGAGCCTCACTTGCTTGTTTTTGCACATTCGTTTCTCGGTTCCTTATGTTAGGGCAGTCCCTAGCTTTGTGATCACTCTTCCCACAACTAAATCAATTCCCCGTTCCGATCAAGCATTCACCATAATGTTCCTTTCCACACTTATCACAAGTAGGCTTCTCATTAGATGAGTTTCCACCCTTTCCCTTTGCAACTTCTGGTCTAGGGGCTTTAGAATCCCTAGTCTTGGGAAATTTTGATGGAACTTGATTTGAGAACCTCTTCTTAAATCTAGGCTTGTCTTGAATTCCAAACCTATCTTTAGTAGTTCCACTCTCAAAAGACCTTGTCCTTCTTAAGTCCTTATCCTTATCCTTCCTTTTTGCTCTAGCCTCCTCAACCCTTTTTGCATGCACCATGAGACGACCAATATTCATGTTATCATGAAGCATAGCCGATTGACATTCTTCTTGCAAATCATCTGACACACCTGTCACGAATTGACTCATCTCGTCTCTAGGATCGGAGACCAAGGAAGGAGCATACTTAGCCAATTGAATGAACTTCAAGGAGTACTCATGAACACTCATTTCTCCTAGGCGGAGATTGATGAACTCCACCACCTTAGTTTCTCTCATCTCTCTAGGGAAGAACCGATCAAGGAAAGCCCTTTTGAACAACTCCCAAGTCACTGGCCCACTTTGAAGTGTCTTGTTGTCTTTCCATTGCACATGCCATGTATGAGCCACATCCTTGAGTTGGTATGAGGCCAACTCGGCATTCTCACTAGAAGACAACCCCATAGCACACAAAATCTTATAAATCTCATTAATGAATTCTTGAGGGTCTTCATCAACCTTAGACCCATAGAAGATAGGAGGATTCATTCGGGTGAAGTCTCTAAGTCGGGAAGCCATAGTTTGCTCACGAACTCTTGGTGCAATATCCCTATTAGCTTGGGCAGTCATGGCCTGGGCTTTCACCGTTGCGGCTTGAGCTTGAGTAGTCATGGCTTGAGCCATTTGAGCAAGAATAGCCCTCATATGAGCCTCTGTCATAGGTGGAGGATCAACGGGAACTTGATCATCAACAGCAATCTCTTCAAGAGGAGGAACAGGATCACCACGGGGAGGGATTCCCGCAGCAGCAATCTCCTCCTCAAGTCTTCTGGCTGCATTCCTTCTAGTATTCATCTCCTATAACCAAAACACAAGGTTTAGGTGAAAGCATACACGACACACATTCTAGAGGCACGATATGGACTTCCAACAATGAGAGTGATTCCTAGGCATCAAATAAGTTCCTATTCATAAGTGTGGCGCGCTTCAGAATTATGAATACAAACATATATAACGTGGTTGAGAGAGACGTTAACATCAAGGATATTCAACCTCATGCTCTGATACCAAGTTTGTCACATCTGGCTTTACCCCCCAGACGTAACCGGCGTCGGCATCCTTTTTGAGGACTAAGACAAGCCCCTTAGCCTCGTCATAGCGTTCATCGGTTAACAATGTGAAGGAATTTAAAACTTTTTATCTATAACTACTCGGAGGTTTACATAGACTTCTACATACACATAATCGTATTTATATAAAGTATACATAGACTTGTTCATATACGAATATTACTTAGTCTTCTACTTTTATTTCACCCATTTATATAGTAAAGAATAATAGTCATAAAAGCCGTCTCATCTCATAAACCATCTATCAAAGACAATAAATCTTGGGCATAGCCCTACATCAATACAAGAAGCCACATATAGTCTATAGACAACATCGTCTCAAACGAGTAATAGAATCAATACAGAATAATAGTAACTAAGTAACATAGGAGTAAGATGTCGGCAATGCCCTTGGGAGAATGAGGACCTACCACTTGGAATGTAAGAGATCCAAGTCTTCCTTTCCAGCAATTTGGAGCAAGTTTAACGACCCGAACCTAAAATGTTTGGGAAAAGAAAAAGAAATGGGGTTAGTACTCCACATGTACTAAGTATGGAACCATATATACACTTACCAATCAAATATATGTAGAAAAGGACATTTAAGAAAAATCATTATAAAACATGTCTACGAGTGAAGCATAGCAAAGCAAAGCATACTAACTATAACCTTTATAAAGTCACAAGTGCAAAGATCAAGTAAATTCCCCTGTCTCTTACTCAATCAAGTAATCTACCAAGACTACAATTAGTAATTTACCTTACCTAACATACTCTTCCATTTCATGAAACATTCTTCTTCAACCAAAAGCAACAACCTTATACTCATAAGCATGTTATTCAATGTACCAAGTCATTTACATTGCATCACTACTTTACATACATAATATTGACCTCTCGAAGCTCCTATCAAGGTAAACTAGTGCAAGGCGTAGGTAGAGTCCCATACCCCTACCTAAGCTATAGCCAAACCCTTCAAGTTACTTCGATTAGTCTATTTCTTATTCATTCATTTTAGTTTAGGGAAACCTTGCCTTAACCGACATAGACCACATTAGCTAATGTGGAATCCGGTGTCATGAAACCTTACACCGATGGAAGGTGCTCTACCGGCCAAGGTAGAACCTAACGTAAACGTAGCTATCTAGGTTGATCCACTAGCTAGTATCCTATGGTGGCAACATAGTTCAAGAACTAAGAGGTAGATATCCTTACTCATACCATTTGGTAACATGGGCCGCTCCTCATGGGAATCCCTTAAAGTGACATATCCCATGAACAAGGGAGTTATCATCACATGGGCAACTTTAGGATGAATCTTTCCTTTTATGGACAAGTCATCACCTCCCATTGTCAAGTTCACTAGGTGCTAAGCTAAGTCCCATTTTTAGAGAAGTCTTTAAACTTTATTAATCTTCTCAATTTAGTTAGATAATAAGGCCTAGCCTTAGTATATTCATCATTATAGCTCAATAAGGATTATATGAGAAATAGTCCATTCATTAACAATTCGTATAGGTGATGTTAACCCTTGTACCTCTCCTCATATTAGGGCAAATCTCTACACAACGACCTCCCTATATCATGTACTCCTAGGCAACCTCACAACCAATCTAAGCATTTCAATTCAATCATTATACCAACCTATCACCTTAATCAAGGTATACTTCAATACAACATTATCACTTGATGACAATTAATCCACAATTTGAAGTAAGGACTAGGATAATCAAGACTTACCAATACTCATCCATAGTTCATCAATAAAGGGTCTTACCATCAACCCATAGATTAACCCAACTTGGGTCATCACACCAATGTAATTCAATAGTCAACATAAGAACTAATTTAAGAGAAGCACTATGCCACAAAGCAATACTAAATCAAAGCTTGGTAACATGATATCAAAGTCTATCTTCTTACCGTATATTCAATACTCAAGAAATAGGCATGAAGAACTTCAATTCACCACAATAGATTCATGATTGATGCAATAACAATCATTAAAGATGATTTAAACAATAACTAGATCAATTACTTCAATCCAACCCAAATTTCATATCAATCTCATACCTAGGGTTAAGGGTTAGGGGTCATCACCCACAATCTAGACCAAACTACATCAATTCATCATAATCAAGTTTCAATACATGATAATCTATTCATTATAACCCAAAGAATACATAAACAACTCAATTCATAACAACAAACTCGAAATTGGATGAAACCCATATGAAACTCAACTTTTAGAAAATCTTTGAAGGAGTCCTTTGAGGAAAGAATCTCAAAGGTGAATTAGATCCCATACCTTAAGGTTTGATGACGTTTTGATGGTGATTTCGTGCTAAAACCAGCCCCCAATGATCTTCCCAAGCTATTCTCCAATGGAGTCTTCCAATGGAGAGAGAAAGTAGAGAGAAGGAAGAGAGTTCTGTTTTGAGAATAATGATTAGGCTAATGAGTGTTGGGGTATTTATAGTGGGGTTTAAGTCACTTAATTAGTCTTCCCTTAATCCCTTAATTACCCCTAAGACACTTAATAAAATGATTAACCTAAAGCCTAAGTTCTGAAAACATCACAGGCCCTCCACGACGACTCCCCGTCAACGGGCCATCGTGGGCGTGACGGATTGGCCTCCCTCCGTCCTGCACGTTCGTCACATTGGTCAGAGACTGTGCAGGCGAGGGTTTCTTCCCAGAAACTAAGGCTGGCACGACGCTGGCCTCGACACCCCGTCGTGCCCATGACGCCCCGTCATGGGATCCGTCGAGGCACACTGCCTCTAGGGTCCTCCTCGAGGGCCCTTGGTTGGTCCTTGGGGAGTCGTACCCTGACTTTTACAACATGAAACCATCCTGCACTATGTGTTACACCTATTGTTACCAACTTTTACTCCATTCCGACTCTTTAACTTGGTCAAACTAAAATGACACTCTAGACCTTTCATGAACCAACTTTCCAGACGTCATGGACATTCTTGAATGTTTTGGTTCTAAAACACCTCAATGATTCCATATACGCCTAATTTGGCTAGGAACAATGGTTTAGACCTTAAGGAGCTTGTTTAAGTCTTACCACATGGCTTTGGGATTTCGAAATGTTACAGAGGAGTATTTCATTAACATCACCCAAACCATGCGATAAACTTCTTTAACTAGTATGTCTTACTTCCTTGGTCATTCGGAGATGAATGATATATGAAATGGTATCTATTGTAATGACCCAATCTGTCATTACTCAAAGGCATCTCATGTGTGAAATCCTAAATATTTTAAATAGAATGCCAAATTTAAAATTTTAAGCACACAATGAAGTTATCTTATTTTAAAATTGATTGAGAGAATGTCAGGCCTCCATAATGGCAAGCCTCCCGCTATGATGGAGCCGATATAACCTTTGCATAACCGCTATAGCAGGTTGATGGAAAATAAAAACTTAGTTAATGAAACTTCATTTATTTTCCTTTAATTTTAAAGGAAGAAATAGACTAGGGCTTCTCGAAAAAACCATTTGAAGGCACCCAAGGAACGTGAGCAAGGGATGGAAGAGATTAAATCATAAGGGAGGTGAAAACCAAGAAATTTTGGTCCGGATTCATCATAGTTCTCTGACAGAGCCAAAATATCAAGGTTCAACAACAGATGATTGTCACCCAGGTAGGATACATTTTCTTAAAGTGAGTTTTTATGCCCTTACTCAGTTAGATCATATCTTGTGCATTATCGTAGTTTACATGAATAGGCCTCTAGGCACATAGTTGGGAGATTAGGATCATGGCTAAGGTGGTTAGGTTAATAGTGATTTTTAGTTATTTTAGGTTGTTCTATGGAGTGGTTGTTTGTTGTCTTTGGAAGGGAAGTTGTGGGCGAATCTATGATAATCATGGATTGTTTAGAAGGTTACCTTTCAGTAGGTGATGATTGTGAGTTTTTCAAGTTATGTATGTGTGCATGTCTACTTATTTATAGTATCACTTGTGTAATGTATGTTGGAAAAAACATGCGAAAGAATGTGAATTGACATAGTGTTGATAATCTCATGCAAAGAACATATTTACATTACTTGTGGTTTCAATTGTTATTGTTTATTGTGATTGTGCATGTTGTTTGTGGTTGTTCGTTGGATCGGGTACCACACCAGTATAAAAATACTAACAGCTGGCTGGTACCGAACCTGGTATCAATACTAACACGGGTTGGATCGGGTACCACGCATGTACACTAACATTTTATGTGTGAATTTCATGAGAGGACCAAAATTTATGTCGTGGTTCTATGAGTGAACAGAGTTGATCTTTTCATAATATGATCAATGCATGTTGGTCCATAAGTGGTTGGTATTGTGCTTAAATGTTGGTATGGCTCTTTTATCGATCATGATTGCATGTTCAATATTGTGGTTGGTGTCTTAGGGATCCTTGAGTTGTCTAGGTTACTTTAAAGGTGAATTGAATTTAGGTATGACTTTGTATGTGATCATGTGGGACATAATTATCTGGGTGATGATTGGGAGTTTGGGGTATGTTATACTTGTAATTCTTATTGTAGGTTATTTATTTTACTAAGTTCTGGTTACTAGGTCAGCTTGATGAGCAGGATCTGGTGTATAGTTCAAATGTTGGGATTGGTTATGGTTCTTTTGTGTTTAGGACATATCTGCTAAGGGGGATTGGGTTAAGGACCAGGGTGGTGGAATGAGAACTTAAGGGGGATTCGTATGTTGGATAACATAGTTGGAAGTGGTTAGGGTGTTCCTTACAAAGGACTTGTTTTAAATCAAATAATGGTATTTAAACAAGACATAGATTATGTTTTATGAATTTCTACATTGCCCTTTTTAAAGTTGGATGGTAAGGGTTCTTCTATCTAGGTGTTAGAGTAGGCGCCTACACGATCATGTGTATTTGACCGTGACACAAAATGACCAACGATATTATTTGTCTTTTAAAAGAGCTAACACTATATATCTGATTCTATTAATTGAGTTCTTTTTATCTTCAATAATATTTTCTCTCTTGTCAATTTAATTATCTATATAAACTTTGATATTTAATCTCTCAAACCACATTTCTTCTGAACTATTATTCTTGTATTCCTCTTGTAATAGATTTTGTTTCTTTTGAATCTTTTTATAAAGATAGTTTCTAATCTCCATCTTCATATATACATAGACTGTTCATATGAAATAAATACTTGTTAAGACTTACTTTCTCATATGCCATCAATTTTAACGATTAACAATGTTGTATGTTTCCTTCTAACTAAGGTTACTTTATGATTAATGGATTTTTCATAAAGGTGTACATCGATCGTTTAACTTTTTTTAAAAGGATTATAAAATATTTTTAATTTTTTTAAAAGAAGTTGATTTATAAAAATTATAAAACAAAATGGATTTTATTGTGGCTAAAGATCACTATTTGAAGGCAACATATCACTATTTGAGTACTATTAACTGTTGCAATTGATGGCATATGATAAACGACAAGTGATCATTTCATATAAACAAGTCATGGATATATGAAGATGAATATTAGAATAACTATATTTGAAAAAAAAAATACAATATATTTTTTAAAAAAACTCAAGAACGATATTTGAGAAATAATGTGATTTGACGGATGGAATATCAAGGAGTTTATAAAGATAATGCAATTGAGAAGAGAGAAAATATTGATCTTGACAAACAAGTCCAAGATGGTCTAGAAATTTGTAGGCAATTAGAAAGAAAATCTGAAGTTATTTAACTCATTCACCGGACCACATCCATGAAAGACTCATTAATATGACGGATAGTTCCAATGCTCCTATTCCTATCTAAAACTATTTTCAGCAGTTGGAGCTTTTGGTTAATGCATAAGACTGGGTGTAGACAATAAAATTCACGCCGAGATAACAATAATCAAGAACAAAAAATTATGCGACAATTGTTTTATTATTTCAAAATGTGAGTGTTCCTATCTCTATGATTCCTCCGAATTCGCCTTTTCGAATATAAATTCAAGGGCTCTTGAGCTTGTTCTTTAATCTTTGATGAACTTGGACTTTAACTTTATCTTGATCTTGAACTTGAACTTGGTCTTTAACTTTATCTTGATCTTGTCTTGAACTTTATCTTGATCTTGAACTTGATCTTGACATCAAATCGCTCTGGACTTTCTAGTTGAATTCTAGGTCTTCGAGCTTGATCTTGAATTCAGTGGTCTTGATCTTCATCGTTCTTGAACTTTATCTAAGCTTGATCTTGAACTTTATCTTGACTTATTTGAACTTGATCTTGAAATTCATCATTATCTTGACATTCTAGTTGAATTCATGGGCTTCGAGCTTGATCTCGAATCCGGTGGTTTTGATCTTGATCGTTCTTGGACTTGAACTTGAACACTTGAATTCTTGAATTCTCGACTACTTGAACTTGTTGTTTGTAGACAAATTGTGGTTTTTGATCCATGAGCTTTCTCTAGCTTCTTGTTCGAAATCTTGGTTCTCTTTTCTGAATTACGAAGACCCCTATTTATAGTTTTAAAATAGAGGAGTTGTGATTGAAATACAATTCCCTTCGGCCAATCAGATTTAATTGACATGACATATGTTCTTTATGGAGCAGATTTGTATTTAAATTCATTTTTATTGGATTTAAATAATTAATTAAATTATATCAACCCATAAAATTTATTTAGACTAATATAATCAAAATCATTTTATAAATTTATATTTATAAATTTTAAATGATTACAAATGCTCCTGCTTCAGGTCTTGTCAAAATAATTTATCGAAGTATCGACATATTATTATAATAATTATCATAATATTCTGAGGAAGTTTTGACTCAATATCATAATATTATTATTATTATTATATCATAAAAATCTCTACGTGTAGACAGAACCGTCATTAACTGTCATATGAGACATGAGAATGGATTTCAATCTTCATAAAAGTTGGAGTTTATCATTTAGTCTTAATGACCAAAGTCAACTAGGAACCAAATGGCTCACTAGTTAGTTTTTTAGTCACAAACAATTTCCAGTTGTCAAAACCCTCAAAATGAACTAGGCTAAAATAGATCCTATCATGTGTCATATGAGTTAGTAAGTTGTTAAAATGATGAATAATAGCTTTAGAAGTCAGTTTGTAGAATTTGGAAGTCAAACGTCAAGGAATAATCAAGACGTTTGGAAACTAATCCTTTTGGTGTGCTAGTGTTTCCTTGTTTGTTATGCCTGTTTTAAGGTGTTGTTTGGAGTCTAAAATCAGTGGGGATGAACCTAACACCTATAGGGACATATGTAGGGTCAAAACATCCGAGCATGACACCCCAAGGACTAACCAAAGGGTCCTGGAAGAGGACCCAATGTGTGGCAAGTAGTCTGCCAAGGCAGCGACAAGGCAGCCTGCGCATCGCGCAGCCTATAGTTGAAGGGCAAAAATTTTGCCCTGCAACGCGGTGTCAACACGAAACATTCTGTCTCAAAAATTCCAGAACCAAGAATCGGAAGTGTCACCGCAACGCGCAACCATGTCCAAGATTTGGTCGCGTCGTTTTTAAGCCAAATTAGACTTGGTTAAAAGGTCCAATAAGTATAGGAGTATTTTGGGTACTTTGGAGATTATTTAAAAACATTTATAGAGTCACTATAACCCCAAATTAACCAATCAAAACAAAACCATCAACCTAAATCAAAAGCTCTCCATTCCTTCTCTCCCAAACCTCCAATGTTGAAGCTTTGAAGCTCCAAGGAAGAAGGCCAAATTCTCCAAGTTTTTCAACCCAATTTCGTTGGATTTCTACCAATAAGGTATGGTGATTTAATCCTTGATTCTTCTCTCATTCAAGGAGCCAATTCCAAAGGCTTTTCAAAGATTGTTCAAACACCTTGAAATCCTATTTTGAATTATAAGCATGACTTCTTGCATGAAAAGGTTTAAATCAATGTTTTATGAAGAAATGGATATTAATTAGTGATTTTAAGATCAAAACTTCAATGAACCCATGTATACCTTGAATTCCTAATTTTTGTTCTAAAGTTAGTGAATTGATCATGAATTAATCATATTGAATTCATGTGTAGATTGCATTGGGATATTGAATTATGTATTGACTATGGTAGAATTTTTCATAGCTTGTCTTATATTATTGATATCTATATTGAGTATTGTTGGATCATTGATATGGATGATTGTTGTCTTAGTCTTGTGTAAATTATCATTGGTAAGACCTCTTTTTATGTAAAATTGTTGGAAAGTCTAAAGGATTGTAATTGTGGCTATTGGAAGGTGGAGAGTTGACCTAATTACCTAGTTTACTATAGAACTGATCTTGAATTGTGATTGATTGGTATGGTCTTGTTATGGTGGCTGTGTTAAATTGTTATATATGCTATGAACATGGCCTTGTCGGCATTATATTGTAAATTATAGTATCATCATGTTTTAACTTGCATAGATGTACAATGTGAAGGATGATATAGTGTATATGCATGTGAGAGTTGAAAGTATGATTTCTCTAAATGATGGTATGTGAATATGATAAACTATGAAGAGTCTCTATATGTATAGGGTATATTGTTTAGGTAGACTTAGTTGTCCCTACTTGGTACTTGAATGGTATTGAATAAATGTATGAATGAAAGACTTATATGGGACCTCGAAGATGAACAGAAGGTCAATATGGAATCTTAGGATCGGTAGACCTAAGTGATGCCTTCTTGAGTGGATTGATAGAATTAGAGATATGTTGGCCGGAACAACATGAGACCATCTTTAAGAAATTCAATAGAGCTATCCGAATAGACCTTGAGTGGCAGCCCTTGTGGACCCATTCTTGGTAGGGGTATTGTAGGACTAAGAAATTTTACTTTCTCATATACCTTTATGTGAATGAAATTGCTCTATGAGAACCAAGGCAAAGCACCGAGTGGATATGTTTGTGGTAGTAGCTCTACTTGAGTATGAGACTAGAGTACAAAGAAGCCCTTGATATCCCTTAACCATGTGCCAACATGGGATGTGTCCTAGATCTACCTTTGGCAAGTAGAACACCTTTCACGGTGTGGGATCCTTATGACTCCAGATTCCATACCTAGCTAGTATGGTCTATGTCGGTTAATGTCTATTCTCATCATGTGGGATGTTTACTCTAGTTATTGGATAGGTTTTACAACGTGTGGGTAGTGGAATGGGATGATATCTACACATTGCACGAGTAGGCCTTGAAGATCCTAGGATGAGTTCCCTAGGTCTTCCAAGACCATTATGTTAATTCCTCTAGTAGTTTACTTGTCTTGTAAATGGATTAATGAATAATGTTGACTTAGTTAAAGCATGTTAAATAGAAAGGTTATCATATAGGGTAGCTTTAAGTATTGATTAGGTGGGCTTAAAGAGGATGTATGGGCGGTCTCTTCATGTCTTACTTAGGCGAGTCTTAGAGTAACGTTAGGTGGAGAGTCTAAGTGATGAAAAGGTTACTTGATGAATATGAAGCTAAATGTTATATAATGAAAAGTAATATTCTTACTTTGGGTAGTCTTGAGGATCACCTACGTGTGTGTGAAGTGGTTGTATGGGCGGTCGATTCATATCTTACTTAGGTGGGTCTTAGGATAACCTTTGGTAGGGGGTCTAAACGCTTATATGGATTCTAATTAATGGTTTGAGTATGTATTATATGTGAATATTTACTTGAATATGTTTCTTATACTTGTTTTATGAGGTTTCAAATAAAAGAGCATGAAAAGTATGTTTTAAGTAAATGTCTGTTTTAGCATGGTTTTCTTTCATGGTCAACATACTTAGTGCATTCAATGTGCTAATTCCATATGTTTCTCTATTTCTACAAGTGTAGGTGGCAAGTGAGGATTCTATTAGAAGTTTAAGCTTGGTATATAGCGTTTTGATAAAGATTAGTATGTCCTCATATGTTCGAGCAAATGGCTTATGTTTTAGTTTTCTTTTCCAAAAGACTTTGTAATAGACTATAGTTTCTTTTTAAATTGATGTAAGGGTTGTGACCCAAAAATATTATATGTGTCTAAGATGGCGTACGATGAGACTTAGTTTTTTGTTATATTCTATAAAGAGTTTGACTATTATGTTGAAAAGATTTAATTCTGCACCACTTATCATAAATATGCGATGAAAGATGTCTAACGGCTTGTATAAGACCTCCGAGAGGTCGAATACACCATGTAACTTCTAGGGTATACCCTAGGGTCCTTACAATCTTGGTATTAAAGCATAAGGTTACGAATTAGTCTTTAGGATTCAATATCTAGTAAAAGCCACGTCAAGTAGAGTCTTGTTCATCGGTGGTGAGTCGCGACACATTTATGAGCAAGAGGCGATAGGACGATAGAAGTTTCACTTTCTTCATTACTCTTGTGTCGTGCAATAGAATTGAGGTTATAAGTGTCTTTTACTAATATATTCTCTTGTGTTTATAGAATATGAATATAAGAAGGACCCCTGCAAGGAGAGTTGATGAGGTAGTGGTGAATGAGAGAGTTCCTCTTCAAGGTGAACAAATTCCCCGAGGTGGATAAGCTCCACAAGGTGTTCAATTTACTCTAAGTGAACAAGTCCTTATAGTTGATCAAGGGAATGAGGTTCCGTTGGTTCCCCCGGACATGACTAATGAGGAGGTTAGAGGAGCTCTTGTTACCCAAGAGCAAGGCATGACAGCTCTAGCAAATATAGAGGTAGGGCCTAGGATGAATGCTCTTAAGAGTACCATGACCTTTAGGTTTAGGGAATTTGTGAAGATGAATCCTCCTATCTTCCTTGGTTCTAAGGTGGGAGAGAATCCTCAAGCCTTCGTGGATAAGGAGTATAAGATAGTGCATGCTATGGGGGGTCACTTCTAGGGAGAAAGCGAAGTTGGCTTCGTACCAATTAAAAGAGGTTACTAAAGTGTGGTTCACTCAATGGAAATACAATAGGCCGATTGAATCGGGTCCTATAGAATGGGAAGAGTTTAAGGAGCATTCTTAGAGAGATACTTTCCCCTTGAGAAGAGGGAGGTTAAGGTTAAGGAGTTTATGAACCTTAGACAAGGTAAAATAAGTTTTGAGGAGTATTCCTTGAAATTTACCATATTGTCTAAGTATGATCCATCCTTGGTGTCTAACCCTAGAGATGATACGAGTAGGTTCTTGACAAATGTTTCCGATTTTGTGAAGGAAGAGTGTCGTACGGCAATGCTCCATGGTAACAGACATGACTCTATCTAGAATTATGGTGTATGCTCAATCTATTGACGAGTCTAAGCTTGGGAGGAGAGGTAGAGATGCTAAGAGAGAAAGAATTGATGAGAAAGGTCAACCTAGGTTTAAGAAGAGGACTCCAAATCAAGATGTTCGTAGTGCTCCTAAGGCTAACTATGAGAGACGTGGTGGTTCTCAAATAGATAAACCTACTTGCTTGAATTTTGGAAAGAAACATATTGGGAAGTGTTTAGCCGGTACTAGTGGGTGCTTTGGTTGTGGAAAGAATGATCACAAGGTGAGAGATTGTCCTACCATTGCTTCTAGGGGAAGAGAGGTCAATCAAGCTCCATCTAATGGGACAGATGTTGGTGAACCAAAGAAGAATTGTTTCTATTGCCTCCAAGATAAAGCAAATCTGGATGAAGGTGTCGGTAAGATATAGTTTTCCCTTTGTGTTATTCTTGATAGAGTTGATGGGTTCCTTCTAAGTGGGGGAGTATGGTGAATAGTTGGGTTGATAAATCCTGTCTCTTCTCTTCTCTTCTATTCAAGCTTGAGATTTAGAACTTTTAGTGGCATGTTGCAAGTGTTTAGGAGTCTAAGTGAAAATGAATTTCATTGATCTCCTTGCGTTGTGCATATTTGGTTATGTTTATATGGTAAAATGAGCTTAATTGATCTTATCTCTCATATAATTGTATCTCTATAGTGAATTGCTTAAATGTTGCATGAGTGAACTTGTAAGCATGCTTAACAATGAACTCCTTGAAAATGTTGCAAAATTGTGTTTCATGAGAAATGGTCAAAATGTGCTTAGAAATAATGTGATGAGCATGATCATTGTGGATAAGAAAGTTCCACCTATATGAAATATGCAGGTACAGTTTTATTGCATGATAAGTTGTAGATGTTGTTCCTAATTTCTTGTCGTGTTTTTGAGTCTCATGATTATGTGGAGTTCATTTCCTCCTATCTATGTTTATTGTTTATGATCTACTTTTCTTGAGTCTTTACTCTTGAAAGTGTTAAAAGTGTTATGGTGTAATTCGAGGACAAATGTTTGTTTAAGTGGGGGAGAATGTCACAACCCTCAAAATGAAATAGGTTAAACTAGAGCCTATAATGTGCGATATGAGTTAGTAAGGTTTTAATATGATGAATAAAAGCTTTAGAAGTCAAATTGTAGAGTTTGAAAGTCAAACGTCAAGGCGACCAAGACGTTTGGAAACTAGTCCTTTTGGTGTGCTAGTGTGTCTTTGTTTGTTATGCCTATTTTAAAGTGTTGTTTGGAGTCTAGAATAAGTGGGGATGACCCTAAAACCTATAAGGAAATATGTAGGGTCAAAACTTCCGAGCACGACACCCCAAGGACCAACCAAAGCGTCCTTCAGGAGGACCCAATGTGTGGCAAGTAGGCTGCCAAGGCAGTGACCAGGCAGCCTGTTTTTAAAGTTGCTTGCGCGTCGCGCATCCTACACCTTGAAGGGAAAAAATGTGTCCCTGCGACGCGGAGTTAACACGAACATTCTATCTCAAAATTTTCCAGAACCAAGAATCAGAAGTGTCACCGCAACGCGCAGCCATGTCCCAGATTTGGTCGCGTCGTTTTTAAGACAAATTAGACTTGGTTAAAAGGTCCAATAAGTATAGGGGTCTTTGGGGTACTTTGGGGATTATTAAAAGCGGTTATAGAGTCACCAAACCACAAATTAACCAATCAAAATAAAACCCTCAACCCAAAACAAAAGCTCTCCATTCCTTCTCTCCAAAACCTCCAATGTTGAAGCTCCAAGGAAAAAGGCCAAATTCTCCAAGTTTTTCAACCCAATTTCGTGGGATTTCTACCAATAAGGTATGGTGATTTAATCCTTGATTCTTCTCTCATTCAAGGAGCCAATTCCAAAGGCTTTTCAAAGATTGTTCAAACACCTTGAAATCCTATTTTGAATTATAAGCATGACTTCTTGCATGAAAAGGTTTAAATCAATGTTTTATGAAGAAATGGATATTAATTGGTGCTTTTAAGATCAAAACTTCAATAAACCCATGTATACCTTGAATTCCTAATTTTTGTTCTAAAGTTAGTGAATTGATCATGAATTAATCATATTGAATTCATGTGTAGAATGCATTGAGAATTGAATTATGTATTGACTATGGTAGAATTTTTCATAGCTTGTCTTATAGTATTGATATCTATATTGAGTATTGTTGGATCATTGATATGGATGATTGTTGTCTTAGTCTTGTGTAAATTATCATTGGTAAGAATTCTTTTTATGTAAAATTGTTGGAAAGTCTAAAGGATTGTAATTGTGGCTATTGGAAGGTGGAGAGTTGACCTAATTACCTAGTTTACTATAGAACTAATCTTGAATTATGATTGATTGGTATGGTCTTGTTATGGTGGCTGTGTTGAATTGTTATATATGCTATGAACATGGCCTTGTCGACATTATTTTGTAAATTATAGTATCATCATCTTATAACTTGCATAGATGTACAATGTAAAGGATGATATAGTGTATATGCATGTGTGAGTTGAAAGTATGATTCCTCTAAATGATGGTATGTAAATATGATAGACTGTGAAGAGTCTCTATATGTATAGGGTATATTGTTTAGGTAGACTTAGTTGTCCCTACTTGGTACTTGAATGGTATTGAATAAATGTATGAATGAAAGACTTATATGGGACCTCGAAGATGAACAGAAGGTCAATATGGAATCTTAGGATCGGTAGACCTAAGTGATGACTTCGTGAGTGGATTGATAGAATTAGAGATAGGTTGGCCGGAACAACATGAGACCATCTTTAAGAAATACAATAGAGCTATCCGAATAGACCTTGAGTGGCAGCCCATGTGGACCCATTCTTGGTAGGGGTATTATGAGTTGGTAGGAGTATGAAATTGTACCTTCTCATATACCTTTATGCGAATGAAATTACTCTATGAGAACCAAGGTAAAGTACCGAGTCGATATGCTTGTGGTAGTAGCTCTACTTGAGTATGAGACTACAGTACAAAGAAGCCCTTGATATCCCTTAACCATGTGCCAACATGGGATGTGTCCTAGATCTACCTTTGGCATGTAAAACACCTTTCACGGTGTGGAGTCCTTATGACACCGGATTCCATACCTAGCTATTATGGTCTATGTCGGTTAATGTCTATTATCATCATGTGGGATGTGAATTCTAGTTATTGGATAGGTTCTATAACGTCTGGGTAGTGGAATGGGACTCTATCTACACATGGCACAAGTAGGCCTTGAAGATGCTAGGATGAGTTCCCTAGGTCTTCCAAGACCATTATGTGAAGTCCTCTAATAGTTTACTTGTCTTGTAAATGGCTTAATGAATAATGTTGACTTAGTTAAAGTATGTTGAGTAGAAAGGTTCTTATCTAGGGTGTCTTTGAGGATTGCTTAGGTGGGGTTGAAGAGGGTGTATGGGTGATTTCTTCATGTCTTACTTAGGTAAGTCTTAGAATAACCTTAGGTGGAGATTCTAAGTGATGAAAAGGTTACTTGATGAATATGAAGCTAAGTGTTATATAATGAAAAGGAATATTCTTACTTTGGGTAGTCTTGAGGATCACATAGGTGTGTGTGAAGTGGTTGTATGGGCGGTCGCTTCATATCTTACTTTGGTGGGTCTTAGATAACCTTTGGTAGGGGGTCTAAACTCTTGTATATATTCTAAGTAATGGTTTGAATGTGAATATATGTGAATATTGACTGAAGATTATTCTTATACTTATTTTATGATGTTTCTATCAAAAGAGCATGAAAAGTATGTTTTAATGTAAATGTCCGTTTTTGCATGGTTTTCTTGTATGGTCAACATACTTAGTGCATTCAATGTGCTAATTCCATATGTTTCTCTATTTCTACAAGTGTAGGTGGCAAGTGAGGATTCTCTTAGAAGTTGAAGCTTTGGTTATATCATTCTCTAATGATTGGTATATCCTCATATGTTCGAGGACATGGCTTATGTTTTAGTTTCCTTTTCCAAAAGACTTTGTAATAGACTATAGTTTCTTTTCAAATTGATGGAAGTATTGTGACCCTATGATCTTATATGTGTCTAAGATGGCATACAATAAGACTTAGTTCTTTCTTATATTCTATAAAGAGTTTTACAATTATGTTTAAAAGTTTAAATTTCGCACTACTTTTCATAAATATGCGACGACATATGTCTAAGGGCTTGTATAAGACCTACGAGAGGTCAAATACGTCGTGTATCTTCTAGGGTATACCCTTGGGTTGTTACACCAGTATCCATAGGGGTCCCTTGATTACGCCCCTTCTAATTTGAATTCAATTAGAACTTGAATGCTTTGTATAATTTTGTTGAAATCAAATTGATCTCACCGACTTTATTATCTATAAATACCCCATGTTCTTACCATGGCAAAGTATCAATTTGTGAGATCCTTCAGTAGACTCCTCTTGATTTCATCTTGCGACTATCAAAGTACAAGATAATTTCTTCTATAATTTTGAGTCACTTTTTTTTGTATTTGCTTTTATTATGCATTTCTTTCATAGATCAATGAAAGCACTATTTGTGTTTTGTGAAAGCTATATGATGGAGATTTTTTAATCACAACACAAAAAGTTGGTCTTGAAGTGTGAAGGGATGGATACAAGTTCCCACACTAGAGGTAATCTTATGGTGAAATGAGGAGGATACACATCTCCGCCTAAAGAAAGGTAATTTTATAGTATGCTTAAGGTGAAAAAAGAATGTATACACATCCCCATCCTAAGAAAGGTAATTTTATGGTATTTTTAAGGTCAAAAGAGGATGGATACTCATCCCCATCTTAAAGAAAGGTATATTTATGGGATCCTTAAGGTGAAAAGAGGATGGATACGCATCCCCACCTTAAGAAAGGTAACTTTATGGTCCTTTTAATGTGAAAAGAAGATGTATATGCATCCCCGCCCTAAGAAAGATAACTTCATGGTATTATTAAGGCAAAAAAGGATGGATACGCATTCCCGCCCTAATAAAGGTAAGTTTATGGTATTCTTAAGGCAAAAAGAGGATGGATACGCATCCCCGCCCTAAGAAAGGTAATTTTATGGTATCCTTTAGGTGTATAGAGGATGGATATACACAAGGATGGTTATTTAGATGTATTCTTAAGAAGAAATGTGGATGGATAAGAAAGGTAATCTAGAGGTCAAAACTTGGAAAATTCAACTTACAGACTTAATAATATGAAGGATTCAACTTACAATATTGATTGATTTGAAGACTTCAAGTTTCAAACTCGATTGACTTGAGACTTCATCTCGCATACTTGAAGAATTTGAAGACTTCAACTTAAAAACTTGATTGCTTTGAAGACCTCAACTCTAGACTTATAGATTTTATTTTAATTTTGAAGACTTCAACTTGCAGACTTTAACAATTTGAAACTTGCAGACTTGAGGAATTTGAAGACTTCAACTTGCAAACTTGATTGATTTGAAAACCTCTACTTCTAGACTTGGACATTTTTATAATTTTGAAGACTTCAACTTGAAGACTTGGAGAATTTCAAAGACTTCAAGTTTCAAAACAACCTATATTCATAAGGGTTATCCCCATTAGGTCACTATCATTTGGTCCAAGTCCAGAGTTTGATGAAAGATTATTCATAGCTTTAACTTTTTTGTGACAAATAAAGTGGGAAGATATGGTTTTTTGACACTCGTGCAACTGAACTTAGGATATATCTAAGCGCCTATGTACCTCAAGGAAGAGAATCAAGTCATAATGTAGTTATGGGGAGTGAGTGATTTTTTTTTATTGTGCCGTACACAGTTTATACTATTGCGGTCCAAGAGTGACATGAAGTATAGGTTAGTACCTTAAGGGGAATTATCTTTCTTCAAGGGTAGTACCTCTTCAGGAATTTGATATTAATAGGACCGATCTTTACGACATCCGCATCAACAAGCTTGTAAGCACCGTTTCAATATGCTTCTTCTATGACATATGGTCCATTCCACTTTGATATAAATTTGTCCCCACAATTATACGAAGTAATGATGGGTCTTCTTACTGTAATGGGTTGGTCTCAAACATGAAATAATCTCAAGTGAACCCTCTAGTTAAAAGCACGTGATAGACGAACTTGATAACATTCAAAATTTTGTTGGCATCTAGTCTTTTTTCATCAAGTGTTTTCTAACTCTATAAGACGTAGTCGAGCATTTTTTTCTTCAGTGAGACCTTATTGAATAGTAAGTCTCAAGGAAGGTATTTGATGCTCAAGTGGTAGGACTGCTTCAACTCCAAAAGCAAGTAATTATGGTGTTGCTTGAGTTGGTTTGCAGTATGTTGTCCCATATTCCCTCAAAGCTTCTTCCTTTTCTTCATGACAACCCCATTAGGACTTGAAGACAACTTTCTTTTGGAGGTTACATAAAGTCTTATTGAATGCCTCAGCAAGACCATTGGCGGCAACATGATACATACAAGATTTACGCTTATTAAAGCCAAAGATATCACAATGTTTTTTCATTAACTTGTTATCAAACATCTTGTCATTCTGTGGGATGCCAAAGAAATAGATGATATTCACTCATATAAAAATTTCAACATTATCTTTCTTCACTTGCTTAAGAGAGACAGCTTCGGCTCATTTTGAAAAGTAATCTGTTGCAGCCAAAATGTACAAGGGTCCACAAGAAGATTTTTGTAGTTGTTCCACCACAACGTCCAATCCCCAAGTGTCAAATGCTCAAGATCCAATAGTTGGGTGTAATACTTTGGGCGGACGATGTATAAAATTTGCATGAAATTGGCAAGCAGTGCACCTTCAAGCACAATCTAAGCAATCCTTCTCCATGGTTGGCCAATAATACCCCATTCTCTATTTGTGAAAGTAGAGCTTTGATCCAGATTAATGTGATCCACATACTCTTGAGTTTGCTTTTTGCAAAGATTAAATTGTCTCTTCCTCTCCCAAACATCGTAATAGTACACCCTCAAGTTAGATTCTATATAGTGTGTCCTTGTAGTAAAGTAAGTTTGGTGCATGACAACAAATCTCAGCCCTTCTCCTTAAATTTTATAGAAGTATCTCATAAAACATGTGGTCAATAATGGGTTATCTCCAATATTCCTTCTCGGCTTCAGAAATGATGACGAGATGATCAAGATCATTTCTATATATTCTTCATCATTTGGCCGTGGTACTATCCATTTAACAAATAGTCACTTGTGTTTGATTGGGAAAGGTTAGCGTTGAAGCTAGAGAAGTCAATGAATCAACTTTCTTATTTTCTATTCTGCACACATGTTGAAGGATTATATTCCCAAGTCATCCTATCAACTTTTGAGCATAATCATGATAAGGGCGTAATTCAGGCTTCTTCAATTCATAATTTCCTAAGAATTGATTGGTCACCAACTGAGAGTCACCAAAGACTTGTAAATGTAATTTCTTTATGTCGACAGTCATTTCAAGTCCAAGTATCAACGCCTAGTATTCAGCGACATTATTGGAGCAACATTGCTTCAAAGTAAAGAAGAATGGTAGAATTGTTTCTTGTGAAGTGATGAACACCAAGCCAGCTCCACCACGATATGCAGCCCCATGAAAGTACAATTTCCAAGGAGTTTGATTGCAATTGACATTACATCTTCATCAGGAAGCTCATCAGTTAACTCTAAATCATCTGGTATCGAAGGTCTACCAAGAAATCTACTAATATTTGTCTTTTAATGGATTTCTAAGGGATATACACGATCTCAAACTATTAGAATTAGAGGTACCATCTTGTCAGTCAGTCAATAAGGACAGTTTCGACATAAAAACTTGATAGGCTTTGCTCCAGAAATAAGATGAACTGCATGGTCTTAAAATAATGTTTCATCTTTTGAATTGAGAAAACTAGAGCCAAGCACAATTTTACAATTGGCGAATAGTTCTGCTCATTTGGTGTCATCGTTCTACTCAAGTAGTAAAGACATTTTTCTTTGCCTTCACTATCTCATAAGATAACAGGGCTCCTACAAATCTTTGTTGTGCCGCAAAGTAGAGTATCAATAGCTTTCCAGGTATATGAGTGTTACACGTGGAAGTACAATGACCTAGTCTAGAGCCTCACTTGATGAACAATGCCTTAAAATAGTGTTTCTAAGCTTAAAAAAGCTAATTAACTTAATTAGGAAGTGTTAGAATCAAAAAGTCAAGAAACGACCACGACATTCGGAGACTAGTGAAAATGAACTAGTGTGCCTTTAGGTGTTTGAAGGGGTTTTAAGAAGGCCCCAAGACCCCCAAGATTTTATTGATGATGTTTATAAGATCTTGTATGCTATGGGGTTGATTTCAAACGAGAAGGTCGAGCTAGCCGCTTATCAACTCAAGGATGTGGCTCAAATATGGTACACCCGATGGAAGGACAATAGGGCTCTGAGAGCGGGCCTCGTGAGTTGAGAAATCATTATGAGGGCCATTATTGGGAGGTTCTTCCCAAGGGAGAAAAGAGAGGAAAAGGTGGGAGAGTTCATCAACCTTCGTCAAGGAGGTATTAGTGTTCAAGAGTATAACTTGAAATTCACTAAGTTGTCTAAGTATGCCTCTTCATTGATGTCCAATTTGAGGGATGAAAACAACCGTTTTGTGATAGGCATTTCTGATGATCTTGTGGAAGAATTTCGTGCAGTGATGCTTCATGACGACATGGACATTTCTTGTTTGATGGTGCATGCTCAACAAGTTGAGAGATTAGGATTAAGAGGAAGAATAGGGAGGCCAAGAGGGCAAGGTCCTACGATGGAGGTAATTCTAAGGGTAAGTTTTAAATCCAAGACAAGCCAAGGTTGAAGAAGAGATTCTCCAACCAAGTTACTTCTAATTTCTCCAAGGCTAGTAATAGTAGGGTTCCTAACCCTAAGTCTCAAGGGGGAAAAGGTGGTGGATCACCAAGTGAGAAATCTACTTGTGCCAAATGTTGCAAGAAGAATGGGGGTAAATGTCTAATGGGTACGGATACTTCTTTTGGTTGAGGAAAAAATGGTCATATGGTTACATATTGTCCCATGATCAAGACTCAAGGTAGGGAGAGTAATCAAGCACAAGCAAGCGGTCCAAGTTTCGATGCTCCTAAGAGGAACCGCTTCTATGCTCTCAAATCTAGTGGTGACCAAGAGGGTTCTCCCATTTTGTTACCGGTATGTTGCATGTCTTTTCAATTAATGTATATGCATTGCTTGATCCCGGTGCCACTTTATGTTTTGTAACTCCTTTGGTGGCTAAGAAGTTTGATGCACTTCCCGATGTGTTAGTTGAACCTTTTTCGGTTTCTACCTCGGTGGGTGACTCCGTGGTTGCTAAAAGAGTCTATAGGAATATAATTGTCCTATATTGTTGTCCAATAAATTAACCTTGGTGGATTTGGTACAACTTTACATGTTTGACCTTTATGTTATTTTGGGAATGGATTGGTTACATGCTTGTTTTGCTTCGATAGAGTGTAGAACAAGGGTAGTTAAGTGCCAATTTCTTAATGAACCCATTTTGGAGTGGAAGGGGGGAAACTCAATACCTAGAGGTCAAATCATTTTGTGTCTAAAAGCTTGTAAAATGATTTCCAAGGGATGTCTCTATCATGTTGTGAGGGTCAAGGACCTTGAATCCGAGACCCCTCTTTTATATTCGGTCCCCGTAGTGAAGGATTTTCCAGAATTCTTTCCCGATGACTTACCCGGAATTCCTCCCGAACGGGAAAACTAGATTTTGTCATAGATTTGTTGCCGGATACTCAACCCATTTCAATTCCTCCTTATTATATGGCTCCGGTCAAGTTAAAAGAGTTAAAGGATCAACTCAAGGATTTTCTTGTCAAGGGTTTTATACAACCAAGCATATCTCCATGGGACGCTCCGATACTATTTATGAAAAAGAAATATGGGTCTCTTAGAATGAGTATTGACTACCGAACAAGGTCACTATAAAGAATAAGTATCCTCTTTCTAGAATTGATTATTTATTTGATCAACTCCAAGGTGCGAGTTATTTTTCAAAAATTGACTTGAGGTCGGGTTATCATCAACTTAGAGTGAGTGCTGTTGACATTCCTAAAATGGCTTTCCGAACTAGTTATGGTCATTATGAGTTCTTAGTCATGTCTTTTGGTCTAACTAATACCCTGGCGGCTTTTATGGACCTTATGAATAAGGTGTTCGGGAATTATCTTGATTATTTTGTAATTGTCTTAATTAATTATATCTTGGTAAATTCTAAGAGTGAGGATGAGCATGTGGGCCATTTTAGGGTAGTATTGCAAGTCCTCAAGGAACATCAACTCTTTGCCAAATTTAGTAAGTGTGAATTTCGGTTGAGATCGGTTTCTTTTTTTAGCCATGTTGTCTCAAGTGAGGGTATAAAGGTCGATCAAAAGAAAATAGAAGCGGTCAAGAATTGGCCTAGACCTCTAACTCCCACCGACATAAGAAGTTTCTTGGGTCTATGCAGGTACTATAGAAGGTTTGTTGATGGTTTTGAATTTATTTCTTCTCCTTTGACAACACTAACCCAAAAGAAGGTTAAGTTTGAGTGGTCAGAAGCTTGTGATGAGGCTTCCAAGAGTTGAAATATAAGCTTACCACCACTCCGGTTTTGACCTTACCGGAGGGTACCAAAGGGGTTTGTGGTGTATTGTGATGCTTCTTGAGTAGGTTTGGTTTGTGTCCTCATGCAACATGGTAAGGTGATAACATATGCCTCTAAAGAACTCAAGGTGCATGAGAAAACTATCCAACTCATGACCTTGAATTAGCGGCCATGGTATTTGCTTCGGAAATATAAAGACATTATCAATATGGTGTGCATGTAGATGTATTCACCAAACATAAGAGTCTCCAATATGTGTTCACTCAAAAGGAGTTGAATCTCCGGCAAAAAAGGTGGTTAAAGCTTTTGAAGGACTATGACATGAGTGTCCTTTACCACCCCAAAAAAGCAAATATTGTTAAGGATGCTTTTAGTCGAATGACTATGGGTAGTGTGGCTCATGTTGAAGAGGGTAAGAAAGAGCTAGTGAAATATGTTCATATATTGGCCCGGTTCGGTGTTCGGTTAGAAGATTCTACAAAAGGGGGTTTCATGGTCCATCATAACTCCGAGTCGTCTTTAGTGGTTGAGGTGAAGTCTAAGCAATGATCCTCTATTGATGGAGTTGAAGGAATCGATTCTTATTTAGCTCAATGAGTCATTCTCCCAGGGGGGGTGTACCTAGGTACCAAGGTAGGTTGTGTGCGTCGGATGTTGATGACTTGAGAAGACAAATTTTGGAAGAAACTCATGGTTCCCGATATTCTATTCATCCGGGTGCCACCAAAATGTATCATGACCTTCATGAGGTCTATTGGTGGAACGGTATGAAGAAGGATATAGCGGAGTTTGTGGCAAAATGTCCTAATTGTCAACAAGTCAAGGCCGAACATCAAAGACCGGGAGGGTTAACTCAAGTGATGTATGTCCTTACTTGGGAATGGGAAGATATCAATATGAATTTTGTTGTGGGTTTGCTCCGCACCCGGAAAGAAAATGATTCAATATGGGTGATTGTTAATAGATTGACGAAATCTGCCCATATTCTTCCCGTCAAAACTACTTATTCGGCGGAGGATTATGCTAGGTTGTACCTTAATGAGTTTGTGAATTTGCATGGAGTTCCCTTGTCATTCATCTCCGATAGGGGTCTATAATTCACTTCTAGGTTTTGAAAGCCTTTCCAAAGTGGGATAGGTACTAAGATGAAACTTAGTACCGCATTTCATCCACAAATGGATGGTTTGGCGGAAAGAACCATCCAAACCTTGGAGGACATGTTGCGACGACAATCTACCATTGGTAGAATTTGCCTACAGTAATAGCTATCATTCAAGTATAGCCATGGCACCCTTTAAGGCCCTTCATGGGAGGAGATGTAGATCTCCAATTTGGTGGTTTTAGGTAGGTGACTTTGCTTTGATAGGTAACGACGCAATCTATGAGGCCTTGGAGGAAGTACGGCTCAAGGGATCGTTTGAAGATGACCCAAAGTCGACAAAAATCTTATGCCGACAATAGAAAAAGGGACCTTCAGTTTATGGTAGGAGACATGGTCTACTGAAGATATCACCCATGAAAGGGGTGATGAGATTTGGTAAGAAGGGGAAACATAGAACCAGATATGTGGGGCCATATGAGGTTGTGAAACGCATCGGAAAGGTCGCATAAAAACCTCTTGACTTGACGCGTATTATTACTTTTATCCTCAGACTATTGTTAGCCTTACAGATATCCATATACTTAGTTAAATGAACTTAAATACACTCTCAATCTCCACATGGCACAAAAAAAACTCTTGTAGAAGCATGAGAATCTTACTAAAAGTTTGAGAGAAGTGTTAAAAACACCCTGAACTTGACAAGAATTATTAGTTTCGTCCTAGAACTATTGAAAGTATTAACAACACCACTTTCCTTAACTATCTGAACTTAAATATGCCCCCAATCTGCAGGATGGAAAAATAAGAAATCCATCCATCATATCTTTTTCCCATATCTTTTTCGCCCGAAATAATATGTCTGCACTAATATCGAAAATTTTTAAGAAGATAATCATGTAATCGTAATTCTTGTAGTAAATATTAATTATTATTAATCGAAAAGTAAATACATAATTGTCCCCATTAAACTAAGACCTGTTTTTTTAAAAGACACTTGAACTTTGTGGGGGTCCTATTGCCCCTGTCTTCTTATGTAGAATGAATTTATCGTCCCATTACGTGCCTATGTGGTGTGTAGAGTATTGTTCACTCACTGATAGCGAGTGAGAGTCAAAACACAAAAATATATTTATTAAAGTATTTATTTAATTAGAAATGTTATTATTTCCTTTTATTTTATTTATTTTATTGTATTTTCTCCATTCTTTAATTTTTTTTTGCTAATCATCTTCCCCAAAACTCAAAAAACCAACTACATCTTCACTATCTTCTTCAACTTAGAAGATTTACTTCACTCATTTTTTTTCTTGTCTTCTATCTTCGTTTTGTTCCATTTTCTTTTTTGTCCCTTATTTTTTCAAAAATAATAATAATTGTAAACTAGCTTTCATATGATTGTATTTTTTTAAAAATAATAACATAAATTATTATGTAGTTTCTTAGCATCTAAATAAACAAATTTCATCGATTCAATAGTATTATAGTATTTTATGACCTCCATCGTAATGGAGTTTCTGCTGCATAATTGTTATATTATTGGAAAGAAGATGGTAGATTGAAGGTGATTATTGATTTTCAATTTATAATTTAATAGTAATTTTCTATTGATTTAATAATGATTTGATGATATTAATGGTGGAGATGAGATTATAATAATGGCGTGATGAAGGCTACTCCATAGGATTGGCGGCGATTGTGGCCAAGCCAAGAACTTACAATGATGGCGAATATATAAAGGGCTGCAGCGAAGAAGAGTGACGAAGAAAGAAGAAGAAAGAGAAAAAATGAAGCTAATAAAACAAGAAAAAACAAAAATGAAAATAAATATTAAAGATTAAAAATTAAAACTTAACACGTGCCAGATAATAATTGGTGTGTGATTGCAATTCCTTTTTTGCAATTGAGGTTGGCTGAAATGTGGGATATTTATAACACTTTAAAGGTACCACGCAAAGTTCAAGTGTCTTTTTGAAAAACATGTCTTAGTTTAATGGGGTAATATGTATTTTCTCTTAATACAAATAGTTGGAGCACGTGTAAGTATGAATTTTATAATAAATTAAAGAATGTAAAACTGATTCTTGGCCCTTTAAGATTAAAGACTGTAACATCACTCCTTCAATTACTTTTTACATAATTAAATGGTGAGGTCCATAAGCTATATTATTGAAATCAAGATAAAGTACAGGCCCAATCCATTAACGGGTTGGGCTTAAGAAAATCAATACAAAAGTAGTGAAAAAGACAGCAAAACCTAAAAAGGCAGTCAAACCAAAAAGGAAGAGATATCAGCTTCTCAGAATTTTCATATCGATTTCGCCGCTGTGACTTTAAATCTTATCAGTGGCCCACCATAATTGTGAAATATCAGTTGTCCCTGTCTTATATCGGCATAATCTCTCTTTGATGAAGCTCAACTTTATATGAACTTCAAAATCAAGTCGATTGTGACATTTATGTCGGCATCTTCTTAAATCAATTTGAAAAGCTATAAGATGCTAGAAAGAGCTACCGATGAGGTAGGTTTCCTTTCTTTATCCAAACTTCTATTAACTCCAAGTGATATATTTATAGAAATAAATATATTCTAAGCTCTAATGTCTTGTATAAATTGCACAATGTTCAATGATTTCACATATCCTTGCATCTTACTCGTACACTAGTAGTCAAAATGAAACTCAATCTTATCATGTTGTTATGTTATTCTTCTAATCATTATATGTGAAGTATTAACATTTTCTCGAGACTAATATTTAATGGGTCGAATTCTGTATTATCCATTCAAATATTAGATCTTTGAATTGAAAAATTAACTCAATTTTGCTTATATGAGTTATCAGGCTGCACAAATCTTTTAGAGAGATTTTATTTGTGGAGAAAGCAATGGGATCAAAAATCAAATACACTAACATCCTTCAAGTCCTTATTTTATACTATTTTTGAAACCCCTATGCTCTCACCAGGTACATGATACTGCTAACCAACAAAAATAGCTTCAAAATTTAAAAGTTGGCTACTATTATATATCAATTGTGAACTCATGCATGCTTCTTATCAATACTTGTATATTTAATTATTATTCGGTACTTTTGAACTATGAATATATAATTAGAACTCCTAGAGTTTGTGTGCTTGATTCTTATGTATGGAGTGTTACATTTTTCAGAATTTATTATCTTCTTGGATGCTATTGGGACTTTCTAACCCAATTTGTCATTACCTAAAGGAATCTCGTGTAAAAATTCCAAATTTTGGAAATACGTTGCCAAATTTAAAATTTTGAGCACACAACAAAATTGACTTATTTTATTTTGATCAGGATAACACTATCCTACCACAGAGGTAAGCTTTTCACTATGTCAGCACTGACATAGGGCTTGCACGACCAATATAGTGGATTGTGTGAAATAAGACCATTGTCATTGTGATCTATTGTATTTTGCCTCCACTTTTGAAAGAACCAAATAGATGAGGAATGCTCCAAAAGAAATCCTATATAGGAACCCAAGGCATAAGACCAATGAAGGAGAGAGATAACAACAAGAGAGGTGAAACCCAAGGAATCCCAATCCTTGTTTAATTTGTCACAGTTTTCGCCCATGGAGCCGAAAGCTCATAGTAAAGGTTCATAAATAGATTCTTAGAACCTAGGTCGTCTAGTTTTCTTAAACTAAAGGAAAAGTTAAACCCATATTTACCTACATCATATCTTGTGTATGTCCATAGTTTGCATGCATAAGGTTTCTTGCTCTGAGTTGGATGGTTAGGTAAGTGCGTAAGGTGGTTAGGCCGATAATGGCATTTAATAATTTAAGGTTTTTCTATGATATGGTTGTGTGTTGTATTGGGAAGGAAATTGATAGCAGAAGAATCTAGGGTGACTAGAGACTGTCTAGAAGGTTCCCTTTCATTAGGTTACAGTTGTGTGTTTTCCAGGTTATGTTTGTAAATATGTCTACTACTTTATAGTATCACTTGTGCAATGCATATCCGGGAAAGCATAAGAAAGAATGTCAAATGACATTATGTTGATAATCATATGCAATGAATCTGTTTACTTTACTTGTGTTTCAAGTGTTATTGATAATGTCTTGCACTGAGCCAGTGATAACCACGTCCGATCGTTGGCGAATAATAGTTGCTGGTAAAGTCCCTTAAAATAGGCCAAAAGATCTCCCACGATACTGATCTTACACCATTGTGTTCTGCAACCATCTCTTACACCATTGTGTTTTGCAACCATGTCATATGCATCTCCCTTAGATTGACATCATAGGCTATATTAGATACCTTTGGCCCCCTAGTGCTTCATTTATAGATCAGGAACCTAGAGGAACGTTCACTCCATGAATGCGGATGGTGGGGTTGGGAGAATCCGAGAGAACAGTAAGGAGGATGGATAAAACTCCCTTACCCTTCCGACGTGAAAGAAGGTATGAGCCACCATCAAAGGACTCCAATTGAAAACCTAAATTCATTTATAGGTAACACTAGATTATTTGGATGTTTTCTTCATCTTGAAAACTCGTTGTAACGGCCTAGACAATTAGTGATATTGTCCACTTTGGGTCTAGGCTCGAACGAATTTAAAATGTGTCAATAATTGGTAAGTCATGCTCACTTCTCTATCCAACATCTCTCGCCGATATTGGACTTATAATATTAAATAGAGTTTCTGAATACACCCCATCTATGGACTCAACGTCATCGATGAGATTTTCCTCACCATACGAGATTCACCTAGACTCAGCTAAGGTTGAACTCTAGCCTACATAAGCAAAGCTAAAACATGAGTGACTCTACTACCAATTGTAACAGCCCAACCCATAATGATATTGTCCACTTTGGGTAAAAGCCTGCATGGCTTTAAAACGCGTCACTAATTGGTAACGTCTGCATACCTATATATCCAAAGTCCCTCTTATATATTTTACCGATGTGAGACTTATAATATTAAGTTGAGCTGTCACATACACCCCTCTATGAACTTAAAATTTTCATTAAGGTTTGCCTCACCATACAAAATTTTCCTAGACTCAACAATGAGTTTTGCCCGCCTTACCAAGATTTGCCTAAATTCAATCGGACTTTGACTCATATCAACAATGCTAGCTGACACATGAGTGGCTCTGAAACCAAGTTTGTTATGACCTAAGTCTATTCCCCAATCTAGAAATGGTACCTAAGACCATGAATGACCCTGGGATACCCCTTGACTTAACAAATCAGACATATCATAAAAACAATAGCAAAGTTGAAACATATGCTTAATAAATAATTCAAAACTTTGTGATACTACATTACTAGTCTGAATAAAGTCTCTATTACTTTAGAATGAAAATATAAGTCTTCCAGGACATGGCATTAAGCTACCTTAAAACAAAAACAACATAAAGAAAAAACTTGGCAATCTAAAACAATGGAGTCCCCAAATGAGAAGGGCTCACCAAAAGCTATTTGAGAGTGATGACACACTCGCCACAAATATGAGTGTGAATATTAGAATCTACATCATAAAAGGATGCAACACTGAGAAATGTATGTGTTAGTATGTGGAATGTACTGTGTAAGTAAGGGAGGACACTAGCCAAATCATTTAAAGAATCATGAACAGGATAGTGAAAAAAGATTTCCAAGCTATACATATGATCTTGGAAATCTTATTTCACTATATTGTTCATAATTATTTAAATGATTTAGCCAGTATATTTCCTTACTTACTCAGTACATTCCACGTATTGACACATATAATTCTCTGTGCGCGCGGTATATATTTATGATGTAAATTATGATGTTCTCACTTAAATTCATGGCTAGTAAGGTTGCAACACTCTGAGTTAGCATTTGGTGAGCCCTTCTCATTTAGAGACTCCATTGTTTTTGAATCTCAACTATTTTACTTGTGTTGTCTTTGTTTTGAGGTAGTTGGTGGCCATCGCTCGGTAGACTAATATTTTCATGTTGAATTAGTAGATGTTTTATTCAGACTTTAGTAATGTAGTCTCATGTAATTTATTGGATACTTTATTAAGTATATGTTTTAGTTTCCGCAATAGTGCATGTGATATGTCTAATATGTTAAGGGATAGACCGAGAGCATTCATGGTATGAGGTATTGTGTCTTAACTAGGGTATAGACTAGAGTCATAATAAACTTGGTATTAGAGCCACTTTTGTGTTAGCCTTGTTGATGTAGGCCAAAGTTGAACTAAGTTTAGGAAACTCCCAGTAAGACGGGGTAAATCTCAGTTCAAAGTCTAGGTAAATCACATACGATGTGGCAAAAACTCAGCGAGGATGGTGATTCCATAGAGGGGTGTATGTGACACCCTAACTTAATATTATAAGTCTCACATCGAAAAAACAAATGAGAGATGTTGTTGGCTATATAAGTAAGTGTTACTTACCAATTAGTGACAAATTTTAAATCTGTGTTGGCCTGGACTCAAAGAAGATAATTTCACTAGAGGGCTTGACCATTACACTAGTTCCAAACAAAATCACATCCGCCAGATTTTTTCCAACCTTTCCTAGCTAGTTATGCTGATAAATCTCTCATTGGAGCAGTCTAGTCCCTCAATTATGTCCATTAAATAACCTGCAACATGAGAAGTATGAATTATAAGTCTCAAATCATACTAAAATGTGTGCAATACAGAAATCAAATATTTAGATCAGATTGGAGGTTGCTGAATTCCACCCCGTTCCCCACTATAGTGCGCATGTAGGTGTTATTGTGGTGGGGTGCACCATAGTGCATGACCTATAGCGGGAAGATGGAAGGGGGTATAGCAACAACCTATCATCTATAGTGGCCTCCCACCATAGCGCGATGCAAGGGCTCCATAACGGACTTCATCATCCAAGAATGTGAAGAGGCGCATCAATGACGTCCCTTAGCCCAAAAATCCATTTTCATTAAAAATTCTACATATCAGTGTTCCTAAAGTATCCCACTATCTATATATGAAACAATCTAGGCATTTCAACTCCTAAATAATGATCGAATCTCACTTTTCTACCAAGAAAAGCCCTCCTACTTTCCCCACCATTTTGGAACAAATCTCGCCCCTATTTATTGTGATCCTTATGCCCAGATTTCTCTAGTGGCATTGTAAATATAAGTCTAAACCCCATATTTCAACAATTTTAAATGATTAAATACAATATTCTTAATTTTTTCATATCAACCAAACTCTATTCTAGTCTATCGTTTACTTTTATGCAATATCCCTTATGCATAAAACAAAGAAAAGAGTAGAGGGAATGATAATTACCTTAGTTTCAACGTTTTGATTGGATTTAAAGTTGAGTTGGACTAAGGTATCAGTTTGCATGTGATTATGTGGGACAAAATTATCTGGGTGTGGATTGAGAGTTTGGGCTATGTTATACTTGTGATTCTGATTATAGGTTAGTTATTTTAGTAAGTTGTGGTTACAAGGTCAGGTTGATTAAAAGGGTACAGTGCATAGTTTACATGTTGGGATTATTTATGGTTGTTTTGTGTTTAGTATTTATCTGATAAGGGGGATTGGGTTAAGAACCACGATGGCGGCATAAGAACTTGAGGGGGATTAGCAGGTTGGTTAACAGAGTTGGAAGTGGTCAGGGTGTTCCTTACTAAGGAGTTGTTTTAAATCAAGTTAAGGGTATTTTCATATTTAAACAGGACGTAGATTATGTTTTATGAATTTCTACATTACCCTTTTTAAAATTAGATGGTCAGGGTTCTTCTATCTATGTTTTAGAGTAGGTGCCTACATGTTCCGGGGGGTTTGACCGTGACACAAATAGCGCCAACAATATTATTTTTCTTCTAAAAGATCTAACACTACATATCTGATTCAATTAATTGAGTTCTTTTTATCTTCATTAATATTTTCTGTCTTCTCAACTGAATTATCTATATAAACCTTGATATTTAATCTCTCAAACCACATTTCTTCTTAAATATTATTCTTTTATTCCTCTTGCAATAGATTTTGTTTCTATTGGATCTTTTTATAAATATAGTTTCTAATCTCTATCGTCATCTATTCATAGATTATTCATATGAAATGAATACTTGTTAAGACCTAGTTTCTCATATGCCATCTATTTTACCAACTAACAGTGTTGTATATTTCCTTCTAACTAAGGTTATTTTATGAGTAATGGTTTTTTCATATATGTGTGCATGGATCGTTTGAATAACCTTTTTAAAAAGGGTTATAAGATTTTTTTTCTTTTTTTAAAGAAGTTCATTTATCAAAAAAGAAAACAAAATAGATTGTCTTGATGGATTTTATTGTGGATAAATATCACTATTTGAAGGCAACATTCACTATTTGAGCACTATAAATTGTTGCAGTTGATGGCATACGATAAACTGCAAGTGATTGTGTCACGACCTGGGGTTACACACTAGACGTAACATGACGTAGTTAGCCCTGAAGGGGTCGCATACAAGCCCTTTGCATAATCATACACATAATGTCATAAGAAATAACGCGAAAAATTAAATCTTTTTAAACAGAATTCATACTTCAAATATCATCAATAAAGAGTTGTGAAATACTATACTTGTCTCAATAAAACCATCTAAACGTAAGAGTACGAAATTAGGGACTCAACCCTTTTACATCAATGGAAGTCATAAGAAAATAAAGTACGCCAAAAACTAGAACTGAAAAAACAATCTGGTTCTCAAAGTGGAGGACACACCAAAACTTAGGGAATAGTTGACCCAACCTTTACTTTGAAGAAAGAAGAAATGATTCAACGTCCGGAACCTACACTCATAGTATGTATAAAAGAAGGGGTTAGCACAAATATATAGCAAGTATGGAAACATGCAATAAAACATTTAAACATGCTAAGTAGGACATTTTTAGTTGAAGTATGCATTTATCAAGTTTGTAAAGCCAGTACTTTGAAAACGTAGAAGATAAGCTATAGTAACAATACACCCCCAACATAATAATATCAATACCTTAACAACCTCTAAGAACACCCTCGTGCAATGTATGGTTAGCATCCCATAATATCAACCTTACAAGACTTTTGGGCAGATTCCAATATCCGACCCATCTCTTTATGTCGATTCCCGGGGTTGTCGGACTAAGCATTCCTTGAACCCACATATTTATTACATTAATTTTCAAGCTTACCTTACTCCATAATCATGATTTAGGAATTTTAAGAGTACATGAAATAAACATAATGAAAGTCATCTATTCATATCTTATGAGACCATAAGGAAACCATAATACGACATCTAGTAAGTCCTCCTTGTGCAAAGTAATAGTGAAGTCTCATACCCTCACTCCTACCAAGTAAGCCCATTAAGAAGTCATATTAAAATTTCTATCATATTCATTATCTTATTATTATTTTTATTATAAGGGAATATTAGCAATAACCGACATAGACCATGTGAGCCTACATGGAATTTGGTGTCATATAACCCCACACCGAAAGAAGAGGTTCTTACATGACAAAGGTAGAACTAATCATATTTAGCTTCTAAGTGGATCCACTAGCTAAGCCCTATGTTTGGCACATAGTTATGGGATAGGGAGATTACTACTAGAAACCCAACCTATTGCATTAGCGGAGGAGCTTCCATCTCATGAGTACTATAGATAACCCAACCTACTGCATTAGGGGAGGGGCCTTTTCCTCATTGTCCATATCCACTCGATACTAAGCATTTCTTCCCAATTATACATAATTAGCACGGAATGTATCTACATGTGTGGAGGCATACTTTACCCTTAATTCAATTCAACTTACTAAATAGCTCATAGATTCATTTATGTGAGAACTACCTTTCACCTGAGAATCATCATTTTATATACACTATCATCAACATGAATAAGCAAGGTTTCATAACAAATTTAACATAACCACAATACACAATCGTAATCGCATTACATCAATAACTTCATTAAAATTCATGAAATAGGGGTCATGGGGTAGTTCATGGTTTCATGGGGAGTTTTACAATAAAATCACCATTAAAACGTCAAACCATTCATAATATACATCAAATAACAAAATGAAAATGTTTTTAGAAAGAACCCATGGCTAGAATGAAAACCCTATTTTGAATCTTAAACCCATTTTTTCAAAAATTAGAGTAGAAGAGCTTCATGGAGGAAAGTATTCCATAAATCAAGGTTCCCATAACTTTAGTTAAAGCTTTCCCACGAAATTGGTGTGAAAATTTGAAGCTTCAACCTTGGTATTCTTCAATGGAGGAACTCTAGAGAGAGAAATATTGGAGAAGAGAGGACTTGATTTTTAGAAGTGGGTGTTTGTGAAAGTGATTTATTTTGGGTGTATTTTAATATGAAATATCTTATATAATTATTTAGAAATAATATAAAATATAACCACTTCTTAAATTAACTTAAAATATATATTTACAAAAATGCCCATTGCCCACAAAGACTTGCCAAATAAAACTATATATTTACAAAAATGCCCATTGCCCACAAAGACATGCCAAATAAAACTAAGGCAAAGTCCAAGGAAGCATTTAAGGTCCTTGAATTGATGTACCTTCCTTGAACCCTCTTTTGAAAATATACTTATTCAGAATTGGCTAAGGCATTGGTTCAAGGAATCTTCTAAGGAGGTGAATCCATTCGCCTTCCTTGAACCCTCCCTTAAATATATACTTAGCCAAATTTGGCTAAGGCATTGGTTCAATGAAGCTTCTAAGGGAGGTGAATCCTTTCGCCTTCCTTGAACCCTCTCTTAAAAATATACTTAGTCAAAATTGGCTAAGGCATTGGTTCAAGGAAGTTTCTAAGGGAGGTGAATCCTTTCGCCTTCCTTGAACCATCCCTTAAAAATATACTTAGATCACCAATTTATACATAAACTTGTAAAGTTCATACATTAGGCTCTAGTTTCACCTATAAATTTTCCCGGTGTTACATTATCTCCACTTGGGAACATTCGTTCTCAAATGACACTTTACATACCTTACGGAATTTGAATACTTAAGACTAGAAACCCAACAAGCATGAAATATAAAAGTAATACACCACATAAGTAGGGAACTTCAACTATATCTCAACATAATCAATGCAATAGAAAGGGAGTAGGAACTACATCTATTATCCAAACATAAATGAAATTCAACATTTCTTATGTTCATAGGAGGAACTACCTTATCCAACAAAAGCATACTTAACAGAACAAGGTTAATATGCCATCTCGTAAAACATAGTAAAGCATGTTCACTAATTCTTCTGATGAAGTCAAATATGCAACCTCATACTAAATTGCACAACAACATGAGGAACATATAAATCAGGAAATCTCAATTTATACTAAACATGATTCCTTAAAAGAATTTGCAAATATCATAAGGAAAATCATGGAGAAACTCGTACAACACACATGACTCCCAAAACACTAAAACTTAAAGAGGAACTATTTACCTCAAGCTTGAATAGGAGTAGAAGGAAAAAGATAAGGATAACGGGATTTCATATCGGCCTCGGCCTCCCAAGTAGCACCCTCAACTAAGTGATTCCTCCATAAGACTTTAACGAAAACTACCTCTTTGTTCCTTAACTATTTAACTTTTCGGCCTAAAATCTGCACCGAAACTCCTTCATAAGAGAGATTTTCATCAACTCCTAAACCTTCTAAGAGAAGGATGGATACCGAATCACCAATACACTTCTTGATCATTGAAACATGAAATGCTGAGTGAACCAGAGCCAACTCATTGGGTAAGTCTAATTCATATGTAACCTTCCCTACACGTGTCAAGATTTGTTATGGCCCCACATTTGGAGGACTAAGTTTCCCCTTCTTGTCAAACCTCATCACACCCTTCATAGGTTAGATTTTTAAGTAGACACAATCACCAACCTCAAATTCAAGATCCCTTATTTTACTGTCGGTATAGGACTTTTGCCGACTTTGAGCCGTTTACAACCTCTCGCTAATGAGTCGAACTTTCTCTATGGAATCATAGACTAGATCGGGACCAATAAGAGCAAACTCACCCACTTCAAACCAACCCATCGGAGATCTACACCCGCTACCATAAAGTTCTTCAAACGGAGCCATATCAATGATTTAGTGGTAACTATTGTTGTAGGCGAATTCAATCAAGGGAAGTTGATCGTCCCAATTCCCCTTGAAATAAATCACACACACCCTCAACATATATTCTAAAGTCTGAATAGTCCTTTTTGCTTGACCATCCGTTTGATGGTGGAAAGCGGTACTAAGTTTAACATTGGTACCAATCCCTCCCTAGAATGCTTTCCTAAAATGGGAAGTAAACTGAGTACCTCGATCTGATATGATGGAAAAAGGAACACCATGTAACTTTACCATTTCTTTGATGTATAATTTAGCATAGTCCTCTGCCAAGAATGAAATCTTGACGGGAAGGAAATAGGTTGATTTTTCATCCTGTTAACAATGACCCAAATAGAATCGTGTCGCCTTCGAGTATGAGGCAACCTCACACCGAAGTCCATATTCACCTCCTCCCACTTCCAAGTGGGAAGATCTATATCTTGTAACAAACCTTCTGGTTTTTGGTATTCTGCTTTGACTTGTTGACAATTCAGACATTTAGCCACAAAGCCCGCTATATCCTTTTTCATTCATTCCAACAATAGAATTCCCTTAGATCACGCTACATATTGGTGGCTCCCATATAAAAAGAATATCGCGAATCATGAGCCTCTTCTAGAATCTTCTCTCTCGAGCCATCAACATGCAGAACACACAACCTACCGTGGTACCTAAGCACCCCAGATCCCCCTTAGCAGAAAGCCTCAACGGACTTGCTGAGAATCGAATCTTTCAACTCCATTAGAATAGGGTCAAGATGTTGTTTTGACTTCACATCAACTACCACGGATAATTTGGAACTATGGTGAACTAAGAATCCACCCTTCGAGGAATCTACCAGTTGGATACCTAAAGAAGCTAACCTATGCACATCGCGAACTAAGTCCTTCTTCTCATCTTCTACATGAGCCACACCACCCATAGGCATTCGACTTAAGGCATCGGCAACTACATTAGCTTTGTCGGGGTGGTAAAGAGAACTCATATCATAATATTTTAAAAGTTCCAACCACCTTCTTTGTCAGAGATTCAATCTTTATGGCTAAACACATTGCAGAATATTTTGGAGTGAACACATCAACATGGACCCCATATAAGTAGTGCCTCCAAATTTTCAAGGCAAAAACTACTGCCGCCAACTCTAGGTCATGGGTTGGTTAGTTCTTTTCATGCACCTTTAGTTGCCTCGAACCATAAGTAATTACCTTGTCATGTTGCATAAACACATATCCCAAACCCACTCGAGAAACGTCACAATAAATTACAAATCCATCCATACCTTCAGGTAAGGTCAACACTGAAGCGGTGGTGAGTCTATTTTTCAACTCTTGGATACTCTTATAAGAAGCCTCTGACCACTCAAATTTGGATTTCTTTTGAGTCAATGTTGTTAATGGAGAAGCAAGAGATCAGAATCCTTCCACAAATCTTCTATAATGACCGTCCAAGCCTAAAAAGCTTCGTATATCAGTGGGACTCAGAGGTCTAGGCCAATTCTTAACCGCATCGATATTCTTAGAATCAACCTCTTTGCCCAGGCTTGACACTATATGACCGAGGAAAGCAACCGACCTTAGCCAAAACTTGCACTTGCTAAACATAGCATACAACTTTTGGTCTTTAAGAACTTGCAAGACTATCATCAAATTCTCCATGTGATCACCCTCACTCTTAGAATATATCAAAATATCGTCAATAAATACGATCACAAATGAATCAAGGTATTGCCTGAGCACCCCATTCTTAAGATTCATAAAAGCTGCCGGAGCATTTGTTAGACCAAAAGACATAACTAAGAATCCAAAGTAACCATACCTGGTTCGAAAGGTTGTTTTAGGAATATCAACATCCCTCACCCTAATTTGGTGATAGCCCAAAGGTAAGTCATATTCGAGAAATAACTCGCCCCTTGAAGTTGGTCAAATAAGTCATTAATTCTAAGGAGTGGGTATTTATTCTTTACAATTACCTTGTTTAGATGGCGGTAATCAATGCACATCCTAAGGGACCGATCCTTCTTTTTCACAAATAGTACTGGGGCACCCTATGGAGATATGCTAGCTTGAATAAAACATGTGTCTAACAAATCCTTGAGTTGAGTTTTTAACTCTTTCAATTCGATCGGGCCATCCAATAAGGAGAAATAGATATGGTTTTTGTATTTTGTATAATATCAATGCCAAAGTTTATTTCCCATTTTGGAAAAACTCCGGGCAAGTCATCAGGAAAAACCTCATGAAACTCCCTCACTATCGGGACCGACTCTAATGAAGGAGTATTGGAATTAATGTTATTAACCCTTACAATATGGTAAATACAACCCTTATAAATCATTTTACAGGCCTTTAGACAAGAAATGAATCGCCCTCTAGGAATTGAATTTCCCCCTTTCCATTCAAAAATGGGCTCATCAAGAAACTGAAACTTTACTACCTGAGTCCTACAATCAATAGAAGCAAAACAAGAATGCAACCAATCCATCCTCAAAATGACATCAAAATCCAACATATCTAACTCTACCAAATCAACCCGAGTGACTTTATGAGGCAAAGAAACAGTGCAATTTCTATACACTCTTTTTGCGACAACTGAGTCACCAACTGGGTTGACACTGAAAAAGGTTCTATTAGAGTTTCAGGTAGTACATCAAATTTCGTAGCTACCAAAAATGTAACAAAAGATAAAGTAGCATCGGGGTCTAACAATGCATAAATATCAATGGAGAATACTTGTAACATACCAGGAACAACATCTGGGGATCCCTCTTGATCACTTCGTGATTGGAGAGCATAAAAGTGAATCTTCTTCAGAGCATCCGAATTAGAACCACTTAAGGGGCTTGATTACCCTCTTTTCATTTGGCCGAACGAGTCGGGCAATCTTTCAGTTTCCTTTCTACATCAATAGCACACACCCATACCGAACAGACATTTACCTTCATGTTTCTTGCCACATTTTGCACATGTAGGCCTCTCGACATAAGAACCACCTCCACTACCACCCTATGGTTTGATAGTAGTGTGAAAAACTTATAGTATTTGCTAAAGCTCCATGCCGTCCTCAACAACTTACTCACTATTCTTTCAAGATCTTATAAGCTCAAGGAAGCCTTTAAGATTTGGGATCGCTAATAGAATGCTTGGACAAGACTTAGAAAGACCAGAAGAGGGAACTTTGAAGAAAGCTTGTATATTGCTTTGGAGAATGTTTTACAAGTTGAGTAATGCCTTGCAAATGAACGGCACCTCTATTTATATTACCACATAAGGACTAAAGTGCAATTAATATTTATTTTGCAAGTCCCTAAGATATTTACACATTGGTCTCCATTCTAGACAATTCTACATATTCTAGGATATTCTAAAGCATCCTTGAAATATCTAAGGTGTTGTAGAATTCTCCACAAGCCTCTCCTTAATTCTAGATCCTTCCGCCCCTATTCGGATGTGAAATCAGCTTGTCAAAGTGGTGGGACGTCACACGCTCCCCTACCTGATGATGCGACGATCGCGGCGTATTGCTGCAAAACTCTCAGATTTGGTCTTTAAACTGCCACAAGTCTTCGTACTTCTCCCATGTGGCCTCTTCCGGAATTTTTCCCTTCCAATGTACAAGGAACATGGCATTGGCTTGTTGGCCTTGATTCCGTTTATCTTGATAATCTATCATAGTTTCAATCTCTCGGTCGTGCGAGACGGTCACTGTTATGGGTGCCCGTGGTAATCAGTTCCGGCTAGGATCCTCTTTGTTCTCGTGGTACGGCTTGAGGACGCTTGGCTGAAACACCGGATGGATCTTGAAGTGTAGAGGTATCTCTAACTTGTACGAGATCTTTCCCACCTTGGCAACGATTTTAAACGGACCCTCCTATTTATGCACTAAGTTTTGATGGATGCCCCTTAGTGCTTTAAAGTGTCTTGGGTTGAATTTCAGCAAGACCATGTCGCCTTCTTTATAATCTGTTGGACGTCGCTTGCTGTCGGGAACTTCTTCATCTTCTTGGCTGCCTTGTCCAAGTAGGACTTAGCAGTGTCAAGTTGTCCCTCCCATCCCTTAGCAAGATAATAGGCTCCCAAAGTCTTTCCTTCGGAAGAAGCCGGTAACGAATGCAGAGTTTGTGACTACTGGTTTGTCGCCAATTGAAAAAGTGTGTGCCTGGTGGACTCGCTCCTTTGCAAATTATATGAAAACTGCGCCATATATAGGAGTGTGGCCCAATCCTTTTGGTGCGCACTGACATAGTATCTTAGGCAGAACTCTAGCAGGGCATTTACGCGTTCTGTTTGGCCATCAGTCTGCGGGTGGAAACTTGTAAAGAAGTGAAGTTTCATGCCAAGTATGTCGAACAACTCCCTCCAAAAGTTCTTGGTGAACAGGGGGTCTCGGTCGCTAATGATATGTCTTGGAAGCCCTCAATACTTCACTACGTTCTTGAAGAACAATTGAGCAACCTCTTTTGTGGTGCAACCGGCTGTGGCAGGCATGAAGGTAGCATACTTTGAAAATCTGTCCACCACGACCATTTAAATACAAAATCCATCGAATTTAGGCAGGTTAATGATGAAGTCCATAGTCACTCTCTCCCATGGGCGTTCCACTACGAGTAGTGGATCCAGTAGTACTCCTGGATTCCTTTGCTTCATTTTGTCTTGCTAGCACACAAGACAAGTTTAGCACTCAATGTCGTCCTGCATGTGTAGCCAAAAATATATAGCCTCGATCAACACCCTTGTACGTCGCTGCCCCATATGCCCAGCCCATGGTGTGTCGTGGCTTTCTTTTATAATTCACCGCCTTATTGATCCAAACTTTTGTACATAGACCCTCCGAACGTTAGTGAGCAAGAGGCCTTCTTCCACCCAAAAGCGCCTAGTCTTGCCTTGGGCATCCAACTCCATTAAATTCTTGTCCTCCCGATCGTGTTACATGCCATCCTAGATTGCATTTTGGATGTCACGATGAGCTGTATTAATGGCAGCAAGCTCGGCCTTCCTGATTAGTGCGTCGGCCACAACATTGCCTAGCCCCGGCTTATACTCCAAGAGTAGTCAAACTCTGATTGAAAGTCTTGCCACCTAGCTTGCTTTGGGGTGATCTTCTTTTGTGACTGGAAGTAGCTAGTGGTCACGTAGTTGGTCTTGAACAAGAAATTGGAGCTTAATAAGTAGTGTATCCACGTGCGTAGACAATGTACGATGGCCGTCATTTCCTTTTCTTGCACCGTGTACCGCCGTTCGGTCTCGTTTAGCTTGCAGCTCTCGAATGATATTGGGTGTCTATCTTACATTAAGACTCCCCCAATGGATAAGTCTGATGCATCCGCATGTACTTCGAAGGTCTTGGAATAGTCGGACAGCGTTAAGACCGGATCTTCTGTCACTACAACCTTGAGACCTTTGAACGGTCTTTGTCACTCCTCGCTCCAAACCCACAACTTATTCTTCTTTAACAACTTGGTCAGCGGAGCTGTTTTAGCGGAGTAGCCACTATTAAACCTGCGATAGTAGTTCGCAAGTCCAAGGACAGATCGCAGCTCGCTCACCTTTGTGGGTGCCTCCCACTCTTGGATCGCCTGAATCTTTGTCTAGTCCATCTGTAATTTGCCTTGGTTAATGATATGTCCTAAGAAGTGTACCTCGTGATGGGATAACTCGCACTTCTCCCGTTTGAAATAGAGTTGGTTCTCCTGTAAGACTCCACGTGTTCTTTCAAGGTGTTGCTACAAATAACTGTCATCCAAGTACCACTATGAACTTGTCCAACTAGGGATAAAATATCTTGTTCATCAGTGTGCAAAAGGCTGTGGGTGTGTTGGTCAAGCCAAAAGGCATCACCTACCACTCGTAATCTCTATATATCATCACGCACGCCATCTTTGGCTCATCCCCTTCTGCGATGCGCACTTGGTAGTAGCCTTTCTAGAGATCCATCTTGGTAAAGTACTTGGCCTGCCCAAGTCTATCAAATAAATCTACGATGAGTAGGGTAGGGTTTTTTGCTTAATTGTTACCTTATTAAGCCTCCGATAGTCAATGCATAAGCGCAATGACGTATCTTTCTTTTTCGGGAACAGAACAGGTGCTCCATAAGATGCTTTGGATGGACGGATGTAACCGGCCTCAAGAAACTCCTTCAATTGCTTCTTTATCTCCTCTAACTCGGGTGGAGACATACAGTAAGGTGCATGTGCGGGTGGCTTGGCTCTAACCTCCAGCTCTATCTTATGGTCAACCTCGCGCCTTGGAGGTAGATTCTTTGGCAGCTCATCCGCATCATGTCCTTTTTTTCTTCAAGGACCTTCTCTATGATCGGTGACAAGGACTCTTTTATCACCATTGTCATCTCACAAACTTGCAATGGTGGCTAGAAACGTCGGTTCTCCTTTCTTTAGGCCCTTCACACTCTGCAAGGCTGATAAGTGGGTGTGTCATTTTTTCTTCAGCACCTTGACTAGAGGTACCATGCATGACCCTTCTTGCGCCATGACCATGAGTCGTTCGAGGTAGGGTCGATCATCGTGTGGCAGCACTGGAAGAACTCTTACCCAAGAATGATGTCAAATATATCTAGAGGAGTGACAGTAAAGTTTGTCTTACGTTGCCATTTCCCCAACATGATACTTACTCCTTGGGCGACCCCTCACACAAGAGTCGGTGGGGCGTTAACCATCTTGAGGCGGGTGTTGCTTGGAATGTAGCTCAGCCCTAACCTATCTACTACCGTCTTGGTCATGATGTTTGCTTCGTCCTCGGAGTCTACCATGGCACGAGCTAGTCATCCATTAAGGAAGATATCTACATACTGCGTGCTAAAGTCTCCCCACTTCTCAGTCTTCTTGGCAATCGTACCGTATAGTCCCACTGTGCCCAACTGTGTCGTACCCGCGTCCTGCCCTTGCGCTTGTGTGTCCTTCTCCTTCCGTTCACGTAGGATGGCACCAAGGTTCTTCATCTCAGGGCATCTTTCTTAGTCGTGCGTTCCAACGCATATGTAGCAGCCATTTTCTTTGTTGGTCTGCGCCCGTTTCTCTGTGTAGTTCTGACTCACTAACCGCTTGTTGTTCGTCTTGTGGGGTTGTGCTGCTTGGGGTTTGCCTGCTGCTTCTTTCCTCGGCCACGATCTCCCCCACCTTTGGCATGACTACTCCTTGCATCCCTTCCCTTTGCCTTGTCATGTCGTTCATGCATAAAGTCCGTCAAGGTCTCAACTTGTGTGATGGCTTCTTCTATGGTCTTGACCAGTCGCCGCTCCAACTCCGTCTTGGCCCAATTCTGTAGCTCGTCCATGAAGTGGAGCAACATATCCTCGTCTGTGAGGTTGGGAATTTGAAGTGTTAGAGTTGTGAACTCCTTTACGTACGCCTGAATGTTTCCCATTTGCTTCAATTCCTGGAACTTGCGCTTAACATCGTACATGATGTTGTTAGGGAAGAAGGCTTTCTTGAATTCCTCACGGAATTTCTCTCACGTGTTGATGGTGCACGTCCCCTTCCCAGTCTCAGCTTCTTTGCACCTCCTCCATAGCATCGCCATCTCGGACAGATACAACACAAAAGTGTTGATCTTATTTTTGTCACTCTTCCACGGCTACACTTGAAGTAATTCTCTAAGTGCCATAAAAAAAATTCCACCTCTTGAGTGTCACAGACGCCTTTGAATATGGGTGGCTTGGGAGTCTCGACCCTGGACTCCCTATAATTGTCGGATGACGTAGATCCTCCAGTCTCCGCGCCTTCCTTGATATTTTTCACTACGGCCTTCAAGTTTCGAGACTTTATGAGCCGACACTCCAAGGAAGTGATGGCCTCTTTCATCTCGAACTCGGCCTGCTGGCGACCCTCTAGAAATGGTACCTAAGACCATGAATGATCCTGGGATACCCCTTGACTTAACAAATCAGACATATCATAAAAGTAATAGCAAAATTGAAACATATGCGTAATAAATAATTCAAAACTTTGTGATACTACATTACTAGTCTGAACAAAGTCTTTATTATTTTAGAATGAGAATATAAGTCTTCCAGGACATGGCATTAAGCTACCTTAAAACAAAAACAACATAAAGAAAAAACTTGGCAATCTAAAACAATGGAGTCCCCAAATGAGAAGGGCTCACCAAAAGCTATTTGAGAGTGATGACACCTCACTCGCCACAAATATGAGTGTCAATATTAGAATCTACATCATAAAAGGATGCAACACTGAGAAATGTATGTGTTAGTATGTGGAATGTACTGTGTAAGTACGGGAGGACACTAGCCAAATCATTGAAAGAATCATGAACAGGATAGTGAAAAAAGATTTCCAAGCTATACATATGATCTTGGAAATCTTATTTCACTATATTGTTCATAATTATTTAAATGATTTAGCTAGTATTCCTTACTTACTCAGTACATTCCACGTATTGACACATATAATTCTCTGTGCGCGTTGTATATATTTATGATGTAAATTATGATGTTCTCACTTAAATTCATGGCTAGTAAGGTTGCAACACTCTCAGTTAGCATTTGGTGAGCCCTTCTCATTTAGAGACTCCATTGTTTTTGAATCTCAACTATTTTACTTGTGTTGTCTTTGTTTTGAGGTAGTTGGTGGCCATCGCCCGGTAGACTAATATTTTCATGTTGAATTAGTAGATGTTTTATTCAGACTTTAGTAATGTAGTCTCATGTAATTTATTGGATACTTTATTAAATATATGTTTTAGGTTCCGTAATAGTGCATGTGATATGTCTAATATGTTAAGGGATAGACCGAGAGCATTCATGGTCTGAGGTATTGTGTCTTAACTAGGGTATAGACTAGAGTCATAATAAACTTGGTATTAGAGCCACTTTTGTGTTAGCCTTGTTGATGTAGGCCAAAGTTGAACTAAGTTTAGGAAACTCCCAGTAAGACGGGGTAAATCTCGGTTCAAAGTCTAGGTAAATCACATACGATGTGGCAAAAACTCAGCGAGGATGGTGATTCCATAGAGGGGTGTATGTGACACCCTAACTTAATATTATAAGTCTCACATCAAAAAAACAGATGAGAGATGTTGTTGGGTATATAAGTAAGTGTTACTTACCAATTAGTGACAAATTTTAAATCTGTGTTGTCCTGGACTCAAAGAAGATAATTTCACTAGAGGGCTCAACCATTACACTAGTTCCAAACAAAATCACATCCGGCAGATTTTGTCCAACCTTTCCTTGCTAGTTATGATGATAAATCTCTCATTGGAGCAGTCTAGTCCCTCAATTATGTCCATTAAATAACCTGCAACATGAGAAGTTTGAATTATAAGTCTCAAATCATACTAAAATGTGTGTAATACAGAAATCAAATATTTAGATCAGATTGGAGGTTGCTGAATTCCACCCCGTTCCCCTCTATAGTGCTCATGTAGGTGTTATTGTGGTGGGGTGCACCATAGTGCATGACCTATAGCGGGAAGATGGAAGGGGGCATAGCAACAACCGATCATCTATAGTGGCCTCCCACCATAGCGCGATGCAAGGGCGCCATAATGGCCATCATCATCCAAGAATGTGAAGAGGCGCATCAATGACATCCCTTAGCCCAAAAATCCATTTTTCATTAAAAATTCTACATATCAGTGTTGCTAAAGTATCCCACTATCTATATATGAATCACTCTAGGCATTTCAACTCCTAAATAATGATCGAATCTCACTTTTCTACCAACAAAATACGTCCTACTTTCCCCACCATTTTGGAACAAATCTCGCCCCTATTTATTGTGATCCTTATGCCCAGATTTCTCTAGTGGCATTGTAAATATAAGTCTAAACCCCATATTTCAACAATTTTAAATGATTAAATACAATATTCTTAATTTTTTCATATCAACCCAAACTCTATTCTAGTCTATCGTTTACTTTTATGCAATATCTCTTATGCATAAAACAAAGAAAAGAGTAGAAGGAATGATAATTACCTTAGTTTCGACGTTCTGATTGGATTTAAAGGTGAGTTGGACTAAGGTATCAGTTTGCATGTGATTATGTGGGACAAACTTATCTGGGTGTGGATTGAGAGTTTGGGCTATGTTATACTTGTGATTCTGATTATAGGTTATTTATTTTAGTAAGTTGTGGTTACTAGGTCAGGTTGATTAAAGGGGTATGGTGCATATTTTACATGTTGGGATTATTTATGGTTGTTTTGTGTTTAGTATTTATCTGATAAGGGGGATTGGGTTAAGAACCACGGTGGTGGCATGAGAACTTGAGGGGGATTAGCAGGTTGGTTAACAGAGTTGGAAGTGGTCAGGGTGTTCCTTACTAAGGACTTGTTTTAAATCAAGTTAAGGGTGTTTTCATATTTAAACAGGACGTAGATTATGTTTTATGAATTTCTACATTACCCTTTTTAAAATTAGATGGTCAGGGTTCTTCTATCTAGGTTTTAGAGTAGGTGCCTACATGTCCCGGGGGGTTTGACCGTGACACAAATAGGGCCAACAATATTATTTTTCTTCTAAAAGATCTAACACTATATATCTGATTCAATTAATTGAGTTCTTTTTATCTTCGTTAATATTTTCTCTCTTCTAAACTGAATTATCTATATAAACCTTGATATTTAATCTCTCAAACCACATTTCTTCTTAAATATTATTCTATTATTCCTCTTGAAATAGATTTTGTTTCTATTGGATCTTTTTATAAATATAGTTTCTAATCTCTATCGTCATCTATACATAGATTATTCATATGAAATGAATACTTGTTAAGATCTAGTTTCTCATATGCCATCTATTTTACCAATTAACAGTGTTGTATATTTCCTTCTAACTAAGGTTACTTTATGAGTAATGGTTTTTTCATAAATGTGTGCATGGATCGTTTGAATAACCTTTTTAAAAAGGGTTATAAGATTTTTTTTCTTTTTTTAAATAAGTTCATTTATCAAAAACAAAAACAAAATAGATTGTCTTGATGGATTTTATTGTGGATAAATATCACTATTTGAAGGCAACATTCACTATTTGAGCACTATAAATTGTTGCAATTGATGGCATACGATAAACTGCAAGTGATTGTGTCACGACCTGGGGTTACACACTAGACGTAACATGACGTAGTTAGCCCCGAAGGGGTCTCATACAAGCCCTTTGCATAATCATACACATAATGTCATAAGAAATAATGCGGAAAATTAAATCTTTTTAAACAGAATTCATACTTCAAATATCATCAATAAAGAGTTGTGAAATACTATACTTGTCTCAATAAAACCATCTAAACGTAAGAGTACGAAATTAGGGACTCAACCCTTTTACATCGATGGAAGTCATAAGAAAATAAAGTACGCCAAAAACTAGAACTAAAAAAACAATCTGGTTCTCAAAGTGGAGGACACACCAAAACTTAGGGAATAGTCAACCCAACCTTTACTTTGAAGAAAGAAGAAATGATTCAATGTCCGGAACCTACATTCATAGTATGTATAAAAGAAGGGGTTAGCACAAATATATAGTAAGTATGAAAACATGCAATAAAACATTTAAACATGCTAAGTAGGACATTTTTAGTTGAAGTATGCATTTATCAAGTTTGTAAAGCCAGTACTTTGAAAACGTAGAAGATAAGCTATAGTAACAATACACCCCCAACATAATAATATCAATACCTTAACAACCTCTAAGAACACCCTCGTGCAATGTATGGTTAGCATCCCATAATATCAACCTTACAAGACTTTTGGGCAGATTCCAATATCCGACCCATCTCTTTATGTCGATTCCCGGGGTTGTCGGACTAAGCATTCCTTGAACCCACATATTTATTACATTAATCTTGAAGCTTACCTTACTCCATAATCATGATTTAGGAATTTTAAGAGTACATGAAATAAACATAATGAAAGTCATCTATTCATATCTTATGAGACCATAAGGAAACCATAATACGACATCTAGTAAGTCCTCCTTGTGCAAAGTAATAGTGAAGTCTCATACCCTCACTCCTACCAAGTAAGCCCATTAAGAAGTCATATTAAAATTTCTATCATATTCGTTATCTTATTATTATTATTATTACAAGGGAATATTAGCAATAACCGACATAGACCATGTGAGCCTACATGGAATTCGGTGTCATATAACCCCACACTGAAAGAAGAGGTTCTTACATGACAAAGGTAGAGCTAATCATATTTAGCTTCTAAGTGGATCCACTAGCTAAGTCCTATGTTTGGCACATAGTTATGGGATAGGGAGCTTACTACTAGAAACCCAACCTATTGCATTAGCGGAGGAGCTTCCATCTCATGAGTATACTATAGATAACCCAACCTACTGCATTAGCGGAGGGGCCTTTTCCTCATTGTCATATCCACTCGATACTAAGCATTTCTGCCCTATAACATAATTAGTACGGAATTGTATCTACATGTGTGGAGGCATACTTTACCCTTCATTCAATTAAACTTACTAAATAGCTCATAGATTCATTTATGTGAGAACTACCTTTCACCTGAGAATCATCATTTTATATACACTATCATCAACATGAATAAGCAAGGTTTCATAACAAATTTAACATAACCACAATACACAATCGTAATCGCATTACATCAATAACTTCATTAAAATTCATGAAATTGGGGTCATGGGGTAGTTCATGGTTTCATGGGGAGTTTTACAATACAATCACCATTAAAACGTCAAACCATTCATAATATACATCAAATAACAAAATGAAAATGTTTTTAAAAAGAACCCATGGCTAGAATGAAAACCCTATTTGGAATCTTAAACCCATTTTTTCAAAACTTAGAGTAGAAGAGCTTCATGGAGGAAAGTATTCCATAAATCAAGGTTCCCATAACTTTAGTTAAAGCTTTCCCACGAAATTGGTGTGAAAACTTGAAGCTTCAACCTTGGTATTCTTCAATGGAGGAACTCTAGAGAGAGAAATGTTGGAGAAGAGAGGACTTGATTTTTAGAAGTGGGTGTTTGTGAAAGTGATTTATTTGGGTGTATTTTAATATGAAATATCTTATATAATTATTTAGAAATAATATAAAATATAACCACGTCTTAAATTAACTTAAAATATATATTTACAAAAATGCCCATTGCCCACAAAGACTTGCCAAATAAAACTATATATTTACAAAAATGCCCATTGCCCACAAAGACTTGCCAAATAAAACTAAGGCAAAGTCCAAGGAAGCTTTTAAGGTCCTTGAATTGATGTACCTTCCTTGAACCCTCTTTTGAAAATATACTTAGTCAGAATTGGCTAAGGCATTGGTTCAAGGAATCTTCTAAGGAGGTGAATCCATTCGCCTTCCTTGAACCCTCCCTTAAATATATACTTAGCCAAATTTGGCTAAGGCATTGGTTCAATGAAGCTTCTAAGGGAGGTGAATCCTTTCGCCTTCCTTGAACCCTCTCTTAAGAATATACTTAGTCAAAATTGGCTAAGGCATTGGTTCAAGGAAGCTTCTAAGGGAGGTGAATCCTTTCGCCTTCCTTGAACCATCCCTTAAAAATATACTTAGATCACCAATTTATACATAAACTTGTAAAGTTCATACGTTAGACTCTAGTTTCACCTATAAATTTTCCGGGTGTTACATTATATCCCCCTTGGGAACATTCGTTCTCGAATGACACTTTACATACCTTACGGAATTTGAAGACTTAAGACTAGAAACCCAACAAGCATGAAATATAAAAATAATACACCACATAAGTAGGGAACTTCAACTATATCTCAACATAATCAATGCAATAGAAGGGAGTAGGAACTACATCTATCTGTCACGACCCGGATTCTGGAATCCGAATCGCAACCTGCGTCGTTGACCTCTCAAAGGTCGCAGACAAGCCTCATCTTGCATTCATCACATTCATCTAGTTAAATTTGCGGAAAATTTAAAACTTTTTATATGTATGAAGTATACATAGACTTCAAATAATTAGTAACTAGATACATCATATACTAAGCTCAACATAAGAGAACAACCATCTAACATAAAGAATCAATTCGAAACTGAAGATGAATATATCATAAATAGTTTGCCAAACACGGCCTCATTACAAATCTTCGAAATGAAAGTACGAAAGAAACTCTAGGGACAACATCCACTAGCTATGTCTAAAACTAAGGCTAGACTAACTCTGTAGCATCCTCGAAATCATGAGGACCTACCAATTGGTTTGGAGAAACGCTGAAGTCCAAACCGCTGCAAGTGTCGTCAACCTGTCCTTTGACCTACATCTATACAAATAGTAAATAGTAGGGGGTTAGTACACCACTTTACTAAGTATGGGTGTATGCACACATACACATAAAGCTATGCATGATCAATGAAAGCTCTTCCTAAGCAACATGCCATTTCTGGAAAGTCTAGTCATTAGACTTTCCTAATTTGTTAGTTGTGAATTGTGGTATGAATATGATGTATTTTAATGCATTCAAAGCACACAACTCATTTTATATATTATTACAAGACATTAGTATCATCAACATAATTTTATAACCACACGGGCGAAGATTTAAATTTTTGATCCTCCAAACCCGAGAGCTCCTCTTTGTACACTTAGATTATTTTTCAGTCTTTTTCTTCTTCTTGTTGTGTAGTTCAATGACTCCTTTGGTCCTATGTTTTACTTACAAGTGCAATGACTCATTGTAGTCTCATACCCACAATGAATCAAGTAAGTAATTCAAGAGATTAAGAAAATGACTTAACTACAATTTGGGGCATGAATATATTTATAAGTCAATACTAATTGACTACACTCATTCTTTAGTTGATTGTATAATATGCATAGATCTTGGGGCATATCATTAAAGCTTATGATCTTGCTTACTTTGGGCATAAATTCTTTATAAACCAATCTTTAGTGACTATTCCTATTATTGTATTATTGGCCTAATGTAAGAAGTCATTATAAGACAATCTTATTTGGCTAATATCTTTTGCCAATTATATAAAATCATTATAAGCCAATTTATTTGGCTTTATCATTTTCATAACATGAGGATTCATTATTAGTTATGCCCTTTACTTATTGTAAACTTTATTGGACATGATTTGACTATCCTTACAACAAGTTATTCATTACATCAAGTATTCATTACATTTCATAAGCCATTCTCTATTGATTATGCCATTGATTTCATTACTTTCATGTTTTATATAATATACATTTCATATACACGAGACCTTGGACTCGTTGATATAGCATTAAGACATCTCAAGTGAGGACCCAACATATGGGACCTCAACCCGAGGGCCTTCTTTAGCAAACACAGAGTCTGGTTCATTTGTTCATTCGTACTTCACATTATTCATTTTATTCATTCGTAGGTTGATTTAAACACCAGCTATACCTATGATGAAGTTTAAGACTCTCATCGGGATCATGAAGTGCAATGACCAAGATGACCTAATGTCATTGCTTGAATCTGATTTCACCTCCTGATTGTCTTGCACAAACACCTTCGGCATCGTTCATTTCATTATCTTTTATACTTTGAGGAACTCCAACCTTAACCGGCATAGATCGTGTGAGCATCATGAAATCCGGTGTCTTCCCCACACCGAAAAGAGGTGGAGTCACTCGACAAGGTGAAACCAAAACATGCTAGCGTATATAGGGAATTGAACCCTGCTAGATCCCTATATTGGCAGTATAGGTTCAAAGACTAGGAGATATATGGAGACCCATACCCGGCATGCCGAACAGTCTCATCTCATGGGAGTTACGTGAACCTCCGCCCTTCCCGAAGGAAGGCATCACCGCTCATAGCTAGCCTATCTGTGCTCAGTATACATTCAACTCATACATCATGGAAGCTGGATTCTAGCATGAGGACATCATAGCTCATTAGATGATTTCTCATCTCATCATTAGTATTAAGTGTGTACTGTCCTTACACTTACATATAGAGTATGATTGAGACTTATTTACTCTTTTGATGACTTTTCATCCTTACTTTACATTGATAAAATGTGAATTATCCTTACATATCATCCTTACTTTACATTGATGAATGTGAATTGTCCTCACATATCATCATTACTTTACATTGATGAATGTGAATTATCCTTACATATCATCCTTACTTTAAATTGATGAATGTGAATTGTCCTTACATATCATCCTTCGGTGTTAATGAGACTAATCTCACACATTCTAACACCTTCATTCGTGAGTATACTTTTAACAAATTAGCTTTGGTGTAAGTAAGACTTGTCTCACTTCCTTTAACACCCTATTCTGTTCACTTACTTAATTTAGACCCCTTTAATTTTGTTATAACTCACGTTACTTCTTTACTTTAGTGTAATAGCTTCATTTCATCGTTTATGGAAAATAAGCACTTCTTTCAATGAGTTACATATGTTCATAGTTCATTCTTGTAGAGCATGTTGGGAGTTGTCCCAATGAATGGAATGCCCTTGGTTATGGATTCATTGAATTATTTTAGAAGTACTTGAGTTGTCATTTCATTGTTTTGGCTACACAAAATTGGCATATGATTAGTATTGGCCTAGAAAATTTGGAAATAACTTCATAGTCAATTTATTGGCACAAGCCAAACATTCATTCAAATATAATTTCATGGAATCATTAGCCAATTCTATTACATAATTTTGGAGATAATATTGTAGGCCAATTTATTGGCATAAGCCAAACTTTCATTCAAATATAATTTTATAGAATCATTAGCCAATTCTATTACATATTTTTGAAGATAATATTGTAGGCCAATTTATTGGCATAATACAAACTTTCACTACACTTGAACTTTTAACCTTTGATTAACTTACAAGAACAATTCAATGTTTTTACGTTCACAATTCGTGTGGATAGGGTATGTTAGACTAACCAATTCAATCTTTTTGGCATAAGCCAATTTTTACGTATGTTCATATTTATATTGCCATATGTATGAACCATTAGCCAATCTTTTAATCATTTACATAAGTTCCTAGCCATTAGGATATATTCATTTTGACCAAGTAGAGTTAGCCAACTTTATTGGAACCAGATAGCCAATTTATTCAAGATATGATTTCATATATGTCTTTGAGCCAATTCTTAGTTTATGGCTTTTAGTGTCACGTTTTAAGAACATATTGGACAGTATCATATTAACATTTTATGGCTTTAGCATCTTCATAACATCACAACAATAGCAAGTTAATATTCAGCCAAAGGCACATAATTCACTTAACACATCACGGACTTATCTTAGCATATTATCGATCCTTAATTATCATGATAAGATTAACTTTACGCAATTACAAGTTCATAAGTTCATTCGATACTCATCATTCAAGAACAATACATGTTAATAACATCCAGCACCACATACCAACAACATGATCTCTAACCTATTCAACATTGAAATCGAAAAGGATACTAGAGAAGGGAAGTTCGACGAGAACGACGGGAACAACCCTAGTTTTCAAGATCTTGTGAATCATTCGAAGGAAAATACTCTTGGAGAACGAATTTCATGAGAGAAACCCATACCTTATGTAGAACTTAATCTACGAAGACCACCTTGAACGAAACCTTGAATAAACCTTGAAATCGCCCTAGAGAAATCAATAAAGTTTTCTGTTTTTCTTTCGTTCGTTGCTTGCTATTTTTGCGTCGCCTTTTCTATGAGTTTGAACATGATTTTTTGGTTTAAGAACTGATATTGAATTATAAAACTTAGGTTTAATAAGTTAATTTAATAAACTAATTAACCAATTACCAAAAAGCCCCTCCTAAGTTGACTAAACATAGGAGAACATAACACTTAGTCAAATCTGGAAATTGGTGTTGACTATGGTTTTTGTCAATATTTTGACTTTATATTAATTAATTAAATCCTTAATTTAATTAATTTAGGTACCTAAGGTAAGTACTAAAGTACCCCTAAGTCATTGGAACCAAAATTAACCCTTTTGGACCATCCTAGGTTAAGTACTAGGATGTTTCTTGAGTTGTACTAGGTTAGAGTAAGAATTTCATTTTGATCATTTAAACTAATTAATTAAATTGCTAATTTAATTAATTAGATTACCTAAGGTAATTACTAAAGTAGCCTTAAGTCGTTAGGACCATAACCAATCCTTTGAACCATCCTAGGTTAGTTACTAGGTTGTCTTTTTCTTGTTTTAACCGAAATCTGGAAATTGCTTTGTGATTTAGGTTTTGCCCCTTTAAATTAATTAATTAAGTTGCTAAATTAATTAATTAAGTAGCCTAGGGTAATTAATATAGTACGCTTAAGTCGTTAGGATCTTAACTAACTCTTTGGACAATCCTAGGTTAGGTACTAGGTTGTCTCTTTCTTGTCTTAGCCGAAATGTGAAAAAATTTCCTTTTTAGTTTCGGTTTTAGCCCTTTTAATTTAATTAATTAATTTGCTAAATTAATTAATTAGGTAACCTAGGGGAATTACTAAAGTACACCTAAGTTGTTAGGACAATAACTAACCTTTTGGACCATCCTAGGTTAGGTACTAGGTTGTCTCTTTAACTAGTACTAGGTTAGTGTCAACCCGGTTTTGGTCCTAGGTTGTCGGGTGCACTAATTAGTTTATTTCGTTTGGTCCTAGGTTAGTTAGCTATTTAGGGCAGCAGGTTAGAGTCTAGAATTAGTTAGGAAGTTAGGCCCCACATGGAGGGGTCCCTTGTGCACGTGTTTTCCCCCCTAACTACCCTAACCGAATTCGGTTAGGGTGGTCCCCTCCTTGGCCACTTCTTCACATGTCTTGCACATGTGCTTGCACATGGGTTGGTTGTACTTTCCTAACTAACTATTATTTATGGTTCCTTTGGGAATGTTTACTTATTGTCCCAAGGATCCTCACCATGTCCTTGGGCACTGCTTAATTTACATGATCATTTTAAATGGTCATGTGTTATGGTATCTAGGCTTGACACTTGGATGCCTCATACCCAATTTGTGAGTTAAAGGAAAAAGCATTTTAGCCTAGGGTCTTCATTGCAGGTACATTTCTTGGACAAGCTCATTAATGTTAGAAAATTGGCTAACACCCTTTAAGCCAATATTTTCTAATATGCCCAATATTTTTCTTAATTTGGGTATTATATAGAAATTAGCTAATACCCCTTAGCCAATTTTCATACTATGCCCAATATTTTTCAATATTGGGCATTGGGATGCCTATGTACCCCCAATACACATTCTTAAAGATCTATTGGGCTCTTCACTAGACATGAAATTTTCCGGAATGTTACATTATCCCCCCCTTAGGAACATTCGTCCCCGAATGACACTTACACATCATTTTAAAACAAGAGGGAACTTCGAAAACACTTAAACATACTTAACACGTTATCGTTTGTGAATATCTGATTCACACATATTCTGGATGATGCATTCTTACTCAAGCTTATCTGAAGCTTTATATTCAAGATCGAGGAACTTCCTTCTCAATCACACTTAATTTAATGCACATCACAACTCATGCAACACATAAAATTACGTCTATGCTATACAAAAATAGCAACATAATGCACGCATGAACTTATTTTAACTCATTTAATGCAAGTATAAAACGCACGATTATGGACTTAAAATACCAAATCGACTAATGCACTAAAATCTTAGAGTTCCTTAACCAAAATCACATCTAGGAAGAGTATATCTAACCTCAAGAACTGAAAAAGTGAGGGTAACGGGATCTCATCAACTCCTAACCCCTCAACAGGCAAGATGGATTCTGGATCTCCTAAACATTTCTTAAGCATTGACACGTGGAACACTGGATGAACAGAAGCCAAGTATTGTGGTAACCTCAGTTCGTAGGCAACATTTCCTACCCTCTGTAAGATCTCATAAGGACCTATGTACCTCGGACTCAACTTCCCTTTCTTACCAAACCTCATCACCCCTTTCATGGGTGATATCTTAAGATAGACTTGATCAAAGAGATCATCGATTCCGGGAAGAGGATACTTGTTCTTTATAGTGACTTTGTTGAGTTGCCGATAATCGATACACACTCTAAGGGTTCCATCCTTTTTCTTTACGAACAACACTGGAGCACCCCATGGGGATATGCTCGGCTGGATGAAGCCCTTATCAAGTAGATCTTTTAACTGCAACTTCAACTCTTTGAGTTCGGTTGGTGCCATCCTATATGGGGGAATAAAAATTGGCTTGGTGTTGGGACCTAAGTCAACACCAAAATCAATCTCACGTTCAGGAGCGATTCCTGGTAAATCCTCCGGAAAGACATCTTGAAACTCATTCACTATTAACACAGAGTCTATGGAAGGGACTTATTGCTCTAAGTCATTGACTCTAACTAAGTGGTATAAATACCCCTTAGCTATCATCTTATTGGCTTTTAAATGTGAAACGATTTGGCCTACTGGATTTGAACCACGCCCTTCCCATTCCAGCTCTAACTCATTTGGAAACGGAAGCCTCACTATCATGTTTCGACAATCTATTGTAGCATAACACTTATGGAACCAATCCATACCTGAGCCACATCCTTGAGCTTATATGCAGCCAACTTAGCCTCCTCCTCTTTATTAACACCCGTGGCATGCATTTAGAATCTACCATGTACTCACCTTCATGCGAACGACCACACTTACTACACATCTTTCGGTCACGCTGGGCATTTCCATTATGGCCCCTTCTTGGGAAGGCCAGATCTTGAGTCTGGTTCCTTAGACCACTTGGCCATCCTAATTCTTGTGTGTATCCTTCTACGTATTCACACAAGAAGGAAGTTAGATAGTTATAATGACACAAAGTGTCAAAGCTCTAGATAGCACGATAAAGAGTAAAAGAAAGGAAGATTTCCTATCATTGCGTAGTCTCTAAGTCATAATTGTGGCGCGCTTCACAACCATAAGCTAGAAACTACGTAACGTGGTTGTGTTGAGCTTTAGATCCTATGTAATTTAACCTCATGCTCTGATACCAAGTTTGTCACGACCCGGATTCTGGAATCCAGATCGCAACCGGCGTCGTTGACCTCTCAAAGGTCGCAGACAAGCCTCATCTTGCATTCATCACATTCATCTAGTTAAATTTGCGGAAAATTTAGAACTTTTTATATGTATGAAGTATACATAGACTTAAAATAACTATTAACTAGATACATCATATACTAAGCTCAACATAAGAGAACAACCATCTAACATAAAGAATCAATTTGAAACTGAAGATGAATATATCATAAATAGTTTGCCAAACACGGCCTTATTACAAAGCTTCAAAATGAAAGTACGAAAGAAACTCTAGGGACAACATCCACTAGCTATGTCTAAAACTAAGGCTAGACTAAATCTGTAGCATCCTCGAAATCATGAGGACCTACCAATTAGTTTGGAGAAACGCTGAAGTCCAAACCGCTGCAAGTGTCGTCAACCTATTCTTTGACCTACACCTATAAAAATAGTAAATAGTAGGGGGTTAGTACACCACTTGTACTAAGTATGGGTGTATGCACACATACACATAAAGCTATGCATGATCAATGAAAGCTCTTCCTAAGCAACATGCCATTTCTGGAAAGTATATTCATTAGACTTTCCTAATTTGTTAGTTGTGAATTGTGGTATGAATATGATGTATTTTAATGCATTCAAAGCACACAACTCATTTTCTATATGATTACAAGACATTAGTATCATCAACATAATTTTAGAACCACACGGGCGAAGATTTAAATTTTTGATCCTCCAAACCCGAGAGCTCCTCTTTGTACAGTTAGATTATTTTTCAGTCTTTTTCTTCTTGTTGTTGTGTAGTTCAATGACTCCTTTGGTCCTATGTTTTACTTACAAGTGCAATGACTCATTGTAGTCCCATACCCACAATGAATCAAGTAAGTAATTCAAGAGATTAAGGAAATGACTTAATTACAATTTGGGGCACGAATATATTTATAAGTCAATACTAATTGACTATACTCATTCTTTAGTTGATTGCATAATGTGCATAGATCTTGGGGCATATCATTAAAGCTTATGATCTTGCTTACTTTGGGCATGAATTCTTTATAAACCAATCTTTAGTGACTATTCCTATTATTGTATTATTGGCCTAATGTAAGAAGTCATTATAAGCCAATCTTATTTGGCTAATATCTTTTGCCAATTATATAAAATCATTATAAGCCAATTTATTTGGCTTTATCATTTTCATAACATGAGGATTCATTATTAGTTATGCTCTTTACTTATTGTAAATTTTATTGGACACTATTTGACTATCCTTACAACAAGTTATTCATTACATCAAGTATTCATTACATTTCATAAGCCATTCTCTATTGATTATGCCATCGATTTCATTACTTTCATGTTTTAAATAATATACATTTCATATAGACGAGACCTTGGACTCGTTGATACAGCATTAAGACATCTCAAGTGAGGACCCAACATATGGGACCTCAACCCGAGGGCCTTCTTTAGCAAACACAGAGTCTGCTTCATTCGTTCATTCGTACTTCACATTATTCATTTCATTCATTAGTAGGCTGATGTAAACACCAGCTATACCTAGGATGAAGTTTAAGACTCTCATCGGGATCATGAAGTGCAATGACCAAGAATGACCTAATGTCATTACTTGAATCTGATTTCACCTCCTGATTGTCTTGCACAAACACCTTCGGTATCGTTCATTTCATTATCTTTCATACTTTGAGGAACTCCAACCTTAACTATGGTTTTTGTCAACATTTTGACTTTATATTAATTAATTCAATCCTTAATTTAATTAATTTAGGTACCTAGTGTAAGTACTAAAGTACCCCTAAGTCATTGCAACCAAAATTAACCCTTTTGGACCATCCTAGGTTAAGTACTAGGATGTTTCTTGAGTTGTACTAGGTTAGTGTAAGAATTTCGTTTTGATCATTTAAACTAACTAATTAAATTGCTAATTTAATTAATTAGGTGACCTAAGGTAATTACTAAAGTACCCTTAAGTCGTTAGGACCATAACCAATCCTTTGAACCATCCTAGGTTAGTTACTAGGTTGTCTTTTTCTTGTTTTAACCGAAATCTGGAAATTGCTTTGTGATTTAGGTTTTGCCCCTTTAAATTAATTAATTAAGTTGCTAAATTAATTAATTAAGTAGCCTAGGGTAATTAATAAAGTACCCTTAAGTCGTTAGGATCTTAACTAACTCTTTGGACCATCCTAGGTTAGGTACTAGGTTGTCCCTTTCTTGTCTTAGCCGAAATGTGAAAACATTTCCTTTTTAGTTTCGGTTTTAGCCCTTTTAAATTAATTAATTAATTTTCTAAATTATTTAATTAGGTAACCTAGGGGAATTACTAAAGTACACCTAAGTTGTTAGGACCATAACTAACCTTTTGGACCACCCTAGGTTAGGTACTAGGTTGTCTCTTTAACTAGTACTAGGTTAGTGTCAACCCGGTTTTGGTCCTAGGTTGTCGGGTGCACTAATTAGTTTATTTCGTTTGGTCCTAGGTTAGTTACCTATTTAGCGCAGTAGGTTAGAGTCTAGAATTAGTTAGGAAGTTAGGCCCCACATGGAGGGGTCCCTTGTGCACGTTTTTCCCCCCTAACTACCCTAATCGAATTCGGTTAGGGTGGTCCCCTCCTTGGCCACTTCTTCACATGTCTTGCACATGTGCTTGCACATGGGTTGGTTGTACTTTCCTAACTAACTATTATTTATGGTTCCTTTGGGAATGTTTACTTATTGTCCCAAGGATCCTCACCATGTCCTTGGGCACTGCTTAATTTACATGATCATTTTAAATGGTCATGTGTTATGGTATCTAGGTTTAACACTTGGATGCCTCATACCCAATTTGTGAGTTAAAGGAAAAAGCATTTTAGCCTAGGGTCTTCATTGCAGGTACATTTCTTGGACAAGCTCATTAATGTTAGAAAATTGTCTAACACCCTTTAAGCCAATATTTTCTAATATGCCTAATATTTTTCTTATTTGGGTATTATATTGAAATTGGCTAATACCCCTCAGCCAATTTTCTATACTATGCTCAATATTTCTCAATATTGGGCATTGGGATGCCTATGTACCCCCAATACACATTCTTAAAGATCTATTGGGCTCTTCACTAGACATGAAATTTTCCGGAATGTTACTCTATCATCCCAATATAAATGAAATTCAACATTTCTTATGTTCATAGGAGGAACTACCTTATCCAACAAAAGCATACTTAACAGAACGGAGTTAATATGCCATCTCGTAAAACATAGTAAAGCATGTTCACTAATTCTTCTGATGAAGTCAAATATGCAACCTCATACTAAATTGCACAACAACATGAGGAACACATAAATCAGGAGATCTTAATTTATACTAAACATGATTCCTTAAAAGAATTTGCAAATATCATAATGAAAATCATGGAGAAACTCGTTCAACACACATGACTCCCAAAACACTAAAACTTAAAGAGGAACTATTTACCTCAAGCTTGAATAGGAGTAGAAGGAAAAAGATAAGGATAACGTGATTTCATATCGGCATCGGCCTCACAAGTAGCACCCTCAACTAAGTGATTCCTCCATAAGACTTTAACCGAAACTACCTCTTTGTTCCTTAACTACTTAACTTTTCAGCCTAAAATATGCACCGGAACTCCTTCATAAGAGAGATTTTCATCAACTCCTAAACCTTCTAAGCGAAGGATGGATACCAAATCAGCAATAAACTTCTTGAGCATTGAAACATGAAACGCTGGGTGAACCAGAGCCAACTCACTGGGTAAGTCTAATTCATATGTAACCTTCCCTACATGTGTCAAGATTTGTTATGGCCCCACATTTGGAGGACAAAGGTTTCCCCTTCTTGTCAAACCTAATCACACCCTTCATAGGTGAGATTTTTAAGTAGACCCAATCACCAACCTCAAATTTGAGATCCCTTATTTTATTGTCGGCATAGGACTTTTGCCGACTTTGAGCCATTTACGACCTCTCTCTAATGAGTCGAACTTTCTCTATGGAATCATAGACTAGATCGGGACCAATAAGAGCAAACTCACACACTTCAAACCAACCCATCGGAGATCTACAGCCGCTACCATAAAGTGCTTCAAACGGAGCCATATCAATGTTTTAGTGGTAACTATTGTTGTAGGCGAATTCAATCAATGGAATTTGATCGTCCCAATTCCCCTTGAAATCAATCACACACACCCTCAACATATATTCTAAGGTCTGAATGGTCCTTTATGCTTGACCATCCGTTTGATGGTGGAAAGAGGTACTAAGTTTAACATTGGTACCAATCCCTCCCTAGAATGCTTTCCAAAAATGAGAAGTAAACTGAGTACCTCGATCAGATATAATGGAAAAAGGAACCCCATGTAACTTTACCATTTCTTTGATGTATAATTTAGCATAGTCCTCTGCCGAGAATGAAATCTTGACAGGAAGGAAATAGGTTGATTTGTCATCCTGGTAACAATGACCCAAATAGAATCGTGTCGCCTTCGAGTATGAGGCAACCTCACACCGAAGTCCATATTCACCTCCTCCCACTTCCAAGTGGGAAGATCTATATATTGTAACAAACCTTCTGGTTTTTGGTATTCTGCTTTGACTTGTTGACAATTCATACATTTAGCCACAAAGCCCGCTATATCCTTTTTCATTCATTCCACCAATAGAATTCCCTTAGATCACGCTACATATTGGTGGCTCCCGTATGAAAAGAATATCGCGAATCATGAGCCTCTTCTAGAATCTGCTCTCTCGAGCCATCAACATCCGGAACACACAACCTACCGTGGTACCTAAGCACCCCAGATCCCCATTAGCAGAAAGCCTCAACGGACTTGCTGAGAATCGAATCTTTCAACTCCATTAGAATAGGGTCAAGATGTTGTTTTGACTTCACATCAACTACCACGGATAATTCGAAACTATGGTGAACTAAGAATCCACCCTTCGAGGAATCTACCGGTTGGATACCTAAAGAAGCTAACCTATGCACATCGCGAACTAACTCCTTCTTCTCATCTTCTACATGAGCCACACCACCCATAGTCATTCGACTTAAGGCATTGGCAACTACATTAGCTTTATCGGGGTTGTAAAGGACACTCATACCATAATATTTTAGAAGTTCCAACCACCTTCTTGTCAGAGATTCAATCTCTTTGGCTATACACATTGCAGAATTTTTTGGAGTGAACACATCAACATGGACCCCATATAAGTAGTGCCTCCAAATTTTCAAGGCAAAAACTACTTCCGCCAACTCTAGGTCATGGGTTGGTTAGTTCTTTTCATGCACCTTTAGTTGCCTCGAACCATAAGTGATTACCTTGTCATGTTGCATAAACACATATCCCAAACCCACTCGAGAAACGTCACAATAAATTACAAATCCATCCATACCTTCAGGTAAGGTCAACACTGAAGCGGTGGTGAGTCTATTTTTCAACTCTTGGATACTCTTATCAGAAGCCTCTGACCACTCAAATTTGGATTTCTTTTGAGTCAAAGTTGTTAATGGAGAAGCAAGAGATCAGAATCCTTCCACAAATCTTCTATAATAACCGTCCAAGCCCAAAAAGCTTCGTATATCAGTGGGACTCAGAGGTCTAGGCCAACTCTTAACCGCATCGATATTCTTAGAATCAACCTCTTTACCCAGGCTTGACACTATATGACCGAGGAAAGCAACCGACCTTAGCCAAAACTTGCACTTGCTAAACATAGCATACAACTTTTAGTCTTTAAGAACTTGCAAGACTATCGTCAAATTCTCCATGTGATCACCCTCACTCTTAGAATAGATCAAAATATCGTCAATAAATACGATCACAAACGAATCAAGGTATTGCCTGAACACCCATTCTTAAGATTTATAAAAGCTGCCGTAGCATTTGTTAGACCAAAAGACATAACTAAGAATTCAAAGTAACCATACCAGGTTCAAAAGGTTGTTTTAGGAATATCAACATTCCTCACCCTAATTTGGTGATAGCCCAAAGGTAAGTCATCTTCGAGAAATAACTCGCCCCTTGAAGTTGGTCAAATAAGTCATTAATTCTAAGGAGTGGGTATTTATTCTTTACAATCACCTTGTTTAGCTGGCGGTAATCAATGCACATCCTAAGGGACCGATCCTTCTTTTTCACAAATAGTACTGGGGCACCCTATGGAGATATGCTAGCTTGAATAAAACATGTGTCTAACAAATCCTTGAGTGAGTTTTTAACTCTTTCAATTCGATCGGGCCATCCAATAAGGAGGAATAGATATGGTTTTTGTATTTGGTATAAGATCAATGCCGAAGTTTATATCCTATTTTGGAGGAACTCTGGGCAAGTCATCAGGAAAAACCTCATGAAACTCCCTCACTATCGGGACCGACTCTAATGAAGGAGTATCGGAATTAATGTCATTAACCCTTACAATATGGTAAATACAACCCTTAGAAATCATTTTACAGGCCTTTAGACAAGAAATGAATTGCCCTCTAGGAATTGAATTTCCCCCTTTCCATTCAAAAACGGGCTCATCAAGAAACTGAAACTTTACTACCTGAGTCCTACAATCAATAGAAGCAAAACAAGCATGCAACCAATCCATCCTCAAAATGACATCAAAATCCAACATATCTAACTCTACCAAATCAACCCGAGTGACTTTATGAGGTAAAGAAATAGTGCAATTTCTATACACTCTTTTTGCGACAACTGAGTCACCAACTGGGTTGACACTGAAAAAGGTTCTATTAGAGTTTCAGGTAGTACATCAAATTTCGTAGCTACCAAAGATGTAACAAAAGATAAATTAGCATCGGGGTCTAACAATGTATAAATATCAATGGAGAATACTTGTAACATACCAGTAACAACATCTGGGGATCCCTCTTGATCACTTCGTGATTGGAGAGCATAAAAGTGACTCTTCTTCAGAGCATCCGAATTAGAACCACTTAAGGGGCTTGATTACCCTCTTTTCCTTTGGCCGAACGAGTCGGGCAATCTTTCAGTTGATGCCCATCCTTTCTACATCAATAGAACACACCCATAGCGAAAAGATATTTACCTTCATGTTTCTTGCCACATTTTGCACATGTAGGCCTCTCGACATAAGAACCACCTCCACTACCACCCTGTGGTTTGAGAGTAGTATGACAAACTTAAAGTATTTGCTAAAGCTCCATACGATCCTCGACAACTTACTCACTATTCTTTCAAGATCTTATAAGCTCAAGGAAGCCTTTAAGATTTGGGATCGCTAATAGAATGCTTGGACAAGACTTAGAAAGACCAGAAGAGGGAACTTTGAAGAAAGCTTGTATATTGCTTTGGAGAATGCTTTACAAGTTGAGTGATGCCTTGCAAATGAACGGCACCTCTATTTATACTACCACATAAGGACTAAAGTGCAATTAATATTTATTTTGCAAGTCCCTAAGATATTTACACATTGGTCTCCATTCTAGAGAATTCTACATATTCTAGGATATTGTAAAGCATCTTTGAAATATCTAAGGTGTTGTAGAATTCTCCACAAGCCTCTCCTTAATTCTAGATCCTTCCGCCTCTATTCGGACGTGAAATCAGCTTGGTAAAGTGGCGGGACATCACACGCTCCCCTACCTGATGATGCGACAATCGCGGCGTATTGCTGCAAAACTCTCAGATTTGGTCTTTAAACTGCCACAAGTCTTCGCACTTCTCCCATGTGGCCTCTTCCGGAATTTTTCCCTTCCAATGTACAAGGAACATGGCGTTGGCTTGTTGGCCTTGATTCCGTTTATCTTGATAATCTATGATAGTTTTAATCTCTTGGTCGTGCGAGACGGTCACTGTTATGGGTGATTGTGGTAATCAGTTCCGGCTAGGATCCTCCTTGTTCTCGTGGTACGGCTTGAGGACGCTTACCTGAAACACCGGATGGATCTTGAAGTGTGGAGGTATCTCTAACTTGTAAGAGATCTTTCCCACCTTGGAAACGATCTTAAACGGACCCTCCTATTTATGCACTATGTTTTGATGGATACCCCTTAGTGCTTTAAAGTGTCTTGGGTTGAATTTCAGTAAGACCATGTCGCCTTCTTTATAATATGTTGGACGTCGCTTGCTGTTGGGATCTTCTTCATCTTCTTGGCTGCCTTGTCCAAGTAGGACTTGGCAGTGTCAAGTTGTCCCTCCCATCCCTTGGCAAGATAATAGGCTCCCAAACTCTTTCCTTCGAAAGAAGCCGGTAACGAATGCAGAGTTTGCGGCTACTGGTTTGTCGCCAATTGAAAAAGTGTGTGCCTGGTGGACTCGCTCCTTTGCAAATTATATGAAAACTACGCCATATTTAGGAGTGCGGCCCAATCCTTTTGGTGCGCACTGACATAGTATCTTAGGTAGCACTCTAGCAGGGCGTTTACGCGTTCTGTTTGGCCATCAGTCTGCGGGTGGAAACTTGTAAAGAAGTGAAGTTTCATGCCAAGTATGTCGAACAACTCCCTCCAAAAGTTCTCGGTGAACAGGGGGTCTCGGTCGCTAATGATATGTCTTGGAAGCCCCCAATACTTCACTACATTCTTGAAGAACAATTGAGCAACCTCTTTTGCGGTGCAACCGGCTGTGGCAGGCATGAAGGTAGTATACTTTGAAAATCTGTCCACCACGACCGTTTAAATACAAAATCCATCGAATTTAGGCAGGTTAGTGATGAAGTCCATAGTCACGCTCTCCCATGGGCGTTCCACTACGAGTAGTGGATCCAGTAGTACTCCTGGATTCCTTTGCTTCATTTTGTCTTGCTGGCACACAAGACAAGTTTAGCACTCGATGTCATCCTGCATGTTTAGCCAAAAATATATAGCCTCGATCAACGCCCTTGTACGTCGCTGCCCCATATGCCCAGCCCATGGTGTGTCGTGGCTTTCTTTGATAATTCACTGCCTTATTGATCCAAACTTTTGTACATAGACCCTCCGAACATTAGTGAGCGAGAGGCCTAACTCCACCCAAAAGCGCCTAGTCTTGCCTTGGGCAGCCAACTCCATTAACTTATTGTCCTCCGGATCGTGTTACATGCCATCATAGATTGCATTTTGGATGTCACAATGAGCTGTATTAATGGCAGCAAGCTCGGCCTTCCTGATTAGTGCGTCGGCCACAACATTGCCTAGCCTCGGCTTATACTCCAAGAGTAGTCAAACTCTGCTTGAAAGTCTTGCCACCTAGCTTGCTTTGGGGTGATCTTCTTTTGTGACTGGAAGTAGCTAGTGGTCACGTTGTTGGTCTTGAACAAGAAATTAGAGCTTAATAAGTAGTGTATCCACATGCGTAGACAATGTACGATGGCCGTCATTTCCTTTTCTTGCACCGTGTACCGCCGTTCGATCTCGTTTAGCTTGCATCTCTCAAATGCTATTGGGTGTCTATCTTACATTAAGACTCTCCCAATGGAAAAGTATGATGCATCCGTATGTACTTCGAAGGTCTTGGAATAGTCGGACAGCGTTAAGACCGGATCTTCTGTCACTACAACCTTGAGACCTTTGAACGGTCTTTGTCACTCCTCGCTCCAAACCCACAACTTATTCTTTTTTAACAACTCGGTCAGCGAAGCTGTTTTAGCGGAGTACCCACTATTGAACCTGCGATAGTAGTTCGGAAGTCCAAGGATAGATCGCAGCTCGGTCACCTTTGTGGGTGCCTCCCACTCTTGGATCGCCTGAAGCTTTGTATCGTCCATCTGTAATTTGCCTTGGTTAATGATATGTCCTAAGAAGTGTACCTCGTGATGGCTAACTCGCACTTCTCCCATTTGAAATAGAGTTGGTTCTCCTATAAGACTCCACGTGTTCTTTCAAGGTGTTGCTACAAATGACTGTCATCCAAGTACACCACTATGAACTTGTCCAACTATGGATAAAATATCTTGTTCATCAGTGTGCAAAAGGTTGTGGGTGTGTTGGTCAAGCCAAAAGGCATCACCTACCACTCGTAATCTCTATATATTGTCACGCACGCCATCTTTGGCTCATCCCCTTTTGCGATGTGCACTTGGTAGTAGACTTTCTAGAGATCCATATTGGTAAAGTACTTGGCCTGCCCAAGTCTATCAAATAAATCTACGATGAGTAGGGTAGGGTTTTTATCTTAATTGTTACCTTATTAAGCCTCCGATAGTTAATGCATAAGCGTAATGACGCATCTTTCTTTTTTGGGAACAGAACAGGTGCTCCATAAGATGCCTTGGATGGACGGATGTAACCGGCCTCAAGAAGGTCCTTCAATTGCTTCCTTATCTCCTCTAACTCGGGTGGAGCCATACAATAAGGTGCATGTGCGGGTGGCTTGGCTCTAACCTCCAGCTCTATCTTATGGTCGATCTCGCGCCTTGGAGGTAGATTCTTTGGCAGCTCATCCGCATCATGTCCTTTTTTTCTTCAAGGACCTTCTCTATGATCGGTGACAAGGACTCTTTATCACCATTGTCATCTCACGAACTTGCAATGGTGGCTAGAAACATCGGTTCTCCTTTCTTTAGGCCCTTCACACTCTACATGGCTGATAAGTGGGTGTGTAATTTTTTCTTCGGCACCTTGACTAGAGGTACCATGCATGACCCTTCCCGCGCCATGACCATGAGTCGTTCGAGGTAGGGTCGATCATCGTGTGGCAGCACTGGAAGAACTCTTGCCGAAGAATGATGTCAAATATATCTAGAGGAGTGACAGTAAAGTTCGTCTTACATTGCCATTTCCCCAACATGATACTTAGTCCTTGGGCGACCCCTCACACAAGAGTCGGTGGGGCGTTAACCATCTTTAGGCGGGTGTTGCTTGGAATGTAGCTCAGCCCTAACCTCTCTACTACCGTCTTGGTCATGATGTTGGTTCGGCCTCGGAGTCTACCATGGCATGAGCTAGTCGTCCATTAAGGGAGATGTCTACATACTGCGTGCTAAAGTCTCCCGACTTCTCAGTCTTCTTGGCAATCGCACCGCATAGTCCCACCATGCCCAACTGCGTCGTACCCGCGTCCTGCCCTTGCGCTTGTGCATCCTTCTCCTTCCGTTCACGTAGGATGGCACCAAGGTTCTTCACTCAGGGCATCTTGCTTTGTCTTGCGTTCCAACGGATATGTAGCAGCCATCTCCTTTGTTGGTCTGCGCCTGTTTCTCTATGTAGTTCTGACGCACTAACCGCTTGTTGTTCGGCTTGTGGGGTTGTGCTACTTGGGGTTTGCCTGCTGCTTCTTTCCTCGGCCACTATCTCTCCCACCTTTGGCATGACTACTCCTTGCATCCCTTCCCTTTACCTTGTCATGTCGTTCATGCTTAAAGTCCGTCAAGGACTCAACTTGTGTGATGGCTTCTTCAATGGTCTTGACCAGTCGCCGCTCCAACTCCGTCTTGGCCCAATTCTGTAGCCCGTCCATAAAGTGGAGCAACATGTCCTCGTCTGTAAGGTTGGGAATTTGAAGTGTTAGAGTTGTGAACTCTTTTACGTACGCCTAAATGTTTTCCGTTTGCTTCAATTCCTGGAACTTGCGCTTAACATCATACACGATGTTGTTAGGGAAGAAGGATTTCTTGAATTCCTCACGGAATTTCTCTCACGTGTTGATGGTGCACGTCCCCTTCCCACTCTCAGCTTCTTTGCACCTCCTCCATAGCATGGCCATCTCGGACAGATACAACACAATAATGTTGATCTTATTTTCGTCACTCTTCCACGGCTACACTTGAAGTAATTCTCTAAGTGCCACAAAAAGTTTTCCACCTCTTGAGTGTCACAAACGCCTTTGAATATGGGTGGCTTGGGATTCTCGACCCTGGCCTCCCTATCATTGTCGGGTGACGTAGATCCTCCAGTCTCCGCGCCTTCCTTGATATGTTTCACTACGGCCTTCAAGTTTCGATTGTGCCTAGAGACTTTATGAGCCGACACTCCAAGGAAGTGATGGCCTCCTTCATCTCAAACTCGGCCCGCTGGCGACCCTCTAATTCCTTATGGTTGTTTTCGGTCTCTTCAAGGGTGAAGTCCTCAAGGGTCTTGAACTTTTCGTTGGCCATATTCATGCGCCGACTTAATATCTCCACATCCTGTCTCGCCACTTCAACCCTTGCAAGTCATTCTTATCCAGCGGTGACGTCGATGGCCTCCTCGCCAAGTTCATTGTTACTTTATTTTGTGGTCGAAGGCAGATGAGATATTAGTGCCTCATTTGGTGTGGGATTAGGCACCACCTCCTCATTACCCTTTTGATCCTTCTTTCCCTTTCGGTTCTTCTTTCCCCCATCCAAACGGACATTGGTGGTACTAGCATCGTTTACGTCTCCTTCAGTAGTCATTCCCTTAGTATCAACCTTTGCTCTGATACCACGTTGTCACAGACTTAGAGTATTTTCTAAAGCTCTGTGCGGCCCAGGACAACTTACTCACTATTCTTTCAAGATCTTATTAGCTCAAGGAAACCTTTAAGATTTGGGATCGCTAACAAAATTCTTGGAAAAGACTTAGAAAGACCAGAAGAGGGAACTTTGAAGAAGGCTTGTATATTGTTTTGGAGAATGCTTTACAAGTTGAGTGATGCCTTGCAAATGAATGGAACCTCTATTTATACTACCACCTAAGGATTAAAGTGAAATTAATATTTACTTTGCAACTCCCTAAGATATTTACACATTGGTCCCCTTTCTAGTGAATTCTATATATTCTAGGATATTCTAAGGCATTCTTGAAATATCTAAGGTGTTCTAGAATTCTCCGCAAGCCTCTCCTTAATTCTAGAGCCGTCCGCCCCTATTCGGATGTGAAATCAGTTTGGAAAAGTGGTGGGACGTCACAGTAGGTACCCTTTCATTGTTGGTATTAGAAGTGTTAGTGGTACGTTGATTAGAAAACCTCTTCTTGAACTTTGGTTTGCCTTGAACCTCAAATCTGCTTTTAGACGAATTGTTATCCTCTACTCTTGTCCTCTTAAGTTCTCTACTAGCTGCCTGAGCTTTTCTTCCTCAATTTGTTCGGCATGAACCATAAGGCGTGAAATATTCATTCTTAGAATGAGCATTGTCGAACGACACTTGCTTACCACAAAGGAAGATACCCCATGACATATTTATTCATCCTGGCCCTTGAGTATGCCACTTAGGTTGGGGCATGCTTAGGCAATTGTATAAACTTAAGCCCATACTCTTTCAAACTCATACCTCCTTGGCGAAGGTTGATGAATTCCTGCATCATCCTCTCCCTAAACTCTAGTGGAAAAAACCTATCAAGGAAAGCCGACTTGAACGCTTCCCAATCAATCGAACACTCTCTCATAGTTCTCTCTCGTTTCCATTGTTCATACCAAACCTGAGCTACGTCCTTCAATTGGTAGGCAGCCAAATCCGCTTTTTCATGATTAGTCACTTCCATAGCATCAACCACCTTCCACACTTCATCTAGAAAACCTTGTGGATCATCATCCACTTTGGAGCCATAGAAGGTAGGGGGACTAATTCTGGTGAAATCCCTAATCCTGGAAGCGACTGTGCTAGCATTCTAATTTGGTTGAACTCTTTCATATCCAGTGACTTGATCTGTCGAAGCCTAAGTTAGGGTCTGGAGAGTCGTCCTAATCTCCATATTATTCATAGCTCTTGCTCCAACAGGCACTTGAGGATTTCGAGGAGCTGGGGGAATATTCCCCTCATTGACATTCTCCTCTTGCCCTCTTCTTGCATTACCTCTCCTCGTATTCATTTCCTATAATTGTAATAAATAGGTTAGAAAGGAGATCGTAGGATTAAGCTTTTCAAGCATGAATAGAGAGTGATGAAAGAAGTGAAAAATTCCTAAACATCCTAAAACCTCTTACAAATAAGTGTGGCGCACTTCACACTACTGAACAAGACTTTATTGGACATGGTTTCATGAGACATCAATCCTAAATATTATTCCTAAAAAGTTATGCTTTGATATCAAGTTGTCACGACCTGGGGTTACCCCCTAGACGTAACATGTAGTAGTTGACCCCCAATGGGTCGCATACAAACCCTTAGCATACTCATACGCATAATGTCATTAGAAATAATGGGGAAAATTATCACTTTTCAAAAATAAGTCATACTTCAAATATCATCAATAAAGAGTTGTGAAATAATATACTTGTCTCATTAAAGCTATCTAAACGTAAGAGTACGAAATTAGGGACTCAACCCTTTTACATCGATGAAAGTCATAAGAAAATAAAGTACCTCTAAAACTAGAACTGAAACAACAATCTGGTCCTCAAAGTGGAGGACTCACCAAATCTTGGGAAATAGTCGACCCAACCTTTACTTTGAAGAAAGAAGAAATGATTCAACGTCCAGAACCTACACTCATAGTATGTAGAAAAAAAGGGGTTAATACAAATATGTACCAAGTATGGAAACATGCAATAAAACATTTAAACATGCTAAATAGGACATTTTTAGTTGAAATATGCATTTATCAAGTTTGTAAAGCGAGTACTTTGAAAACATAGAAGACAAGCTATAGTAACCATACACCCCCAACATAACAATATCAATACCTTAGCAACCTCTAAGAATACTTGTGCAATGTATGGTTAGCACGCATCCCATAATACCAACTTAACTAAGCATTCATTGAAGCCACATATTTATTACATTAATCTTCAAGCTTACTTTACTCCATAATCATGATTGAGGAATTGTAAGAGTACATGAAATAAATACTTTACTCCATAGCGCCTCGTTGATCTAGTTTAGCACTTAGAGTCAGTTGGTAAGCCTCCTTGCTTTCCAGAGGATTCCCTTTTTATTGCTTTATTAATCAGTTGTTAGGTTGATCAAGGGTCTTGTACCGACATACCTCTTAGTATTTAGAGTCTTCATAGATAGTTAGATATGAGTTCTTTAGTCTTATATTTTAGATTTTTGCTAAAAGACTTGAGTTGCTACTAGGGCTAACTTGAATGTTTATCCTTAAGAGTTCTAAGTTTATTTGAGACAGTTGTTTAAAAGTGCATTTGAATCCTTGTATTAATGCTTTAAATATTCAGCTATAAGTTAAGTCAAGCAAAGGGTTTGCTTGGGATCAACAATGGTTCTCGAGTACCAGTCTCGCCCAGGGTGTTGGTATGACACAATCATTTTGTCAAACATCTATATATTTTTGACCAACATGCTTTAGTGCTTTTAAATAGAGAGATTGCATGTACTTATAATTGGTTTCATATTCATATGTGGAACAAGAGCATTGGCTAACATTATTGTGTATTAGAATTAAGGGACTTGTGTTTGGTATGAAGGAAATGTTTTCCAATTTTCCCATGTTTAGTTGGCTTAGAATTTTGGTAAATGTTTTCCAAATCAACTTTATTTTATTCAAATATTAAGGAAAATGACTTCCCGTAAAAAGTAAGGAAACATTTTCCAAAAATTATTTTGAACTTCACACCTCAACTTTCCATACTAACTTAAGTCTCGGTTATCGATTCTTTATACTAATCCTAGATCCAACTTCTGATTTTCAATTCGAAACTTGACTCTCGGTCTTGATTCAAGACCCAACTCAGGAGGTTCCGAATTGAGTGGGGTCAGATTTCAAGCTAGAATTAGAGGTTAAAATTTGGGTTAGGTTGGGTCTCGATTATGGGTTAAGTCTTAGGTTGGGATTAATTCTCGGGTTTCGGTACTAGGTAAGATAATAAGGTCGGGATTAGGGTCGAGCTCGTGTCGAGTGTCGAGTCGCATGGTCAAATATCGAGTTCGGATGTTAGGTTTTGATCTTGGATCAAGAAAGGGATCAGGCCTCGAGTCTAGGGTCGAGGTTGGGGTCAAGGTTGGGATCGGGTCTCAAAATTAGGGCTCAGGTTATGGCCGGATCTCAAGTCAGGGTTAAAGTTCGTCTCAACGTTGGGGTTCAAGTTGGGATTCTAGTTTTGGTCTAAGGGTTGGGTCTTGAGATAAGGTCGGGTTCAGGTTCTGGTCTTAGTTGGGGTGAGGATTAGGACGAGGTCAGTTTCAAGGTCAAGTGTCGAGTCAGGTGCGGAGGTCGAATCTCAAATCATGTGTCATGGTCAGGGTCGAGTCTCGTGTCAAGGTCGGATAGGGATCTCGAGGTTGGGTCTCAGTTTTGACTCTAATGTAAGATATCAGGGTTGTTATCAAGTCTCAAGTTGAGGTTTGGTCTCGTTATGGGGGATGGATCTTGGGTGGGATTGGGTTCGGGGTTGTGTTTGATTCTTGGGTCAGGATCGAGGTCGGGTGTTGAGTCTCGTGTTGTGGTTGGGTTCAAATCCTAGGTCGAGGTGGGGCTCAAGTCAGAGTTGCACATCCGATATTATGTCAGGAACAAATTCCATTTAATTCAAAAGTTGGATCTTGAGTCGGATGTTGGGTTCAAGAGTCGGGTGAGTGTTTGTTTGAGGTTCGGTCTTAGGGTCGGGTTCTTATTCAGGTGTCTGGATCTTATTCCATTTTGAATGTTAAGTCTGTAGTGGGGTTAGGTCCTGAGTTTTGTCTTGGGATAGTGTCCTGATTTGGGTCAGGGTCGGGTTCTTGTTCATATATCAAACCCCTTATCGGGAGTAGGGATAATGTTCCTGATCAAATGTTGAGGTCTATCAATTTTAATTTTCTGGTCATAAATTAATATCCTAAAATATATTTTCTACTCTTTAACAAAAAAGAAAGATATTTTCTTTAAATTGTTTTTCATTCTCCAATCACACACTAAAATATCTTCTCACTCACCAACCAAATTACAAAAACAAGCTAAAAACCAACTTATTTTTTGAGAAAACATTTTTTTCGTACCAAATGCACCCTAAGAGTAATGGTTTCCCATCAAAGCGTGTAGTCCAAATAATTGAAACACCTTCTCCTTTAATTAAAGATTTTTTTTGTTGGAGTCCCAAAAATGGAGAACTTTGTGGTGGGAGCATCAATGGCAGAACTAGGAATTTAAAAGAAAAATCCTATATCAAGAAAATTCAATAACTCATATGTGCAACCAAAAGAAGTAATCTTGTTCTATTTTACCTTTAGCTAATATAATTATTCATGCAAGTGAGTTAAATTTCTCACATGCCGCCGATCTTGCACATGTTGCGAGCACTTCGAATATCAAATAATAATAATAATAATAATAAGGTATGACAAAATTTTAGATGTGCATTGCGTCTCCCTTCATTTACTTTTATTTATTATATTCAAATTTGACATATTCAGTAAAAAACAATAATTTGACATAATTATTTCACTACACCATTCCTATTAATTGATATATATTTAGTATTAAGTTTGAAACACAATTCAGTAAATAAATAATTAATTTTAAAGATAAAATATAGAAAAAGAAAATTATCTTACTACATATATATGTTAAAAATGACCAAAAAAGTCTATTTCTAAAATAGTATATGAGCATAAAGTGAACTGGAGTTATATATGAAATGACTTTCTATAGACATAGACATATATATAAATCAAGGGCTAGTTAGTCCAGAGTAACATTATTAATGAATTGAGTTATTTATTTCGCCTGATTTTTAATATTTATATTAAAATTTGATCAAATCGAAATTTGCGTACATCATAGTTAGTGGGGGTCCAAAATAATGAAGCAGAGCGGCCGTCCAATTGTCGTTTATTGAGTTATGGCAAGGGTGCGTGATCCGGATCTCCGGTTACCTGCTTCACTACCATCCCACTCTTAAAAATCTACTCATCATTTCTCTGCTATCTAATTTGGACCTACCATTTATTATCCTACTAATTTGACTTTCAATTCTTTCTACTATTATTGTAAAATAAATATTTGAAAATTTGTAATATTGGTAATGACATTTAAAACATTTGAATTTCTTCTATAAGCAAAAAGTAAAGTCATAATACATAATTAAACATATAATTTGCTTTTAGTTGTCATCTATATTTTTTCAATTTTAAGTATTTATAAATAGATAGTTTATTATATTTATATCAAGTTAAACAAGTAAATATTTGTATCCTATGTAGCATAATATATATATATATATATATATATATATATATATATATATATATATATGACGTAAATTATGATGTCCTAAATAGTCTTTTAACTTTGGAAGTAGGTCAAATATGGTTCTTTAACTATATTTTTATTGGATTTAGTGTTATAATTATTGAAAATCTTATTAATTTTGATATCTTAACTATACACTTACCGATTTTAATTATCTAAATATTCAAAAATTTACCCATTTTGATCTCTTAACTATACACTTATCAGTTACGATTTTAGTCCTTTAAGTATTCAAAAACTTGAATATGTTGTGCTCCCTTCTTTGGTAGTTAATAGTTCATAATTTGTGCGATTTGTTTTGTAATTTTATTCATACAAACTAAGAATAAGAGATTTAATCTTATTACTAAAATTCCTCTACATAAAATAAAATGATTAGAATAAGAAAATCAATCTATTAGAAAAAGTTGCAAATCTACCATTTTATATTGGAGTACAAATTTTGAATTCAATAGATAATAGTTTTTTTTTCTTATAATAAAGTTTAGTATATTCAAGTAATTAATCGCAATAATATGCTTTATTTTATTGTTCATTGAATAAAATTATAACTTATATTTTCTTTTCTCGTGAATTTTTTTACTTAACCTAAAGTATAAATATTTTAACAAATATTTTGATTGTGCTACTATTATTATTTGATGATATTTTAGGGTCGCCGATACAACACATCTTCAAAGAAATCTAGCACATTGACAATTCTAAAATGTCAATCCTACTATTGTGAATTGTCCTACTATGATTGACTTCCCACTTCAATTTCAATTTTTAAATATTATTGTATAATTCACCTACCAAAACTTTAGTTTCAAATATTATTTTTTTTTAAGTATAAAACGCGTTTTTTTTCTCTCTTCCCAATTCCAACAACCTTGTTTGACTACTTTCATAAGCCACAATTTTAATACCAATAGTATATGTAATTCAGGTTCATTATAATAAAAATAATTTTAACGGTAATTAATAGATATATTAATAAAAAGTGTTAAATTTTTTATCAATAATAGTTAAGTATCATTAGATTCAGTATCTAAAAACTTGTTTCACAAAAAATATATATTATCGCTAAAAATATACATTAATCGATAATATCTTTAATTAATTATTGCTAAAAATAATTTTTGGTATAGTGATTAAGAATTAATTGCCATGAGTACTGGTAAAAATTAAATTGAAAATTGCTACAGATGGAGAGTAGATAAGGAAATAAGTGGATGTGACAGGCATGATATTTTAGCCTACGAGTTATTGCAAGTAAATACGAGTATAGAATAAGCTTTTCTTAAGAGGGTGATGATGATTGATGATATACTGAATTAGATGCAGCAATTTCACGTGGCACGTTAATGATAATCATCTTATATAGAGTCTAAAATTTAGTTAATTAATTTAATTTTTTTATGTTAAGTATAAAACAAATTGTCTTAAGTATACACTATTTATATGAAAATATAATGATGTAAAATCATGATTTACACCTTTACAGGAATCACTTTCGTATTCTTTAATCATAATGAGTGTTTTACGACATAAACTATAATTTCTAAAAATTTAGAAACCTTTCAAAATATGTGTTTTCAAGTTTTTAAGTTATCTTCATGTGAACCTGATGATAATCCTAATTCAGTCTATAGCTCATCAAAACTAAGATTACATCAACTTTACAACTAAATGAAAAACTCCTTATACATGAATGCTAAAACTCTTTACCTAATTAACTTTGTAATATAATCTGATTCTTCAATGTGTTTTTTATATTCAATATATACGTTACGCTGAGTGATTGTCCTTTTATTTAAGCACAACTTCTTCAAAGAATTTCTCTTCACCACCTAGTTCTTCAATGTGTTTTTATATTCAATGTATACGTTAAGTTCAGTAATTGTCCTTTTATTTAAGCACAACTTTTTCAGAGATAATTTCTCTTCACCGCGAACTCCATGTCACAACTTCTTTTTTACTTAAGAGTTCTTTTTCAAGTAAAATTACTTCCACTCAAACTTCTTGATTCTTTTTAAACATAATACTATATAAATATATTCTTTAATGTAACATTATTTTACATTTATGCTTTTTAATTTTGAATGAGTCATGTGTACATAAATACTACCCCTTCGTCTCATTTTATATGAGGTAGTATGACTCGACACAGAGTTTAAGAAAGAAAGGAAATTTTTTTAAAAACTTCTGATCCAAAATGAATGATAGAAATCTGTGTGGCCGTAAATCATTTCATTAAGGGTAAAATAGATATTTTATAGTTAAATTGTCACTTAATATAAATATGTCTCATTCTTTTTAAATCAACTAAGAAGCAAAGTAAATCACGTAAATTAAAATAGAAAAAATATTTCGTAACATAATATAAGTAAGATACGATACTAGTATTTTGGTGTATTTGTAGTGACCTATACCCTGTGACAGTGTAGGTCAGAGAAGGTGAGCAAGGAAGGTGGTGGGCAGTGGAGCATCTGCATGCATCATATAATAACAGGACCTACTGCTTTCATTTTACTAGTAATAATTACAGATGAGAGTCAGTACAAATAACGTTTCAATTTCCAATAACCTCTCTCTTTCTCTCCAGCTATCTCCTTCATTAATGTCTATGACTTTATTCCTACTCATCACCAAGTTTTTTATTTACCATTTCCAATTTATTTGTCCTTTTTGTTATGTTAAGTCCATATTAAAAAAAAATAGCTAGGCGAGCAATACAAGTATTGTGCTGCTATATGAAGCAATTTAAATGTTGTATTTGAATGGCAAAAATTTAATACCCGAAAGTGTTATCAACTTACGCTCTGGTCCAAATAGCGTGAGAGACGTGAAGTCTCGTACGAATCAGCAAGGATAACCTTGTAAGATTTGAAGTACGGATAAAAAAGATTGTTTGATCTATGAATTTTCCTTCTTTTTCTTTTATTGTATTTCACACAAAGAATTGAAGGGAAATATAAGAATCAACTTGACCCTCTACCTCAGTAAAACTAAAATATAAAAATGATTACGAACATCCATCTTAAGCTTTGAATAATTTAATTAATTCTAACAATTAAAAAAACTCACAAAATTCAGTAAATATAAAATAGTTGGAGGACTACTTATTTGTTTTCTTACCTTTTATTTTCTACATGATATATACTCTTTCTTATTTTTATTTGTTTATTATTTTAACAATAGGTTTTTTATTTTACTTGTAATTTTTCATATATGAAAAAAGATAATTAAGATCTAATACTAATTAAAGATTAATTGATGATCATGTAAACAATTCTTAGGGAGTATGTCAAGTCCAAATATGAGTTGTGATTGATATAAGTGAACAAATGAATTTTCATATATAAAAAAGGATATTTCCTTCGTTTCAGGAAAAATAACCTTCGTTTCCTTTATTCTGTTTAAAAAAAATGACTTCTTTCTTTATTTGGTAACAATTTTCACGTGGCATGTTTAAAGCCACAAGATTAAAGGACAATTTTGTACATTTGACATAACTTTAATTTAGGACCACGTGATCAAAAGTCTTCTTTATTTTCTTAAACTCCGTGTCAAGTCAAACTAGACCATCCTTTATAAGACGGAGGGAATAATTAAGATCTAATAGTAAAGATTAATTGATGATCATGTCAATTATTATTTTCTTAAGAAATGTGTATGTCCAAATATGAGTTGAAACTGATATAAGTGAACAAATGAAGTACTCCCTCCGTTTCAAAAAGAATGTCCCTATTTCCTTTTTAATTTGCTTAAAAAAGAATGACCCATTTCCCTTTTTGGCAACACTTTAACTTTAACTTTCCACGTTGCATGTTTAAAACCACAATATTAAAGGACATTTTGGTACATTTGACATAACTTTAATTTAGAACCATAAGATTAAAAAGTCTTCTTTCTTCTCTTAAACTCCGTTCCAAGTCAAACTAGGCCAATCTTTTTAAAACGGAGGAAGTATCTAGCTACAAGCATAAATTAGTACCTATTTTTTTTATGGATACCCCCCATTGTTTTGTGTTGTATTATTGTTCACGTTCGACCATATTAGATAAATCATGATATTAATATCTTATTAAATTTAAGTTATGTTTCTATTAAAATTGCCCTAATTCTTAATACAATCTTATTATATAAGCAAAAATTTATAATGATCTTTTATTATTTACAAAACAAATAGAGGAAATTCTAGATGATCTTTTGAAAATCAGGCCTTTAATTGTGATTGAGAAGTCACAAGTTTGAGCTAATGTTTGACCACATATTTTCAAATACTTTGACACGTTATTTTTGGCTTAGTTTCAATAGGCATTTGGTCATAGGTTTTGGAATAAATATTTGATTTTTTTTAAAAATATGATTTATTTCTATAAGTTTATATATAATGAATATGTTTTATGAAAAGTCATGACAACGAACACAATAATATAAATTTGAAAAAAAAGAAGAAGTTATATTGATTTGTATTAGAAAAATTACTACTGCTATTTATAATTGAAAGTAACTTCAGAGAGCAAACTCGAATAGAAATAGTATAAAATAGGTATGTAATTGTACATATTTTGTACAAAACTAAGATTGAAATGTAGTCCAAACTACTCACTCTGTCCCTAAATTTATCAATTTTTTCTTTTTTAGTTGTCTCTAATTACTTGTCTATTTTGACAAACGAAGAAAGGATAACTTTTTACTTATTATACCCTCAAATAATTACTTTGAAAAGGGTAGAGATTTTGAAAATCTTAAGTTTTTACACTATTTGCGTCATAATTAATAGAGGTAAAATGATAAATACACTATGTCAATAATTATTTTTTTAATAAATATGTCAATTTAAAGGGGGACAGGTGATTAGGAATGGAGAAAGTATAAATAATAGGCATTTTTATAAAATATAAAAGTGTATTGGTTTTTAAATTTTTATAAATTCCCTAATACTAGTACTTGGGAACTTGGATATATGGCAAATTTATCAAATACATTTGTCAAATATATCTGCCAAGTAATAATAAGTTAAATGACCATACATTTTTTCCAAATTTTCCTCCAAATAGAGGATATTGTAACCAAAAAAAGTCTCCTTCATGATATAGGTTATGAAATCCCCACTTGTCAATGCATGGTGATCATTGATAGTTCTTCCTTTTAGTCCATTTTATATGGCTCTAATTCTTTACAATATATTGATATGTTTGATTAGGGGCTTTGATTAGATTTTTCAAGTATCAAATTAAAAAGTCTTTATAAGTTTCCCATTTTATACTTTAATATAGAATCATCACAAAATATTTGAGACAACACGTCTTAAGTATATTATATTATTATTATTATAAATCTCATGAGATTTCAAATATGTAAATTTTATTTCAAAAAGATGCAAAATACTATACTGAAGTTCGAAAATTTAAATTGTTTGACTCGTAAAATTTAAACTATGCTAGATAAGTTGAAATAAAAAGAATAAAGAAACACGTCAAATCATTATGTCAATAAGCACATCAAAAGTGGTAAACCAAACTTGTAGCATAGGTAAAAGGAGTCTCAACCCCATTATACAATTGTCCTTGATTCCTTCATTAAAATGGACAGAAATCTAACTAGGCCTTTTATTATATTTCTATGAATTTCTTTTCCTCATTAGCATTGGCTTATTATACACATGGAGTACGAATTAAAGATGTTGGCCTTAACCAAATATTTTGGTATTGGTCTATAGCTAGGAAGTACAAGAACCTTAGCCTAACTTGTCAATTTTAATTTCCTTATTTAAGACAATGTTTGCAGACCCACCCTATCCGTAGAAATTGCACAACAAACATTTTAAGTTGATTTCTTATCACTAGTTGTGCTCACCATTGCTATCCTACCCAACTTAAATCACTTGAGGTTACGTGTTGAAATTTAAAAAGTTGTTACACGCTTATTAATAAATGTAAGGTCAATTAGCCACATCAATTTTTTGTGAATTTCCATCTTCAAGTTCAACAAAGTTGTTGGCATTTGAGGTACCACTACTCCAACAATATGTATATCTATTTTATCTTGAAAGGAAGTAATCTAACACCTCAGCAGTTTGATGTGCCGCACTTTTTAGGGTTTAACTTTAACTTTATGTTGTATCTCCTTAGCACCTTGAACGTTTCATATATATATATATATATATATATATATATATATATAATTTGCGTCAATCAGAGTTCAGAATAAAATGTTACGATTGTTTTACCAAAAACACTCTCAATAGAGTTTTCTTAACCTGATTTTTACAAGGCTCATTTACGGGTAGTAAATTGAAGTATGGACCTGTCACGACCCAGAGTACACCCAAGACGTGACATGGCGTATAAGACCCCAATTGTCCCTACACAAGCCACTTGACATACATACAATGCAACATAATAGAAAATACGAGAATTTAAGTAGAGCGTTTCATATCATAAAAAGAGTTTGGCCTAAAAGCAGAAATCTAATCATAGTCTCGACAAGCCAATCTAATACATCAAGAGTGGTTGGGACGTAAATCATGTATCACATACAATGATGAAAAACTAAAGACATAAAAGAATGTAAACATAGGTGGTCCTGGAATATGAGGATTCACCTAGTGTTCAATCTACAAAACAATCCATTAACCATGAGCGGAGGAGGAAGATTGTTGGATTCTATATTATTTAAACAATGTAGGTACAAGTATGCATTAATACATGAAATATATTAAGTATAAGAGATATGCACAAACATAAGACGTGATCATAAGGAGAAATAAAGGGAAGCATGATATGCATGACCAAGATAAAACATAGTAAAAACCTTTAAAGAAGAATCATAAATCATGAATATGGTCAATGCATCTTAGAATCATATTGAAAGCTTCGTAAGATATTTAAGAACAAATTCATTCATTTTATGAGATGTTTACCATTAACAACCATAGACCACATGAGCTATAACGTGGAATTCGGTGTGTTGCTCCCACACCAAAAAGAGAGGTCCTTACATGCCAAGGCAAGGACCTTAAACGTCTAACTCAGGTGGATCCACTAGCTATATCTTTCTAAGACAAATCTTACAAGTGCATTTCTACTAGAGACCCAACTTCTACTAATGGAAGAGTCTCCATCTCAATATCGTCTCGGCGCTAAGTAAAATCCCAACAGAATAATCATATTAATTAACATATCACCTTAAATGGAAAAACACAATTTAGTTAACAATCAAAGCTTAAATCATCATAGAGTAGCTCATTAAATCATGAATCATGCATGTGTGAGAAAATCTTTCACCAAATCATGATTCCTTAACAAGTGAGAAATTTTTTCACAATTTCATTGATGCTTATCTTAACGCAACCTAGATCACAAAAATATACAATTTTATAAATCATGCATAGCTTTTTGAAAACAATGTTCATAGATTTATAGCTTGTTGATAAATTCATGTCTTTAAGAATTCATAGTTAAAATCATAATTAATGCATAGGTTCATATACAATCAATTTGAAAGCATGTAATTGAGTAAGAAAACCACTATAAGATCACAATCAAACAATTGAATCAATACAATTAGAACTCATGAAGAATTGAATGAAAACCTAATAAAATTGATGAAATTAAACTTGGATAATTGTGAAACTTTTAGGACTCAATGGGTGAATGAAAACCATTGATGAAACCCTACATATCCTGGTGATCAAATCAGAAAATCAATAGGAAAAATGAGACTTGAAGCTTGAAATCCTAACTTTCTTCTTGAACTTGAGAGAGAATTTGAGAAGATGAACGTGGATGAGATTTGGGGTTTTGAGAGAATAAGAGAGTTGGGGTAACTTTGGGAGTAGAAGGGTAGTTATAGGACTTAAAATTCGGGTCAAAACAATATCGTATAACTGTTAAATGCATAGGAAAAACCCAAATATCCTTAATAAATAACAGTCGAAGGACCCTACAATTTGGACCTACGGGCTGTAGATATTCTTACGGACCATACTGGTCACCCGTATGTCGAGTTACTAGGGCCTAAAATTGGACATCTTCTCACAACACCTTTACGGACCTTCTAACTTTCTACAGTAGACCTCAATTGTAATCCAAAATTTTATCAAGTCTGGATTACCCCTATAGAACCCATCTACGACTCGTCCAATCTCCTACGACTCGTCCAATTTCCTATGACTCGTGTTGTTCATTCTTTAGTCAAACTTTAGAAACTTGAAATTCCAAATATTCAACTCCAATTCTATGGTTCCTTTCCTACGATTCATGGGACTTCCTACCGCCTATAGATCTATCTCATATACCACTAGATTAGTGCAAAAACGGTACTTTTCCTTTCATTTTGAACTTTCCAATTTTTGAGATGTTACAATATCTCCCCCTTGAAGACATTCGTCCTTGAATGAGCCTCAAACTAGAATGAATGTAGTAGGAGAGAAACCAATAACCTGTAACATCTCACAATTTGAAATAGCTAATAATAAGCTAAGAAACTAAAAATATTCATTATTTTTGGATAGAAAGGGAAAAATCTGGAAAATTTGTCTAAGTTAAGAAAGTGAATTTGGTGATTTTCAAATGGCCATAACTTATAGCTCGGGATGAGTTAGAGGTAGTTCTTGATATGGTTGGAAATCTATTGGAAAGATCTTTCCAGCCGCCGAGTTAGCGCATTTTCTATGTCGTATGAGTGAGATATGCCTATCGAAAGTTGGGTTGTTGAATTGAAAAAAGTCCAAATTTGGATTTTAGGAAGGGCAAACTAGTCTTTTCACCAATTAATTTTCTATTTCATTTTTAGGGGTTTATTGGGGTAAACACAAGTCTTAGTTCAGTTTTGGAAAACCCAAATTTCGCCTAGAGCTTGGAGAAGAGAGAAAAGAAAAAAAGAAAGGAAGAGAAGTCAAGAATTCGCCAAGAACGTCAAGATTTGCAAGTGAAATTCGTCGGGGGTGATACCTATCAAGGTATGTGAGATATTTTAGTGTTGGGTTAGTTCACCCACACACCAAGCTTGTTTCAATTCAATGATTTTCCAATTGGTTGAATGAGAATAGTGAAGTTGTTGAAGAACATTATTGAATTCTTGTTGGTTGAGTCATTGAATATATATTGTTGTTTTCATTCGTAATTCTGGGTTGTTTTTAGAGTTAGATATATTGGGTATTGAAGGTACTAATGATCCTAAAGGTTTGGTAAAAGAACTATGGAGGTTTAAAGGGTTTAGTGTTAAAAAATGAAAGGAGAAAGTCGTCAGACGCACCTGGGTAGAGACAGGCTGGGGCACGCCATCTGCGCTAAAGGGCTTGGGGCAGCGCGCCTGCAGTGTGCCAAGAAGAAGCCTCTGAACTTGAGTTTTGGCGCGGCGCACCTTGGATGCGCCTGAATCGGCATTTTTTGCCCGGTGTTCGTTGTTTAGCCTATTTAAGTCCTTCTAAAGTGTATTAACACTTTCCAGTGATTCTAACTACTTCAAATGATTTCTAAACACCTAAGAATCACCAAAAACGCGAATCATAACCATGAAAGTCATAATTTCATTCAAGCAAAGCTAAGATCAAAGTCAAAGGAGTTAAGAGTCAAGGAAAGCAAGTCAAAGCAAAGTTCTTAAAGGTTTTCAAGAGTCTTTAGCAATGTTTAACTTTGTTTTTAAGACTCAAGTTTAAAGCTAAGTAAATAGTAAAAGAGTTGAGTTCATTTCTCAAAAATTATAAGGGTACTATATACTTCCCAAAAGTTTATAAATGTTTTCACATTTAAGACAAAAAAAGGAAGCTAAGAGTTCCAGAGGGAAACTTGATTCCAAGAGAGCTTTTTTTAAAGCTAAGTGTAGAACAATTATCTCAACCTAAAGAAAGAAGTTGTTTTAAAAATACATGAGCTAAGAATATTTTGAGAGTAGTATTGAGCACCGATATAGGATGCAAGTTCATAATAACTCAAGTCTCCATAAACAATGTAGCCATAATAGGTATTAATGAGTCATACTTTTTAGATGATCACATAAGATAAGCTAGTGGATCTACTAAGTTAAGTAGTTCTATGTGACGATAAAGTATAGGAATTTTGGCAGCGTGGACAAGACGATGTATCACCACTTAGGCTCATAGTGGTGGTTGACGGTTAAAGAATCTCCCACAGAAAATGTAACATATCGTAACTCAAAATAGCTAGGAATGGGCTAAGAAACCAAATATAATTACTTTAGGAAAGAACAGAAAAATTCTGGAAAATTTCCTAAGTGTAAAAAGTGAGTTTTCGACCCTTTTTAAATGACCATAACTTCTGGCTCAGGATGAGTTAGAGTCAGTTCTTTATATGGTTGGAAATAACTTGGAGAGATATTTCCAAATCCACCAAGTTTGCACATTTTAGATATCGAATGAGGGAGATATGCCTATAGAAAGTTGGGTTGTGGGACTAAGGAAGGTCCCAATCCGGATTTTAGTACGGGTAAAGTAGTCTTTTCACCCTATATTTCCTAATTCGTTTTAAGGGTAAAAACTGAGCCTTAAATCAGTTTTAGAAAAGTTGAATACGCTTAGGGCTTGGGATAAAAGAGAAGAGAAGAAGGAGAAAGGAGAAAAGGATAAGAATTCATCAAGAACGCCAAGATCTTGAAGTGGAATTCATCAGGAGTGATCCCTATAAGGTATGTGAGATCTTTCTATGTTGGGTTAGTACACCCACATACCAATTTGTTTAATTCAACGAAGTTTGAATATATTGAATGGTGAACATTGAAATTCTTGAAGAACAATGGTTAAATTCTTGTTGGTTGAGTTGTATTATGTTCTAGTTGATTGGATTCGTGTTTTCTGGGTTGTTTTCGGGTCTAATCTATTAGGTATTAAGCTGATTAGTGATTCTAAGTTATTGGGGGTGAGATCCATGGACGTTTAGAAGGCTTAGAGATGAAAATTGGAGAAGAAAAGTTGAAAATCCCGTCTAACATACCTTGGAGCGCAGCGCCTACTAGAGCCCCTCAAGACAGTCCCTCTAAGCCAGAACAAGGGTACGCTCCAGTACAACAATGGTCATCGAGTGTCGGCCACGTCCAGGGTGTAGGCTTGGAGCGTGAAAAACTTGGTATCAGAGCAAAGAGTTCAAGATTCCTAGGGAGCTATGAAGCCGTGTTTGTAGAGCCCGAGTTATCGGTGTGAAGCGAGCCACATGTATCATTATGAGGCTGCAACATTTAGGAATTCCCCACTTCTTTCATATTCCTTTTCGTGCATTCGAGTTCATCTCTAAAAGTTTCTCTCGAATTCTTGCTTGCTTGTGTTTCAGATAACTATGCCTCCACGAAGAGCAGCAAGAAGTCGTCCAACTAAGAGAAATGCAGAGGAACAAGAGTTACCTAATGAACCTGACGTGCAACCTCAAGGTGAGGTCACAAATGCTGAATTCTGCGAGGCTATCCAGATGCTGAGCCAAGTAGTAACTAATCAAGTTGGTCAGTAAAGAGCAGCTAAAAAAAAAAGGGCTGACACTTCGAGGATTTGTGAATTCTTGAGAATGAGTCCTCCAGTTTCACGGGTTCGATCACTACTGAGGACCTGGAGAATTTTATTGAAGAGCTGAAGAAGGTTTTTGATGTGATGCATGTTGTTGATGTTGAACGAGTTGATCTAGCTGCTTATCAATAGAAAATGTGGCTAGGACTTGGTTCGATCAGTGGAAGGAGGGTAGAGATGAGGATGCACCACATCCGAGTTGGGCCTGTTTTGAAGAAGCTTTCTTGGGGAATTTCTTTCCCCGAAATTGAAAGATGCTAAGGTACGGAAGTTTCTTACACTAAAACAGGACTCTTTGAGTGTACATGAGTATGGGTTGAAGTTCACCGAGCTGTCATACTATGCTCCTGAAATAGTTAAGGACATGAGGAGTAGAATGAGCTTATTTGTCGCTGGCTCGGGTCATGAATCAAGCAAAGAGTACAGGGTTGCGATGCTGATAGGCGACATAGAATATCCAGGTTTATAGTTTATGTGAAGAAGGTCGAAGAGGAGAAGCTGAGGGACGTAGAAGAGTATAGAAGCAAGAAAGCGAAGACTGGGAATGAGTTTCGGCAGCAGAAATGTGGTATGAATCGACCATAATTTTCGAAACAAAAGGGCATGTACCATCATCTGCTAGTGAGCCTACACCCAGAAGCAAAGGTAAGCATTATGGCCAGAATTTGCAGAACTTCAGAGCTAAACCAATACAGTCGCAAGGAAATATGGCATAGGGAGGTGATTGGTCTTCTGCATGTGCTAAGTGTGGTAGAATCCACTCGGGTAAAGGTCGTGATGGACAGATAGGCTGTTTTAAGTGTGGGAAAGAGGGTCACTTCAAGAAGAATTTCCTTAAGAACATGTAGGGTAGTGGGAATTCGGGCAACAGAGTCCAATTTTCATCAGTTGCTTCTCTATGAAGGGGTGCACCTAGAGGATCTACTTCTGGTGCTGGCGAAGGGGCAAACCGCCTCTATGCAATCACTAGCCCTCAAGAGCAAGAGAACTCTCCAGATGTTGTCACTGCTATGATTAAAGTCTTCAGTTTTGATGTTTATACGTTGCTACACCCAGAAGCAAGTTTGTCGTTTGTAACTCCTTATGTTGCAAATAAGTTTGAAATTCTTCTTGAGAAACTTTGTGAACCCTTCTGTGTTTCTACACCTGTTGGAGAGTCTATTTTACTGGAAAGATTCTATCGTGATTGTCATGTATCCATCAATCACAAGAACACCATGGCTAACCTAGTGGAATTAGACATGGTAGATTTTGATGTCATTCTATCTATGGACTGGTTTCATGCCTGTTATGCATCAATAGATTGTAGAACTCGAATTGTCAAGTTTAAGATCCCTAATGATCTGGTTATAGAGTGGAGTAATAGTTCAGCAGTTCCTAAGGGTCGCTTCATTTCATACCATAAGGAGAGAAAGTTAGTTTTAAAGGGTTGTATCTGTCACTTAGTCCAGGTTAATGACTCAAGTGCTGAGGTACCTTCCCTTCAGTTAGTTCCTATAGTAAAAGCGTTTTGAGAAGTCTTTCCTGATTATCTACCCGGAGTCCCCCCGAGAGAGAAATAGACTTTGTCATAGACATCATTACAGATATTCGTCCTATCTCTATTCCTCCATATAGAATGGCACCACCAGAGTTAAAAAAGTTGAAAGAATAGTTGAAAGATCAGTTACATAAGGTTTTCATTCGACTAAGTGTCTCACCTTGGAGCGCTCCGGTCTTGTTTGTATGAAATAAATATGGTTCCCTTAGGATGTGTATAGACTACCATCAATTAAATAAGGATATCATAAAGAATAAATATCCTCTTCCAAGGATAGATGATCTTTTCGATCAACTTCAGGGTGCCATTTGTTTTTCAAAAATAGACCTCAGATCTAGCTACCTTAAGTTGAAAGTTAGGGAATGTGACATTCTGAAGATAACTTTTAGAACGAGATATGGACATTATGAGTTTTTGGTAATGTCGTTTGGTTTAACTAATGCACCATTAACGTTCATGGACCTTATGAACATGGTTTTCAAACCTTATTTGTATACGTTTGTTATCGTCTTTATTGATGACATATTAATCTATTCAATGAATGAAGAAGATCATGCAAGTCATCTCAGGATAGTCCTTCAGACTTTGAAAGATAAAGAGTTATATGTCAAGTTCTCCAAGTGTGAGTTTTGGCTTAAGTCTGTGGCATTCTTGGGCCACATAGTTTCCGGTGATGGGATTAGAGTGGATATTTAAAAGATAGAAGTAGTTTAGAGTTAACCTAGACCTACGTCTCCAACTGATATTAGGAGTTTCTTGGGTTTGTCTTGCTATTATAGAAGGTTTGTTGAGGGTTTTTCATCTATCTCATATCTTTTGACCAAGCTGACTCATAAGACAAATTATGTTTCAATAGTCTGAAACTTGCGAGAAAAGCTTTTAGGAATTGAAAAAGAGGTTGACTACTGCCCCAGTTTTGACCTTACTAGAAGGTACTCAAGGTTTTGTCGTGTACTGTGATGCATCTAGAGTTGGGTTAGGCTGTGTGTTAATGCAGAATGTCAAGGTTATAGCTTATGCCTCCAGACAGTTGAAAGTTCATGAGAAGAATTATCCAACCCATGACTTAGAATTGGCTCTTGTAGTTTTTGCTTTCAAGATATGGGGAAAAACTTGTATGTGTTCATTTTGATATATTCACTGATCACAAGAGTTTAGAGTATTTGTTCACCCAGAAAGATCTCAATCTCAGACAAAGGAGGTGGTTAGAATTGCTCAAAGATTATAACATGAGTATTCTTTACCACCCAAGTAAGGATAATGTGGTTGCTGATTCTTTAAGCAGGTTATCTATGGGGAGTACCACCGATGTTGAGGAAGAAAAGAGGGAGTTAGCCAAAGATGTGCATAGACTTGCACGCCTGGGAGTCAGACTTATAGATTCCACATAAAGAGGAATAGTGGTGACAAATGTCACTGAGTCATCATTAGTGTCAGAAGTGAAAGAGAAGCAAGACGAAGATCCCCTTTTGCTTGATTTGAAGGCAAATGTTCATAAGCAAATAGTATACGCTTCTGAACAAGGGGGAGATGGTATGTTGAAGTATCAGGGTAGGTTGTGTGTACCAATGGTGGATGGGCTCCAAGAGAGGATCATGGAGGAAGCACACAACTCCAGATATCCATCCATCCGAGTTCCACAAAGATCTACTGCGATTTGATAGAGGTATATTGGTGGAATGGTATGAAAAAGTGTATTGCTGAATTTATTGCCAAGTGTCCGAATTGTCGACAAGTTAAAGTTGAACAACAAAGGTTTGGTGGTTTGGCGCAGAATATCGAACTTTCGTAATGGAAGTGGGAGATAATTAATATGGATTTAATCACAGGATTGCCAAGCTCTCTCACGAATCATGATTCAATTTGGATGATTGTCTATAGAATGACAAAATTAGCCCACTTTTTTCTGATAAAGACCACTCATTGTGCAAAAAGTGGATGATTTTTTCATTCTATCGACAATCACCCAAATTGAACCATGCTGCCAGCGAGACCTTGTCAAGCCTTTGATAAAATCCATGTTAATCATATCCCACATCCATTCTGGAAGTTGGATGTTCTACGTAAAACCATCAGGCCTTTGGTGTTCCACTTTCATTTGCTCGCAATTTAGACACTTGGAAACAAATTCAGCAATACCCTTCTTCATACCATTCCACCAATATACCTCTCTCAAATTTCAGTACATCTTTGTGGAACCCGAGTGGATAGAATATCTAGAGCTATGTGCTTTCTCCAGATCCTCTCTTGTAGCCAATCTACCAGTGGTACACACAACCTACCCCGATACTTCAACACACCATCTCCCTTTTATCTGAAAGCTAATACTCTTTTCTTGTGAACATTTGCCTTCAAATCAAGCAAAATGGGGTCTTGGTATTATTGTTGTTTCACCTCTAACAGTAGTGATGACTCAACCCCATTTGTCACCACTATTCCTCTTTTTGTGAAATCCCTAAGTCTGAATCCTAGGGGTGCAAGTCTATGCACATCTTTGGCTAACTCCCTCGTTTCTTTCTCAACATACGTGGTACTCCATAGATAACCTGCTTAAAGCATGAAAACTACATTAGCCTTACCAGGCTGGTAAAGAACACTCATGTCATAATCCTTGAGCAATTCTAACCACCTCCTTTGTCTGAGATTGAGCTCTTTCTGGGTGAATACATACTATAAAATCTTGTGATCACTGAATATATCGATATGAACACTATACAAGTAGTGTCACCATATCCTTAAAGCGAAAACTACAGGAGCCAATTCTAATTCATCAGTTGGATAATTCTTCTCATGAACTTTCAACTGTCTGGAGGCATAAGTTATAAACTTGCCATTCTGCATTAACACACAACCCAACCCAACTCTAGATGCATCACAGTACACCACAAAACCTTGAGTACCTTCTGGTAAGGTCAAAACTGGGTCAGTAGTCAAGCTCTTTTTCAATTCCTAAAAGTTTTTCTCGCAAGCTTCAGACTATTGAAACTTAACTGTCTTCTGAGTCAGCTTGGTCAATCGAGATAAGATAGAAGAACCCCTCAATAAACCTTCTATAGTAGCCAACCAAATCCAAGAAAATCCTAATATCAGTTGGAGACGTGGGTCTAGGTCAACTCTGAACTGCTTCTATCGTTTGGGTATCCACTCTAACCCCATCATCGGAAACTATGTGGCCCAAGAATGCCACAGACTTAATCGAAAACTCATATTTTGAGAACTTAGCATATAACTCCTTATCTTTCAAAGTATGAAAGACTATTTTGAGCTAACTAGTATGATCTTCTTTATTTCTTGAATAGATTAGTATGTCATCAATTTAGACGATAAAAAACGTATCCAAATAAGTTTTGAAGACTCTGTTCATAAGGTCCATGAAAGCTGCCAGTGCATTCGTTAAACCAAACAACATGACCAAAAAATCATAATGCCCATATCTGATTATAAAAGCTATCTTCGGAATATAACATTCCCTAACGGTCAACTAATAGTAGCCATATTTGAGGTCTATTTTTGAAAAACATGTGGCACCCTAAAGTTGATCGAAAAGATAATCAATCATTGGAAGAGAATATTTATTCTTGATGCTAACCTTGTTCAATTGGCGGTATACTAAGGGAACCATCTTTCTTTCTGACAAACAAGACTGGAGCGCCCCAAGGTGAGACACTTGATCGAATGAAACCCTTATCTAATAGATGTTTCAACTATTCTTTCAACTCTTTCAACTCTATTCGTGCCATTCTATATGGTAGAATAGAGATATGACGAGTATCTGGAATAATGTATATGTCGAAGTCTATTTCTCTCTCAAAAGGGTTTCCGGGTAGATTATCAGGAAAGATTTCTGGAAACTCTTTTACAATAGGAACTAACTGAAGGGAAAGTACCTCAGCACTTGAGTCATTAACTCAGACTAAGTGATAGATACAATCCTTTGAAACTAACTTTCCCGCCTTAAGGTACAAAATAAAGCGACCCTAGGCACTGCTGAACTACTGCTCCACTCTATGACTGGCTCATAAGGAATCTAAAGCTTGACAACTCGAGTTCTACAATCTATTGATGCATAATAGGAATGAAGCCAGTACATACCCAGAATGACATCAAAATCTACCATGTGTAACTCAACTAGGTCAGCCTTAGTGTTCTTGTGATTGATGGAAACATGACAATCATAATAGACTCTTTCTACTAGAATAGACTCCCCAATAGGTGTAGAAACACAAAATGGTTCACAAAGTTTCTCAGGAAGAATTTCAAAATTATTTGCAACATAAGGAGTTACAAAAGACAAACTTGCCCCTGGGTATAGCAAAGCATAAACATCAAAAGTATAGATTCTGATCATACTAGTGACAACATCTGAAGACTTCTCTTACTCTTGGTGACTAGTGATCGCATAAAGGAGGTTTTCCCCTCCGCTAGTACCAGAAGTAGCTCCTCTAGGTGCAACCTTGTCTGGTGGAGGAACTGATGAAGACTGGGCTCTGTTGCCCGGATCTCCGCTACCTTGCTTATTTTTAGGACATTCTTTCATGAAGTGTCCCTCTCTTGCCCACACTAGAAACAACCTGACTGGCCATCACGACACTTACTGTGTGGTTTCTACCACACCTACCACATAGAGGAGCTCAACTACCTCTTTGTGCAATACTGCCTTGGGACTGTGCTGGTCTAGCCTTGATGTTCTGCGAATTCTGGGCATTATACTCACCTTTGTTTATGGGCGTATATACACTAGCAGATGATGGTGCATGTTTCTTTTGTTTCTGAAAAGATGGACGGTTCATACTGCTTTTATGCTGCCCAGACTCATTCAGTCTTAGATTTTTTTCTTTTAAACTCTTTTTTCCCCTAAATTTCTCCTCTTCAACCTGATGCACATAGACCATCCCTGGAAATGTCCATGTCACATATCAGCATAGCACCCCTTCCCTCTTTGCTTGATGAACGACTCAAGCCAACGAGAAAAAAAACTCATTCTACTCCTCATATACTTAACCATTTCACGAGCATAGTGGGACAACTGAGTGAACTTCAACCCATACTCGTTCACACTCAAATAGTCCTATTTCAGTGTAAGAAACTCTCGTACCTTAGCCTCTTTCAATTCTCGAGGAAAGAAACGCCCCAAGAAAGCTTCTTCAAAACAGGCCCAACTCGGATGTGGTGCATCCTCATCACTACCCTTCTTCTACTGATCAAACCAAGTCCAAGCCACATTTTTCAGTTGGTATGCAGCCATCTCAACCCTTTTAGTATCAACAACATACATCACGTCAAAAAACTTCTTCAGTTCCTCAACAAAATTATCCGGATCCTCAGTAGTGATCGAACCCGTGAAACTTGAAGGATTCATTCTCAAGCATTCACGAATCCTCGAAGTGTCTTTTCTTGTCTAGCTTATTTTTTATTCCCAACTTTATTAGTTACCACTTGGCTCAGCATCCGGATAGCCTCACGGAATTCAGCATTAGTGACCTCACCTTGAGGTTGCACGTTTGGTGCATTAGGTACCCATTGCTCTTGCAGCTCAATGTTTCTCCTAGCGGGACGACCTCGGGATGCTTTTCGTGAAGGCATAGTTATCTGAAACACGCGCAAGCACGAATTAGAGAGAAACTTTTAGAAATAAACTCTAACGCACTGTGAAAGAGTGAAGGAATCCGTAGATGTTGCAGCCTCCTAATTATAGATGTGGCACGCTTCACATCGATACCTAGGACTCTATAGACACGACTTCATAGACTCCCTAGAAATCTTGAACTTTGTTCTCTGATACCAAGTTTGTCACGCCCTGAGCCTACACCCTAGTCGAGACTGGAACTCGAATACCATTGTTGGACTCGAGTGGACCCTTGGCCTGGATTACTTAACTCAGTGGAAGACTTAACTCAATAAAACAGTGTCATTTAATAAGTGCTAGAATAATAAGTTGGACAAAATGACACTTAAGTCTCATAACAAAATATCTGCACTACAAAGATGAGAGACTCAAAACTAACTGTCCGACAGTGTATGAAGCCTCTATAATATTAAGATGGATGTTGGGAAAGACCCCACAACATCCTATAAAGGAAAGACTAAAAAGCGAATAAAAGTGTCCTCCCGGATGCAAGGAGGCTTACCACTGACTCCGAGTGCTCAACTGGATCAATGAGACGCTGGATGATGATGATCCTGGTTACATGTATGCATGATAAGACGATGCATGCCAACTGGCATCAGTACATTAAATGTACGAGTATGCGAGTTGGAATTCTAATAACATTTTAATCTTCAAAAAGAGTAAGAAGGAACACTTACCTTAGATTTGCTCAACTCATGGATAACTTGACTTAATATAAAGCAATAAAACAATGCAATATATAAAAGCTTGTAAAACAATGAAAACACTTAGTTCGTTATAGAAAAATTCAATAACAAACTCAACTTTATTTATATATGAAGTAATATAGTTTCAGTGGAAGATTCTCTAACTGACAACCATCACTATGAGCCTAGCTGATGGTACCACTTCTTACTTGACGTTGCAAGAGGACCGTCCTATACCTTGCCGTTAGTATAGAACCTGAATTACTAAGTAAGAATCTTCTTCTGTCCATGATGGCTACATGGTATATGGGGGCTGAGTTAATAGGAACTCACGTCCCCATATCGATGCTCAATACTACTCCCAAAAATACTTAGCTCATACGTTTTAAAAAAAACTTCTTCTCTGGTTTGAGGTAATTTCTCAAACTTACATTTAAAATCTCTCCTGGAAATCATAGTTTTCTCTTTACTAAAACTAGCCAAAGGCTCTATTGGAAGTCTCAGCTTCCTTTCTTGCTCAAAATGTGAAAATATTTGTAACTCTTAGGGAATACTTAGTTCCCTTATAAATTTTGAGAAATGAACTCAACTCTTTACTCTTTGCTTAACTTGACACTTGAGCCTTAAAACAAAGTTAAAATGTTTGTTAAAGACTCTTGAAAACTTTAAGAACTTACTTTGACTTGCTTCTTAACTTTTAGACTCGACTCTTAACTTCTTTGACTTTGATCTTAACTTTCCTTGAATTGGATTATAGATTCACGCTTCATGATCTCATGTTTATGGATGATTTCATGATGTTTAGACGTACCATAGAGAGTTAAATCAACTAGGAAACGTAGGTACATCACTTAGAAACTAGTTCAAAAAGATGGGGGAAGAATGGGTTAACTGGCGTCCTTGGCGCTCTGAGAGGCGTGGGGCGCACTTGCTGGAGCGGCGCCCAAGGCCCTACGGAAAGATATTGTCCTTTGGGGCTATGGGAGGCTCGGCGCCCCAACCCTTGCACCCAGGTGTTCTCGACTTTTCTCCTTCGTTTTCATCCCTAAACCCTCTAAACTTCAAGGGTTTTTTCACCAAACATTTATGATCATTAGTACCCTCAATACCCAATAGATTTAACTCAAAAAACAACCCAGAAACATGAATCAAATAAACACTAGGCATTCAACAACTCAACCAACAAGAATTCAACAATGTTTTTTCAAGAACTTCACTTTTTATCATTCAACCAACTCGAAAATCAATTAATTAAAAAAAGTTTGGTGTGTGGGTGAACTAAACCAACACTAAATGATCTCACATACCTTTATAGGGATCACCCCCGACGAATTCCACTCGCAAAGCTTGACGTTCTTGGCGAATACTTGACTTCTCTCCCTTTCTTTGTTCTTTTCTCTCTTCTCCAAGCCCTAAGCGTAATTCTAACTTTTTCAAACTGATCTAAGACTTGTTTTTACCCCAATAAACTCCTAAAAATGAAACAGGAAATTAATTGGTGAAAACACCAGTTTGCCTTTTCTTAAATTCGGATTTGGACTTTTCTCAATCCAATAACCCAACTTTCGAAAGGCATAGGTCACTCACATGATATCGAAATCCTGCAAACTTGGAGGCATTGGAAAAATCTTTCCAACTAAATAAAGAACTACCTCTAACTCATCATGATTTAGAAGTTATGGCCGTTTAGAAATGACCTAAACTCACTTTCTTAACTTAGACAAATTTTTCAGATTTTCCTTTTTCTTTACAAAAATGATTATTTTTAGTTTCTTAGGTATTTCAAGTTGCGAGATGTTACATAATAAGACTATGGTTTTATGCTTCTAGTCTCCTATTCCTTCTTTGCAATTGGTATTTGATCCTTAAGGTAATGAGTTCTATTCACCCATTGAGAACTAAAAAATTTTCAAATTTCCAAATTCAGTTTCATCAATCTGATTATGTTTTCATTCAGTTCTACATGGCTTCTAATTGTATTGATTCAATTGTTTGAATTTGATCTTAATATGATTATTTTGACTAAATCACATGCTTTCTAGTTGATTTCACATGAACCCATGCATTATTCATGATTATGAACTCTTAAGGACATGAATTTATGAAAAAGCTATGAATATATGAATGATATTTTGATGAAAGTTATGCATGATTATGAAAATGCGTTAAGATTAGCATCAATGAAATTATGAAACTTTTTCTCACAATAAGAAATTATGATTTGATGAAAGTTTTTCTCACATATGGTTTAAGGAACTACTCTATGATGTTTTAAGCTTGGATTGGTAACTAAATCATATTTTTTAATGTATGATTATATGTATATGCTTATGACTAATACATTGAGATTTTACTTGGCACCAGAGTATATTGAGATGGAGGCTCTGTCGTTAGTAGATGATAGTTCTCTAGTATTAATCTCCTTATCCCTAACTACGTGCCTCCGTAAGGTTGTCTTAAATGACATAACTATTGGATCCACCTAAGTTAGAAATTAAGGTCCTTACCTTGGAAAATAAGGACATCTCTTTTGGGTGTGGGAGCAAGACATCGGATTTCATGTTATAGCTCACATGGTCTATATTGGTTAATTGTAAATATCTCACAAAACGGCCTAAATTGTTCTTAAAGGTTTTACGAAGCTTTCAATATGATTTTAAGATGAAAAAATGATCATGACTTATAATTCTTATTTTAAAGGTTTTACTATGACTTAGATTGGTCATTCATTTCATGTTTTCATCTATGCCTTCTTACGATCATGTTGCACATTTTCATTTATTCCCTCTTACCATCATGCATATTCCTCATACTTATACATTCCATGTAATAATTCATACTTGTGCCTACATTGTTAATTAATGTAGGGTCCGATGATTTTCCTCCTCTCGCTCGTGGATAGTGGATTGCTTTGTAAATTTAAGACTTGATGAGTCCTCGTGTTCCAAAGACCATGTGGCGGAATTATTCATTATACCTTAAAAATTTATGAAAACATAAACTTAATGAAAGCTTTTTACAAATGACCAAAAAGTCCTCCCCAAGGAACTAGCCTAGACAGGTACAAGAGCCACTAAAGGACTAATACTTATATTATAAAATAAGACATAGCTCCGACCATAAAAAAGGAAAAATGGAAGCCATCATATATTATAATCATCTTCACATATGAAAAATCATTGACCCTGCAATCAGACTATGCCAAGTGACATAAAAAGAGTAGTATCAGTACAAACAACACGTACTGATAGCATTATCAGTCGACCCGGACCTACCACATAATATTAACTAGATAATTAGAAGAAAACATGCAATAAGAAAGTTATACCAACCTAAGTATCTATCCACATAATCTTACCCTCCTCGGGTAAACACCATAATTAATGCATCTTAATACCATGCCTCTATGTTACACCACCATAATGTCAAATCATAGTTTAACCCTTTTAACACATTAATATTACTGAAATAAAGGCCATCACAATGCAAGATTATAGCCTAACCTTTCTACCATATTAATATCTTTGAATACTAGGCCATCATTAATTTCTATCAACCAACATGCATTTTTTTTCTAAATTTCTATAGCCAAACTCTGGCCCTTTTTGGAACAGAAATTGAAATTGGCACCTCAGGCCAACTCATTCATATAAAACTAAACCGAAAAAAAATTATAAGTTCATCATGATAGTTAAGAAGCACAATTAGAAACAACTAAGAATTGAGTCCCCATAAACTCAACCCAAATAGTTGAAACAATTATCTGGAAATAATCCTTAAGCATTGAGTTGACACAACAAATAACATACCTCAATCATCACAAGGAATCAATAGCTCAAACACCTAGTCCTTACTCTTACTTATAGTACCAGGAACCATTTCCCAAATAATCGAATCCAAGTCATATCTGAGATCAATTCACCTTTCAACTAACCCAGACCACCTCAAGGATCTAATAGTAAATAATTATATTATCGATGAGAAGTAAATTAGGTCCACTCATGGAACCATAAGCACATATTTGTTCCTCTTATGTAACCCAGACTAATTTTTTTAGTGTACCAACATGTTACATGACCATCCATAGTTAGTGTACTGAGGAGGTATCCAAGTCAACTATATATGGATATACCCATACAAAGTGTGGTACCCAAGCCAACCATTAGTTTATACCGGTAATGGTATTTGAGAAATTATGGGGATGTCCTATACTTGATGTTCTACCCGATCCAACCTTCAAACAACGACAATCATACACAATCACAAACAAACTGAACAATATGACTTGAAAGCATAAGTTGCATAACTGATTCATTGCATGAGATTATTAACATTTTTTCATTACATATGCTTCCCCACGGTTTTCCCATTATGAATATATAAGTGACACAACATGAATTAAAATACATATTATCTATTGACTACACAAACCATACTAACAAGGAACTCAAGGATAAAAAGGAACTACATAATCACCCCTTAACCATTATAACATCTCCTGCTTTAACAATAATATAAAGAACGTATAACCATCGAGACTCCGTGAATGAAGGCCTATACATGCAATCTATGAAAATCTACAAAATGTAATGCAGTAAAAGTGGGTCTAAACTACTCAGATTTAGGAAATCTAGCCTACATGACACCAAACATCAACTAAACGGGCACTGGAATTCCTTAATCTTTCACCTTACTTGCACAATACTTCTTCTCCCTCATTACTCCCTTTACCTGGGTTACTTTAGAGGATTTTTGGAGCATCCCTCATCTATTTTCTCCTTGCAAATGTGGGAGGAAAATAAAAAACAACATATTAATTAGATTGCAAAATTTTGTTATCCTACTATAGAGCCTATCAGACCACACAAGTGGGAAGACTACCGCTATGGTGGGCAGACGTCAGCCTAACACAAAATTAAATTTTGGCCAGAATAATAGCACTCAAATTTTAAAAATTCTTGCATCGCACTTCCTGACTTTTGGGACTCTGCACGAGATACTCTTTAGTAATGATGGATTGGATTGTTACGATATGTACCAATTTAAAGATAGTTCATCCATGATCGACTACTCGAATGGAAAACAAATATAACAGTTATCAAGGTTTTCCACATGATTTGACATGTCAAGAATGCACCCCCTATGCAAGTGACATGACACTACCACATCCTTCACATAAAAGATTATCCTAAAGGGAATTCGAATGTGCAAAACCATAACAAAAATTTTACCCTTCCCATTACACTAGAGTCTGCTATAGCTATCATAACCCCGTTATAGTGGTGCCATTGTAGTGGCTTCCTAGACGCTACAACAATATCACACAAAATAGAAAGATAAGAGGGAGGGGAATATTTTTTATGCCCATTTCCCCCTCTTCCAACAATAAAACTCTCTCAATTCTCTTCGACTACAGTGTTCAACACACTGAAATTAAGTTAAATATTACTCTCCTTACTCATTCTATTATAATAGGAGGGTGGTAAAAAAAAGCATGCTAAGATTTGAATAGAATAGAATATAATAGGGTTTGGGTATTTTTATATCTTTTTCAAAAATAAACGCTTGATTGTCGAACTTTCCAAAGGATGGGGCTTTCCTTTACATTTACAATGCTACTAAAATGTTATGGGCATAAGAATGGTGGAGGATAAGGGCCGAAATCAGTTCAGAAATGGCAGGGGAAGTTTAAGGGTTTTCCTTGAACAAAAATTAGATTAGGGCATGATTTAGGACTTGAAATTGCTGGATTTTTTAATATTTAAGTAAGGGAGTACATTAGGAACACTAATATGTAGAAAATTTGTCTAAAAAGAAACTTTTTGAGCCAAAAGGGAGTCATTGACGTGCCCTCGAAGTTCTAGGATGATGAAGGTCACTATAGTGACCTTGTACCTCGTTATTGTAGTTGTCATTATAGCGGGTAACAACGCTCTATGGTGCTCTGGTTGTTGCTATCCCTCAAGCTATAGAGGAAGAGAGGAAGATTGTTTGCGGATTTAGCTTGAGAAAGTGGGTCTGAATGCAATCTGCATAGTAGCTTGAAAAGTAGATTGATTAAGGTATTGGGCTGTTAATATTTGTTGTGCTTGTCGAGGTTCGAAAGAACTTTTTTGATTCGTGATAGTTGATTGAGAAAGGACTATTGCACCTAAATCCTAACCTACCCACTGAGATTCAATGACTTTTAGTAAATAATAATCACTTATTTTGCGAAATTGACATTCAATTTATCACACTCCCAAGAAACCCTATCTACTTTCTTACTCCCGGTTATTTGTAGTTGTTAATTGGTTACTCAAATCCCCCATTTGACATTAATTGTCATAACCTTGTGATTTAATGATTTGTTGCAAATTTTCTACATCTACAAACAATTAGAACACTATTTAACTTCTTAATCGAATTTTTTATCGTCTCTCTCCCTGTAGGATCGACTCCAAACCGTAGTTGGATTTATACTTGTTAGACACCGCCTACATTTCGAATTGGATGATATGTAGTTGAGCGTTATCAATATTATTTCTTATTTTTTTTACCGATATGCATTGCACAAGTGATACTATAAAGTAGTAGATATGCATAAATACATAACTTGAAAAACACACAATTATGACCTGCTAAATGTTAACCTTCTAGACAATGTCTAATCATCTTAGTTTCTTCGCCCGTAACTTCCCTTCCCAAGACAATACTCAATCATATCATAGAACAACCACAAATTACTAATAGCCACTATCGGCCCTAACCACCTTAGGAACAAGCTTAACTGTCCAACTCGGAGCACAAAGGCCAATGCATGAAAAATCTAAGAATACACAAGATGTGATGTAAGTAAAGATGGGTTTAACTTCTCAGTTAAAAAAACCTAACCTACCTAGGAACCATGTATCTATTGATGAACCTTTACTATGAGATTTCTACTCCATGAGAGAAAATTGTGACGAACAAGGATCAAAATTCCTTGGGTTTTCATTTCTCTTGATGTAATCTCTTCCCTCCATTGCTCCCACGCCCTAGGTGCCTACATAGGTTTTTCGGAGCAGTCCTCATCTACTTCGTTCTTTCAAAAGTGGGAGGAAAATCAAATAAATCACATTACTAGGGTCTGATTTCACGTACTCTGCTATAATGGTCGTGCAGGCCCTATATTGGTGTTGCCATAACGGGAGGCTTACCGCTATGGTAGGCTGAAATTAGCATGATCAATTTAAAATAAGCCAATTTTGTTGTGTGCTCAAATTTTTAAATTTGGCTCCGTATTTTCAAATTTTGGGGATTTCACATGAGATTGCTTTGGGTAACGATAAATTGGGTCAGAAAGTCCCAACAGTAGCCAAGAAGATAATAAATTTTGGAAAATATAACACTCCATACATAACAAAAAAGCAGACAGACTATGCGAATTCTAATTAGATTTTCACAATTCACAATTACCTAATAATAGTTAAATATACAAGTATAGATAATAAGCATGCATGAGTTCACAATTGATACATAATAGTAGAAAACTTTTAAATTGTGAAACTATTTTTGTTGGTTAACTGTATCACATACCTGGTGAGAGCATAGATTTCAAAAATAGTATGAAATCAGGACTTGAAAGTTGTTTGTAGTGTTTGATTTTTGAACCTATTTACTTTCTCCACAAATGCAATCTCTCTAAACGGTTTGTGCAGTCCTACAAATTGTATAAGCAAAATTGAGTTATTTTTTCAATTCAAAGGTCTAAGATATAAATAGAAATTACGGAATTCAACTCATTAAATAGTAGACTAGAAAAAATGACCTATAATTCATATATAATGCTTAGAAGAATAACAACAAGATCAGATTAAGTTTTCTTTTGATTACTAGTCTACGAGTAAGATGCAAGGATCTGTGAAATCATTGCAATAACATGCAATATATATAAGGTAAGAGAGATTAGAGTATAGTTATTTCTATAATATATCACTTGGAGTTAATAGAAGTTCGGATGAAGAAAGAAAACCTACCTCATTAATACCTTCTCTTTCTAGCATCTCACAACTTTTCAAATTGATTCAAGAAGTTGCCGACATAATGTCGCAATCAATATGATCTTGTAGTCCATATGAAGTGGAGCTTTATTGAAGGGATATTATGTTGATATGAGACAGCGAAGCTGAGATTTCACAATTATGATGGGAGATTGATCGAGTTCAAGCCACGGCGGCGCAATCGATAATAACACTCTAAGAAGTCAATATCTTTTTCTTTCCACATTGACTGTCTTTTTAGGTTTTGCTGTCTTTTAAGCCACTTTTGTATTATTTATTATTGGCTCTATATGTTGTTGGATTGGGCCTGTACTTCATTTTGATTTCAATAATATAGCTTATGGACCTCATCATTTAATTAAGTAAAAAGTAATTGAAGGAATGTGGTTGTAGTCTTCATTCTCAAGGGGCCATGAATTAGTTCAACATTTTTACATTCTTTAATTTATTAGAAAATTCTTACTTAAACTTTTTCCAACTATTTCTATTAATAATAATTAATATTTATTATAAGAACTAGGAATACATGATTGTCTTTTTGAAAATCTTGGGTCTTAGTGCAGACATATTCTTCCGGTTGATTAAATTATAGGAAAAAAGTATGATGGGTAGAGTCCTTATTTTACCCGTTTTTCAAGATCGAGGATATATGAAAGTTCAATTAGTTAAGTAAAGGGGTGTTGTTAATACTATCAATAGTTCTAGGACGAAATTAATAATTCTTGTCAAGTTCAGGACTGTTTTCAACACTTCTCTCGACTTTTTATTAAGAGTCTCATTCTCCTACAAGAGTTTAAAATCACTTTCTATTGCATATGGCAGTTCGAGAGTGTATTTAAGTTCATTTAGTTAAGTAGATGGATATTTTTAAGGCTGACAATAGTTCGGAGATAAAACTAATAACCCACGCCAAGTCTAGGGGGTTTTGCAATACTTCTTTCAATATTTATATACACTCCTTGATATTTTATCCCTATCAATCTTGAGTTTTTCTTTGAAAATTTATATTTCTTTTGTATGTTTTATCACGACCTTAACCATTGTTATCAACACCCACACCAAATCCCTGTGGGCGAACCTGAAATTAACATCTAACATATAAAATATCTAGGCAATGATAGGGAAACAGAACAATACACTTCTAAGTGTAAAAATAAACCATTAAATCAACAGAAGTCTAAAGAGACATCTCCCAAATGTGAAGCATCACAAAACACAATGAAATCCTTACATTCCAACAACAATAATATGATAGGAGATGTAGTGAGAAATGTGTTAAGATTTTGGAAGACGTCATCGCACTTGTAAGACCATACGAATGGTACCTTCTTCTATGCCAATCTTTTCAAAAGAATGGCAACTGAAGCAAAAGACATGAAAAACCTGCGATAATATCTAGCTAGACCCACAAAGCTCCTAACCTCAATCACAGCTAGACCAGACCCAACTATTAACTTTCTCGTACTTTTGGGGATCCTCCATCACCCTTTTTTCTAAGACTACATGCCCTAACAATGAAATCGAAGTTAAACAAAATTTGCACTTCGACAATTTGACATACAATTTCCATTTCCCCAAAATATCTAGAACAATGTGAAGATGCTTTGCATACTGCTCTTTACTATTGGAGTAGATCAAAATATTATATATAAATACAATCACAAAGAAATTCATAAATGACTTGAAGACACCATTCATCAAACTCAAGAAAGTCGCTACTGCATTGATCAATCAAAATGACATTATCAAGAACTCATAATGCCCATATCAAATTCTGAAAGACATTTTAGGCATATCCCAAATCTTATTTTCGATTGATGTTACCCTAGCCTCATGTCAATTATGTGAATGTTATAAATAAAAGTAACACGAGAAACCAACTAGTCTCCTAACTTACTCTAAACTATAAGGACTCCTAATAAAAAATTCCATTCCGACAAAGAAACTAGTGATATTTTGCATAATGACCTAAAAAGATTATGTGAGTTGCTAATATTCAAATAGAAAATCATGTAATTAACTACTTAGTTAATGTGGGCCAAATTAAATATCCTCTCTCTCATCTGACACTTTTATTTACACCCACCATATGTACAGGGTAAGGTCTGCCAGAAATCTTTGTCAAATGAAGGATTTTATGTCTATGTGTGACAGTCCCATGTGATTGAACGTTGTGACTATTAATACATTATAACATTTGACTCTATCTAAAGGTTACATTTTTTTCCCTTTTCAATTGGTGCGTACAAAAATCAAATTGGTCATCATTAAGATGAAGATTATGTTGAAGAAATTCTTAGGCAATGATGAAACAAATGTAGAAATTAGGGAGAAAAAAAAAGATTAGGAGAAAAATTGGTGCCTACACGGGCACAATTGTAATAATGAAGAAAAAGAAAATAATATTATTAATATTAATTTTGGTATTATTTAATTTTTTATTTAATAGTATTTTCAATCTATGTATAACTAATATATCTATTACTTATTATTATATTTTATGGAAAATGTCACAAGTACTCCCTCAATCTATGCCCGAAATTTCAGAGACACATTTATACTATATTAAGGTTCTATTACCCCCCTCCCCCCCAAAACTTATTTTATAAGTAATTTTCTATCTCTTTTTGGCCTACGTGGCACTAACTTAAAAAAAAAAGTCAACTAGCATTGGCCCACAAGATAGTGTCACGTAAACCGAAAAGGAGTAGAAAATTATTAATAAAATAAGTTTAAGGGGTAATAGAACCTTAGTATAGTATAAGTATCTTTCTAAGATTTCAAGCATAGGTTGAGGGGGCAGTGGTGCATTATATCTTATATTTATAGTAGATCATGACATTAACAATATCAACACTTCTTTTGTTCTAATTCATATAGTACAATTTTGATTTTAAGAGTTAAATTACCCCTTTAATTTAGTTTAACTATAAATTTTTATATGAGATCTTTAAATTTTTATAAATATAATTTATGTCTTTAGAAACTACGAATAAAGTAATACTAACTTATCATAAATTATAATTTAAAAAATATTTGAGCAAAAAAATTATAATAAAAAATATATTTTCTTCTTGAAATTTGAAAGACTTGACATAAATTAAAATGGACAAAATACTAAATACACGTAATAACCGTACGTAGTAGCTAATTTCAAGATTGGTGAGGTGAAGTAACGTAGTCGGCAGAAGCATTTAAATGAGTAATTCAAGACATTATATATATTATAATAATAATAATAATAATAATAACCAAAAGAAAGAAAAAATATTAAAAAAATGAATAGTATTGACCAATAATAGAGACAAATACCACACAAGTTGAAGAATAAATTTTTTTTGGTCAAATATACATCCCCCACGTTAGGTTGTTACTATAAATAGGTTCCTTTTTTCTTCAAAACTTCCCCAACCATTCATTTCATCATTTTTGGTGCTGTCCTTTATTTATGTTTTTTCCCTTTCATAAACTATAGTGAAAAAATAATAATTAATTTCTTGTGGAAATGCATGGAGAATCTGTAAAGCTCAGGAGGGATAGCGCCATGGATGACTCAATTTGATCTTTTTATACATCTCTAGCGCTATCCATCCTGAGTTTCACGGCTTTTTCATGCTTTTTTTAATGCACCATTTTTATTTTTAATCTGCTCGACGATTTAATAAAGTTGAATTTATGGAAGGATGATTCCTTTATGAAGGTAAAATCTGTTCATTATTGAAGAGAATTTTGATTTTTAGAATTTGAATTTGAAATATCTTACTTATCGACCTAACATAATGGTTAATTATAATGCGTTATGTTGAATTGTTGATGTTGTGTGTCAATTTTACGCTTGCTATATCCAATACTACACTACTCCTATGTGGTTCAGCTTAAATTTCAGTTAATTTTTGTATAAATTGATTCTTTTGTAAATTGTCTTTAATTTTGATATGCTAAATAATTATTTATTGAGATTATGTTTGATTAATCTTGAAAGTTAGACAGAATAAGATCAATTCATTATTTAAAACTTATACAAAACAGATAATAAGATATAATTATATATTTTCATGTTAATATGATGAAAAATAGATATTAATTAATATTTACATATTTAAATCTTGGAAAAGTGTCATTTGGTTTCGGAAAAAAATAGTCTTTTTCTGGGTTACAAATCTCATTTTTAATCATCAGTTTTATATATAATTGTCTTTTCAATTATTTGAGACATATATCTAAGTTAGGTGAAGGAGGTAGAGTGTATGAAGAGGGATTTACAAATTCAGTAATTTCTGTTTGATTCTTATATTAATTTTGAGACAATTACTTAATTCGTATATATTATTAATTTAGAAATTATAATTTAAAAATATTAAAATCCAAATAAATAAATTTTAAATTTTAATTTCGTCTTTCAGGATTTACAGAATCAAACTTCTTGTTTTATATATCATGGACTTAATTTCTGTTATTATAAATTGTTATATATTATATATTGTGATTTAACTTATTATATAATTAGTTATTAATATTTTATTAGATTGTAAATTGATACTATATTACCTAAGTTTATCCTTCATATCTTATAAAGTTAATGCCTAATTTCTCAAATAATCCACATTTCCCCATTTAGTATTTAAATTACGACGTGTTGCTATCTGTATTGTTTGAATTTTTTAAAAATATCAATAAATGTTTATTGAATTCTTCAAAAACAATATATTAATAAAAAATTAACCCCCGAGCTATAAATAACATTTGGTATCTATGATCCTAGCTCCTTCATTCTTTACAATGCATACGAGCTAGGTATTAGGCCAAAAGAGCATCGATACAACATTTTACCTTTATTTTTTTAACTTTTTTTCTTTTTTTCTGGTAGACTCAACTCATTTTAGAAACATAACTCATAATGTGCAGATAATGTATTTACAAATGTTTTAATAATCAATTTGTTCTTTTGGATTCTTAAATTTTTTTACTGAGTAAAACTTAAATTGTTATAATTTGCACTTATGTTTAATGATTGATTTTTTAATTTTGTTATTACTTCATGAATATGTGTTTTCAACTCAGCTTACTGTTAGCAATAAAAAAAAGTTGATTTAATTTTGAAGAAGAAGAAAAATAAATCAATAAATTTAAATAAGACAAAAAGAAAGAACAAATAAAAAAATCGAAAAAATCACAGAAATCCCATTTTTTAGTTTATTTATTATCATTATTCCCTATAAATTTTACAAATCTCTAAAATCCCACATTTTCGCGCATCAAATTAGTGTCTCTTGCGCAGCAAATTGGTGTATCTCGTGCATTAAATTAGTGTATCATGTATAAAATGTTCATCAGATGAGTGTATTATGTATAAAATATAATGTATCTTACTTAACAGTTAATGTATCTCGCGCAACAGATTAATTTATCAACTCTTATATTATTGTATCCATTTTGAGAGATTTCTGTAATTATAAATTTTTAAGGGATAGACTATAATTTTGCCTTAAAATATATTTTCTATAATATATCCAAAAAAAATCCTTAAATATTCAATATTATCTTTCTTTTTTTGTTGTTAATTTTTCAGTAATATTGTTATTTTAGAGTTACCGTTTTTAACCGATTTAACTGTTATGCTAAAATACCATGAGTAATATTTCTTTCGTAGATTCTAAAATTATTTTTATGTACTTTTATTTTAAGGTTATGAGCAACGCAGCTCTTTTTAATAAAATATGTACAAAATTGAAGAAGAAAAATAAATAACAAAATAAGAAATAAAAAAAACGAATAAAAAATAATTTATTTTTAAAATATATAAAAGGGTAAATGATCAAATTGACTTTAAATTATGTGATTTAATAAAAATATCCTCCGTTTATACTTTGACTAAAAAATGTCCTTACAATTAATACTTTGGTTAAAAAATATCCTTACAGATACTTTGGTCCAGAAATATCACTATAGTTACAAAATGAGTCAAAATGTCTCTTTCACAATGTGTGTGTGTATATATATATATATATATTATTAAAGAACAGTATTCTTGCTTTCTTTCTTCTAAAATCACTTTAACAAATAAAAATGTATGAAATACTTCTTTCTTCTTAATCTTATTTTATCAATTAAAATAGAGTAATTTCATGTACCATTTCGACAAATAATATGTTTTTTTCTGAATTGAAGTAAGATAAATATTTGCTATTTTTTAAAAAAAAAATATTAGAAAAAGAATGTACACTATTAAAAAGATAATAATAATATATTTATTTAGAAAATGAGCTTTTTGTACCCATTAAATAACAATAAGGACATTTTACTGAAAGGACCTTTTTGGACCAAACTTCAAACGAAGGATACTTTTGTTCCTTTCGCATATATCATAAGGGCATCTTTAAACTTAAGTATTGATGGTAAGAATATTTTTGAGTTAAGCTATAAATAAAGAATATTTTTATTCCTTTCACACCGTTTAAGGACATTTTTTATTATTTTTTCTATATAAAATGCGATGTGATTTTTTTTCTTTTTCGGCATATCTTCTAGCTCTAACACATTAAAAGGAGAATGGAGCCATTCTTCATGGCTCTCAACATTAAAAAGGGTTTTAGAAAAAAAAAATGTTTCTTATGATTTAGTGGGATAATGTCACGATCAAAATAGTTGAGAGTAACATACATGCTAACCCTTCGATGGAAGAAGCATCCCACTCAAGCCTTAACCAATTTCATTAATTAACTTTGAACAAAAATATAATAAAGCTCAACTATATCCAACAAAAATTAGAATAACATATCCAGTGAAATCCCACTAACACAAGTTTGCAGAGGATAGAGTGGGTACGTACCTTACCATTAACTAGTGGAGGTAGATAGACTGTTTCTGTAAAACCCTTGACTCAAATGTATCAAACCCAAGCATAGGAATAATAAAAAAACGAAAAAAGCATATTCGTTAATAATAAAAAGCAATGTAAAGTGTACAAGAAAGAAACAGTAACAACAAATATGGTGATAATCAAGACACAATGAACAATATATGACAATATTACATGTGTACGACTAACATCCCAACGGTTATAATCAATCCTAAACCTTTGCAAGGCAAGACAATACTTCATCCTACTAACCTTCTACCCTAATGCGCAATATCCACTCATTTATATCTAGAGTCATGTCCTCGGTAATATGAAATTGTGTCATGTTCTATATAAGCACCTCTCCCCAATACTTTTTCGTAGCTACCTCCACCCCTCCGTGTACCCCCTATAACTAACCATTCACACTTCCTCTATCACGACCCAAAATACACCCTAGGTGTAACATGAAGTATAGGAGCCCAAGAGGCCCTATACAAGCTACTTAGCATACATCATACAAGATAATAGAAATAAAGAATTCAAAAGATATCATATTCATATTTCAAAGAGGTTGACAAAGCAGAAATTGAACATAAGTCTCAATAAGTCATCTAATACATCATAAGGAAAGTGATTGCGATGTAACCCATACATAACATACAAGGTTTGAAATTGAAAACAACATAAAACTATAAAAATATCTTGGTCATTTGAATATGAGGACTCACCAATCTTCAAAACCAAGTAAATCCACTAGCCACAAGTATGGGAGGTAGGAGCATCGGGGCCTACATTAGTAAATCAATGTGGACATAAGTATGCGTTAGTACATGGAATGTAATAAGTATGAAAAAATATGTAAAAAATAGACATGACAACATGAATGACTTAAAATACATACATTATCAATATTGAACATTTAAAACCTTAAAGAAGCAAAACATGAATATCATAAGATATAGTCAATAGATTTGAAATAAGGGACATAAGAAAAGATTTAAAGAAACATAGTCATTTTATGGGATATTATCCTTAACAAACAATAAGACCATGAGATTTATATCATGAAATCTATAATATCGCTCATACCGGAAGAAAGAGAATCTACTTGCCAATGTAAAATCCGTCCATACCATCTTTTTCTAAAGTTGATCCACTAGCTAGGTCATTTAAGACAATCCTATGTTGGCACATAGTTTGAGACTACAGGTTGCTACTAGAGACTACCCTATTTGAGTGTTCACCTCAAAACTCTCTCAGTCCTAAGTCTAAATCCCAACGGAATAGATAAAAGTTAAATATCAATATAACTTAGGAAAGCAATGATCAATACCAAACCACACTTTTCAGATTAAAACATAAAATAGTTCCTAAAACACAATTCAACAAGGGTGAGAAAACATTTCACAAGTGTGAATTCATATGTGAGAAATACTTCCACAATTATGATCATAATAGCATGAGAGAACCTTTCACAATAACATTGATAATGTCCTTTCAAAACAACCCAAATCATTTGCAATAACTTCCATAAAAGCTTGCATATCTACATAACTTCATAGTTTACAAGATCATAGTTGAAATTCAAAAATTAAGCATGGGTCAACATAATTTCAACTCAATATCATGTATTAACATTAAATCATGCATTATAAGACTTAATCAACAATAATAATCATAATTAAGTGAAACCCATAAAGATTGAATTGAAATTCTAACTTGATTAATTGAAATTGAATTGAGAAATTGGAAACCTTGGGGACCCGATGGAAGAATGGATTGCATGGGTGAATAAATGTCACGGATCACGTCTACACCCTGGACGTGACCGACACTCGAAGACCATTGTTGGTCCCCAAGAGAACCCTTATCCCGGATGACTACAAGCAGAAGACTAACTTAAGCATGCAAAAACTTAAAACTGAAATAAAATTCAATAAACTCAAATTTACAAAGCTTTAATTAAAATGAACCACTTAGAATAAAACTAATAATTTAATCTAGCCATAGAATAGGAAACTTTAGTAAAATATTTGACAAAATAAATGAAGACTTCTAAAACTCTATTGTCTATCTATGAAGCCTCTAAATGACAATGATGGAAGTCGGGACAAGACCCACGACCTCCTAACAACTGAAAGTAAATAGAATCCTCCAGAAGCAAGAAGTCTCACCATAACTAACTCGAACTCCATGTGATATCAACGAAGCTCCTGTTGATGATCCTGAATAACAGTGTCTGCATAATTAAAATATGCAGGCCAACTGACTCAGTACGTGAAATGTACAAGCATTTAAGGGGAAATCTAAAACATAAAACATAGGGCTTGAAATTGATAAAAAGGAAACATACTTACCTCTTTTCATACTTACTCAACTCAAGAAGTACTCAATGATACTCAAAACTACTCAACTTACTCAACGCAAAAGTACTTAAGGATAAGATACTCAACTCATAGATTAGATACTCAACTCAAAGATTAGATACTCAACTTTAAAGATATGATACTAGACTTGATGAAGCACAAATCAACTCAAGATACTCAACTTAAGGTACTCAACTCGAAATACTCAACTCATGATATTTAACTGGACTCATTTCAATATAAAACAGTTTAAAACAAGTGCAATTTAAAGAAAAGTTGTTTAAAAACATGATCTCAACTGATAATAATAATAATATCATAAAAGACATACCACGCTCCCTCTCAAAGTCTGCTTGTGCAATGCATGAATGAAGTCACACACACCCATTCATACTAAGCAGAACCCCTTGAGGAACCATGCAATTACTACTGTGTGAGTTTCTATAAACAACAACCATCACTTAAGAGCTATAGTGATGATACAACACTTTACCTCGCGCTGGCAAGGCCCATCCTATACCTTGCCATCAGTATATGAAACTAACTCACTAAGTGGATCCACTAGTCTATTGTGAAAAGAATTTATCTAAAAAGTATGACCTTTTTCTACCCATGGTGGCTACATGGTTTTATGGAGTCGTGAGTTATCTAAACTCATGCTCGTTTGGTGCTCAATACTACTCCCAAAATATACTAGCTCTTATGTATTAAAACATACTTCTTCTGTGATTTGAGATTAATGCTCAAAAACTTAGCTCAATGGCTATTTTGGAAATCTCAGTTTCCTCTCTTGCTTGATTTAGAAAGCGATTACTCTTTTCTGAAAACTAGCCCGAAGGATCTTTGGCAAGCTCAGTTTCTGTTCTTATTTAAATGTGAAAACAATTTAAATTTCTTTGGGAATACGTAGTCCCCATATACTTTTGAATAAAAAGACTTCAACTTTACTCTTTACTCTTTACTAAACTCAAAACTTAAGTCTTTAAATCAAAGTTAAAACGTTTGCAAAAGACTTTTGAAAAAATTTATGAACTTCTCTTAACTTGACTCTTGACTTCTCTTGACTTTGATTTTAACTGCTCTTGACTTGACTCTTAACTAGTCCTTGAATTGAATTATGGCTTCAAGGATTGTGATTCATGATATGAGGGATCTTAATAACAATATCACAATTTGATAATTAGGGATAGAACTTTCAAAAGAAACATGAACTCAAGAACTCAAAATCAACTTATATCAAGAATACTCAAATCTAGGGAAAGTATCCTAGATTACTCTTTTACTAATCTGAAAGTAGATGTAGAGCGTAAGGACGAACTTGTCCAACACTATGATAGCCTTACATACCTTGAAGAACAAGGTTCTTGAAGAATCTTGAAGAAGAACTTGCTTAGAAGCCTTGAAACCCTAGTTTGAAGGCAGACAATCAAGAATTCCTTTCTTGAGATTCTTGAATTAGTTTGTTGAAATCTCAAAGACCAAAAATTATGATTTCATGAATGAAGATGAAAATCTGATTGTTTTGAGATATTTATTAGTTAGGAAATTCTTTTATGGATTTCTTGGATATAAAAAGTAAAAAACGACTCTTTTTAATATTTTCCTGTCGGCTAATTCGTAACAACACTATATAGGTTATAAAATAGTCATAAATTTTTACTCAGGAATTGGATTAAAGCTAAATTGGTGGCGTTGGAAAGTAAATTCATTATCATTAATTGGATAGGTTATAACTAACGTAACTTTTTATATTCTAAGAGATATGATCATTTAAAGTTGACCCAAGTAAAATCTTACATCAGAACTTATGAAACTTCAAGAACACTTATGAAAAACTCATCAAAAACTCTAATATTTCAACTTTAAGAATGAAATTTCGCTGAAAATAACATGATTGGCGTGTGAGTGAACAAACCCAACACTATGGAAGCTTACGTACCTCTTAGAAATTGAACTCATGGCAAAAATCCGCAACAACTCTCAAGAATTTTGACGAACGCTTCGATCCTTTCTCTTTTCTCCTCTTTTCTCTTCTTGAACTTTCAACTAAAAACACTAGGTGCAACGTAGGATTATAAAACTGAACTTAATAGGATTATAACCATAAAATATTACCAAATGAAATAAATTTGATTGGGTAAGGAAAAGTCCAAAATACCCCTCACTATTTTTGGCTAAAGTTTCTTAACCAGACACCCTAACTTCAAAAGGTCATTTGTCACTCATCCGAACTCGAAACTTATAAAACTTGGTGGCGTTAGAAATATAATTCAATGATCTTTCCTAAGGTATCTAGTAGAACACGTAACTCATCTTGATTTAGGAGTTATGGTCTTTTGAAGTTTACCCAAAATTCATACTTTGCTTAACTTACAAAATTTCAAATTTTGCTATTTCCAATTTAATTCTTTTTGGAACTCAAGGTGCTAAATCTAGTGAACTAGCCTTAACACTTAAGAAAATTTTAAATTCCTTGGTAAAATTCTCACTCACTACAAAGAACGGTTCGAGTCTTAGTTCAAAAAATTTCTGGGGTATTACAATATCTCCCCCTTGGGGTCATTCGTCCTCGAATGACGACTGAACTGGGTATATAATGGGTTATTCTTACTAAGGTATGCGTATAATAGTTTGATCCTACTATAATCAATCTTAACCTAAATCCTTAAATTCGGATTCTATACTTCTCTCTAGGGAATCTCATCTCATACTATTACTCTTTACCACCACATTCAAGCTTAGTACTCTAACAACTCCATTATTGAAAGGAACTCTAAAAATATATCCCCTCCAAACTCTTTGGAACACATTACTACCTTACTCGTAACACTTGACATGATTTTTCATCTTATCGTCTCCCCCTTAGGTCCAAAAGCTAACACTTGAAGCTATGGACCTATTCCACATTGACAACTCAATTATGCTATCTTGGCACACATGGAAAATCATAACTTAATTGGAACCTCATCTGGTAATATATCATCTCGTCACACCTATTTTTTCTCTTGTTACTCTTCTGACTTAGCCATGCTTCACTGCTCTTATCTAAACGTTAGGGTCTCTCACTTGTACCCCTCATATCTATTGCAGCTAGTCACTTCAATTCCACACCTACTCTATGTCAAGTCTTCTATATCAAATCTCAAGACTAACATCATCACCTTCATCTTGTCATTCTTTTGGATCATAACACTCATCTCAAATTCAAGCTTAATGTTCATTACAAAACCTTAATATCAATAAGATTGCTCGCCTACCATACTATACCTCATTACTTGATCATTTCTATAACCAAATGAACATCATGACCCTTTTAAAAAATCATAGGCCTAGATTAGATCTATCACTTTATGAATACTTTTTCTCTTCTATTTAACACTTACACCTGGTCATTACCTACAAAATGACACTCCATCACAAACTCCTTTCTAGCTACAACACACTCTACCTCCTATGATGGAATCTTCACAACTCATCACTTCTTCGTCTACCCATAAGGGAAAACTCCTTATTACTAACTTACTAGGTACTTGACTATAGTAACATAGCTTGTCAAAACACAATCTCCCTTACTTAGATTACTAACCTCTACATACTTTCCTCTAACTCTGGACTCTTTCACTACTACTGCTCATGATCTCCTAACTCATGCTACCCTTTTCGGGTGAAAATCTTACCCAAGCTCTAAACATACTTCTTTAAAACGATGTCAGCTGAAATACAACTTAAGGAAAAGAGTACAACTCGCTTTTAGCTAAAATGCACGATTCATATGAATATGAGGGCATTACTCTAAAACTAAACATTTGACTTACTCTTGGTAATTTCTCCCGAAAGGGGATCGACTTTGAACTTGACTTCCTTCCAGATACCCAGCCTATTTCTATTCCTCCTTACAGAATGTCTCCAACTGAGCTTATGGAATTGAAAGAACAGTTGAAAAAACTTTAAATAAGGGCTTCATCAGACCTAGTATTTCCCTATGGGGTGCAACAGTGTTTTTCGTGAAAAAGAAAGATGGTTCTCTTAGAATGTGCATCAATTATAGACAGTTGAAAAAAGTTACAATAAAAAAAAGTATCTCATCCCCTGGATTGATGACTTGTTTTACAACTTGAGGGTGTCAGTCATTTCTCAAAGATAGACCTCAGATCCGGTTGTCATCAACTTGGACTCATAGACAGTGACATCCTAAAAACAAGCTTTAGAACTCAGTATGGTCATTATGAATTTGTAGTTATGTCATTTGGACTAACAAATGCTCTTGCAACTTTCATGGATTTGATGAACAGAGTGTTCAAGCAGTATTTGGACTTGTTTGTTATCGTCTTTATTGATGATATCCTCATTTAGTATAGAAATGAGGAAGAACATGCAACTCATTTGGGAGTTGTCGCTCAAACTCTCAAAGATCACCAGTTATTTGCTAAGTTTAGAAAATGTGAGTTTTGGTTGTAGGTAGTTTCTTTCCTTGGGCATATAGTGTCTAGTGAAGGAAGCCAAGTGGATTATAAGAAAATAGAAGTAGTGAAACAATGTCTAAGACCTATCTCTCCTATAAATGTCAGAAGTTTCTTAGGTTTAGCAGTTTATTTCAAAAGGTTTGTGAAGTATTTTCATCCATAGTCTCTCCATTGACTAAGTTAACTTAGAAAAAAGTTAAGTTTCAGTGGTCACATGATTGTGAGAAAAGCTTCGCATAACTGAAAACTAGGCTGACTATCTCTCTTGTTTTGACTCTGCCACAGGGTTCAGACTATTGTGTTAATAATTGTGATGCATCCAGAGGTAGCCTAGGTTGTGTGTTGATGCAACGAGGTAAGATTATAACATATGCTTTTACACAACTTAAGGTGTATGAGAAGAACTATCCAACTCATGACCTCGAGCTTACTGCAGTGGTATTTGCACTTAAGATATGGAGACATTACTTGTACGGTGTTCACGTAGATGTGTTCACAGACAATAAGAGACTTCATTATGTGTTCACTCAGAAAGAGTTGAATCTTTGCTAGAGGAGATGTCTTGAGTTCCTCAAGTATTATGATATGAGTGTGCATTACCATCCTGGTAAGACCAACATAGTAGCATTTTCTCTTAGTAGACTATCTGGGTAGAGTAGCACATATTGAGGAAGAAAGAAAAGAGCTAGCAAAGGATGTGCACATACTTCCTCGCTTGGGAGTTCGCCTTATGAGCACATTAGAGGGTGGTGTAACAGTTCAAAATACATCAGAATCTCCACTGGTAGTGGAGGATAAGAAAAAAAAATAGATAGTAATCATATACTAGTTCAGTTGGAAGGTGCAGTTCATCAATAAGAATTAGAGGTTTTCTCCAAGGAGGAGATGGTCGCTTATGTGTTCCTAAGGTGGATGAGTAGGTGAAACAACCTTGATTGGGCATATTCTGTTTATGAAGTTAGAGGAAAAAAAGTTCAGCATGTCAGAAATAAACTTAAGACAGAAATCCTATGCAGATGTAAGGAGAAGGAACATAGAGTTCGAGAATGGGTTTTCCTGAAACTATAACCTATGAAACGGGTGATGAGATTTGAAAAACTTCGAGGAGTTAGTTCGTAAAGGGAGCTACTTGGGAAGTAGAAGCATCCATGAAGGCCAAGTATATTCTTCTCTTTCCTTCCGATTTCATTCCAACTTGAGATAATAGTTCTTCTTAAATTTTTCAGTCATTCATACGTAGTTTCACTCAAACATTATGTTTATTGAGTTTGTACTTGGACTTTTAGCGTATTTACATGTTCTTGCAACTTCGTTCAGTCAGAAATCAATTTCTAGTGTTTATTGGTAGGGGTGACAGCTCTCTCCCTCCATTTCATCTAGTTTAGTCTTCATTCGAGGACAAATATTCCCAAGGGGGAGATAATGTAACATTATGTATGCTAGAAAAGACCAAAATGAAGATTTCAGATTTCCAGATGCAACCTACGATTGCCACTCACATATCGTAGGATGACTCACGGCTTGTGATATTGATCTGTGGATGGCTACTTGTGACCCTTCCCCACACCCTCCAAAAATTTAGCCAAGTGTCGACCTACGGCCGAACCTACGGATCATAAGCCAGGCCACACACCATGGTTATGGTCTGTGGATCAAACCACCAATGCAACTCCCAGTCGCCGATCGATGGTTGACAAGCACAGACCGTCGATCGATCCATGATTCGTGGGTCAAGTCCGTCGGTTGACCCTGACACTAGTTAAGTCAGGGATCTTTTGATATTTTCCTTATGCATTGTACCCTTAAACTAGATCAATTAAACCCTAAACTACGTATTTTTGGTTAGTTTTATCCTAGTAACTTGACTAGATCTGCCATAAGAATATCATTCACCAAAAACTTAGAAAAATTAGAAAGCTGAAAGAGAAAGAGTCGAGCAATCCCTAGTTCAAGAACACAACATGTTTTCAGCAATTTCAGCCCCAAAATTGCAAGATTTCTCTGTGGAATTCATAACGAGGTATGTGGGATCTCACTAGTGGGTTCCTTTCACCGATTAGGTCCGTAGAATTCAGTCAGGTTCTTGATTCCCTTAAGATTATCTAGAACTAGGGTTTCTAGAATTTTAGTAGATTATTATGAATTAGTTACTTTAATATTCCTAATTAGATTATCATGTTGTAGTATCGTCTTTGCCCAGATTCATGCATAAACTTAGAATCTTAGATATATAGTTCTTTTAGTTAAGGAATTACGCATGTTAGGCTATATATTTCAGTTATACATGCCTCATAATTAAATGTTTAATTATCAATATATTGATGTTGCATTTTTCAGTTACCATGTCAGTATTTTGAGCTATTAGGTATTACAAAACTTCAGTCATAAACTTTTTAATTGCTTAATCAATTGGGAGAAGCTTAATACCGAGTAAACTAGGGCCAGTCACCCTCAAAAGTCCCAAAACTATGTGCCCCGTAGGATAAAAGTCCCCTCTATGGGCATCATTTTAATGATCACACCAGCATGCCTCTACACCTCTAGCAGGGTGGGGCCTCTCAATGGGGCGTATACATCGGACTTCACATTTAGCTCATGTGGTTTTATGTCGGTTATTAGTATCTCTCATAGTTCTGTCAGATTTATTGCGTTGATAAAGTTATCAATATAGTTCATTATTCACTCTCATCATTTTATAAACTTGGTCATTGCATTCAGTTTAGTCATGTACATTACTTTCAATATCCTTATCATGTTCAGATTATATCGTTGTTTTATTGCATGTTCAGTTATGTTATTGTTCAACATTATTATATCTTGCATTGTCAGTACCTTTCAAGTACTGACACATACTCTGTGCTGCATATTGTCATGATGTAGGTTTAGGTCCTCAGCGGTCTGATCATGCATAGATTGGTTTCCGATCTTTAGTTTAGCAGCATCAGTGGTGAGTCCACATCCTTCGAGGACAGTTGACATGTTATATTTCCGTTTTAGCTTTAGTTTAAGTTTTTCTAGTTCTAGATGGGGCATCTCCCAACATTTCTAGTTAGTAAAGACTTTATTTCATATATAGTTAGTTTCAGCTTTAGTGTTAGAGTTTGATTTTCAGTTGTATTTCTAACTCTCAGTTTTCATTTGTTGAGACTTAGTATATGTGTATTCAATATTATTTCAGATTATTCATATGATTTAGCTTCCGCTCAGTATTTATTACTTCAGTTTTCTTTAGTATGCATATGCTAGCAGGGTTAGCATGGGGTCACTCGTGATCCTAGGTCTCATGTCCGCGTCCAGGGGGTAGCTTCAAGGTGTGACAACTCCCCTCCCTTCTTACTATTGATTTAATGTCATCGAGCGAAATTCTCTATCAAATTTTAAGGGGGGAGGTTGGTGATATTTTTTTTTTGATGAGCTTATGTAGGGATATTTTTGGTGTGCCCTCGAAGGGGCAAAATTAAAATCTTAAACAATGGTAACAATATTTTGGCTAATGTTTGTATATATTTTTAATTATTAAATCATGTTTGATTGAACGTTATCTGGATTGTTCTTACATTTCTTTATTGTCTTACTACCCATACCTAGTTATCGCGCTAATGCCTCCAATTAGTAGGTCTTGCTCCATCAATGAACTTATGAAGCAAGAGTAAATATCATCTTTATGAATAGCAGTTTGTAGAATAATCCACGGGGATATTATTTATGCCATGGTTCTTTCTCAAGGAGCAAAATATATTTTCTTTTCTTTGACTTTTTTGTGTCGAATAGAATTTGTGTTTTTCTATGATAGATTGTGAGGCAAATTTCGTAGGGGAAATGCCAAGTTTTAATTTTAAAATGAGTCTTGTGTTGCACCTCTTTCAAGAGGGACTACCAAAAAAATTAATTGACAAAGAATTATTCGAAATGATTTTAAAATGGGTTAAAGCAAATTAAAAGCAATCTCTTGTCATGACACATACATTCCTTTTTTGTTTTGTGATTTATAGGCAGTAGTAAAAATCTTCCTATTGTAGTTTGTCAAAAGTCATTGGATTTAATTGATTTTGAGACTAATTTGAGATTTTGTTGGATTGTAATATATTGTGCGGAAAGGATTTGATTTACTCTTGTATATGCATGTTGTTTGGAACTCGGCACAAAATGTATTTCAAGGCGGCTAATCTTAACTTGGCTTGAAAGATGAACCTGAGCTCTTCTTGACAAGCCACTTTATCCCAAATTTTCCCTCCATTGATGTAACTTTAGTCAGCCACATTGAGTCTAAATCGTTTTTTTTTATTGTGTTGCATACCTTTATCCTTTATAACCTTCTAATTTGACACCCTCATGTCTCCCTAGTTGATAATGCTAGGTGATGTAGGTTGCCTAAGTTAAGTTGAGAAAAAATGAATGATTAGAAAGGTAAGAAAAGGCCTAGATTTTGAAGTTTGTGCACCAGTAAAACAAAGAGGTTTGAGCTAAAAGCGTAGAGCACCATATGCTTCAAAATGAAAAGTGTTGAAATGATTTCATGGAAAAAAAATATAGGTGCTTGCTCGTTATATATGCGCACTCCTTAAGTGAAAGGAAGAATGAAAGTTGAAATAAGCGAACATCATAAAAAGGGAGAAATAATATGGAAGCACAACAAAAAATGTTAGCAGATTGCTAAATTGAGAAGTGAACTGATTAGGAGGCGTCTTAGTCATGTGAACAAATGATACCCTACCTTTTACCCAGGACTTAAGTTAAATCTGCAAGTCCTTGTGGATTTTGAGCTTAATCAATCTACATTAGTGATGGTATACATATAGGGCAAGTCTATTATTCAATGTATGTATACTTGAACTCATTTGCAAAAGGCAGTATTTTTGCATAACTATAATTTCTTGAATTGACATTCTTAAAAGCGAACATCATAAAAAAGGGAGAAATAATATGGAAGCACAACAAAAAATGTAAGCAGATTGCTAAATTGAGAATCGAACTCATTAGGAGGCGTCTTAGTCTTATGAACAAATGATACCCAACCTTTTTCCCAAGACTAAGTTAAACCTGAAAGTCCTTGGGGGTTTTGAGCTTAATCAATCTACATTAGTGACGGTGTATATATTGTTGCGGAAGCCGAATATATAGAGAGTGATGGAATCACAACTGCTATATCTGAAGGTAGTTAATAAATAGTAAATAAGACAACAATAAAAGGAACACCAGAAATTAACGAGGTTCGGCAAACTTTTTGTTTTCTTTTGCCTATTCCTCGGACACAACCAACTAATATTTATTTCACTCCAAAAGAGTACAAGTGAAATACTACAAGAGAGAAAGAAGAACAAATGCCTTAGGAGATGAGAAGGCAAGTGAGAGGTGTGTTACAAATGAATTAGGAGCTACCTATTTATAGGAGTGAATTCTTCCTATTGATGTCATCCATGACATCACAATATGTCAAAATGTCAAGATTTCCCTTGTGAAATCAATTTATTGTTCACCTAAATTTCACCTACAAAAGATGCTATCTTGAATTTTCTACCAATGAAGAATTATCCTCCTAACTACCATATCTTCTCATTAATCCATTTTTGAATCTTGTCAAATTTAACAAATCTCCACCTTGGCAAGATTCTCCATTTTCAACTTTCTCTCAACAACAATTTTGATTGTGTCTTCAACCTCAATCTTCAATGTTCAACAATGTTGATCAAGTTCAAACAATGTTGAAACTTGACCGCAGTCACCACTTTTGTCAACATATCAGCAGGATTATCCGTAGTATGAATTTTCTGCATTATGACTCCACCATCTTCTATGATCTCTCGTACGAAATGATATCGGATGTCAATGTGCTTCGTCCTTGCATGATAAACTTGGTTCTTTGCTAATTGAATAGCACTCTGACTATCACAAAATATTATGATTCCTTCTTGTCCAATACCAAGCTCTCTAAGCAATCCTTGAAGCCAAATTGCTTCCTTCGCAGCCTCTGTAATTGCCATGTACTCTGCCTCAGTGGTAGATAAAGCTACTGTTGACTGCAAAGTAGACTTCCAACTAACTGGTGCATTTGCAATAGTGAAAACATAACCAGTAGTTGATCTTCGTTTGTCCAAATCACCTGCATAATCTGAGTCACAATATCCAACAAGATATTAACTATCTTTCTGCTCGAAAACCAAACCAACATCTACAGTATTATGAATATACCGTAGAATCCATTTTAAAGCCTGCCAATGATCTTTTCCAGGATTGTGCATGTACCTGCTTACAACTCCAACAGCGTATGAAATATCTGGCCTTGTGCAAACCATTGCATACATCAAGCTACCAATAGCATTCGCGTATGGTACTCTTGACATATATTCTCGTTCAACTTCATTCTTAGGTGATATAGCATCACTAAGCTTAAAATGAGGAGCAAGCGGAGTGCTAACCGACTTCGTTTTTTCATTCATACCAAATCGATTTAGTACTCTCTTCAAATATTCTTTCTGAGATAAATACAGTTTCTTTGAATGTCTATCTCTTTTTATCTCCATGCTAAGAATCTTCTTTGCCTCACCCAAATCCTTCATCTCAAACTACTTTCTTAGTTGAATCGTTAGCTTCTCAATTTCCTCTTGACTTTTAGAAGCTATCAACATATCATCAACATATAGGAGAAGATATATAAAGGAATTATCTTCAAGCTTGCGCAAATACACACAATGATCCTATTTGCTTCTTATGTACCTTTGCTGCAACATAAACTTGTCAAATCGTTTGTACCATTGTCTAGAAGATTGTTTCAATCCATACAATGATTTTTCAAGTTTGCACACCATATTTTCTGTTCCATCAACTTTGAATCCTTCTGGCTGAGTCATATAGATTTCCTCTTCAAAGTCTCCATCTAAAAAAGCTGTTTTTACATCCAACTGAACTAGTTTCAAATTCAACTGTGCTACCAAAGCCAACAAAACTCTAATGGAGGAGTGTTTCACAACTGGAGAAAATACCTCATTATAATCAATTCCCTCCTTTTGAGCATATCCTTTGGCCACCAATCTTGCTTTGTAGCGAACATCTTCTTGGTTAGGAAATCACTCTTTCTTTGCAAATACCCATTTGCACCCAATTGCTTTCTTGCCCTCTGGGAGATTGGCCAATCTCCATGTATGATTCTGATGAAGAGATTGCATTTCTTCATCCATGGCATTCCTCCACTTATCTTCTTGTGAACTTTGGACTGCGTTTTTATAAGTGGTAGAAATATCATCGGCTGCAATTGAGTTAGCACAAGCCACCATATCTGTGAGTCGAGCACGTTTTCTTATTGTCCTTTTTGGCTTGCTCGTTGCTATTGATTCAAGTTGTGGTTGAGGTTCTTGAGATGGAACCTCCTCTTCGACTGGCTCTCCTTCAAGAGGAAAATCTTCTATTGTTTCCTCATTTGATCCCTGTGTTGGGAAATTATCTTTCCCTCAAACTCCACCTGCTTTGAAGCACCATCAATTTGTTTGGCTTCTTCAAGTGTTACCTTATTTGTCAAGGCAGATTCATCAAAGGTAACATCCCTGCTGAAAATAACTTTTCTTGTCTCTGGACACCATAAACGGTATCCTTTGATTCCAGAAGTAATTCCCATAAATAAGCTTTCTTTGCTCTTGGGTCCAATTTTGACTCTCTTACATGATAATATGCAATTGAGCCAAATACATATAAAGAACCATAATCTTCAGCAGGTTTTCCATACCATTTTTCAAATGGTGTCTTCCCACCAATAGCAGTAGATGGTAGACGATTAACGAGGTGGCACGCATATGTTATTGCCTCAGCCCAAAATTCTTTGCCCAAGCCAGCATTGGACAACATACACTGAACTTTCTCCAGCAAAGTTTGGTTCATGCGTTCTGCCACTCCATTCTGTTGTGGTGTATTTCTGACGGTGAAATGTCTGACGATACCATTTTCCTCACAAAGTTTCTGAAAAAGATCATTTTTGTATTCGCCAGCATTGTCTGTGCGAAGAATTTGATCTTTCTGTCACTTTGAGTTTCTATCATCGCCTTCCATTTGAGAAAAATTCCCAAAACTTCATCTTTTGTTTTCATCGTATACACCCATAATCTTCGAGAAAATTCATCAACAAAGGTTAAAAAATAGTGTTTCTCACCTAATGAAGGTGTTTTGGAAGCACCCCAAACATCCGAATGAACATAATCCAAAATACCTTTAGTATTATGGATAACTGTTCCAAATTTAACCCTTGTTTGCTTTCCCTTGATACAATGCTCACAAAACTCCAAGTTGCAAGTTTTTACTCATTTTAGCAATCTTTGATCTGATAAAGTTTTCAAGGATTTCCCTCCAGCACGTCCCAAGCGCATATGCCACAGCTTGGTCATTTGTGCCTCCTTCTCGTCATTGGATGTTGTTGCCGCTGTCCCAATAACTGTACTACCTTGATAGTGGTACATGTTATTATTTCTTCGAATTGCCTTCATTACCACCAGTGAACCAGAGCATATTCTCATCACGCCATTATCTGCAATGACTTTGAACCCCTTTGATTATAGGGCTCCAACAGAAATGAGATTTTTCTTCAAATCTGGTACATATCGAACATCTGGTTATGTTCTACTTAATCCATCATGGTTCCTTAATCGGATTGAACCAACACCATATGCGGTAAGAGGATTATTGTTTGCAGTGTGAATAACTCCACATTCTCCTTCTTGTAAATCAATAAACCAGTCCCGATTGGGACACATATGATAACTACAAGCTGAGTCCACCAACCATACATCAGATGATTTGGATGGATCTGTTATAACTAGTGAGTAATCGGAGTCATCACAATCAGCCACATTTGAATCCATGACAGCCTTCCCATTATTTGGTTTCGCTTTGCTATTCAACTTTGGGCAGTCTTTCTTCCAATGCCCTTTTTCTCGGCAAAAGGCACATTCATCTTTGCTGAGTCTCGATCTTGACTTGGATCTCCCTTTCTTCGTTCTCATATGATTTTGAGAACGACCTCTCGCAAACAGTGCTTCTGCTTCTCCGCCTTTTTATTTTTCTCTCTTTCTTTGTTCATAACTGTATAAGGCAGAACAAACTTCTTTGAGATATAATTCATCATTCCCATGCAGTAGAGTCGTTTCAAGATGCTCGAACTCATCGGGAAGTGAACTTAACAACATTAAGGCCATATCTCCATCCGTAAAAGTCACGTCCATATTCCGCAAATCTGTCGCCAACTTATTAAAGCTGGTGATATGATCATTCATTGTGCTACCAGGAATATAAGTGAAGCGTAACAGTCTTCTTTTCATGTAAAGTTTATTTTGACTGTTTTTCTTCAAGAATTTCTCCTCCAATGAATTCCATAATTTATTTGCAGATGTTTCCTTCGTGTATGGATACTTTTGTTCTCTTGCAAGGTAAGATCGAATGGTACCGCAAGCAACACGGTTGATAATCTTCCAATCTTCTTCTCCTACACCGTCTGGTCTCTTTCTTCAATGGCAATATCTAACCCTTGTTGAAAAAGAACATCAAGGACCTCGCCTTGCCACATTCCGAAATGTCCTAACCCGTCAAAATTTCAACTGCAAATTTCGCATTTGACACAATTCTTGTCATAAGCGAAGATGCCAATGATGACGTATTATTGACACTTGATGTGGACTCATCATTTTTCTTGTCTCCCATTTTACTACAAATACTATTTACTAGCTAACAATGCAAAGACCAAAGTAAATCTTTTTCTGATGTGGAAGTTCAAACTATGCTGCAACCACAGAGCATACTCAGATAATACCTTGGCTCTGATACCAATTGATGCGGAAGCCGAATATATAGAGAGTGATGGAATCACAACTGCTATATCTGAAGGTAGCTAATAAATAGTAAATAAGACAACAATAAAAGGAACACCAGAAATTAACGAGGTTCGGCAAACTTTTTGTTTTCTTTTGCCTATTCCTCGGACACAACCAACCAATATTTATTTCACTCCAAAAGAGTACAAGTGAAATACTACAAGAGAGAAAGAAGAACAAATGCCTTAGGAGATGAGAAGGCAAGTGAGAGGTGTGTTACAAATGAATTAGGAGCTACCTATTTATAGGAGTGAATTCTTCCTATTGATGTCATCCATGACATCACAATATGTCAAAATGTCAAGATTTCCCTTGTGAAATCAATTTATTGTTCACCTAAATTTCACCTACAAAAGATGCTATCTTGAATTTTCTACCAATGAAGAATTATCCTCCTAACTACCATATCTTCTCATTAATCCATTTTTGAATCTTGTCAAATTTAACATATATAGGGCAAGCCTATTATTCAATGTATGTATACTTGAATTCATTTGCAAAAGTGAGTGTTTTTGCATAACTATAATTTCTTGAATTGACATTCTTAATCGTGTGTGGATTCTCTATTGTGTGAGTGACATTTCATTTTTCATATGAATTGTGAAGTCTTGGTTTCAATTAAGATGCATGAATGTGATAAATTCTCATGAATATTTAAAAAAACCTAGAAGGTTAATATTATTAACTTGAGATACTTTAAAATTGTTCTTGAATTAAAAAGGTCACAAAATTGCGCATCAAACGTGTTTTATTTTAAAAGAAGAAAAAACCTTGCCTAGTGAGTGGTGGTGGAACCAATTGTGAGTTGTGCTTGTATGAAGAGACTTCTCTTTTGGTTTTTTTATTTTGTTTTTTTGACTCACCTATATAGTTACAAAAATCTTGTCTTAGTGTAGTGAGATTGAGTTCTATGCATAGTGAGTGCTTTGCTTGAGGACAAACAATAGTTCAACTTTGGGGGTATGATAAGTTCGTATTTTACTGACTAGTGGGGCTCAAATTCATGAATTATTATTGTGCTTCAATGAAAATTGAGGAAATTTTAGGTCTCCATTCTCTTGGAAAAACAATTTTGATGGAATTGAAGTTTAAAGTCATTGAGTGAAGGAACTAGTGTCCCACATGAACCAAATGTTGGGCTGACAGAAGCAAAGTTGCCTCAATATCGGTGCTTCAATAGACGTGATACAATGCTTGATCGGTAGCTAGACGATCCCAGCGCAGATGCTCTTGTGAGAACTGGAGGTTGAAGCGGTGAATCGAATGAAGCTCTACAATCGTGGATCAGCGTTCCACCGGTCCAACACAGGTGCAGAGATGAAAGTTAAAAGGCAAGAACATAATTAGATAATTTAGTGCTTTCTTTGAAAGTTTCCAACAATAGAATGAAATTTTATGTAATTATGTACATTTGTTTTCTTCCCGTGGAGGGATAGAAGGGAGAGAACCATTATTGGAAAATTTTATAGAGAGTGGTGAATAATTTCTTTAACTTGTAGAGGAATAAACTTCATATTTGCATCACCGTAAGCTTGAAATTTAGATCTTGTTAACCACATTAGCTTGAAATGGAAATTTCCTACATGGGTATTGTCTCTATTTCTTCTTTTATGAGCAACTAAATCTATAGCTAAGGGTGTGTTTTCTGGATGAATATGTAAAACCCCAAATGAGTATGATTAATCAGTTTTAAAATTGATCGTATGACAAGGATCTATCGTTATCTTGAAGTTTTAATCTAAAAATCAGTGGTCACAAACATTGATTGAGCTCTCTAACACCATTTTGGCTTGAGAAAACAAATGAAGATGGGTATGACTCAATAGTGACGACTTGTTGAAATTACTCCATGATTTTGAGCCAAGGATGAGATAATCCGAGTAATTTCTCATTTAATTTAATTTAATGATATGAGTTATGGATAGTCTATATGCTCAAGAAATGTTTGGTATTTTATTGGAAAGGATATTGGAGTTCGACAGAATCTAAGGGATAGATTTTTGATAGTTCGAGAGAATATTGAATATAGCCTGGATCAAACACTATACATGTATCAATTGATTTGACAGTGATAAATCTTTTCCTATTTGAATTGAGACCCTAATCGTTATGCACATGTACCCAATCTTTTCCAAACTTGGTAGATAATATTTGCGTTGATTCCTATTTTGTTATTTGATATTGATGAATTTTAGTTGTTACTACCCCCCCCCCTCCCCAAATTAATATATATATATATATATATATATATATATATATATATATATATATATATAAGAGAGAGAGAGTAGACACTTCCAAGGATAGTCTACACACAAACCCAATCTCGTTTACTTAGGGTTACGGTGACACTATTTTTAAATTGACTTCCCCCAAGTGTCAAGTCCCGAGGGCTTGTGTTCGCCGAAAGCTTCCTTTTTTCATTTTAGTCTTTCCTTGAAATGAACCGAAAGGTGCGAGGCAGGGCTCGATCTTAAGGTTGAATTTAAAGTCACTAGTTAATCCAACTGCACGAGTGAAGGGTGAAAGTCAAGATTACGCGTAAGCAGGTGTAATGTGTCAAACGTCACCCAATCATCGTAAAGGGGAATAGGTTGTTTTGCGCATCCAAAAGCTGAAAGATCTTGCATAGAAGGTTTGAGTTGTGTAATAGCAAATTCGTAGGTCAATAAATCATTGAATTTGAAATTGAACTCTCTATCTTGGGCGGACAGGAATTGAGACTTTCAATTGTTCGTTCTTTTCTCCTCGTGATCAACTTCGTATTAAAAGCTACTCTAGGGGAATGTTCTTATGCGATGCTAACGATTTAATAACTATATTTGTAGCCCCAGAATGTTTCAGTTTATGCTCCTACCTTATCTGGGTATACCAAGAAAGATCTACATTCTAATGAGACTACTATGAAATATTTACTCATGGGTGGGGCAAACTCTTCTATTCTGATTCATGGTTTCTCATGGCTATATGGTTCATCCGGGGGGAGGGGTTAGATTGAGCTTCAAGAAATAGTAAACGATCTTATCAATACACAAATGTATGAAATATTTACTCATGGGAGGGGCAAACTCTTCTATTCTGGTTCATGGTTTCTCTTGGCTATATGGTTCATCCGGGGGAGGGGTTAGATTGAGCTTCAAGAAATAGTAAACGATCTTATCAATACACAAATGTATAACTCCAAGGAATATCAATTGTGCTCATATTCAGTATTGTAGGAATTGGGTTCAAGCTTTCCACAGCCCCTTCTCATCAAGGACTCCTGACGTATACGGAGTAGTGTGGTTCATTCGAGAAATTCCTACCTCTCTATCTATCTCTGAGATGTTTGGATTTTTCAAAACTCCATGGACATGCAAAAGTTGGTTGGAGGTCTCTAAAAGAGGTTTTAATCTCACTTAGGACTTCCAAAACTCTCACAATATCAGGGTGAGGAGAAGCCATAGAAGAAAAGGTTGCCTTAGTCACTTTCTTGGCAACCAATATCAACTTAGCTAAACCAAACCAAGATAGGTAAAGTTTAACAAATTTATCACCTCGATCAGACTTCTCTCTTACGTGTTTCGTAATACAACGGATATGATCTTGGAAATATTACACCTGATCGGGGATACTGGAACAGAAAATAAATCACCTTTTATGGTAATTATCAGCATAGTACTATATGTTTGAGAATTCAATTTGCTAGTGTGCTTTGAGTTGTGAAATCAAGTGAAGGTGGTCTCATCTTCCTATCTCATAAGTTGGGTATTGTTCTGCATATGATCGCTATGCCCGGAAAAACGGGACATAGTTAACCATTATCAGTAAGAACCAATTTGGTGTAATTGCATCATTATCTTAATTAGTATTTACTTTTTATTTAGTTTTGACTTATTATTTAATAATCATATTTTATTTTTTGGCCTACAATTTGTGATAATAGTTTTATCCCGTAGCCTACTTTTTTTTAGGCTTATCGTTCAAATTGTTAAAGTGTGACATCATGTAACGATAAAAAATAATACAATCTATTCAAATGATGTACTAATTAAAATACTATAGTATGATATAATATGATACAAGGCTACAATACAATGCGATATAGTATAAAACAATACGTAATATTAGTGACATTTTCTTTCGTATAATTGTGAAATGATACTTCATTGACACGACAGTATAGCTATGAGATAGTTAGATTCTCAGATCATTTTATGGGAAGTCTGAATTTCTATTTCTGCTTTAGTATTTGTTTCTTGTGCAGGTACAAGGAATCTTTATTTATTATGAAAGTCCTATAACTATAATAAAGTATAGTCTCTCATTGAAACAAAATAAAGCTAATACAGGGTGAGTTGTCAGCACTGCACAAAACATAGACCCAATTCCATTTTCAAGTAACTAAATGACTTGATAAGTCTTTTCTTTCTCTCTTGATGGAACGTTAGATTCTGAATTTGAATAAATCCAATGCATCTTTATTTTCCAAATAATAATTATAATACTAACGGAAAATGATAAGAAAAAAAGTTTTTAAATTAAGTAAAATTGAACAAAAATATCTTCAAGTAATAATTTGGTTTTAAAATGCGGTTACTATTAATAATATGGTCTAAAATTTTTAGCTTACTTCTCTCCAAGTAACTCCACTGCACTGATAAAGGGAATCCCAAGTCTTATCAGTATACATTGCTCATAGATTTTTGCTATAATCTTGTACAACAATGTGGAACAGGGAGATAATATCTCAAATGGTCACTTAACTTTTACATACTTTACTTAGAAAGTCACTCAACTTAGAGTTGTTCATTTAGAAAGTTACTCAACTATATTTTAGAGAAAATGGCCAAATAAGTTCCCAGTCTATTACCAGATTTTCAACTACACATTTATACTTCACCGGGGTCCTGTTACCCCCTAAATTATTTAAAATCGATATTATTACCTCCCTAATATAAAAAGTTACAACCACATTTATGTTGAGAAGTGAAGTTTAGCACGTGTATTTTTTTATTTTTTATTATCTTTTTATCCTTTTTGACTAATTATTTTATTATGTTTTTCTTTTTCCTTTTATTTCTTTCTCTTCCTCTTCTTGTTCTTCCTCTTCCATCCTTCAATACCATCTTACAATAGAGCCACAAGTAAAAAGCTTGAGAAGCAAAAAAAAATTATGATGATAATTAGAGGAATGATAGCCCTCCACGCAGAGGCGAACCCAGGATTTAAAGATAGGGAGGCACCACTAAGTGTAGCTCAAGGGTTAGGCTTGGAGTGACTAAAGAGTAAGGTTAGCGGAGCATCCTGCTTAGGCCTCCAAAAATTTTGAGGCCCCAATAAATTTTAATTGTGAATTTTATTATTTTATTTCACTTTAAGCAATATTGAACATTATAATTTAAGAAAATTAAAAAATTAAAATAAGTACAATTTACTTTTTATCAAGAATATTTTAGGATTTTGAATAAACAACTCAAATCTCCAGGATCCGATTTAAGTGATTGCAAATCAAATTCATCTATAAAACGCGAAGGATTATCTCTAAAACTAGAACTAGGTTGAGAAGAATTATATTTCGTCAAAAAATTAAGAATTGTCTCTAAAACTAGAACTTGGTTGAGAAGAATTATGTTTCGTCAAAAATTTATCCATTAAATCACAATAATCAACAACAAATCTCATAAAAAAATACGCTTGAGATAATGGGAATAGGAGAATACTTGTTAATGTAGAATTGTGTTATGTTGGGACTTTTATTTATTTTTAAATTTAATTAAGAAAGGAATGGTACAACAGTTTTTTCTTAAAAGAGGAAAAACTAAAATTAAAGTAAACTAATACTTACCTCCACAGCAGGGTTCGAACCCGCGCCACTTGTGCTTCAAAGAAGCGCTTTCGATCAGTGCACCCATAACACCTTTTGGTTGTTAGAGTGCACAATAATATATATCATTGTTTTATTAACTGTATATAGATACATATTCGATTTTTTTAAAAAAGTTACCGGGTGCATGTGGGTCCGCCTCTGCCTCCACGTCATTTTTGCAAGAGCAAGGGTTCATTAAGAAGAATGACCTAAAAAATAAATTATTGGTCAAAATCTTTGAGGATATTTTGAGAATTTTAATTTTTAAGAGATTCTCAACATATTTGAATGAATTTTGTTAACTGAAAAATATTGTTACAATAGCTTCAAAATGATATCTTAATGGTGTTTTAATGGCTAATAGTCGATTTTGAAAATGAGGATAAAGTAATTTACTTAATAATTTTTAATTGTATGGAGAGTAGGAAAAAGATTTCTATCTAGGAATTATGTTGTGTTAATAGATATTGTAATGGTGGTGTTTTCAGATCGTGAAGGTGAAATTTAATGAATATCATCGATGCTCTACTAAGTTGTAATGAGAAAGAAACGAGATGAGATAAAAACAAATAAAGAAAAGAATATTAAAAAAAAGTTTTAATATTTATTTTTGATCCACTCTCTCAAAGAGAGTGAAATACACTCACTTTGCCACATAAGCATTCAGAAAGGTAAAAATTTCAATTTTGAATAGTTCAGAAGTAAAAGTGCGTAGTTGAAAATTCAATAACAATTTAGGTGCTCATTTGACCATTTTCACCTTTATTTTATAATTCAAAAGTCACCAATTATTGACATTTAACTTAAAAAGTCACTTAATTATTGATATTTTATTTAAAAAGTCATCCTACAAATTTAAAATGTTTATTTGTTAAATTTTGTTGAAATCTAATTTTTATTTTAAATTATTTTTTAAAAATAATAAAATATTTATTTTGATTATTTTATTTACCTTCTTCAATTATTTAATCACATTTTTTAAAAAAATAACGTAAAGTTGCATTTTTAGCATTTTTTAACAGTATGTTTTAGTAAGAAAAAATTGCTAGAACAGAAAAGCAGTTTTTTTTCCTCTCAACTGCTACTATACGTTTAAAATAGCAATCTTTTATTTCTTTTTATTAAATTATTAGTAGCAATGCTACTGTATGTTTTAGTTTTAATTTGTCAATTTCAACTGTACGCCTAAAATTAAACTAGGAGTAATTAAAAAGACGCAGAAGCGATCTTTTATCTTTTTCAAAAAAGAAAAAGAAAAAGAAAAGAATTTTAAGAAATTATATCACGACAAAATTTAATAAAATAATTAAAACAAGCATCTTTTTATTTTTTTTAAAAAATTAATTTAAAATGAAATATTTTAATAAAATTTAATGAAGAAATTATTTAAATTAGTTGGATGACTTTCTAAGTAAAATATCATTAGTTGAGTGACTTTCTATGTGAATTATGAATAATTGAGTGACTTTCTAAGTAGGCATTTGGTCATGCGATACCATATCATGATATGAAATCAACGTTTGAACATGCGATTTCACGTTGATTTCATCTCATGATTCCATATCATGAGATGATTCCATATCATGAGATGAAATACCATATTCTCCAAAAATCATGATTTGGGATTATATGAGAATTTCATATCATGATTTGAGATTTTTTAAACACAAAAATTGATTCACCAATTTATACCTTATTAAAACAACTCCACGAACTTTTTGGAGCTTGGAAAAATAGATTCAGAATACAGAAACAAGGCATGAATCATTATGATCTTGACACACAAGTGTAAATTGTCATAACTTGTGCAACGTTACATAATTATTTACGAGAAGGATTGATGAAATATTTATGGTCTATGAGCATGAAAATATATAGTCGTCGGTGATCCTGACCAACAAATGACTCAAAATAACAATCTTGGTTCGTCTTCTCGGCCCTCACATAATTGAGAAATGCAAGTTTAGTTCATTACAATTTATATTCAATTTTTTTTATTGAATTTAAGTTTGACAAAATAATTATTTAAGTGGGGAACAAATAGATTTGTAATAATTTATTATGCGATTTTATAAATTTTTGTTTATTTGGTAAGACTGAATAAACAATTGGGGCTATTTTAATAGTTTTACAACTTATGAGATTCTTATGTTTATGAGAAAATATACAACACAAAAACTTCATATCACATGTCAAAACAAAACTTCAAATTCATCTCATGATTCCATATCACAATTCCGTATCGCATGGTCAAACAGGTCCTAAGAGAAATAAGAATAGTTGAGTGACTTTTGAGTTGTAAAACAAAGTTGGATGACTTTTTAAGTGAACAACTCAAAGTTGAGTGACTTTTGAGTTGTAAAACAAAGTTGGGTGATTTTTTAAGTGAACAACTCAAAGTTGAGTGACTTTTGAGTTGTAAAACAAAGTTGGGTGACTTTTTAAGTAAACAACTCAAAGCTCAGTGACTTTCTAGGTGAAAATATGCAAAGTTGAGTGACCATATGATATATTATCTCGTGGAACAAGCTATAAGTCCGTCGTAACACCCTAAAAATTTCTAACTAAGATCCAAACCTTTATGTGTATGCTTATAGGTCCGCATTAGGTGATTTTTATTTGTGCATAATTGTGTTAAGATCAATTCCTAAATGTAGGAAGTGTTTTGGAGATGAATTAAGGTCATAAGAATCGTCTAGTACAAAGTTGAGTTGTAAACGATTGAGTTTAGGTTCATGATTTTACTTGGGTCAAATTTAAATAATCATATATAATAGAATTTGAATATTTAGATGACACATGACCTATCAAATTAAACTTATATATGAATCTTCTTTCCAACTCACAAAGATTGTGTCAAATTCTGAGTCAAAAGTTATATGATCATATTACTTTTGTCACACATTCTGTCTTGGACATGCATTTTCCTGGCGTTGAACAATTTTGAATGAGCGAAACACTAATTAAGGAAAAATTAAGAGGTTTTCCATTTTGAACATGCGTTTCACTAGCATTAAACAATATTGGATAGACGTTTCACCGGTTGAAACACAATTGGAGCTGGAGGGGTTTGCTAATTTAGGCTCTTCTTGAAGGTATGATGTTTAAACGTGTAAGGCAAAAATTAGAAGGATACCATATAGAGTTTCACTCACTAAGAGTATGAAAGAAGTGAAGTATTTCCTAAACTATTTACACCTATGAATACGACTCTACTTAATGCAGATTTTATAATACTCTGATATTGTGAATCAAGACAACCCCTAAGACGGTTAGATTTAAATGATATATGTTTATAAGATAAACATTAGCAATTAACCAAATGCAAAATCTGAATAGACGAATATCTGAGTACACATATTTTGATCTAAACTTACTGTCTGAAAGCTTCTAATAATATGAGATTCTAGGATAAATCCCTAGCTAACTCCAATAGTTTGAAACTAAAAGTAAATGACCAAAAGGAAACATAGGTATTTTTCTCATATATATGAGGACTCAATAACTCGAATACAATAACCGGAGATAGTACTATGTGTGAGTTAGATATTGAACATCTAAACCTATATGATCAAACGATATAGGCAGAGAGTATGAGGTCAATATTTTAAACTGAGTATGTAGGATAATGCATGATAAACGTGATAATTGAAAATACAGAAATCGTAAAACAAAAGGATGTAGTGACTAAGTAAAATAGAAACATAGATATATTGAAATAAAATGCAGAAGTACATGGTAATGCAATAATTGAAAGTATAACGGTGGGAGATACTAAAACTGGCATATAACCATGTGAGCTACTAATGGAGTTTGAAGTATAATCCCCATCAAAAGGACCCAATGTTCTTTGTTGGGGTACAAAGACTGATTTAAGCTAATGTGGATCCACTAAGCTAATGTTTGTAAAGACTAAGAAGTTAGCCTAACTGATTAGAATCTCATTAAATTCTATAGTGACACATAGTTCTAGGAGTTACAGATTGCTACTAAAGTTTCACAGACACCGACTAAAATTCTTCATCCATAAATTCATTCAGTGCTAAGTAAAGCCTCCAACGAAAACATGCATTTAATTGATACATAATAATATGTTAATACTTATAACTCATAATAAGAATAATAGAATAACTCATGAATCATGATTCAAAACTGATAATTTCGATAATAAGTTAAAGACACTTTATCTAAAAGCATCTAAAATCATAAAACCTGATAATCCGAAGATATGCATTTTGAAATTTCATAGTTTTGAGTCATTAAAATACCTATGTACTTAGGGTTCATGAAATAACATTGAAAATGTGTAATTATAAGTAAGATCATGCAATTAACAACAAATCATGAAGAAGTGAAATTCAATAGGTACTTATGAAGATCATAGAACCCTAGGTTTGGAGAAATCATAAAACATTAAAATATGAGGTTAAATTCAATAGGTATTTATGAAGATCATAGAACCCTAGGTTTGGAGAAATCATAAAACATTGAAATATGAGGTTTCTTTGTAACTGAATAGGTGAAGGGATACTTAATCCCACTTACATGAAATGAAGAACCCTAACTTGAATTTCTTAAAAGAAGATTTGAAGCTTGGAATCCTAGTTCTTACTTGAGAGAGAGAAAAAAATGATATGGGTTCTTGAACGTGAAGTAAAAGGTTTTGAATGATAAAAATGATCCCTTTATTCCACTTATAATAGGTTAAAATGACATGGTGTAAGGATTAAAAGAGTGGAAAAAGACAAAAATAACCCTAGCTTAAAAGTTAAAACTGTTAGCAAGTTTCATGAGGGACATCTACGATCTGTAGTTTCACCTATGGACCGTAGAACACCTTTTTTAACAATTAGAGTAAGATTCTAAGTTTTTTAGCTTTGCTTTTACGAGGCTCATCTATGGTTCGTAGAAGAATCTATGACCATAAAAGGGATCCGTAGAGAATTTCTGAGTTTTGGGACTTGAACTATGAAGCCATCTATGACCCACAAAAGAGTCTACGACACGTAAACCTAGTTTGTGTCGTTCAAGGAAAAAATCAAGTTTAGATGATCTACGAACCACATTTACAACTTGTAAAAGTTTCTATGGCCCGTAATATAACTCGTAAATATCAGACCAATTTCTAAATTTCTAAAGTTGGTCTACGATTTCCATCTACGGTCCATAGTTCCTTTTACAGCTTGTAAAACATAAAACTCCTCAGACGGAATATTTTTGAACTTCTCCTGATTTGATATGAGTTAGGAATTTTAGGGTGTTACATTTCAGAATGTCAGTAGCAGCCATGGGTTATTCAATGATGTCATGCATGTCTAAGAAAATAGTTGATTTGAAATAGATAGATATGAGTAGATAGAAAAGAAAATTAAAATTAATATTTTAACTTATATACACAAGTGCTCCATTATACTTGCTATGTATGTGACAAGTGCAATTGTGAAATATAAATTTAAATATGAACTGTAGTACACCTCTCTAGAGGATGAGGGATCGATGAGTAACTAATTAAGTATTGAAGGATGTCTTGGATATTGTGAGTAATAATATTCTCATTTTAGTATATAATTCTTTTCGATATGTGATTGAGTTCCTAAATTGAATTCTTGTAAAACTTTTAAGTTATAGTTCTTGATGCTCCCAGGTTGTATTGACCATTTCTCTGTATATATTATTTATGTTATCAACATGATCTTGGTTTTGGGTCTAGCCCATTATAAGTGAAGTAGGAGATGTTGAATTTTCTATCAAGGTTGAAGGTAACTTCATATGGGCTTGACCCAACCAAGTTAGGAGACATAAGTTTAAGAGATTTTGAATAAAGGAAAGGACCAAGCAAAAGTTATCCACACTTTTATAACCTGTACAACTATTAACGTCAAAGTGAGATATTGTGTGAAAAAACAAGAAGAAAAAAAAAAACTTATGAATAATGAAAGATAAGAACTACAAAGCAATAAAGAACAAGAAAGAAGAGAACTTTAGTGGAAAATGCTATCTTTATTTCACTACATAAGAATTACATATATAATAAAAAATCATCAATAAATATGATGAAGATAAGCAAATTCCTAAAGACTAGGTAACTAAGTTATTTGAGGAAAACTAAAGTTAATTTACTTAGGGAAGGCAACGGGGCAGGGCGAATGCGGGTTGGGTTGGATTTAGGGCTATGTGGAGCGGGGGGTGAGATGCAGAATGGGTTGAAGTGGATTTTTATTAAAACTAATGTAGGGCGGAGTGAGTTGCGGGTATATGTGGTTTTATGTGGGTTTTAACTTAATTTTAGTTTTTTTACATGTTATAAGAGTGAGAGAACATTATTTAGAATGATAATTTCTTAGAAGCTACTAAAATATTCAAGATAGTAAATGAAATTGGTTCAGTAAAAAATAATTCAATTTGTTATATGTTTCCCAATTGACCTCTAGACAGCTTAATAAAAAATGCATTTATTTTTTATAAATTTTATTTTAGTATCAAACTTAACTAGAAAAAATATATTAAAAAATTATGCGGGACAATTTCATGCGGAGCGAGTTTATGCGGGGCGGGTTGAGAATGAAAAAAATGTTATGCGGGTTGAGGCAGATAAAAAATCTTGTGGGTTAAGCTCAACCTGTCCCGCCCCCGCCCCTCACCACCCCATTGCCACCCCTAAATTTACTATGGTAAATAAATAAAATGTTACAATCCTAAAATATACAAAACGAACAGTCCTCCTTAGTTTAGGACTGTAGATTCGTAGCTCCTCATTGAAAAATCTCAAGGGCTTGGTGAAGATGTCAGTAACCTGCTCATTACTCTTGACGTAAAGAAGCTTCACATCTTCATATTTATCCACATCTCTCAAGAAAAACATCTTAATATTGAATTGCTTCAAAACTGATTATTAGCAATAGACATTGCAGCTTGGTTATCAATAAAAAATTCTGGTCCTTTCTTTTTTCTCCATATTCAGATCAGACATAATTTTCCTCAACTATAGTGCTTGATTTACAGTTGTTATTGCAACAATATATCTTGCCTCGGCTGGTTATTGGGCCACTATTCTTATTTCTTAGATTATCAAAAGAAAGCTCCTAAACCAAGATTGATACAAAAACCTGAAGTACTCTTCATATCAGGTGCACCACCCCAATAACTATCGAAAAATTTGATAAGTTTAAACTTTTGACTTTTTTGGAACTTAATACCATAGTTGAGAGTACTCTTAATGTATCTGACAATTCTTTTAGCTACTCTCAAGTGTAAATCACTTGCACGATGCATGATATGAGACAAAAGGCTCACTGCATACAAAATATCATGCCTAGTTCTAGTCAAATACATTAAGCATCCATCATCCATATTTTCTGCTCCATCGTCTTTCAAAAAAATTCCTTTTGATTCATTGGAATGCTCATAACTTTGTAGTCTTCTATATGAAACTTTTTTAGAATTTCTATAGCATGTTTTTTTTTTTTTTTTGCAAATGAACACATTGTCTTAATTTTGTTTCATCTCCATTCCAATAAAGTATGCAACGAGTCCAAGTTATGTCATTTCAAAGGCCTTCGCCATTTCCAACTTGAAGTGCTGAATTAGAAAACCTTACTTCCTATGACAAAGAGATCATCAACATGTAAAGATATAATAAGTATGTATAATAAGTATGTCCCCACCTGAACACTTAACTTAAAGTGTAGACTCAGATAGGCTCTTCTTGAAGCCTAAATTTAGTAAATGATAGTTCAATCTTGTCGTACCAAGATCTTGGTACTTGCTTTAAATCATAAATAACTTTCTTTAGCTAATAAACCTTATTTTCTTGCCCCTTGACAACAAGATTAACATAAATCTCCTCCTTGCAAAGAGCATATAATAATGTCGACATGACATCAAGTTGATATATTTTCTAACTTTTTTTCACTGCAATGGCTAGTAACAAATTTGATTATGTTAAGTCGAGCAACTGGTGCAGCAGAAGTTTTTGAGTAGTCTACTTCAAAGATCTGAGTGTACCCTTCACCACTAGCCTTAATTTGTGTTTGTTGATGGAACCTTCAATATTCAACATTGTTATGAAGACTTATTTTACACCAATAACTTTTCTGCCTAGAGGTTTCTCAACAACCTCTCATGTCTAATTTTTGTTATCATCATTATCTACTTCTACTTCCTCATATATTTTGGGCTCATAAATAGTATTGTATCTGTGTGCCTTTAATAGGAGGTCATCTACTAGATCTTTTATATTTAACAGAGTGTCAACAATTGGATTGATTTTGGACTCCTCCCAATACCACTGATGGTCCTCATTGAAGTGGATATCTCTACTTGCCACAATTTTCTCCGTTTGAGGTTGATAGACTTTACATGCTTTGAAGACAATATTGTAGGCGTGTAGCCTATAATGAAGCTAGGAAGACCTTCTTATCAAGCTTATCTCTTTTAACTTTTGGTACATAAGAGAAACACAAACAACCAAAAATTTTGAGAAATTGCAACGAGGGTTGATAACCATACCATGCTTCATATTATGTTTTCTCCTTCAAAAATCTAGAAGGAAGTATGTTTTGCAAAAAAAAAAAAAAAGTAATGGCAGCCTCCGCCTAGATCCTTTTTAGTAGATGTTTCTCATCTAGTATGCACCTAGTCATCTTCATTATAGTTTTTTTGTTCAGCTCAATCCATTTTGTTGTGGAATATAAGGGACTGTTAAATGATGTTCTGTATCAGCTTTGTCACAGAATAATATGAACTGATTTAAAGTGTACTATTTTACATTATTAGACCACAAAGTCTGAATTTTCAAGTCACTATAATGTTTCACCTTTGCCTTAAAATTTTAAAATACATCAGCCACTTCTGACTTGAATTTTAAGAAAAAATTTAGGTCAGTCTTGTCAGATCATAAATAAATGCAATATAATAAATACTACTATATTAAAGATGGTGTTCTATGAGGTCTACACGGATCTACATGGTTGAGCTGAAAAGAACTTCATATCTCTTTACATGACATTGCTCTTGTGCTTGAAAAGAACTTAAGAGCTTTGCAAGTGTAATTTTGCACAAGTCCTTCATATTTTCTAAGGTTGAAATGGTAGCCTCAAATGTTTCAGGTTTACCATTACAAGGCAACAATTCTTGAATAATTGAAAGTGGAACCAAACAATCTAATGTAATTTGCTATATTAAGACGTCGGTTAGAATACTCTTTTATGGTTTCACTTTCCTTCATCCTTTACTCCTCAAACTCACGTATCAAATTTACACTTGCATCCCTCGAATCTTTTCATCTCCTTCATACTCAATTTTGAGATAATTGCATCCTTTTTTATGACTTCAGGGACATGATACGAATATAGATGGTGGATGAAACTGCAAAATACGTGCATGCCTTTATTTTCATGAGTTTCCTATCCTTGTGACTTTTACTTCTGACATCGTGGAATATTTGTTTGGTATGGAAACAATCTCATAATTATCTTCTATAACCTCTCACAGATCCAAAGCTTTTAGATATGTCTGCATTATAATTGTCAGATCTGATAACTTTCTCCATTGAAACATGGGGTGTTGCTGAAGAAAAAATTTCTTCCCCATCCATGATTGCAGTGCAACAGATTAATATACACACATAGATCCCTCAAGAATAAAATTATCTAACCAATTGTTGTTATTGATGTTGGAATTAATGCATTTATGTTTAGTCTCCCGAAATAGTCTCTTAGTTTTTCAAGAAGTCTTTTAAAATTTGTGTAATACATGTATCTAGTAAATTGTGATACATGTATTTAGTTATTTGCGCAAGACCTTTGATTTACATTATTACTAGTATAAATAGAGATGTAGTTGATGATTGTAATCATCTCAAGTGGCCTTAAGTATCCTATATAAAACTTGAACATTCTCTAAAGATAGTATTCTCCTTCTATATTTTCTACAAATTGGTATCAAGAGCAGGTTTTCGTTTTTAATCTAGGGTTGGTGAAGGAAAAATAATATGACATCCAAAACAAATGAAGGTGTTGATTCTTCAATTGTTCTTACTCCATTTTTTGATGGATCTGATTTGAATACTGAAAGATAAGAATGAGAACACATATGAAAGTTTAAGGTTTGTGGACTATTGTTGCAAATGGTTTGAAGAGCCAGACAACGATGGTGAACTTATAGCAGCAGAAACTTAAAATCTTGAGGCTAAGTATCGTCAAAATGCAAAAGCCTTGAGCAAATTTTAAATCGGAGTCTCAAGAGCATACTTTATAAAAATTGCTACTTGTGATACTGCAAAGGAAGCTTGGGAGTTTCAAGAAACCAAGGTGTATTGTGACGAAAAGGTACGCATTATAAATCTTCAAACACTTAGAAGAGAGTCTCAAAACTTGAAGATTATAGAATCTGAAAAAATAGATGAATATTGCACAAGAGTCATGCATATTGTTAGTGAAATGAGAAATCATGGTGATATTTCTAACCAACAAATTGTGGAAAAGATTCTAATTAGTGTTACAGAAAAGTATGAGTACATTGTTGCTATCACTGAGGAGACGAAAGATCTTTCTAAGTTTTCCATCAAAGAGGTAGTTAGATCATTTCGTGCACACGAGAAGTGTAGATTTTCTCGTGAAGATCAACCCAAGGAGACGACTTTCCAGTCCAGAACAAATGAGAATTCTCAAAATTTCTCAAAAAAACATTAGGAGGTGAATTTCAAGCCAAAAAAGAAGCAGGATCATGATGGTTCTTCTAAGAAGGTTGAAGAAAAAGGTGAGAAAAACTCTAGTTTTTTTTGTAAAGTTTGCAAAAAGACTAATCACACTGCAGAAAATTGTTGGCACAAAGGCAAGTCCCAATGTAACTTTTGTAAAACGGTTGGCCACATTGAGAAGGATTGATGGCACAAGAAACGGGAGCAAGAATTGTTTTGTGAAAAACAGGAGGAAGAGAGGGAAGAAAATCTTTTCTTTGCTTCTAAATCTGATGCTTCAAAAAAAAGAAATGAATGGTATGTTGATTGTGGTTGTAGTAATCATATGATCGGAGATGAAATTGCTTTCCTCTTATTTAATAATAGCATCACTACTAAAGTGAGAATGGGGAATGGAGCCTTTGTTGATGCAAAAGGTAAATGCACCTTTCGATCAACATGAAAGGGAGCGATAAGAAAATTCATGTTCCTAACTTTGAAAAAATTCTCCTAGTGTTGGTCAACTAATGGAAAATGGTTATTCTCTTGTGTTTAGTGATAATTATTACAGGATTTATTATCAAATTGATTTGAAGTAAAGATGATAAAAAGAAACTTTCCTTTGGAATTTCATTACAATGCATTAAAAAATAAAATTGTAGATGATTCATGGCTTTGGCACAAAAAAATTTGTCACTTGAATTTTCATGGTTTGAAGCTTCTCAAACAAAAAGACATGCCTTGAACATAGTAAGAGGTTGATCCATGTGAAAGTTGTATAATGCTAAAGCAACATAGAAAGTCTTTTTCAAAAGGGTTGTCTTGGAGAACAAGTGTATTTTTGGAACTAATCCATACCGACATTTGCGAACCAATGAAGACCCTATCTCTTGGAAGTCAAAATATTTTCTAATATTTATTGATGATTTTTCAAGAATGACTTGGGTTTATTTCGTGAAAGAAAAGTCAGAAGCATTTGCTACATTCAAGAAATTTAAAGCCTTGTTGAGAAGCAAAAAGGTTGCAGCATCAAAACCATTCACAGTGATAGAGGAGATGAATACTCAAGTTGAGAATTTGAAGAATATTACAAAAATGAAGACATTCAAAAGCAACTTACAGCAGGGTACACTCCTCAACAAAATGGTATATCTGAAAGAATAAATAGAACAATTGTTGAAATGGCCAGAGCTATGATGAATGAGAAAGGGCTGCCAAAATATTTTTGGGCAGAAGAAGTACATACAACAGTGTACATCCTTAGGTACCATACAAAGCCACTAAAGGACAAGACACCAGTTGAAGCTTGGAGTGGAATGAAACCTTCTGTAAGTCATTTTAAAAAATTTCGAATATATGTGTTATGCTCATATACCTGCTGAGAATAAAACAAAATTGGATTAAAAAAAAGTCAAAATGTATATTTTTTGGTTATAGTGATGTGACAAAAGGATATAGGCTTCTCGATGTGAAAACTAACAAACTTGTTGTTAGTAGAGATGTCATTTTTGATTTAAAAAAAAGCAACATTGAATTGAAAGGATAAAAAGATAGAGAATTATGCTATCATATCTTTAGATGTGTCAAATCAAGAAGAGGATGAGAAAGTGGAAGATGTCCCTTAAGGGAGAGAAATCCCAGATTCAGATGATGAAGAACCCCCTCCAAGAGGAACAAAAATATTGAGTGACATTTATGAGACATGTAACTTTGCCGGTGTTGAGCCATAAAATTATGAAGAAGCAATAAAGCATGATGTCTGGAAGAAAGCCATGGAATAAGAAATTCGGATGATTGAAAAAAATAATACTTGGGAGCTTGTGGCTATACCCAGAGAAATAAAAGTTGTAAGTCTATAAAAGATTTACAAAATCAAACTCAATCAGGAAGGAGATATTCAAAAGCACAAATCAAGGTTGGTTACTAGAGGCTTCACGCAAAAACCAGGTATTGATTTTTATGGAACTTTCTCTCCAGTTGGTCGTCTTAAGACAATTAGAATTGTAATTGTTGTTGCTGCACAAAAGAAATGGAAGATATCTTGATGAAGAGATTTATGTTGAACACCTCAAGGATTTTTTGTTCAAGGGGGATAAGAGAAGGTGTACACGCTAAAAAAAAGCTCTTTATGGGCTGAAGCAAGCTCCAAGAGCCTAATACAATGAAAGTGATACATACTTTCTAAAAAATATTTTTTAGAGAAGTAAAAGTGAAGCCACTTTGTATGTGAAGAAAGAACATGACATCATTATCATTATTTGTCTCTATGTGCATGATCTGCTCTTTACAGGAAATGATGTGAAGATGATGCAAAAACTCAAGCAAGATATGATGAAAACCTATGAAATGAGTGATCTTGGGTTGCTAAATCATTTCTTGGGCATCGAAGTTTCTCAAGCGAAAGAAGGAATTTTTATTTTTCAAAAGAAGTATACTAAAAGTATTTTTCAAAAATTCAAAATGATGGATTGCAGGTCTATGGCCATACCATTAGCAACAAATGAGAAGTTTAGAAAAGATGATGGAGAAAAGAAAGCTAATAGTTCACTTTATAGGATCTTGATTGGAAGTTTGCTATATCTTACTTCAACAAGGCCAGACATTATGTTTGCTGCTAGTTTATTATCCAGATTCATGCAAGAACCAAGCCAAGTGCATTTTGGAGATGCAAAGAGTGTTCTACGCTACTTGCAAGGAACAATAGATTATGGAATAATGCACAAATTTGATGGGGATTTAAACTTAATTAACTATTCTGATAGTGATTGGACTGGAAGTATAGATGGCTGAAGAGTACTTCTGGTTATGCTTTCTTATTTGGATCAAGTATTTGTTCTTTGTTATCAAAAAAGCAAAGTGTTGTAGCTCAATCCACTGCTGAAGCAAAATATGTTTCAGGAGCTAAGACTACTTCTCAAGCTATTTGTCTTAGGAGAATATTTGGAGACATTGGTGAAAAACAAAAAAAGAGAGATTGTTCTGTATTGTGATAACAAATCAACAATTGCAATTGCCAAGAATCCAGTCAATCATGAAAGATCAAAGCATATTTCCATCAAGTATCACTTTATCCGAGTAGCATAAGAGAAAGGCAAAATTCAGTTGCATTACTGTCAGACAGGAGAACAACTTGCTCACATCTTCACTAAAGCACTTCCTAGAGAAATTTTTTGCTATCTTTGAAAACGCATTGGAGTTATCAAGCAAATGCATTAAGGGGGAGTATTGGAATTAATGCATCAATTTTTATTTTTTCTAAATTGTCTCTTAGATTTTTAAGTCTTTTTAGAATTTCGTAATACATATATCTAGTTATTTGTGCAAGACCTTTGATTTACATTATTATTAATAGTATAAATAGAGATGTAGTTGATGATTGTAATCATCTCAAGTGGCCTTAAGTAGCCTATATAAAACTTGAGCATTCACTAAAGATAGTATTTTCCTTCTATATTTCCTACAATTGAGTGGAATCCCAAGAAAAGAACAAAAGAGAACTTATGAATAATGAAAGATAAGAACTACAAAGAAATGAAGAAGAAGAAGAAGAAAGAAAAGAGAACTTTAGTGGAAAGTACTATTTTTATTTCACTGCATAAGACTTACGTATATAATAAAGAACTATATTACTAAATGGACCTAATGATCAACAACAAATTTGTTGAAGATAAACAAATTTCTAAAGACTAGGTAAATAAGTTATTTGAGAAAAACTAAAGCTAATTTATCGTAGTAAATAGATAAAAGGTTGTCGTCCTAAAACATATCAATAACATAATGTTGGAGTAAATAGGTAGGAAAACTTTTAAGAAGAAACAGAGAATTGTAAGTTGAAGACTTTTCTATTTTTCTGTATATTAAATCACAGGAAAGTACAACTTTTTATAGACTTGAAATAACAAACTACTAAGTCATTAAGTGACCACTACTTCCATTAACTAAACAAGTAATTACTAACCAAAACACAACCAGAAAGTACTGCACCATGATCAATATATTTGCTAACAACTAGCCCTAGAATATAGGACACTACTAACAAACTTAATTGACCAGGTCATACTTTGAATCACTCTTCAATATTCCCCCTTGATTCAAAGTTAAAGACACCAAGCAAAGCCCTCAAATAGATAAACTTGTCTGCTGCCAACAATTTTGTCAATATATCAGCTAATTGCTTATGAGTGCTGCAGTGCTTCAATACAATCTCCTCCTTTGCAACCAAATCACGAATGAAATGGAAGCGAACATCAATGTGATTCGTTCTATTATGAAAATTTGGATTCTTGGAAGCGAACATCAATGTGATTCGTTCTATTATGAAAATTTGGATTCTTTGTCATGGAGATTGATGCTTTATTGTCGCAGTATATCTCTGTTGCACTTTCTTGCTTATGCTGAAGTTCTGCTAACATCCTTCTTAGCCAGATAGCTTGGCAAGCCGCTGAAGTAGCTGCAATGTACTCAGCTTCAGACGTGGATAAGGTTGTTGTAGCTTGCTTCTTTGAGCTCCAATTTATTACTTCTGACCCAAGAGTAAATATATGTGCTAAAATGCTTCGTCTATCATCCAATGAACCAGCATAGTCACTATCCGTGAACCCACATAATCTGAAGTTAGAAACTTGTGAATACCAAATCCCATAGTCCATACTTCCAGCGACATAACACAGAACTCTTTTTGCTGCTCCAAAATGAACCTTTGAAGGTTGTTGCATAAACCTGGATATACCACCAATAGAGAATGTAATATCGGGGCGAGTATGGGTTAGGTAAATTAAACCTCCAATCATACTTTTGAAACTTCTAGCATCGTCCATCTCTGCTACATCCTTAAGCTGTAGTTTTTCACCAACATTCATAGGTGTAGCAGCAGACTTGCAATTAAGAAAAACAAACTTAGTGAGAAGGTCCTTGGCATATTTCCTTTGTGAAAGAAATATTCCATCTTCAGCTTGATAGACTTCAAGGCCAAGAAAATAATGTAATAACCCCATATCTGACATCTCAAACTCATTCATCATTTGAGACATAAATTCATCCACCGGAGAAATAGAAGAGCTAGAATAAATGATATCATCAACATAAAGGCAAACAATGATGAACTCATTACCTTTCTTCTTTACGTATAATGTTGGTTCATTCTCACTTCTCATATATCCCTTTCCCTGAAAATATCCATCGATTTTGCTATACCACGATTGATGGGCTTACTCAAACCATACAATGCCTTTTTTTAGTTTGTAGACCTTTGTTTCATCGCCCTTCTTTATGAAACCTTTTGGTTGTGCTACATAGACCTCTTCTTGTAGGTCTCCATTGAGAAATGCCGACTTAACATCAAATTGATAAACTAGCCATTGTGACTGTGCAGCCAATGCTAGGACAAGTCTAATAGTTTCAAATCGAGCAACTGGAGAAAATGTTTCTTCAAAATCAATACCATATTGTTGCACATATCCTTTTGCCAAAATACGAGCTTTATGCTTTTGCAGATCCCATTTGCTACAAACTTTGTCTTGAACACCCATTTCAATCCAATTGCATTTTTGTCTTCTGGTAATTCCACCATCTCCTATGTGCCATTCTTTTAGATTGATTTCATTTCTTCTAACATCGCTCTCTGCTACTCTTTATTTTCAGCTGCTTCTCCATAATGTGTAGGATCTGAAATAGCAAAAGAAAATTGACAAGTTGTATACATGTCATTGGCGTACTTCGGGTTTGGCTTTTTAAGCCTTGTTGATCTTCTTAATGGAATTGGCTTATCTGAAGACTCTTCAAGAGTAGTAGATGAAGAGTTTCTGTTCCCTGAAGTTGAAGAGAATGAATCTAGAGAAGTGGTACTAGAACCGGCTGTTGTAGCTGTAGGAGTTGGCTGCTGAATTGCATCAAAAGTGATTCCAGTGGGCATAGGAATCTGCTCTTGCATCTAATTGTTGCTTTCACTCAAATTCCAGCTAGCCATTTCATCAAATACTACATCCCTTCTAATTAAAATCTTTCTACTAAGAGGGTTATACAATCTATATGCTTTAGATTGTGTGCAGTAGCCAATAAAAACACATTTTTTAGATTTTTCATCCAACTTATGACGAAGTTGGGAATTTACCAAAGCATAAGCAATACAACCAAATATTCTTAAATAACTTACAGTTGGTTTTCTACCCTTAAGCTTCAAATGGAGTTTGATACATAACAGTCTTTGTTGGAGACAGATTCAATAAATGGACTGATATCGCTACAGTTTCAGCCAAAATTGATTCGAAACTCCCTTTGCTTGTAACATACTTCTTGCCATCTCCACAACAGTGCGATTTTTTCGCTCAGCAACACCATTTTGCTCCGGAGTATAAGGTGTTGTTAGTTCCCTGTGAATGTCATTTTCCTCGCAGAAGAGATTAAACTCCTTGGACAAGAATTTGCTGCCTCTATCTGTGCGAAAATTTTTTATGCACAGACCACTTTGCTTCTCAACCTGGGCTTTAAAGTACTTGAATTTTTGAAATGTTTCTGATTTATTTTTAAAAAAATATACCCAACTCATGCGACTACAATCATCAGTAAATAGTAGAAAATAACGACTCCCACCAAAAGATGTAGCATGCATAGATCCACATAAATCAGCATGTATCAATTCAAGACACTTTGAAGCCCTCCAAGCTTTTCCAACAGGAAAAGACTTCCTAGTTTGTTTTCCATAAATGCACCCTTCACACAATTTAATAGAAACAATTTTTGGTAGTCCAAAAATCATACCTTTGTCAACTAGCAATTTCAGGCCCTTTATATTGAGGTGACCATACCTCAAATGCCACAACTTCGACTTATCCTTTGCACTTGCAGCAAGTGCAAAACTTTCCATGCTAGAAACATCCAGCGGAAACATCTTGTTTGGTGTCATAGTGATGCGAACCTTTTCGCCATCATCGTCATCAAACCAAAGAGAATGCCCATCAGACATTAGTTATCCAACACTCAACAAATTGTATCCCAAGTCAGGTACAAATTGAACGTTGTCCAACATTTTTACTTTGTCGTGGCTAGTGTTAATACCCACAGTGCCTTTTCCTTCAACCTGCATCTCTTTTACGTTGCCAAGATGCACCTTTTTCTTTTGCTTCTCATATAGCTCCTGGAACAAAGATTTGATGCCTGTCATATGATTTGAACAACCACTATCTACAAACCATACATCACTTGGCTTGTTATTTGTATCGATGCAAGCTATAAAGAGATAATTCTCTTCCTCATTTTCTGTTGCTGCGAAGTTTATTTTCTGGTCTTTATACCAACAATTAGCCTTTATATGCCCGTAGCGCTGACAATGATGACATTGAATGTCATTCTTTGTGTTACTTTGCTCATTGGACTGTCTATGCCCATCATTCCTTCCTCTGCCTCTTCCATAGCCTCGACCTCGACCACTACGAAATCCTCCTCTTCCTCGACCTCTGCTTGCTGGACTATTATTCTCACCATATTTGGTTGTTCCTTCCTTCACCTGGAATGCTTTATCTTCATTTCTTTCAATAGATCGATTGAGTCTCGCCTCATGGACTTGAAGAGATCCCATCAATTCATCAAAGGGAAAAACTGATAGATCCTTAGATTCTTCTATAGCAACGATTACATGATCATATTTTGGAGTCAAGCTTCGCTTTTCCACAATCGTTTGCTAGTAACCTTCTCGCCACATGATCGAATTTTGCTGACCATTGCCACTGCTCTAGACAAGAAATCAGCAATTGGTTCTCCATTTTTCATCATCAAGGTTTCAAAGTCACGCCGAAGTGATTGCAATCTCACCACGATGACCTTTGAATCACCTTGAAACTCCTTCTGCAGAATGGACCAAGCTTGGTTTGATGTGGTTGCTGCTGCGATCCGTGAAAAATAGCTATCATGAACTGCCTACTGAATAAAAACCAGTGCTGTAGCGTCTTTTTTCTTACTTTCTCGCAGTCTATTTTCTTCGTCAGGATCTGCAAATCCTCGTTCTACCAAGTCTCAAAGATCTTGAGATTTGAGTATTGTTTTCATACGAATACTCCAGAATTCGTAGCTTTCTCCCTTGAAGACAGGAATGAGTGGTTGTGCCACACTCAATGCATTGCCATTGCTTGTCATGGCTCTGATACCAAAGATGTTGGAGTAAATAGACATGAAAACTTTTAAGAAGAAACAGAGAATTGTAAGTTGAAGACTTTTCTACTTTTCTGTATATTAAATCACAAGAAAGTATAACTTTTTATAGACTTGAAATAACAAACTACTAAGTCATTAAGTGACCACTACTTCCATTAACTAAACAAATAATTACTAACCAAAACACAACCAGAAAGTACTGCACCATGATCAGCATATTTGGTAATAACTAACCCTAGAATATAGGACACTACTAACAAACTTAATTGACAAGGTCATACTTTGAATCAGTCTTCAATACATAATTCACTAAGTTTGGTTACTCTTCTTTTAAAACGATAGAACGTCGTTTTCTTTTTGATGAACTGATCAATCTCTTTTTTTTCTCATAAGCTTTCACAATATCATAAAAGAAGAATATCAGGATATTTAGTATATGATTTCTAACTTTTTTTTTACAAGAGACTAGAAATAGAGTTGGTGTAGATTCAAATAGTAGCAAGTTAAATAGTTCTTCCATTGTGACAATAAGATACACAATTCATTGTTCTTTCTCCATTAATTACTCCTACAATTATAAAAATTATCAGTTCCTTATTAAGACATGCTAAGAACATAATACTTTATATATATATATATAGATGTTTGTCAATCACCGAAATTTCATTCTTCTTTACTTTAATGACCTCACACAAAAATTACATGCAAAACATATGAGTTGAGCAACAAAACAAATTGAAAAGCAACTGTTCAAAGTGTAAGAAGAGCATCAAATGTGCTGACTATTACTAGGATACATAAATAAGTACACTTGGCCATTGATGATCTGTCAACTCCCTCTATTTGAATTTGTTCCTCTACATGAAATGCTTAAAACCACAAAATTAAAGGTCATTTTGCTACATGCTGTTAGGATTTTGCCCTAATATTCTTACCTTGTTTGAAGATTATTTATTCCTTAAAGAAAAGATAAATATTACCATAAATGTTTTTAGTTTTCATAAAAGGAAATATATTTTTCTTTCATATTTGATTTATTCTTTACTTAGGAAACATATGGAGTCCTACAAATAGAAGAACCCCCCCAAATGACACTATGAACAATATTAACATTCACAATGTAGTCATATAGAGTCTTGTTTATGAGGAGATTTTCTCTTAAATATATTCATGTTTTTCAATATTAGTTTTATAATATGCAGGTCGCTTGACCAAACTATATTAATAATATGTTTTAGTATGATTTTATGAGTCGTCTAATTTATCGCCTTATGATTTGCATTTGTAAGCTTCCGCATGAAGCCCTAATCACTTTCGAACCCAACACATGCTACATATCTTTAAGGCATAATACATAAATATGACCCTTAACTTGGCGTCAGTTAGCAACTATGACCCTTAACTTTGAATGTGCACAAGTAGACACTTAAACTTATATAAAATTGAATATGTAGACACACGTGTCCTACATGAAATGATACATGTAGGTCGCCATGTAGGACACGAATTTTCCATGTAGGGTGTCATGTAGGACGAATGTGTCAATTTGTTCAATTTTATACAAGTTTAAGGGCCTACTTGTGCATATCTAAAGTTAAGGGTCATAGTTGCCAACTAACGTCAAGTTAAGGGTCATGTTTATATATTATTCTTTAATTTAAGACCACAAGATTCAAAATGTATTCTTTACTTTCTTAAACTTTGTACCAAATCAAAACCAGACAAATAAATTAAAATGAAGGGAGTATATGAATACATAACCACACAATCATAATTAGAGAGCAAAAGATTACAACAACAACATTAATAATTAATTACTCAGCTCTTCATCCATGTCCATTCAAACCATTTGAATGAATGTGGAGGAAGAGCTGAACAATTAATTATTAGGCATGTGTTATGAGGATGAGTAAAATTGAAAACTTATCTCTCAACAACTATTTTTTTTTAGAGATAATTACACTCTAGTGCAGCTCATAAAATTTACTTTACATAATTAAGCCAAAAATATTATGCTTACCTAAATTGTTCAGAAGGGGAGCTTAAGGGCCCAAGAGAGTTGAATGCAATCTTGACATTGCCACTACTTTCATTGCAATTAGGTCTTGGTTACATAGCATTGCTAAAAGACAGTGAAAAACAAATTAATGTTATCAGACCAACCATCATCACATAACTAGAAGCATGTTATGTGTTGGTTGTGATTTTCCTATCCCATTAATTAATAATCCTTTTGTTGCTACTTATAAATTTGGAAGTGAGTAATTAATTTCATTGGAATAGAGGGTCAACTACGTTAGAATATTAAGGCCAATCATGTCACGAGAATCTTTTAATACATAAATGTTTTTTCCTGAAAATTATGTCAACGTTTGAATGAGCAAGTGTTGTTATTCCGAAAAAGGATCATATTTGCGCTTGTAATCCTAGAAAAGGATCATATTTACCCCTCGTCATACTTTTTTGATATATTTGCCCCCACCTTTCAACTTTTGGCACATATTTTCCATTGTACAGTTAAGTATCATATCACCATTTTTATCAGCCTAACAATTAGCCCTAATCCGACCCTAACCTTCACGACCCATTAGCCATAATTTCAATACCCATCATCTTGCATCACATTAGATAGAAAGGGTAAAGAGATGATTTAAGGATAAAAAATTGATCTTTTGTTAGATCTTCTGTTCAATCAAGACATGAATGACTCTTCTCTCTCTAATGTGATGCAATAGATGATGGGTATTGAAATAGCATAATACATAAGTTTGCCCTTTAACTTGGCTTCGAATCACATTTATGCCCTTCAACTTTGGGTGTGCACAAATAGACACTTAAACTTGTATAAAGTTGAACAAATTGACACACATGTCCTACATGTCATCCTATATGTCATTTTTTATCCTACGTGGTGTCCTACGTGTATTGTGCCATGTAGGACTCATGTGTTTATTTATTTAAAAGTTGGATAGTTAAAGTGTATGTTTGTGCATTATGAAAGTTGGAGGTCAAAGTTAAAATTTGAAGCCAAGCTTAGGATCCAATATATGTATTATGCATATTGAAATTAGGACTAATGGCTCGAGTTAGGCCGTATTTTACAAAATGGGATGGATTTAATATTGTTTAGAAAGTAAAATTTTAATTATAATAAAAATCTATACACAGGAGCCATGTAAGCTCCATGTAGACTAATATAAATGGTGACATATGCATGATACATAATTGTACAAGGGTGTTGAGATATCTTGTACAAATATTCTTGTATATTTAGTTCCCATATTTGTAAATCGAATCCCATTAATTGAGGATCACGATTTCTTACCTAAAGTTAGGCTATATTGATTTGTATCAAGCTGTGTATATATATCAATTTGTGAATAAAGAAAATCACTTCAGTAAAATATATCATTTTCTCTTCTTTTCTAAGAAAGGGCCAATATGTTCCCAAAGATAGATGATATGGGCAAATACATTAAAAAAGTATGACGAAAGGTAAATATGATACTACTCGGGTTGTTATTTTTTCCTGAAAATAATGTCTAACTTTAGAATATGTATGATGTAGTACGCAGGGTTTGTCCCAAATTCACTGAGATAATGAATATCTTTGTATCAGGATGCACTTTGATAGACTAAAATCATTCACTAAATAAACTCTCTTCTAGGTTGAATTATCAACCATTGGGGCAAAACCAAAATTATAGGAAGGCGATATTCTTAAAATAATTCTGTCACAAATTACTTATTCTTAATGTAATAATAAGTCGTCAATTATTTTTTCTCAACATATTGTTAAGTCATCAATTAATTATTTTTAACATAAGTTATGTCACCATGTACTTGTTCTCAACATAATAACATGATACAATTGACTTCTCTTAACATAATAATAAGTTGCAAATTAATTACTTGTGTCTCTCTTAATATAATAGAAAGTCATCAATTAATTGTTCTCAACATATTGTTGAATCATCAATTACTTGTTCTTAGCAAATAATTATGTCACCAATCACTTGTTCTCAACCAAATAAAAATAACGCAATGTACTTGTTCGTAATTATAATAATAATAATAATAATAATAATAATAATAATAATAATAATAAGTTATCAATTGCTTGTTGTTAAAGTAATAAAAAGTCATCAATTACTTGTTCTTGACAATATGTTATGTCAAAAATTACTTTTTTTCTACATAATAATATATATGTCATAAATTACTTTTTTTCTACATAATAATATGTCATAAATTAATTTTTTTCTACATAATAATATGTCATAAATTACCTTTGTTCTACATAAGAATATGTCATAAATTACTTGTCCCAAGACCCGACTCTGACCCTGACTCGAGACCAGAACCAACCCCAATCCAAACCCTAACTCCCAACCCTACCTCGACCTCAATACCTGACTCGAGACCCGACCTCAATACCTGACCCGACCGAGACCCGACCATGACCCCGAGACCTGACCCCGACCGTGACACCCGACCTCAAGACTTGACCCTAACGATCAACCTTGAGATCCGATCCCGACCCTGACTTGAGACCCAACCCTAACCCTGACTCTAACACCAAACTCAAGACCTGAGCTCGGCCCCAAGACGTGACTGAGACACCAAGACCTTTACCCGACACCTAATCCAACCTTAACCTAACACCCAACCATGAATCGAGATACGACTCCAACCCTGACTCAAGACCCAACCTGAGACCTGACCTCAACCTTGAATTTAGACCCAACCCTTATTCAAGACCTGAATCTAACCCGAGACTCGACTACGACCCCCAACACCTGACTCGAGAAATGATCCGAGACAAAACCTTGAGACCCCACTATGACCCCAAGATATGTTTCGAAACATGACCCGAGACATGACCTGACACTTGAGACCCAACCTCGACCTCAACCCAAGACCCGACCCCGACATCGACACCGGATTCGAGACCCAACCCCGACACCTAACTGCATATTTGACCTCGACCCCAACACCTTACCTTGATCACCCTACTCGAGACTCGACCTTAATCTCGACCCTAACACGATACTTGACACCTGATGTGAGACTTAAACAGACTCGATCCCGACCCAAAATACAACCTCTGATTCTAACTTGAGATCCAACCCCTTCTTAATATGAAACTCTGGAGTTGAGTCTTGCGAGGTCAAGATCCGGCTCTCGAATTGCGAATCAGGAGTCAGATCTAGGATTAGTATTGAGAATTAATACCCGAGAGTTAAGTTAGGATGGAAAGTTGAGGTATGGGGTTCAAAATGTTTTTGGAAAATGGTTTCCTTACTTCTTCTTTTTTTAAAGTGAAGTCATTTTCTTTAAATTTGAGGAAAATAAGTTGATTTAAAAAAGATTTTCCAAAATATATAAGCCAACAAAACATGAGAAAATTGAAAAACATTTTCCTCTTCATAGTAACACACCCTTAATTCTTAGAACCATAGGCTCCCCATAAGGTAAGAAAAGCATACCGCGTGTGCTTACCTGTGAATCAATTAGAGAAGATAAAAAAGATTAGATATTATAGCATTGTCGACATCTATCCCTTGAGAAAGAGTAAGATAGGCAAAAAGGCATAGAGATAATAATGACCGCTTCTTTAATAATGAGAGAAGGTGATACCTAAGAGAATAACTCAAGGGCACTGACTACTCCATCAACTCAATTTCGTCGCGTAAGTGAGGATGCCAGTCATCATAGTCTGAACTTGAAAACTTGAACAAGAACTCAAGTTCATTTCTTGAGAGGACGAAGAATCATGTAAGTGACTAATAAAGTAGTGAATGATACATGGGGTATTGTGAGTAATAGGATTCTCATGTTGATAGTATATTCTATTCAATATGTGATTGAATTCCAACCTAAAGCTCTTGTAAGACCTTAAAGGTATATGATCTCTTGATGGTTTCAGGTCGCACGGACTATTTTTCCATATAAATTATTTGTGTTATCGACATGATATTGTTTTTTGGATCTAAACCATTATAATCGAAGTGCATGGGGATGTTGCATTTTCTGTCTAGGTTGTGGATCACTCCATATGGACTGACTCGATCGGATTAGGAGAGATAAGATTAAGAATGTTCATACATAAAAACCTACACACAAGTTATCCACTCTTTGTAACCTCTATAGTTATTAATGTGAAATGAAAATTCAATAACTGACTTTCATAGGGATACATGCAAAATATATGGCTTTAGCAACAAAACAATGTAAAAAGATCTGTTCAAGTGTAACAAGAACATCAAAATGTGACGAAAATTACATCGATACATAAATAATCACACTTGGGACTATCTATGGACAAATAAAATAGATGCAACTAAATCAAACTTAGTTCCTATTTCTAACATGCACAAGAGAAAAAAGAAATTCATGTTGAAGCCGTGGCCGTTCTGAGTTCTATATTGTTGAGAAAAATCAACATGCATGATCGATCACCTTCCTCCAGGAAATGGTAAAGTTACATGGCTCGTTATACTATCAACATGGATACTATGTTCACTATATTCGTATCCAAATCTCAATGTTTGTGCACCAGGCAGTAAGGACTCTTTTTCCTCTGAATGTCGATCAGGTTGAGCCCACAAGTGCTTCAATCTCAATCCAGCTTCCAATTCTGCTGCAACTTCCTTCATTGTAGGTCGCTCGTCCCCTTTAACATTTAAGCACTTCTGTGCAAGCATAACAACATTTTTCAATTTTCCTTCATTTGTCTCATCATAAACTATATTATCGTCTAGAATATCGAGCAAAAGACCCTTCTCCACTGAAGAAATGAAATATTGAGCTAGACTTCTCTCTTCTGCTGGTCTATCGAAACACAGAGCCTTTCTACCGGTTAGGAGCTCTACAAGCACTACTCCGAAACTGTATACATCACTTTTCTCATTGAGTTGATTTGTTTGCAAGTATTCAGGATCTAGATATCCTAGAGTGCCTTGAACCAATGTAGATAACTCTGTTTGATCAGCAGGAACCAACCTGGATGCTCCGAAATCAGACACTTTGGCTGTGTAGCTTTTGTCTAGAAGAATGTTGACTGACTTAATATCTCTATGGATAATAGGAGGGTAAGCTGCTGAGTGCAAGTAGGAAAGTACTCCAGCAGTTTCTGAAGCAACTCTCAGACGAATATCCAAAGAAAGATTCGACGCCTTCAATTTATGATGTAAGTGTTCAGAAAGTGTTCCATTGCTGATAAATTCATACACCAATAATGGAACTTCCGTCTCGAGGCAGCAACCTAATAGCTTAACCACATTTCTATGGTTGATTTGGGAAAGGACAAGTACTTCATTTATGAATTGTTCGATCTGATTGCGATCAATTACCTTAGATTTTTTTATGGCAACGATGCAATTATCTTTCAGATATCCTTTGTAAACAGTTCCAAAACCTCCTTGACCAAGAACTCTGTCTTTGTCAAAACCATTCGTTGCCTTTTCTAGCTCTTCCGCTGTGAAAATCTTTATTGTATTATTATGACTTAATCCCTCTTTCCTTGTAAGTCGCTTTTGTAGAACTAATCCACCATTTTCCTGAAAAAACTTCTTCTTCATCTTTGACATCTTTCTCCTTTGGAATGCAGTATATGACCAGCCAAAAACAATAATAATCGCAAAAGCAACCCCTGCAGTACCACCTGTATAAAAATATATGAACTTTATTAGACATTTTAGGTCGATGTATGTAGTTCGTGATAAGAAAATTGGTATCTATTTGAAAGAAGTCAAGAGAGGTACCTATAACAAAATAAATATTGTGTGTTATTCTCTGAGGATTGTCACGATTGCATACAGTACCATTACCACTAAAATCTGGAGGGCATATACATGTATAATTCCCTTCTGTATTCTGGCAAATGGCATCTTCGGCACATCTATAATCTGCTTTCCTATCAATACATTCGTCGATATCTGCAGACTCATAGAGTACAAACGTATGATAACATGAAATATTTTTTTAAAAAAAGTGGTGTATAGAAAGGGTTTAAAGTGATATTTTTTATCATTCACTTATTTTATCCCGGGATTACTATACCACCCAAGGGGACGGATAACTTAGTCCGGTACTAATTATTAATCTTGGGATAAGTTATCCTGGACTTGCCAACCAAACAATGAATAAAGTAGCACTATAACTTAATCTCAAGATTATTTGGTGTTATCCTGACGTAAGATTGTAATTTGAGCTTTGATTAGGACTTAGGAGGTGTTTCTACCTAAGTTCAAAAAGTAAGAGTATGCATACCTTGACAGCCATCTTTCAGATATGGATTCCCATCATATCCTTGCATACAGGAACATCTATATCCAATTGAACTATCATAACAATCACTTTTTTCACTCTTACATTCATATGCAGTCGAGTTTCTCTTAGCTATTTCACATGTTCCTTTACCAATTACCCAATCTAGCACAAGTGGAAGTTTATGCATGTTCTTCAAACTTTCGAGGTTATTCTTCGAAAAATTAGCATAAGGGTTAGTATCTTCGACCACAAAAGCGTAGCTGCAACTAGGGTTATCATTCACATAAGTATGATTATAATAACTGCTTAATGTTATAGTAACATTCCATGCTCCCTTAGGGATGGATGTCTTGCAACAACCAACTCCGGAACATGTGTTATTATCAGCATCATCAAGACTATTGCACATGGACGTACATCCTGTTATGTAGGAGTAATGCATAGTCGTCATATTTTCAAACTTTGAATAATAACCCTGAACTATAGCATATGTGTCACAGCCTATCGCGATGAACATATTCGCTGTGTTGCTAACAGCAAACAATTGTGTTAATGATATCCATGGAGTGTTATTCTCCATGTTTACCCCGGATTTATAACAATCTTTGGATATGAATTGAAACACTGTAAGTTGCCCACTGAGAGATATGTTTGTGATTTGAATAGAGGAGTCATAGAAAAAAAGACGGGGAGGTTGAAAAGTGTAATCACAAGTAACAAGGAATTGATTGTATAAAACGCAATCTTGTGTAACCCCAAATGGGAAAGGGATGCTGACATTTCCACAACTTTTTTTGCAGTTGGGTTTTGCTATGAGATTGTTGTGTGTTGGTAGCATAGCATCATCACCAAAACATAGTGAAAAGCAAATGAATGTTATCAGAGCAACTATCATCACATAATTAGGAGCCATGTTATGTGATTTTTTTATACTAAATATGATACTACTTTTATAGGAGGCAGAGCAACTTTTAATGTGGACTATGTCAACAAGAATTGACGACTTTATGCAGCCAATTATAAATCGAAAATCTTTAGTACATAATTTATTTATTTATTCAGAAAATAATGTCAATGTTAGAATGAGCAAGTACCATTCTCATGCTTACATTTGATGGAATATTATACATGGCGTAATCAAGAAAAGTTCAGAGAGGTAAGAGAGAAGATGACTGAAAATTTAATGGATTAGACCTCATTTTCTTTGAAATTATTGATGAGGGTCAGATATTTTAAATTTTAGGAAGTTTTGACAATTTTTAAAAAATAATGTAAAAGCATAAAGCTCAATATCCTCACTCCATCCTACTGATCTGTAGTGGCATCAGCAGAGAAGCAGTCAAGCACAAAAAAGAGCAGATTAAAGTTTCACAAATTATTTCCTAGACGGTTGACATCACCCAACTGCTAGGCCAATTTCGAATTCAAAATTACAAATTTAAACTAATCTTCTAATAAAGAAAAGGTCAGAGGGTATTACTTTTACTTAATCAACATAAAGTAATAAGAAGTCACCAATTCCTTGTTCTCAACATGTCACAAATTATTTGTTCTTAATTATGTTTGATAAAAAAATATCTATATTTTCTTAAATCATGTCTGTTAATTTAAATTAAATATGTTTTGAGCTTGTGTCAAGTTGTTTGTGATCTAGTGGCAAAAATAAGGTATTTTAAAGCATTTTTATGTCCAAATACAAAGACTTTGTAAATATAACAACCTTGAGAGTTTTGATCCAAAACCTGAACATACAGTTCACAAGCGAAGGAGGGAGTTGAGAATTATATATATACTAGTTCTGGAAAGGTGTCTTGCACATTTGACCTCTGTTACTATTATAATTTATATAGGTCAATTCTTAATGATATAAAATTGCTCAACATTGAAGAACTGAGCAACTTTTAGGGCTAGAACAATATTTTAAGCCCCAAGGCTGAAGTTTCTTGGGACATAAATAATCAAACAATCATTAAAATAAAAAAATGAATGAAGGGCACAAACCAATGAAAAATAGTGACCAATAAAAAATATTACATGAGAGCTATTAGATGATGTGTTTCTCCAACAATCATGAAAATAAAAAATGAACAAAGGCACAAATCAATAAGAAAGATAGTTACCAATAAAAAAATATTACATAATAACTATTAGATGATGAAACACAAAGTGTAGTGGATTAATATTTTTTATCCAATTTATAAAGGGAGAAATTAAGTACATGAAAGGTTGTGAATGAATGTATTTAATAGTAGAAGTTAAAAGGTTTAACAATCAAATTCATTAAGAAATAGAAAATGATAAGTTGTAACATCTAATAATTAATGTATGGAAAAATTAGTAAACTAGTCACAATTCCTAACTTAATTACTAAAAACATCTACACTTTAAAATATTTATTCAAAATGTCAAAATGTCAATATTTTAAAAATAATTTGTATCCAAATACTAGTATTTGTCTTTTCCTTTTATTTCTCAAAACAGTCAAATATTAAATATATTCACTACCTATTTAGACTTCTTCTAGACTTTAATACCATTAAATTTATTTCCTTCTTTAAGATTTTCAATTTTTTTTTTCTCTTTTACCATTTTCACCATTATTCTCTCTCATTGTTGAAGAAGAACTAATTATCTTTAATACCATTAAATTTATTTCCTTCTTTAAGATTTTCAAATTTTTTTTTCTCTTTTACCATTTTCACCATTATTCTCTCTCATTGTTGAAGAAGAACTAATTATTTAAGTTCATACCAATTTGTTCAAATTTATCGATTAATTCAAAAAATCTCTCAATACTTAAAGGTATTTTTGAAATCATCATTTATTTTGCGAGATTTCATGAGATTTTATTTTTGAAATAAAAAATTATGTTGAATTTTGGATTGTATGTATTACAGATTTTTCGTCATTTTTTCGATTTTTATATGAGTTTGTTAACATACTCATCAAATATTTATGCATTTCGGAATTTTAGTATTTGAAACACTATTTTTTATGATATTGTTTTCATATTTGAGATTTTGTAGATTGTAATTTGTAGTAATCCACATAAGCATTCATACATAATATATTGTTTGATTTTTTTTGTATATTCATATTTAATAATTTTGAATTTTGCTTATAGGGTTATTAATTCACAAATAAACACAGATTCAAATTTGAATTTGGTGAAAAGAATTGGAAAAAAAGAAACATAGCAGACGAAGAAGAAATAGAGAGTCTAAGAAGAAGGTTGCGAAACTGTATTCATATCAAAATAATATTCATATTAATTTTTGTTTGTCAATTATTTTTCTTTTACTCATCATTTGTATTTTTATTAAGAACATTGTATTTCTTTTTTATTTGTAGTCATTCAAATATTATCTTATATGAATTTGTATTTCTTAAGCATAGATGTATCCTATTTTTTAACAGTCAATTTGTATTTTTTTAGAATATTGTATTCAGATTATTTCATTTTCACTATGTATGCTATCTCATATGAATTTGTATTACTTAAACATATATGTATCCTATTTTTCAACAGTTAATTTGTATTTTTTTTTAAGAATATTGTATCCTATTATATTATTTTACTATGTATGCTATCTGTTTTCCAGAATCTTATATTCTTATTTCTTTCATAGTCAATTTGTATTTAGTTTTTTAGAATATTATATTCTTCCTCAACAGATTTATTATTTCCACCAAGTATGCTATTTCCCGCTCCAAAATCTTGTACCCTTTCATAAATCATATTCATATATATATATACATATATATACATATATATATATATATATATATATATATATATATATATATATATATATATATATATATATATATATATATATATATATATATATATATATATATATATATATATATATATATATATATATGGCAATTAAGTAATACAATTTTGATCACCGAAATACAATTTGTAGTTTGAAAGAAAAAAAAATAATTTTAAATTTGAATGGTAAAGTGAGCAAATAAAATGTATAAAATATTGGTATACAATTATAATGAAAACATAACAAAGGAAAGTTGATCTAATAGAATGAAAAAAGATTTTTTTTTTTAAAATTGTAAAATGATGAGAATTTTAAGTGATATGTTCCTTTTCTAAAAAATATTATCTCACTTTTTCATCTTACTATTTTTTTGTATTTTATATGTTATTATACAATATTCTAAATAAAAACTAGAATAAATAGAAATACAAATAAAATACATATTGAAATGAATACGAAATACAAGATTTTCGAAGAAACAAATAAATACACATGAAAAAAATATATGAATACCAATATGTTTCTTAAATAATTATTGATTCATTTGACTACCTATTAGAATGAATACAAACTAATAAAAAAAAAAGGTTATGATTCTGGAGAAAAAAAGAAGAACAAAGTTTGAGTTTTATTTGAAAATGTAACTGATGAGAAACTTAAGTGATCTTTACCTTTTTTTGAAATATTCTCTTCCTTGATTTTCTCGTATTCTTTAAATAAAAACAAATAATAAAGACATAAATAAGATACATAACAAATTAAAAATTTGACATTTTTACTAAATATTGAAAGTGTTGCTAATGAGTCCTCTTAAATGTTAAAATATTGACATTTTGAAAAATTTCCCTTAATGTATTTGGTCTAGTTTAATTGTAATTATTGATTTAATTTTAGAAAGTAGAAAAAGATTTTTTAATTCAAAAAATTGGTGAAGGGCATTTTTGTAATCTAACTTTGAACTTATAATCTTCCACTAATAATAATAATATATATATATATATATATATATATATATATATGTATGTACATATGATATATGTTATGATATATGATATATGATATTATATATATGATGTATATGCAAAACATATGAGTTGAGCAACAAAAACATTTAAAAGTGAACTGTTCAAGTGTAAGAAGAACATCAAAATATGTCGACTATTACTCGGATGCATAAATAAGTACACTTGACATTAATTTGTTACTCAAATTTATTACGTCTGGACAAATAAAAGAGATGCAACCTATCAAACTTACTTCATATTTCTAACATGCCTAAGAGAATAAAGAAATTCATGTTGAAGCAGTGGCTGTTTTGAGCTAGTGCTTCTGAGCAAAATTAACATGCATGATAGATCACCTTCCTCCAGGAAATGGTAAAGTTACATGGCTCGTAACACTATCAATATGAATACTGTGTTCACTATATTCGTATCCAAATCCAGGCAGCAAGGATTCAATCTCCTCTGACTGTTGATCATTTGCGCCCACGAGTGCTTCAATTTTCAATCCAGCTTCCAATTCTGCTGCAACTTCCTTCATTGTAGGTCGATCATCCCCTTTAAGTATTAAGCACCTTTGGGCAAGCACAGCTATATTTTTCAATTGCCCTGCATTGACCTCGTCACAGACTATGTTGTGGTCTAGAATATCGAACAAATGACCCTTTTCCACTGAAGATATGAAATATTGAGCTAGACATCTCTCTTCTTCTGGTCTTTCAAAACATAGAGCCTTTCTACCGGTTAGGAGCTCTACAAGCACTACTCCAAAACTGTATACATCACTCTTTTCATTGAGTTGATTTGTTTGCAAGTATTCAGGATCTAAATATCCTAGAGTTCCTTGAACTAATGTAGATAGCTCTGTTTGATCAGCAGGAACCAACCTGGATGCTCCGAAATCAGACACTTTTGCTGTGTAGTTTTTGTCTAAAAGAATGTTGACTGATTTAATATCTCTATGGATGATAGGAGGGTAAGCTGCTGAGTGCAAGTAGGAAAGTACTCCAGCAGTTTCTGCAGCAACTTTCAGACGAATATCCAAAGAAAGAGCCGACACCTTTAATTTATCATGTAAGTGTTCAGAAAGTGTTCCATTGCTGATAAATTATACACCAATAGTGGAACTTCTGTCTCGAGGCAACAACCTAAGAGTTTAACGACATTTCTATGGTTGATTTGGGAAAGGACAAGCACTTCATTTATGAATTGTTCGATTTGATTGGGATCAATTACCTTTGACTTTTTTATGGCAACGGTGCAGTTATCTTTTAGAAATCCTTTGTAAACAGTTCCAAAACCTCCTTGACCAACAACTCTGTCTTTGTCGAAGCCATTTGTTGCCTTTTCTAGCTCTTCTGCTGTGAAAATCTTTACTGTATTAGTATTACTTGATCCCTCTTCCACTTTGAGTCGTTGCAGTAGAACTAATCCACCATTTTCTTGAAAAAACTTCTTTTTCATCATTGACATTTTTCTCCTTTGGAATGCAGTATATGACCAGCCAAATACTATAATAACTATTAAAGCAACCCCTGCTGTAATGCCTGTAATAAAAGTATGTTATTAACATATATACATGAAAATCTTTTTCGGTTCAGTTTGAATGAAATAATCAAACGAGTAGTAATATTTGACGGGCTTATCAAAGAAGTACCTGCAGAATTGCAAAGAAGTTAAGAAAGGTACCTATAATAAGATAAATATTCTGATTTTTTCTCTGAGGGATTGTCACGATTGCATTCAGTATAACCATCACCACTGAAATCTGGATGGCATGTGCACGTATAACTCCCATCTGTATTGATGCAAATGGCATTTTTGACACACCTATAATCTGGTGGCAGATCTACACATTCATTGATATCTGCAGACTCGTAGAGCACAACCGTAAACATTCATTTGCAAAATGATAGATTTGATATAAAATCATATTAGGAGACTCATATATATACATACCTTGACAACCATCTATCAGGTATGGATTCCCATCATATCCTTGCATGCAAGAACATCGATAACCATTTGAATCATCATGACAATAGCTGTTTTTACTCTTACATGCATATGTAGTCGAGTTTGTCTTAGCCATTTCACATTTGTCTTCACCAACTACCCAATCTAGCACAAGAGGAAGCTTTGTCGTGTTCTGCAAAGTACTGCTGATGTAACTCATAGAAAAGTCGAAATTAGCTTGATCGACCACAAAAGCATAGCTGCAACTAAGGTCATTTCTTTTATCAGTATAGTTATAATTATAATAGCTGCTTAGTTTTATGGTGACATTCCATGCTCCCTTAGGGATGGACGTCTTGCAACAACCAACCCCAGAACATGTGTCATCAACATCATCCTGTTATGTAGGGAGGATTGTCGAATTTAGTTCCAAACTTGGTATAATGACCCTGAACAGTGGCATACGTGTCACAGCCAACGGCAACGAAGCTATTCGCAGTGTTGTTCACAGTTAACCATGATAGAGCTATGATTGACTCCGTTCTATTCGTGCTTATCCCATCACGATAACAATCTGTGGATATGAACTGTAAGACATTAAGTTGCCCAGAGAGAGATATGCTTGTGATTTCAATACCACTGTTTCCTAAAAAAGGCTGGGGATTTGGAAAGGAGTAATCACAAGTGACAAGGAACTGATCATGTAGTGTGCAATCTCGGGTCATACCAAATGGGAAAGGTATGTTGACATTTCCACAACTTTCATTGCAGTTAGGTTTGGCTATGAGATTGTTGTGTGTTGGTAACATAGCATCATCACCAAAAGATAGTGAAAAGCAAATTAATGTTATCAGACCAACCATCATCACATAATTAGGAGCCATGTTTTGTGTTTTTTTTTTATTACTTCGATTAACCGGCACATTTTAAAGATCCTTTTATAGCTAATTATAAATTTGGAAGGACTAATTTCATTGGAGAAGATCGTCAACAACGTTAAAATTTTAATGTGGACTATGTCAAGGAGAATATATATATTGATGACTTTTTGCAGCCAATTTGAGAATCTTTTAGTACATAAATTGTTTCTCAGAAAATAATGTCAATGGCTTTGAAGGAAGCTGAGAATGAGCAAGTTCTGTCATTCTCATTCTTAGTATTTGTTGGAAAAGTTCAGACAGTATTAGGGTCGTTCCGTAGTTCGTTAGAGTTATACACATACCCCACCTAGCTCCGATAACTCACCCGAGTTATGCCTAATTTTTTCTTAAGTGGTAGACCTAATTACTTTACCTTCTTATAACTTGTTAACAACTATGAATTGCAGTAGAGGTACGAATATGGCGTTATATGACGTGCAAACATCTGATTCATAAATTAAAACTGAAAAATTATGATTTGCATCTCTGCATGATTTGTCACTAATTCACTAAAACAATGACTCTCAACATAATTCAGGTTACAAAATTGTATATGATATATCCCCTGTAAAATTATGGTTTTATAAATCCAAGTTGATTGATGACCTACTCAAAAAAGATGACTTCAAAAATAAATATTTGGATATATAACTTTTGAGGTTGATTTTGTCGTAAGGTACTTCCTCCATCTTAATTTATATGATGTAGTTTTATATGTACTATATCAAAATGATCATCAGCCGTAATTAATTGATGACAATAACTCAATTGTCACTAAGTATATTCTTTAGACACAATTGCTAGTGACAGTTACTTTTTAACACTTTTTGTAAATGTCGCTAAAATCTATATGGACATTGTATCTAATGATAATTAACTAATGATGGTAAAGATTTTAACACTCTTTGTTGATGTGCATAATTATTGCCGTTAAAAGTTATTTTAATTGTAGTGTTGACATGACATTTAAGGATGTAGTCCAAGATAAGTCATAGGCGTTTGTTTAGCTATAAATCATTTCATTAAGAGTAAAATAAATATTTTTAAAGTTAAATTGTTACTAAATATAAAAATGTGTCATTCTTTTTTAAATGAATTAAATAGAAATTAAAGTAAATCATATTAAATTCATATAAAGGTGGTAAATATCTTGGTAAAATTTCATGTTATCAAATTTTAAGCGAAAAATCAATTAAATAGGTTGGGTGATTTTGTATGTAAAATACACATAGTTGAGTGACTTTGAGGTTTTAAAAGAAAGTTGAGTGACTTTTTGAGAGAAAAACTCATAATTGAGTGACTTGTTGAGAGAAGAACTCATAGTTGACTGACTTTCTGAGAAAATAACTCATAGATGAGTGATTTCCGGAGAATATAATCCTTAATTGAGTGAGCATATAATTAGATACTATATCTAAGGGTATGTTTGGATTGACTTTTGGCTTATGACTTATAAGCCAAAAATCATAACTTAGGATTTCTAACTTATGATTTTTGGCTTATTTTTGTTATTTTGACTTTAAAATAAGTGTTTATAAGCACTTTTTAACTTTACCCAAACACTTCAAAAATGCTTTAAATCTGTTTTGACTAAAAACACCTAAAATAATCAATCCAAACTGTCACTAAGTCGTCAAACTTTTTTTTTCTCGACATATTGTTAAGTCATCAATTAATTGATTTTAACAATAAGTTATGTGTCAATTACTTGTTCTCAACATAATAACATGTCACAAATGACTTCTCTTAACATAATAATAAGTTACAAATTACATGTTCTAAACATATAATAGCAAGTCATGATCAATTAATTCTTCTCAACATATTATTGAATCATCAATTACTTGTTCTTACCAATCTGTTATGTCACCAATAATTACATGTTCTCAACTAAATAACGTAACACGATCTACTTGTTCTTAATAATAATACTCCATAAATTATCAATTGGTTGGTATTAAAGTAATAATAAGTCACCAATTACTTGTTCTCAACATTGTTAAGTCAGAAATTACTTGGTTTTGACAATCAACAATTACTCGTTTTCCACATTATAATAACATGTCACAAATTACTTGTTCTTAACATATATAATAACAAGTTATTAATTATTTCTTGTTCTTAGCATATTGTTCAGTCATCAATTACTTGTACAATTTGTTATTTCACTGGTTACTTACTTGTTCTCAACATATATATATATATTATATAATAACATGTCACAATTACTTGTTCTTAATGACGTCTGATAAAAAATATCTATATTTTCTATCATTTCTTCACAATCCTGTTGATTTAAATTAAATGAATAAACCTTGCCCACATAAAACAAGAACCATGTTCTTGTTGAATTAACAAAAATAAAGCACAACACAGAAAACAAAGATTTATCGTAGAAAACCTCCTTGTTCAAGAAAAAACAAATCACCACCTACACCTCGTAGGATTTCACCAAAACTTCACTAACTTGAAAGAGCAACTTTGGATTACAACTCTATATAATCAAATGGACTAACTTTAGTACTTCACCTCAACAGTTCACTCAAACTGTTAAACAATTAAGTATAATCATTTACTCTGTAGAGAATAGCAGAAGAAAAGTATAATTTGGGTACCCTTCTGCTAGCTCAAGATCGTTAACTAATATCAAAAGATTCAACTAAAGAAGAGGAAGCTAGAAAGGAAAAGGAATATTTGAATAAGAAAACTTTGATATCGAAGAAGACTTGTTGATTTGGGTTGTTCTTAGGTTGCTTGGGTTACTATTGGGTTGATTACAAATGACTAACTATGATCACTCCTATTTATATTAGTGTAGGGATGCTTCTAGAAATTATTCTAGAAAGATCTACAAGAACAATCTAGATGACCTTATCTTCTAACTATTTAACAAAGGCAAAAATGTAATTTCACGCTAACAAATATCTATTTAGAAAAATGATAAATTATTCTATTTTATTTTTTTATATAAAAGAGTGAAGTGGAGGACGACCAAGGGCAAAAATGTAATTTCACGCTAACAAATATCTATTTAGAAAAATGGTAAATAATTCTACAAACATCTTTTTATATATGCAGTGAATATTGATCAAGGGCATAAATGTAATTTCACATTAACAAAAATCCACCAAGAATGAACAAGAAAATTAAATAGTTCTAGAAACATCTTAAGTTATTGTTATTACCATTAACTTATTTTATTATTACTTCACTTTCTTTTCTTTATTGAGTTATTGTCATATCTATTTTATTATTACTCTATTTTACTATACTTTAATTTAATTCTTAATATTTTTTCAATTCATTATGCTTATAAAAAATGTTTACTTATTATATAAAAATTTATCATGAATTAATTATTTTTATCTTTATTTTGGTTCTAATTAGTATACCTGAAAATAAATAAGTGTGATAAAATTAATAATATGTATCAGATTGAAATTAAAGAAAATGTTATGAAGTAACTTTATAAATAAAAATGAATAGGATGATATATTTGTATAAAGACGACCAAGAATAAAAATATAATTACATACTAACAAAGAATAAATAATTTTAGAAACATCATTCTATATATGAAGTGAATGATGATCAAAGGTAAAAATGAACTTCATGTAAACAAAAATTTACCAATAATGATAATAAGAAAATCAAATAGTTCTAGAAACATCTTTAATTATTCGTATTAGTGTTGCCTCATTTTTGTTATTTCTTCATATTTTATGAGTTATTGTTATATCTGTTTAATATATAAAAGTAAATAAATTATTATTACACTTAGCACTTAATAATTATATATCAAGTATAATATTAGGTGGAATCAATCAAAATTAAAACTAAAATTTATATGTATATTTAAGTTTTGTGTATTAATATATTTTTTAATTTTGTAATCTTAAATATGTCATATAAAAAAATTAAAATTCAGAAGTTATTTTCTTTTTGAAATGAAATTAAAAAATAAGTTAATATAAATTGAAAAGGAGGGAGTCATATATTAAAAATAAACTATAATGATTTGAAAACTTTAATCCTTCGTTTTAAATTCTAATTTGTTACATATTTGAAAATTACATAAAAAAGAAGCTTAAAAACGCAATGTAACAATTTAAGATACTTTACAAAAATTAAAAAACATAATGGAATTTGGTTGACTCCCTTATTTTTATCAAAACAAAAAAAGTTGCATGTATTATTTGAAAATAACGTAAGAACTAAAAAGTATTATGAATCATAATAACATGACAACTAAAAATATGTGAGAACCATATAAGAAATTTCGTTCATTTTTCTAAAATCACTTGGATCACATAAAATGAAACAAATAGAGTAACATATATTATTCGAAAATGACAAAAAAGGTATATAAATTAACAATCAAAAATATTTTTTGAAAAAAACACATATAAAAAATTTAGTTCGCCTTTTCAAATTTCATTTCTACTAAATATCTAGGATTATTTGTACCTCCAAAAAGTCATCTTTATTTTTCACACTCCCCCTTAAAGAGATTTTTTGGAAACTACCTCACACTTGTCGTGGAAGAACTTAAACGAAGCTTTGAGCCACGTCTTGGTGAAAGTCTCTACAGTTCCTTCTGAACTCTTCTTACTTCTTCAAATGATAAAAATTCTTCATCATCAGTTGATCCATGTAGATTATCTCCTTGTTGAGTTCTCAGACTCCCCTTTCTCTTAACTTCTCAACAATTATATTATTTAGAGAACACTACCAATTTTCTGTGAAGTCTCAACACCAACACAGGATCTATGGTAATATTCTCTTATCATCTCCTCAATAGATTTTCTAGAAGCTTCAGAGCTTTCAAAGATAATATCATTTGTCTTTGAAACTTCAAAATCAACTTCTTCATCTATTTGGTAATCATTTTCTCCATTTATTTCCAATGTTCGCTCTAAGCCAGTTATTGACCTCGATATGACAGATAATTGACTAGAGACTTCAACCTCCAATACATGTCCCTCAATGCTTTCTCCGTGAAGGTCACTATCGGCATACATACTTTTAAACACTTCATGTTCAGGAGTTACTTCTTTGATTTCTTCGATAGAAGTTATCATATCATCAGTGTGAACATCTTCAAGAGTTTCTTGCTTCATATCAGTAACACCAGTGTCTTGCTTATCCACGTGGTCGACTACATTATATTTTGAATCCTCGATCCAATCTCTCTCAAGATTGAGAGAAACCATAGCATCTATTGCTCGAGCCTCATCTATTAAACAATTTTCCCAGTTTTATTCTTCTTCAACAACTTTTTGAGTCATATTGCTTTCCTTGGCTCGACAATATCCTTTTATATGTCCTACTTCACCACAACGATAACATCTGAGAGGCTTCTTACCAGAATAGTTAGAAGACTCTTCCTTCATTCCAGGAAAGCTCGAACCACCTGAGGATCGAGTGTGCGACATATCTGTTATTTTTCCTTTGAAGTTCCTATTGTTGGCTACAAGAGAATATCCTTCTCCATCGCTGACAAATACACCAACCAACTGTTTGGCTAGTATCTCCTGTGACGACAACAAATTCTCAAATTCTTCCAACGATGGTTATTGAGCCCATCCTTGAATTGATGTCACAAATGGAATATATTCGGGTTTCAAACCACGAATGACTATTCTTCTCATTCTTGCTTCTGAGATAGACTCTTCCAGATTCAACAAAGATATCTTAGAACATAAGTTCTTGTTCTTCAAAAAATACTCAGAGATAAAAAAGTTACCTTGACTGGTGTTAGCCAATTCATTCTCTAATATCTACAGCCAAGCTTCATTCTTCTTGTTGAACAAGCAATCGAGGGTCCTCCATATTTCTTGAGCTGATTTACACTCTATAATGTGATCAAATAAACCAGATGAGATTGTCCTCTTCAGAATGAACTCCGCCTTCACATTAACCTGCTTCCACTTCTTGTATATGCTATTGTTTTCCGGTCTGTCAGTAGGAGGATTTGTGGCATTCCCATTAACAACATCCCACAAATCCTCTCCCACAAGGTATGACTCTATGCATGTCTTCCATACATTATAATTGGACTGATTCAACAACTTCATCCCCAGTCCATTGACACGACTGCTAAACTCCATATAGATAAACTAGTGGAATCTACCACCACCCGATCTTGAAATAACACCCACAAGACAACCTATGACTATGGCTCTAATATCATGTAGAGAATAGAAGAAAAAAAGTATAATTTGGGAACCCTTCTGCTAGCCCAAGATCGTTAACTAAGATCGGAAGATTCAACTAAAGAATAGGAAGCTAGAAAGGAGAAGGAATATTTGAATAAGAAAACTTTTATATAGAAGAAGACTTGTTGATTTGGGTTGTTCTTAGGTTGCTTGGGTTACTATTGGGTTGATTACAAAAGACTATGGCCACCCCTATTTATACTAGTATAGGGATGCTTTTAGAAAGATCTACAAGAAAAATCTAGTATACCTTATCTTCTAACTATCTAACAAGAATCTTGATTATTCTATACTTTACTATAAATATATAATTCTCTAGAATATTCACACAATTCTTAGATATATCACTCTATGTAAACCTAGAGAATTCTACTAAATATCTAGGATTATTTGCACCTCCAAAAAATTATCTTTATTTTTCACACTGCTCTCTCAGAAGCCAAAACCACTTCTTGTTACAAAATCTCACATAATCACTTTCACACTTGAAACAATTAACACTAAACAATGATCGTAAGTTCAAATAACACAAACTAAGCTAGTTGGGTCCTATAAAAGAAAAGTAATTTTTATAACTTGGTAAACAACTTTTCCTTGTTATCAATTCCCCATATTTTTGATAATGACAAGCGTGGCATCATGGGCTGATATAATAGTACCAATTCCTTCCCCTTTTTGATATCACAAAAAGAAGGTGAGAAAAATGTTGTTCATCTTGTATTCCTAAGATACTTAGAACAAAATTTTGAAGAACTTGATAAGACACAACAAAGTTTAAGAACAGTTTCACCACTAAAAAATTAAAACTAGTAGAGAAACTAGAATCATAAAAAGATTAGAAAAAAATGCGAAATATTTTTCTTAAAGAAGAATTATTGTCAATCCGTGTTTAAAGAATCTTACTAATTCCAACAAACTTTGCAGAAACACGAAGTTACCAAAATTTAATGAACCAATGAAGAATAGAAGAACCAAAATTAATTCATGAATTTAAAATCTGTAACACATACCAGAATCTGTAAAAATAGAAAGAAGATCAAACCCACTGAATGCACAGTGTCCCCTTAAGGAAATTATTCCCCTCTAATATTCGAGGTTTGATTTGCAATATGTCCTCCCAAGATAGAATGATCTCAATCACCAGTGTATTGATACCCAAAAAACTGGTGTCAGCAAGCCACTCAACGGCAGTAAAGTACACTTAGAATACTAGATTTAGTAGTAGTAGAAGAAGTCCAGAATTTTTTTTTTTAAAATCAGAGGAAATCCCTCAATTTCTAGAAAACAAAGGGTAGTGTAAAAAGGTTCTTACTGTGCCTTATTGAAAAGGTCACAAACCTTTGGAAAAGTTACAATCTTTCGAAAAGATCGTCACCTTTCATAAAAGTCACAACTTTCCATAAAAGTCGCAACTTTTCATAAAAGTCGCAACCTTTCATTAAAGTCACAACTTTTCATATAAGTCGCAACCTTTCATAAAAATTGCAACTCTTCATTTTCCATTCACACATTTTAAAACCCAACAATCCCTCGCATGAATGGGGAATGACTCCAAGACAAAGAAATGGACAAGTATGTGTACTTTACAAGCAAGAATCAATTACATCTGGATAAGTAGGTTTTCTCCAAAAATTTCCATAGTGAACATATGTCGAATATACTCGGTTAATCGGTAGATGCGATATCTTTGAACCATCGAGCTTTGGTGTATACCTAGACAACTATACGTCACATAATTAACCCTTTTACCGTTTATGGTTCTTACGGTTGTGTTCGTTTCAGCCATGAACACGTCCCGGTTTCATGAGTGTATTAAGAGATGGGCTAATTTGACAATCATTTTCTTCGAAGCGGCTTACACTTCACACTCACATAGATGATTTGTAACCGTGTTATCGTGTAGATACACTAAGGTCAACTCTGTCAAACTTAGCAAATCATTAAAATCATTAAGCTTTATTAACTCATTAACAAGTCGTAATGTTGTATCCTTGTTCGTGAGCATTGTATTCATCATGAGAATGGATTGAGTTGGTTGACAATGTCAAACCGTCATTCACAACTTTGTTTTTCTCCTTGAATCTAGCTCTTGGGATCTCCAGTCTTCTAGATAGAGTTACCGGCATGATGACTTGTCCTAAGCCGTAAATCCATTCCTTAGATGATCTTTCAACTTTCTCTCTAGTTAGGCCTTTTTGTAAGTGGATCCGACACATTATCCTTTGACTTTACACAGTCAATTCTGATGATTCCACTAGAGAGTAGTTTTCTAACGGTATCATATCTATGTCTTATATGACGAGACTTTCCGCTATATGTCATGCTCCATGACCTACCTATTGCATCTTGACTATGAAAGTGTATGCATACTAATGATATTGGTTTGGGCCAAAAAAGAATATCTGTCAAGAAATTCCGGAGTCTTTCAACTTATCCACCGACCTTATCTAAAGCACTTAGCTCAGAGATCATTGTAGAGCTAGCGATGTATGTCTCTTTTGAAGAATTTCCAAGAGACTACTCCTCTACCAAGAGTAAATACATATCCACTTGTGGATTTTACTTTGCCGGTGATCCAATTTGCAACATTATATCCTTTCTGTCACGCCCCGAGCTACCCCCGAGACGCGTACACAGGACCTAAGACCACAAGTGATCCCAAGCTAACCTTGCTGGCATGATCATGAGCATACTAAAGAATATAAACTGATGCGGAAGCCAATTAATAATTTATAATGAAAATATGGGGAATACCCATATTCTATAGCTGAGATATTTGAAATACTGACGAGTTTAATACAAGGAAGTTATTAACTCAATACTAAGCTGAAACTAACTATGTCTGAAAATAGCCTCTAAACTGACTAGAAATGCTGGGACAGGCCCTAACTAAGTTTAGCAAAAATTGAAACTAAAGGACTAAACACTAAAAAGAAACTCATGACTATCGTCTTCGAAGAATAAGGACTCACCACTGAATCTGCTGAACTGGAGATCGGAAATCGATATAAGCGCGATCTAGATGCTGAGAACCTGAACCTATATCACGAGAAGATGTAGCGCACGTATGCGTCAGTACTTGAAGGTACTGAGCATGTAGGATAGATTAAAGCTGAAACAAAACATACCTGAACAAGAACAAAAACAAGTACAGAAATCTGAACATGATATACTGAATGCTGAGATAACTGAATGCAATGAACAATTTATAACATGCTGAAACTGAATACTGAATATACTGATAAATGGTCAATGCAATAGAGTCTGACTAAACTGTGGAAACTACTAATGACCAATAATACAACCACATGAGCTAAATGTGGAGTCCGATGTATACTCCCCATCGAGAGGACCCAATATACCCTGCCAGAGATATAAAGGCATGCTGGCGTGATCACTAAACTGATGCCCACAGAGGGGACTTACAACCTACTTGGCTAATAGTTCTGGGAATATTTGGGTACGCTGAACCCTAGTCCAACTCGATATTATGATACTCCCAATGAATTATGTAGTTAACTGATTATGACTGAGTTTCTGTAAATATTGGATAGCTCAAAATTTCACATGCAAACTGGGAATGCAACAATTAATCTGGTAATGATGCATTGATAACTGAGGCATTTATATCTGAAGTAATTGTATATCTGACCTAACATGTGTAATTCAAGAACTAAAGAAATACATAGCTAGGGTTCTGAAATTCATGCGATAAACTGAATAATAACTTTACAATCTGATTTGGAATATATAACTAATTAATTCATGAAGTTCTGTTGAAGTTCTAGAAGCCCTAGGTTTAATCATGATATGGGAATCAAGAATCTGACTGAAAACTAAGGATCTAATGGGTGACAGGAACCCACTAGTGAAATCCCACATACCTGGTGATAAAATCCACGGAGAAATATTTAGATTTCAGGGTAGGAACTGCTGGAACCTTGTTGCGTTCTTGAACTAGGGTTCTTGACCTTTTTCTCCTTTCTTGCATCTAATTTTCTAAATTTTGATTTATGATTTTGACTTAGGTAAGTTCTTGTTATGTTTATAGGCTTAAACTTACTAAAATATGATGATTTAGGGTCAAAACAATGTATCTTAGGGTTTAAACAAAGTGAGAAAAGACCAAAGACCCCTGTTAGTTACTGTCGGACCAAACGACGACCTGGACTGACGGGCCTTCGTTCAATCGATGGTTCGTCGTTTGGGTCCGTAAGTTGGGCTTATTCAACAGGACTTTACTAAAACGGGCATAACGTTTTACTCGGAGGTCTGATTTTAGCAAGGTCGGTGGCTATGGAAAGCTTATTCAATTATTTATATTTTGATAGGTCATGGGATACCTAATTGATTTTTTCCTAAGAGTTATGACCATTTGAAGTTGACGCAACAATACTTCCCCCCTTATGTGTCTGCTAATTTTCACCTACGATCACACCTACGGACCGTAGATCGAACGATGATCCATGCTGGTCAACCGTGGTTCTTGTCAGAGGCTGGTGTAAATGGGGTGTTGATCGACGGACACAGACTACGGACCGTAGGTCTGTCCGTGGATTGAGACTTAGCCAATTTTTCTGAACTGAGTTTTGGGAGATATTCAGTCACAAACGACGGATGTGCAATACGGGCCATAGATGAGACTACGGTCCATCGATAGTGATCGTCGATTGCACCTGCAGATTTCTGAAAAGCTAATTTTTGGTCTATTTTGGATACGGGCTGTTACATTATCTCCCCCTTATGAATATTCGTCCTCGAATAAAGACTAAACTAGCTGAAATAGAGGGAGAGAGCTGCAATCCCTACTACTAAACATTGAGGACTGAGTTTCTGACTTGATTAAGTTCCAATAACATGCAAATACGCAGAAAATGCAAGTACAAACTGAGGGAACATGGTTCTAAGGCTGAATTTACACATGAATAGCTCAAAAACTGAAGAGGAACTATTACCTCAAGCTGGAGTGGAATCGGAAGGAAAGAGGTGAGGATACTTGGCTTTCATGGCTGCTTCTGCTTCCCAAGTAGCTTCCTCTACGGACTGACTCCTCCATAAAACTTTGACTGAAGCGACGTTTTTGTTTCTCAACCTTCTAACCTGACGATCAAGAATCTCAACTGGTACATCCTCATAAGAAAGACTATCTTTCACCGCCACACTCTCTAACGGCACTACAGAGGCTGGGTCACCCACACACTTCTTCAAGAGTGAGATGTGAAAGACCGGATACACTCATAGGACTGAGCTTTGCTTTCTTGCCAAATATCATTACCCCTTTCATTGGTGACACTTTCAGAAAAACTCAATCATCAATTTGGAACTCTAGTTCCCTTCTCCTTACATCTGCATAAGATTTTTGATAACTTTGAGCTGTATTAAGTCTATCTCTAATGAGTTGCACTTTCTCCACATCATCAAGGACTGAATCTGGCCCTATCAAAGTTGTTTCACCTACTTCAAACCACCCAACATGAGATCTATATCTACGTGCATACAAAGCCTCATAAGAGGCCATCTGAATGCTGAAATGGTAGCTATTGTTGTAGGCGAACTCAATCAGAGGAAGGTGATCATCCCAACTACCCTTGGAATCGACCACACAAGCTCTCAACATATCCTCTAGGTTATGAATGGTACGCTCTGTCTGTCCATCCATCTGCGGATGAAATGTTGTGCTAAGGTTAACTTGAGTACCAAGACCCTTCTGAAGTGACTTCCAGAAGTGAGAGGTAAACTGAGGACCTCTATCTGAGATGATATACAAAGTAACCCCATGCAACCTCACAATTTCATTAATTTAAAGCTTGGCATAGTCCTCTGTTGAATCTGTAGTCTTGACCGCCAAAAAGCGAGAACACTTACTCATCTTATCAACTATCACCTAAATAGAGTTATGCTGTCTGCGAGTACACGGTAATCCTGTGATGAAATCCATATTGATCACTTCCCACTTCCAATTAGGAATGTCGATCTCTTGAGTCATACCCCCTAGTTTCTGATGTTCTACCTTGACTTGCTGGCAATTGAGGCACTTACTCACAAAATCTGCTATATCCTTCTTCATGCCATTCCACCAATAGACTTCTCGCAGATCGCGGTACATCTTAGTGGCACCTGGATGAATAGAATATCTGGAGTTATGGGCTTCTGCAAGAATATGCTGTCTCAACTCGCCCAAATCAGGAACACACAATCTACCTTGGTAGCGAAGTACACCATCATCCCCTTGGGAGAAAACCTTCACTCTCTGATTATGGACTGCACCCTTAAGTTCAAGCAAGATTGGATCACTGTCTTGCTTTTCCTTAACCTCCACTACCAAAGAAGATTCTGACCCATTCTGAACTGTTACACCACTGTCTGATATGCTCATAAGGGGAACTCCTAAGCGATCAAGCCTGTGAACATCCTTCACTAGCTCCCTCCTTTCTTCCTCAACATGGGCTACACTACCCATAGATAGTCTACTAAGAGCATCTCCTACTACATTCGCCTTACCAGGATGATAGTGCACACTCATATCATAATCCTTAAGGAACTCAAGCCATTTCCTCTGGCGAAGATTCAACTCTTTCTGGGTGAACACATACTGAAGGCTCTTATGGTCAGTGAAAACATCTACATGAACACCATACAAGTAGTGTCTCTAGATCTTGAGTGCAAACACCACTGCTGCAAGCTCGAGGTCATGAGTTGGATAGTTCTTCTCATGCACCTTAAGCTGTATAGAAGCATAAGCTATAACCTTATCTCGCTGCATCAACACACAACCTAGGCCCACTTTAGATGCATCACAATAGATCACATAGCCATCTGAACCCTCTGGTAGAGTCAAGACAGGAGTTGTAGTCAATCTAGTTTTCAATTCTGCAAAGTTTTCCTCACAATCATTTGACCATTGAAACTTGACCATCTTCTGAGTCAAACTAGTCAATGGTGAGGCTATGGATGAAAATCCTTCCACGAACCTTCTATAATAACCGGTTAGACCTAAGAAACTTCTTATATCTATAGCAGAGGTAGGTCTGGGCCATTGTTTCACTACTTCTATCTTCTGTGAATCCACTTGGATCCCCTCGCTGGATACAATGTGACCAAGGAAAGCAACGGATTGCAATAGAACTCATATTTGCTAAACTTAGCGAATAACTGGCGATATTTGAGAGTCTGCAGGACAACTCTCAAATGATTTACATGTTCTTCCTCATTCCTAGAGTAAATGCGGATATCATCAATAAAGACGCTAACGAACAAGTCTAAGTATTGCTTGAACACTCTATTCATCAAATCCATGAAAGCTGCAGGAGCATTGGTTAGTCCAAACGACATAACTACAAATTCATAATGACCATACCGAGTTCTAAATATTGTTTTCAGAATATCACTATCTCTGACTCTGAGTTGATGATAACCCGATCTGAAGTCTATCTTTGAGAAATGGCTAGCACCCTGAAGTTGGTCAAACAAGTCATCAATCCTGGGGATGGGATATTTATTCTTGATTGTGACCTTGTTCAACTATCTATAGTCAATGCACATTCGGAGAGAACTATCTTTCTTCTTTATGAACAACACTGGTGCACCCCATGGAGAAATACTAGGTTTGATGAAACCCTTATCTAGAATGTCTTTCAACTGCTCTTTCAATTCCTTAAGCTCTGCTGGAGTCATTCTGTAAGGAGGAATAGAAATAGGCTGGGTATCTCGAAGGAGATCAATTCCAAGGTCGATTTCCCTTTTGGGAGGAACTCCGGGAAGATCTCCTGGAAACACTTCTGGAAACTCACTGACTACTGGAACTGACTCAAGAGTTGGGGTTTCAGAGCTAGAATCCTTAACCTGAACTAGATGATAGATATAACCCTTAGAGATCATCTTTCTGGCCTTAAGGTAAGAAATGAATCGACCCATAGGCGCTAAGCTACTACACTTCCATTCTAAGATTGGTTCGTCTGGAAACTGAAAACGAACAATCCTAGTTCTACAATCGACTGAGGCATAACATGAATGTAATCAATCCATGCCTAGAATGACATCGAAGTATACCATTTCTAACTCTACAAGATCTGCTGAGGTGACTTTATGAGAGACTGTGACAGGGCAATTTATGTATACCCGTCTAGCTATAACTGGGTCACCGACTGGAGTAGAGACTGAGAAAGGTTCTGAGAGAGTTTTTGGACTGACACTAAATTGGACTGTTATGTAAGAAGTTACAAAAGAAAAAGTAGCCCCTGGATCTAACAATGCATAAACATCAAGGTCAAAGATTCGTAACATACCAGTGACTACATCAGGAGAACCTTCCTGATCCTGGCGAGCCCGAAGAGCATACAACCTGTTCTGGCGCTGACCACCACCTGTACTAGATGAGTTACCTTGCTGAGTTGGGCGAACCGCTGGTGCTGATAAAGTTGTAGACTGAGATCTACCATTTCCACCTCATTGACCCTGTCTAGAAGGACAATCCCTCAACCTGTGACCAGACTGATCGCATCCAAAGCATCCTTCTTTTCCTGTGAGATACTCGCCGAGATGGTTCTTACCACACTTAGGGCAAGTGGGGTAAGTATTGGTGCCTGAAACAGTTCCCTGAGACTTAGAGCCTGGTGCTCTAACCTTCTGTTCATACCTGTTCTTGGAGGATGGAACACTAGCTGACGAAGGGGCTGGAGCTAAAAACTTTTGCTGACTCTGCGAGCGATTTACACCACCCGATTTCTGATGAGAATAGTCATAGTTCCCAGTCCTAGCCTTTTTATTCTCCTTAGCATGTTCCCTAAGCTTATCACCCTCGACCTGCTGAGCATGAGTCATAAGCCTAGAGATGTTCATATCTCCCAGTAACATAGCATTTTTGCACTCAGTTTTCACCAAATCTGATACTCCATACAATAACTTATTCATCTAAGCCCTGGAGTCAGCAACCATGTGAGGAGCATACCTGGAGAGTTGGTTAAACTTGAGTCCATACTCTTGGACTGTCATGTTACCATGCCTTAAGTTCATGAATTCCTGGGCTTTTGCTTTTCTCAACTCTATTGGGAAAAACCTGTCCAGAAAGGTCTCACTAAAGCACTCCCAAGTAATAGGAGCTGCATCTATACCCCTATTATCCTTCCATTGAGTGTACCAGATATGAGCAACATCTTTCAGCTGGTATGATGCAACTCAACCCGATCATTCCTAGTGACTTGCATAACCTCAAATATCTTCTTGATCTCGTCCAAGAAATTCTGAGGATCCTCACTAGTCTGCGATCCTAAGAACTCAGGCGGATTTATCCTATCAAAGTCACGGACCCTGGCTGTTGCTGATCCACCATTTACATTCATAGGAACTTGAACCCGCTGATTGTTCTGGTTGGCGACACTTTGACCAACATCTGAATGACACTTATGAATTCAGCATTGGAGACTTTCTGATCTGGGACTAAAGGAGTTGCGTTTGCATTCCTTGCATTCGCATTCCTGGCGTTAGCTCTACGAGGAGGCATGATCTGAAATGTAGAACGTCGATTTAGAATGGAATTAGATCATACCTTACGCACGATAAGAGTAACAAGAAAGTGAAGTTTTTCCTAGAAAACTTCATAGCCTCCCTCTCACTAGATGTGGCGCACTTCACACCCATGAAAAAGACTCTATTTAGTGCGGCTTTTCAGACATCTTAGGACACTTAAACCTAGTTCGCTGATACCAAGTTTTGTCACGCCCCAAGCTACCCCCAAGACGCGGACACGGGACCTAAGATCACAAGTGATCCCAAGATAACCCTGCTGGCATGATCATGAGCATACTAAAGAATATAAACTGATACGGAAGCTAAATCATAATTTATAATGAAAAGATGGTGAATACCCATATTCTATAACTGAGATATTTGAAATACTGACGAGTTTAATACAAGGAAGTTATTAACTCAATACTAAGCTGAAACTAACAATGTCTGAAAAATAGCCCCTAAACTGACTAGAAATGCTGCGACAGGCCCCAGCTAAGTCTAGCAAAAACTGAAACTAAAGGACTAAACACTAAAAAGAAACTCATGACTATCGTCCTCAGAGAATGAGGACTCACCACTGAATCTACTGAAGTGGAGATCGGAAATCGATCTAAGCGCGATCTGGATGCTGAGAACCTGAACCTACACCACGAGAAGATGTAGCGCACGTATGCATGAGTACTTGAAGGTACTAAGCATGTAGGATAGATTAAAGCTGAAATAAAATATAACTGAACAAGAACAAAAACAAGTACAGAAATCTGAACATGATATACTGAATGCTGAGATAACTGAATGCAATGAACAATTTATAACATGCTGAAACTGAATACTGAATATACTGATAAATGGTCAATGCAATAGAGTCTGACTAAACTGTGGGAACTACTAATGACCAATAATACAACCACATGAGCTAAATGTGGAGTCCGATGTATACTCCCCATCGAGAGGACCCAATATACCCTGCCAAAGGTATAAAGGCATGATGGCGTGATCATTAAATTGATGCCCACATAAGGGACTTACAACCTACTTGGCTAGTAGTTCTGGGACTATTTAGGTACGCTGAACAGTAGTCCAACTCGGTATTATGCTACTCCAAATGAATTATGTAGTTAACTGATTATGACTGAGTTTTTGTAAATACTAGATAGCTTAAAATTTCACATACAAACTGGGAATGCAACAATTAATTTGGTAATGATGCATTGATAACTAAGGCATTTATATATGAAGTAATTGTAATATCTGACCTGTTTTAACAAAAAAATATTTTTTTTCGTTTTTCACTTTGTTAGAGTCGCCACTTAATTTTGAGAAAATTAAGAAAACTTTATTTTCAAAAGATTTAAACAGAAAAATCTAGTGAAAACTTAAACGGGTTTGGGGATTCCTATTTGTATGTTAGGAAGGTTTTTACGTCACCTAAAATATTCGCTAAATCACGATTATTCGACAACTAACTTATTTGGCAAAAAATGATCTAACTTAAACTTATATAAAAATCACTTAGAAGTCGTTTGAAAAAATAAAGTATTTAATGTTACTATCTAAGTAAGAATTGGGTTGCAAGTTTATTCATCTTTTTAGAATCCATTTTGATTTGATTCAATTTTAAGTCGATAAAACATTACGGCGTTCTGTGGGAATTTGAAGTTTTCGACCCTAAAACTAACGACAAAATACGATAAGCAAATATGATATAGTAAGAGAGAGAGAAGGGGGGGTCCAAATTTAGTTTCTGTCCACCTGGACTGATATTTGGACCCATTTCTTTTTGGGGTTTTGACCCATTTCCATTTGGTACCTGTCCTATGTTCTAGCAAAATAATAATAAGGAAAAATTTACAAGGCTTGAGCCTGAACATAACAAAAATAAAATAACAAAATATGGGTGTTTGGCCACAAAAACTTCAATTCTTCAATCGGCTCCACATTCTCCAATTTTGTGGGGACCTGTTCGTCAATTTAAGGCTTGACTGACTCGGAAGAAGGGGAAATGAGATTTTATGGATCTCCCTAAATGCCGAAGTGTAGGGAGGAGAACGAGTTCTTAGTGAACTCGAACCGATGGTTCATGCAGAAAAGAACAAAGAGTGAATTAATAAATAAATAACGAAAGGAAAACGGATGTAAGCCAAATTATCAATCCAAATGAACAACAAAGGGTTAGAGATAATAAGGCTTCTGCCCATATCAACAAATGGAGCTTGCATGTGGCTACTTGCGAAACCCAATTACCAAACCCGTGCCCCTTTTTTTTTTTTATAGATTTTTTTATATGTCATAATGGACTTAAACAAATAAGGAAGGTGTGCATCATGACCTAACAACAAAGTAAGGACGCTTTGCATATGCACAAATCAGTAAAGTATAAACAAAAGTAATAAGGACATGAATAAACAAATGGGTTTCAATATTTTATCACTTCCAGTAAGGGAAAGAGATGAAGGAACAACCATGCTTCAAAACTAAGTAAACAAATCAAATAATTCTAGGTATAAATGGAAACATGACTTTTACCACTCACGATTTTATGAAAATGGGAGAAGGATAGTCATGCATATTTAACGTAATGAATGTAGAGTGATAGCGACAAATACACACATAAGAATTCTACAAAACAAGACCTCGATAGTCATTTGTTGACATACTTAAGCGATATTAACACAGCTAACATAAATAACGACGCTAATTGAGGCACGAAGAAGCATGAGTTGATCGAGAAACAGCAAAGTAGAAATCGAGTAGACCATGAAGTCGCTTAGAAATACTCACAATATAACAAATAATAAAAATCAAAATAAGTGTAAAACAATGATTTTATGACGAGCTGCAACAACAAGTAAGCTCGAACATAAGAACTCATATAGGTCAGGATAAGCCGAACCAACAATAATAAAATCAAAAAAGACCATAAATGGAGGAAAACCATGCTTGAACAACTGTAAAATCACCTTGAATTCGAAAAACACATATTCATCAACTCCATAAAGTCAACACTGCAGGAAAAGATTTAGGCTTGTATTATCGTATAACATCCTGTAAGAATCGGGGCCAAAACAGCAGTTTCAAAACCCAACACACAACCTACATGACAGTGGCTCCTAGCAATCCACCTTTATCATCTAAAGAGAAAACAAACAACAAGAACTATACTAAACAGGAAGAAACAGAAAGTGTTCATGATAAGTGTTACAACCAGCATTAAACAGGCATACAAGAAGCTCATCTTCACAAGCACAAAAAGGAAAATACGGACATCGAAGAGAGGAATTTTACCTCTTCGAAGGCAGCGACCTGGAGACTAAGACGAGCGGGTGTGAACTGTTCTACCACACGAAAACGAAGCGAGCAGTAAGCGAGAAAACTAAACAGCAAATTCAAACCCGAACCGATTTGAGATTGGAAACTGACTCTTCTCCTCTTTCTTCCCTCCTTCTTTTTGTGTGTCTTAGTAAGTATTTTATAGTTTCTTTCCTATGTGATTTCTCTGCTTTATCAAAATTTTCCCCAAAAAAGAAAAAGAAGCCCCCCTTTTCGGAAATGCAAAGAGAGTATATATAGGGAACTTGTAGGGCTTTCGATTGCTTTTGGGGGAAAAGATGAAAATCCCTACGGAATCAAGGGACTCAAATCAAAATTCAAAACTCAAAACTTTACCTTTTAGGATAGACACCCTTTCTCTGCAAAATCGACCTCATTCCGAAAAGGGAAGGAGAGGCGGACGGTCTTGATGGAATCACTCGTCCTATGATTGACGTGGAGCAGTATCAAGCCGTCAAGGACAATCTTTGCATGCCACTGTATGAGCAAAAAGAAGATAGAGACGTGATATTGTACGAGCAAAAAGAGATAGAGACGTTGGGGAAAGGCGTCAAGAGGTCACCAACGAACCAATTCATGCGCTCAAGGCGAGAACTTGTTGCAATTTTGCCATAATTCGTCGCTACATCAAGAGACTGTCGCCGATGCGCTGGTTTGTTGTTGCTGCTGGAATGCGTCTGTTTCTGGGTCTTTCAAATTAAGGGATCGGGGTAGTGGATCGGATCGGGTCAGATTCTAGAATGAGGAAAGGGAAATGGGTTATTTGGATGGGCGGGGAGAATTGGGGGGCGGAATGGTCTAGCGTAAATTAATTGAAAAACAGGGCTGAGTCACGCTATATTTGGTTGGGCTGGGAACAAGGGATCAGCAAAAGGGAAAATGGGCTTGGAATAGTTGGGTCGGCTGAATTAGGAGAAAATAGTTGGGCTGGGGAATTGGGTCTGAAAGCAGTGATTTGGGCAGGCTTACGGTTAAATCCAATTTAGGGAATGACCATATAAATTGCCATTCATTAACTAACAAGTTCCTTACTCCCAACGGTATAAAATAAATTAAATTTGTTACGAGCTAGTTAGTTCAAAATATCAACTATGAATTAAACTGAACTCATTATTTCAACAATATTAACTATACACTAAACTAAATAATTAATAAAACATTCGAATAAAACAAAATCCTTTCCCCCATTCCTAGGTGATTTTCGAATATTTATAAAATGTGCTAATTATATAAACATATATTTATTATTTGAAAATTAAAAGGGCAACCACAAACACCTCAAACATTTAAAAGTATTTTTTAATCTTATAAAGACTAATTATTTCAAATCGCTTAGAGTTAAGAAACTTGTTAGTTAATTTCTATAGGGAAGGGTCAAAATTGGGTGTCAACAACTGTACCTCGTTTTACTTGGATTGATGCAAGAAATTCGAGGAAAATGAACTTGACCAAACCAATTTTGACAAACCACACACTCGTCTCTAAGAAAGAGATTTGGTATGGACTTCAAGAATTATGGCCGAACCCTGAAAATGGGCTTCCTACATATCTCAGGCTATATGAGAACTCAGGCCACTTGTAGTTCGATGCGCTTGATTTAACGCACGATTTTGAAAGAATTCAAAATCCACCTCGATACTGAATTATAAAGGGATCGGGATGCTCGAGATAAGATTTTGGAGCGAATGTTGGAATACAGTCGAGTTTCTGACATTGAGCCCGCCTACATATCCTTAAACTCAAGGAATCAGGCAGCTTGTACTTCGACTCGATCGGTTGAAGAGGAGGTCTATTATGCTAGACAAACTTTGGTTCTGGATAAATGACAAATTAATTGCGTATGAAAAAGAGGCTTGCAATTTCTTAGCCATGAATGTGGCGCGCTTCACACCCATAATTAAGAACTCACACGGACATAGTTTCCAAAACTCTTGGTGCATTGTCATTCAGATTGGAAACTTGCTTTCGGCAGACCGAAATTCCAGATGCAGAGCTGAAACTGACAAAAGCCGAAGAAAAACCCACATGCCTTCAGATAGGGGTGTGGTTTGATTGTGGTGGAAGTCGCTCCTTCTGCTCGCGTTCTAAGAGTTTAACACTCCTCTTTGGACTATGTCCCAGTTCGCTTCTAAGAAAAAGTTCCACGTTGTGCTGCATTCTTTTTGATGTTGTCCGTACCTGTGGTATGTTTTGGAGAATTCATCCTTTTGGATGCTCGCGACAAAGACTGAGATAAACTCATTAGCATAAAAAATGCAATTCAAAATGGGAGATAGTGTTTTTTACCGTGTTGACACTTAGTTTCTCTCCTTCAACATTTGACGTCAACTCGATCGGTTCGACGTAAAGCAAATAAAGCTTATGTCTTATGTTTGCAATATAATCTTCAATGTCCTCTTCATTTGATGTTGAAATAAATAAAAACTGATGCAGTGTGCTGATATTTATCTTGATGTCGTCTTCGATGCTCTTCTTGATGTTTACTTTTGTCAAAATAAAAGAATGCAGTTGATGTTGAAGGGCTAATATTCTCTCGGGATTAACGATTCTCTTTTCTGGCAGTGCACGACTTTCTGCGGGGCATAAATATCTTCCCGCGATGCGTGATTTCTTGCGGGGCATGAATATCTTCCCGTGATGGGTGAATATTAACTCGCGATGCATGATCTTCCACGATGCATGAATATTGACTCACGATGCATGACTTTCTGCGATGCATGATTTTTTATAGGGCATGAATATCTTCCCGCGATGCATGATTTCTTGCGGGGTATGAATATCTTCCCGCGATGGATGAATATTAACTTGCGATGCATGAATATTAACTCGCGATGCATGACTTTCCGTGATGCATGATTTTCTGCGGGGCATAAATATTTTCCCGCGATGATTGATTTCTTGCGGGGCATGAATATCTTCCAGCGATGCGTGCATATTAACTCGCGATGCATAATCTTCCACAATGCATGAATATTAACTCGCGATGCATGATCTTCCGCGATGTATGATTTTTTTGCGGGGTATTAATATATCTCGCGATGAGTAAATTCTTGCGGGGCATGAATATCTGCCCGCAATGCGTGAATATTAACTCGCGATGCATAATCTTCCGTGATGCATGAATATTAACTCGCGATGTATGACTTTCTGCGATGCATGATTTTTTGCGGGGCATGCATATCTTCTCGCGATGTGTGATTTCTTGCTGGGTATGAGTATCTTCCCGCGGTGCATGAATATTAACTCGCGATGCATGAATATTGACTCGCGATGCATGACTTTTCGCAATGCGTGATTTTCTGCGGGACATGAATATCTTCCCGCGATATGTAATTTCTTGCGGGGTATGAATATCTTCCCGCGATGCGTGATTTCCTGCGGGGCATGAATATCCTCCCGCAATGCATGAATATTTTCTCTTGATGTCATCCTTGGTACCAAATGAGGATAGTGCTTCAATCGAGCAACATAGCTATCTTCTGGGTGCCTTCTGGATAATCATATCGTCTCAATTGACAATAAAACTAAAATGACCCCTCCGGTAGTATACCATCTCAATCGACAATGGAAATAAACTGACCCTCCAGGTAGTGCATCGTCTCAATCGACAATGGAAATAAACTGACCCTCTAGGTAGTGTATCGTCTCAAACGGCAATACCAATTAAATGACCCTTCTGGTAGCGACACTATCGTGTCTGATAATGTGATGCAGATGACGTCCTTAAAGAAAAACTGTAAACTATCATTTTTGGGGTTTTCATTTGATTCATCTGTGAATCTAGATGGACGCTCCTTATAGACTCCATTTTGTTGGAAGTCGGATGAAATAATAATGTAACACTCCCAAGTCTTCAATATAAACAATTACAATAATTCTTGCATTCAATGAAAAAATTTGTAAATTTTGAGAGAGTTGTACGCCCTCTTTGACTTCTCCATATTCAGCGGTCGGAGAAATTTGCTGATTTCGGCGCAAACCTATAAACCTGCGTTCACAGAAAAAGCGTTAGTTTTAAAACGAACTCATCTATGTCGATTTCTTCAGTTGACTGCTTCCTGTCCTGCTATCTTTGGTTGATTTTTCTGATCTCCCGACTCTTGATAGATGAGAAAAAATATTTTATGCCAAAACCAATGAACCATAAAGGGAAAATTTTAAGAAAAATAATTTTTCGAAAAGTAATGTTTTGAAAAGGGTTACTGTCAAGTATCATGTCATGTCAGGTTTAGCGGATTTCTTTGAGTCTGAAGCTTGGAGGTCCGCGCTCGGGTAGACTTCAAGAGATCTTGCTCTGCCTATCCTCCTACTTCTTGGGGGTCATAGAAAGATACGAACTGTCAGCTTGTCGAGCATTTGACAAACTCACACCATCCATTTCAAATAGGATTTGTCCCTTGGACACACGAGCAATCCAACCTATCTGATTATTCGTTGAGGAGTATTCAGAGTCGCTCTAGACTGTCGATAACCCCCAGTTGAAATTTTGAGGCCATCCTCAAAATTTCTGTCTCAGTTACATGTCTCGACTTATCTTTAACTGCCGATGAGTGAATCACAGAATTTTTGAGATCCTCTCAAAAATTCTGTCCCAGTTGCAAATCTCGAAATATCTTAAGTCTTGACCTGCTGAGGAAAAATCTTTTTTTCCAGAATTTTTAAGTCCCTCTTCAAAAACTTTGTCCCAGTTTCTATCGTAAAGAGGAAAATAGAAATCTTACAGGAATTTGTGGCGCCTACGTATCCCGTTGAGGTAGGAATCAGGTCAAATGTAGTTCCTCCTCAAAGGTTAACAATAATAAAAATTTTACAAAGAAAACCGACCGAGGCCGACATAGGCCGCCTACGTATCTCATTCTTGAGAATTCAGGTCGAACGTAGCTCAAAAATAAAGAAATATTAAAAGGGATAAATGGGGTGACCGAGGTCTACATAGGCCGCCTACGTATCTCATTCTTGAGAATTCAGGTCAGACGTAGTTCATTACAAGAGGGATAAAATTTTAAACAAAGCAATTACAAGCAAATTGACGATTACAAGGAAATAACAGAAATACAAACTGAAGCTTCACACATAATATCTCTTGACAGCGTCTGAGTTGATCGGTTTTGGCCACGCAGTGCCATCCATCTCCGACAGGATCAAAGAACCTCCAGACAATACTTTGCGAACCATGTAAGGTCCTTGCCAATTCGGAACAAATTTTCCTTTGTACTCATCTTGGTGAGGAAAAATTCGCTTAAGGACTAACTGACCAACTTCAAAAATTCTGGCTCTGACTCTCTTGTGGAGAGCACGAATCATTCTTTGTCAATATAGCTGACCATGACAAACGGAAACCATTTTCTTTTCGTCAATCAATGTCAATTAATCAATTATCTTGCTGACCCATTCAGCATTACTCAACTCAGCTTCTTGTATGACTCTTAAGGACGATGTCTCAACTTCAGCAGGTTTGACTGCTTATGTTCCATGTACTAGCAAGTATGAGGTATCTCCAATTGACGTCCTGACAGTCGTTCGATAACCCAACAAAGCATATGGAAACATCTCATGCCAACATTGGTGAATGTCAATCCTTTTCCTCCGAATTTTCTTGATATTCTTGTTGGCAGCCTCTACAACTCCATTCATTTGAGGATGATAAACATTTGACTTTCGATGAGTAATCTTAAACTTCTCACATATATCTCTCGTAAAATAACTGTTGAGATTTGCACCATTATCAGTAATGACGGATCCTGGCACTCCAAATTATTGCGAACAAAATCAGCTACAACTTTCTTGGTCACTGACTTGTAAGAAGCTGCTTCCACCCACTTAGTGAAGTAGTCAATGGCAACCAAAATAAATCTGTGCCCGTTAGAAGCGGCTGACTCTATCGGAACGATGACATCCATGCCCCAGGCTACAAATGACCAAGGTGAACTCATAGCATTGAGTTCGTGAGGCGACACTCGGATTAAATCACCATGCACTTGACATTTATGAAATTTCTGTACAAACTAGCAACAATCATGCTCCATAGTCATTCAGAAATAACCGGCTCGAAAGATCTTCCTTGACAAAGTGAGCTCATTCATATGCGTACCACAAATTTCGGCATGTATCTGTTCAATAAGCTTTGCAGCTTCAACAGTATCAACACATCTGAGAAGACCTAAGTCTGGGGTCCTTCTGTAGAGAATTCTCCGCTTAGAAAGAAGTTGAGGGCCATACGGCGTATCGACTTCTTCTGGTTGAGTGTCGCATTCTCAGAAATAAATCCAAGAATCCAAATATTTCTTGATATCCATATACCATGGCAAACCATCTGGTTCCGCTTCAACATGCGAACAAGGGACCGGATATTCTTTCAGCTCTATATCAAGAGGATCAATATAGTCAGTATACGGATGCTTAATCATCGATGCGATGGTGGCAAGAGCATCGGCCAACTCATTCTGTATTCTGGGAGTGTGTCTGAACTCAATCTTGCGGAATCTCTTGCACAACTTTTGTACCTATTGCACGTATGGTGTAATCTTCGGGTTCTTCACACCCCATTCTCCTTGAACCTGATGAATCAAAAATAGGAGTCTCCAATGACCAATAGCTCATGGACATCCATGTCAATGACCATTTTCAAACCGAGAATACAAGCTTCATATTCAACCATGTTGTTTGTGCAACTAAATCTAAGTTTAGCTGCCATGGGATAGTGCTGACACCAGATTCTGACACCAAAACTGCTCTAATACCTCTTCCCTGGTGATTTGCCGCTTCATCAAAGAATAATCTCCAGCCAGGATATATTTCAAAAATGTCTTCCCCCACAAACGATACTTCTTCATCGTGAAAATAAGTCTTTAGCGGTTCATACTCTTTATCAACAGGATTTTCTGCAAGATGATCATCCAAAGCATGTGCTTTTATCTTCTTCTGGGTTACGTATACCATATCAAATTCACTCAAAAGCATTTGCCACTTAGCCTATTTTCCGGTCGGCATCGCCTTCTGGAAGATATACTTCAGCGGGTCCATCCTGGAAATGAGATATATAGTATAAGAAGACAAATAATGCCTCAATTTTTGGGCAATCCATGTTAGAGCACAACAAGTTCTCTCCAGAAGAGTATAACGAGACTCATATGAAGTGAATTTTTTTCTTATGTAGTAGATGGCTCGCTCTTTCTTCCCTGTCTCGTCATGTTGACCAAGTACGCATCTAAAGGCATTATCTGAGACAGATAGGTATAATAACAAAGGAATCCCTTCACGCGGAGGGACCAACACCAGTGGATTAGAAAGATAGTTCTTGATAGCATCAAAAGCAGTCTGACATTCTTCAGTCCACTTTGTCAAAGTGTCTTTCTTCAACAGCTTGAAGATAGGTTCACACACTACGGTTGATTGAGCTATGAATCGACTGATGTAGTTCAGCCTCCTTAAGAAACTCATCACCTCTTTCCTAATCTTCGGCGGAGGTAACTCTTGAATTGCCTTGATCTTGGAAGGGTCGAGCTCAATACCTCTTCTGCTGACTAAATATCACAACAACTTGCCGGCCGACACTCCAAAAGAACATTTGGCGAGATTTAATTTCAAGTTATACCGACGCAGACGGTCGAAGAATTTCTTTAAATGCTTCAAGTGGTCGGAATTCTTGCGGGACTTGATTATGACATCATCCACATATACCTCGATCTCCTTATGAATCATATCATGAAATATGGTCGGCATTGCCCTCATATAAGTAGTACCAGCATTTTTGAGACCAAACAGCATCACCCTGTAATGATATACACCCCAAGGTGTAATAAAAGTTGTATTTTCTGCATCTTCCTCATCCATTAGAATCTGATGATAACCTGCGTAACAATCCATAAATGAATGCATATCATGCTTAGCATAGTTATCGATCAAAATATAAATGTTTGGTAATGGAAAATTATCTTTGGGCTAGCTTTGTTGAGATCTCTATAATCGACACAAATTCTGATCTTCCCATCTTTCTTGGCGATCGGAACAACATTGGACAACCAAGTTGGGTATTGCGTCACTTCCACCAATCGAGACTCGATCTGCTTGGTTATATCCTCTTTAATCTTTAAACTCAACTCAGGCTTGAACTTTCGAGCCTTCTGTTTCACTGGGCTAAACCCCGGATTAATCGGCAATTTATGATACACAACGTTGGTACTCAGCCCTAGCATATCGCTGACCTCCCAGACGAACACATCAACATATTCAGTAAGCAAGTGAATCAGGTCCTTTCTTTGAACTTCATTCAAGTGGATGCTGATTTTGACCTCTTGGACGCACTCTTGGTCTCCTACATTCACAGTTTCAGTTTCCTCCGTATTCGACTTATGCTGATTTTCAAGCTGTCAAAATTCCTCAGCAACATACTCCGGTACCTCATTTTCCTCTTCATACCCTTCACCCTCGTCATCACCTGCCTTATTTTGTTCGTTCAGCCCGTGACATGATATGACATTGGCAGAGTTTAAATTAAAATTACTGAAATCATAAACAAATAAAGTTAGGGAAATTAATAGCAAATAAATAATTAAGCAAGTTTCAATAAAGGAGGCTTTCAATTAAATTGGAAAACAGCGCAAACTTTGGCTATGGCAAGGGCCATGTTGCCTTTTTAAACATCACAGGAAAATTTAAAAGTTTAGTTAATTAAAGGAAAGCAAAATGGTGGGTCTCGGGCCTCTTTCGGACTACCACCGATTTAAATATGCATAAATGATACCCTTCTACCAAGGAGTTTGGGTAATCAGAATCGGCGTGGAGGTCCAATTCTGTAGTATCTCCCCAGGATCAACATCACGAATTACTGCCAGCTCGACCTCGGCCTTAATGACAGCATCAATCTATTCGAAGATGCCACAGATCCCTTCCCCAAGGTCGTTATGATCGACGTACTCCCGGACTGGAAATGATTGATACAAATGGGGGATTGGCTTAGCCAATGCTTGAACATTGTTCTTCTTCATCTTCATCTCATCATCTGTGGGGATGTACCCCAAACAATATCTCGCTCCTTTGACGGGAACTTGAATGGTCTCAATAATCCCTTGGGAATTCTTTCCCAATCCAAAGCCTGGTTCAAATCCATTCTGCAACATCACAGTGGCGATCATTTTGTACACATCAGGCAAGGGAGGCTGTGGGGCCAAGTCTTCACCGGTAACATTTACCAGCTCTACCGTGTAAAAATTTGTACCTCGCGAGATTTCATCAATAATTGGCGCTTGCCTGCCAGAGTGACTCCTTTCGCCGTGAATAACCAGTTCTTGGTCCTTCCAAACGAGTTTCATCATCTGATGAAGGGTAGAGGGCACATCTCCAGCCATATGGATGAAAGCCCTTCCCAGAAGAAGGTTATAGCTAGTGTCAATGTCCAAGACCTGAAATTGTGCACTGAACTTTGCCGGACCCATTTGGATGACAAAATTCACCGCTTACAATGTGTATCTTTGTACCCCATCGAAGGCTCTTACATTGACTTGGTTTTGTTCCAACTTCCCCAAATCAAACTTTAACTGCCTCAGAGTCGACAACGGGCAAATGTTCAAACCCGATCTGTCATCCATCAAGATGCGATTTATGACTTTCTCACCGCATGTGATAGTGATATGCAATGCCTTGTTGTATGACTTTCCTTCAAAAGGCAACTCATCGTCGTAGAAGCTAATCTGATGCCCTCGGATAACTTGGTTGATCATAGCTGCCACATTATCGCTGCTCGTGCCCACGGGCACATACATATCATCAAGGGCCTTCATCAAGGCCTGCCTATGCAACTGGGAGCTCATCAACAGGGCCCACACGGAAATCTGGGCTGGAGTTTTTTTCCAAATGCTTCACAATCGAATAGTCTTTGGGTTGCATTTTTCTCCAGAATTCCTCTGCCTAGCCTTCACTTATCGGCCTTTTACCTTGATCCTTCTTCTGTCCTCCAAAGGCCAACTCTTCAGGAGTACAACACCTCCCAGATAGGGTCATACCCTGAACGACAGCGATTTCAATCACAAATTTTGGCATGGCAAGAGTTTTTGCTGGCACCTAGATGACAGCCTTTGTGGGTGTCAGGATCACAAACTTTTTTTTCTCTTTGACTCTCAGCAAGGCTACAACCCTTTCCAACTCATCATTGACAATTGGAGCTATCACCTTAGTCACGTACCAGTCATCGTCCGTCTCTATCATGTTGATATTGACGCCTCCATGATTCGGCAAAGGGTTGGTGTTGACATTAGGTGCGGCTTCTTGAAGAGAAACCACTTCTCGGTCAATCAGATCTTGAATCTTGTGTTTGAGGTTGATACAGTCCTCAATATCATGTCCAACGCTGTTGGAGTGATACACACACCTTTGATCGGGCCTGTAGAATTTGGAACTAATATCCACCGGCTTGGGCCCCACCGAGTAAATATATCTAGCCGCTGTCAGTCGCTCGTACAACTTTGTTCGGCTTTTGGCGAGCGCAATAAAGTTCCTGTGAGGCTTCTTCTCGAATCTGGGTCGAGGTGGATAATAACTGCCTTGTTGGGGAGGAGGCATCTGTTGATAACTTCTAGTACTTGGACGGGGAGCTTGGTTTCTTGGATAAGGATTTGTTTGATAATTTTTCAATGGAGCTTGGTAATTCGGAGGGGTATTTTGGTACAGTGGAGCTTGGACTTGATAGACTGGAGGGGTGCTCTGTAGCTTGACTGCATGTTGCCACAATTAGGAGCAACATTTTGGTAGGGAGGGGATGGAATATGGTAAAGTGGAGGAGGATTTTGGTAAACATGAGATGGACTTTGGTAATTTGGACGGGGGTATTTTGGTATGTGGAGGTAGCATTTTGGTAGACTGGAGGAGGAGTATTTGGATAACTAGCTTGTGTGTAGCAAGCCTGGTAAGAATTCTGGGAGGGTCGAGGACGTCCTTGGGAGGACGATGATCTTCTGGGGGTGTTCTTCCTCTCATAAGAGACAGCAGAAACATCTTCTCTTTTATTCTTCAACAAACCCGATGATCCGGGCAACGCAGCTACACGGGCTATATTTCTCGTCTTCAAACAAACTTCGATAGTCTCACCAATCTTGACTTACTGAGCAAATTTTGTTGCAATGAGCAACATGATTCTATCATCGTATTCGGGCTCTTGCACCCGTACAAACACTTCAACTATCTCTTTCTCGGACATAGGCGGCCTTACTCTAGCTGTTTCTTTCCTCTACCTGTATGCAAACTCTATGTAGCTTTCAGTGGATTTTTGCTTCATCTTTTCGAGGGAGTAGCAATCGAGAATAATTTCCACGTTGTAAGCAAACCGATCGATAAAATCCTTGGCCAGGGTATTCCAGCTGGGCCATTGCCTGGTCTCATGGGAGGTGAACCATTCTAGAGCCTCTCCGCATAGACCTCGGCTAAAGAGCAGCATTAGCAAGGCTTCATCTCTACCAAATCCGACAAGCTGGTCGCAGTAGGCTCTCAGATGGGCTATAGGGTTCCCTACTCCTCCGAAAGTATCAAATTTTGGAATCTTGAACCCTTCTGAGAGGTCTTGATTCGGATGAATGCATAAATCCTCATAGTTCAAACCAGCAACGTCGAGGATGCATTGGAGCTCCTTCATTGTTTTCCTGATCTCTTCCTTTATATCCACATTTGCCTCTTCCTTTGTCCTCCATTCTCTTTTATGTTCCTCGTAGTGGTCCAGCTCAGAACCATGCACATCGTACTCAGTCGAGATGAGAATATGAAAAGTTGTTCTTTTAGGTAGTGGTGGTGCTACGGAAGGACTTTGGGCATTCTGTGTAGTTTGGTAGTTTTGCAGATAGGTTTGAGGATTGGTGTTTTGTTTTAAGTGGTGGTGGGATGTTTGGGGATTGAAAGCATTTTGGTTCGGATTTTGATTCTGGTTTTATGGAGGTAGAGCGGTTTGATGATGGGTATTCTGGGGTGGAGGTGGTATTTGAGAATGATTATTTTGAGGAGGAGGTGTTTGGTAAGAAGCCGAAGCATATTGGGGTTTTTGAGCAGTCAGGTCTATGATGGAAGGATTATGGGTAGGTGTAGATGGTAGATTCTGAGCTGGATCCATATTTGAAGAAGGGAAGTAGAGAGGAGGTCTACCATCAACAGCGTTAATAGTAAAACCTGGTGGAGGTAGATCTTGTCTCCTTTGCATCTCTACCCTCATTTCCGCAATCTATTGCATTAATTGCATAATCAATTCGTTCTCGTCCGCTATGGTGGGTTGAGCCACCATAACGTCGGTGAGACTGACTTCTTTGTTACTGTCTCCCATAACTGTTTTTCTTTTGTCTGAATCTTGTCTGGGGAAGGAGTCTGCAGGCCCTTTGGATCTGGTAAAGTAGATGATCTGCCAGCTTAATCGACACAGATCAGTTTCAAAGTACCCGAGGAGGAAAACAACTCAAAGGCAAATTTGTCAGTTTAAGTTCAGAATACGAAATCCAAAATATCACACAGAGAGCAGATAAACACACAAGTTGCTTTGTTTGAGGATATCTTTAACTCACGAGTAAGGATGAAAACAGATTTTTAACAAGCAGGAGTTTGCTTGCTTTTTCGTTTGACACCATCTCAAAAAGACCAAACCACGTTGATATACGGTCTTTTTGCAGCTGTTCTTTGACGTTCATTAATCTGGTCTTCACGTTTCGTTGTAGCATGAGAGGGGGAGAATGAAAATTTTTAGAAGATAGGGGTCGGGCCTTGGAAGGCTGCCTACGTATCTCAAAAGGAGAATTTAGGCCCAACGTAGTTCGAGTAGAAAATAAATATTTATTTTCATTCATTCATTCTGGATGGTTACATGGAAATTGAAAGATAACAACAAAGCTTTAAAGATAATGATGACTACATCTTAGTCATTTCTCTTCTCAAACGTCATATCAGCCACGGGGAACAAACTCGACTCCAATTTTTCCCATGTTGACGAGATGGTCCAGGTCATGGCGGAATGCTAGGCATTTTTCGATGCTATGGTCTTCGGCATTGTCATAGGGGCGACGCTTCTGAACTTCGTACCAAAGAGAATATGGCATGTCCATGCCTTTGTAGAAATGGGTGATGACTCCATTTTGAGCCAACTCTGAGTAGATTTCTAGCATCGTTTTCTTGAAAGGTGTGAATGAGAAATAATAGAATATGGTCTTCTCTATGACTGGTATGTCAAGTCGCGGTTCATCACATGCAATAATGACGCCGTCACCCCAACTGTTCAGAGTACTGTCCATATCGAGCAAATGACGGACTGCATTCTTAAACTCTATGCACTTCTCTATCGTATTCCCTTTTATGGTTGGGATGACACTCACACGTCTTACGGAGATCCCCCGATCCCTTTTGGGATGATGCTCTTTCGATGGGCCTCAGCATACGCGTAGACTGATAGTGCTCAAAAATGAGGGCGCACGAAATGGCCTCCGTCCTTGTTTGGTATTCTTGTGAATATGCTTCGAGAGTGATCTTCTGGTCCCCTTTTGCCAGATGTCTCTCGAGAGAAGGTTTGCGGGCAAGCTCCTCCTCATAACTTTCTTCGATGATTACCTCTTCGGGGCTCTCAAGAGGAAACAGTAAGTCATATAGGTACTTTTCGTGCTGCTTTTGTATGTCAATCATCTCTTATTCTATTGGTTCAGTCTAGATACTATTTCCTCTGTCCATAGCGGTGATTTCTCCTTTCCTGAGATGGTAGTGTTTAGGATTTGGAGATAGGATTTTGCTTTTGATTGAGAAACTCAACACTTGGAAATTTTGGTCGGACTTTTTAATAGTGACTTGTATATTTTTTGAAAGTTTCTGACAGGGATCGGGTTTACGATATCCTTATTCACAGCAACATAGCACATAAATAGTTACAAAACACATATATCGCGTCCTAATCATGCATGTGGCCCTTTTGTGCCAAGGGTAGGCCTAACGATCTGAAGGATGTATTGCGTCATTTGAAACATATTGTTGCACCCCCCAAAATAATCTTCACAAATAATTATAGAGTTCATTACAGAGTTTTAATCAAAATGGGGTACATTTTTGGGGAGGGGAATACACTGCAAATACAATAGAAAACAATCCCACGCAGGGGAATTAGAAAGTTGATGGTCCTGCTCCTCCTCTTGCTTTTTCTACCTCCTCGCGGATGATGTATTTGCTTGTTACAAAGTACGGCTCAGCAACAACTTTGGAAGATGGCGGCACGACCCGAAGAGTGTTGATCTGCTCATCCAGGGTTGCATTTAGATGCATCAAACAGGCCCTCGCGTCGCCTAACTCTTGTGACATCACAGCCAAGGCCCTCTGGCTTTCGAATTCTCTTGATTGGTATTCTTTCTCCCTTTGTCGAAATTCCTGTTCCCTTTGATCCCATTCTTCCTGAAAATGGTATGCGTGGATATGGAGCCACATTTGGACGTCTTCAATTTCTCGACCCACGCGTTGTGTCGGGTCTACTACACCACGCAAATCATCTTGCAACCATGTTTTGTATTCATCAACATACCCATCTTCGTACCTATTTTCAGTGATATTTTCTTTCATGTTGACGCGCCCGGCCCACTCTTGGAGGATGGTTTTGGCGAAAGATATTTTAATACATCCTTTGTAATCAATGACGAAGGAACTAGCATCCCCTTGGACAGGTGTGGTTTGTATCCTACCGAATTGTCGCATCACTCTAGTTGGGTTGTAGGGTCGCATTCCTCTGATGTTGGGAAAGACCAAAAAAGGACGTTTGGCCCCTCGAGCCGCTACCTTCTCTGACATGAAGTTCTGCAACATATATTGTATGTCTCCTTCTCTTAAGTCATAAAATGCTCTTGCCCATGCATCCCTTGTGGTGTGAATTGGGAACCTGTGGACGCTTAGATAGAACTCGTAATTGTCAATGGGACTCGTCTGGCTTGGTTTGGACAACTCTTGTTGCTGGGCACCGTCTCTTTTGCATAGATGTTCTGTCATCCACCACTGAAGCAGGATGTTGCACCCTTGGAAAAATTGGAATCCGTTCTTACACAAACTTAGAGCTCGGTAGATATCCGCTAAAATAATCGGGGCCAAACTGTAGTGCTTCTTTCCTTCTTCCTCTTTACCAATACCTCTGAAGATGGCGTCTACTACCATCACAATCCGGGTACCGATCTCTTTTCCTTCGTCTTGAGGGAACACATCGTTCCTAAAAGGCACGCGGAGAACGCGATAGTCTGTGTCTGTCTCCAAGTACTACGATTATGAAACTTGTTCGGAAATTTTTTGAAATAGCTGTCGTGCCCCCACCTTTCAAAAAACATCATCAATGGAATATTTTGAGTATCCAACCAATCCGCATCCACTAGCAGCAGCATGATTTTCAATTTTAGACTAGTCGGTCTATCTAATAGCAAGATGTGATGATATGGATGCTTTTTCCTCTTGCCACACGTTCTGATGGAGTCCAAACAATCTTTTATCTCTTCTATTGTTGGTGTTATTTCGACGTCTCCAAACCGGAAAACCATCCTTTTGTCATCCCAAAACCGAGTAATTACCTCGATAAACTCGGGCCAAACCTTGAAGTCCATTATCGATGGTAGGTGACCCAAGTGAATTGAGATTTCTCTCTTTTGACAGTCTTTGAGGTTGTTCCACCACACTCGAAGAATGTCTGGTGTCTCAGTGACAATCTTGAAATTGAGAAATTGACTTGACATCTACAAAAACATACAGTTAGTCAGTTGCCCCCCCCCCCCAAGACACAACAATCTGTCAAACACGCAAGACATCCTTCAGATAACACATAATTATGATCGTTCTATCGAGCCATGGGCTCTTTGTACTCAGGGCGATCTTTCTAATGGACCCAACACTCCTTGGGTGTTGGGTCATCTTAGGCCAATGCACTACTTTTGGGATTTGGTTTTGCTCTATCTTAGTTTGACTAGGAGTGAGTTTTATTTATAGTGGAAAGGTTGACCCAAGCAGACTACTTAGGTTTAAACAGTTAACGACCGTTGACTATTAAGTAGCCAACTACATTCGTCAGGGTGCCTCGAGAAAAATTTGGTTAACGAACGACTGCGAGCCCGCATAATCGTCCTTTCAGTGGAAATAAAAATAATAATCGTTTGACGAAAGATGTTATGCCACGAAAGTGCAACAGTTCAATAAGTCGATAAATAAGTTAACTTCACATAGCCAAAACATGTTAGTTTTAAGGTTAGAATTCTCAAGTTCACCAGTAGAGTCGCCATTTCTGTTTTAACGGAATTTATTTTTTCGTTTTTCACTTTGTTAGAGTCGCCACTTAATTTTGAGAAAATTTAAAAAACTTTATTTTCAAAAGTTTTAAACAGAAAAATCTAGTGAAAACTTAAAGGGGTTTGGGGATTCTTATTTATATTTTAGGAAGATTTTTGCGGCACCTAAAATATTCGCTAAATTGCGATTATCCAGCAACTAACTTATTTGGCTAAAATGATCTAACTTAAACTTATATAAAAATCACTTAGAAGTCGTTTGAAAAAATGAAGCATTTATTTTTACTATCTGTGTAAGAATTGGTGTTCAAGTTTATTCACCTTTTTAGAATCCATTTAGATTTGATTCAATTTTAAGTCGATAAAACATTATAGTGTTCTGCGGGGATTTGAAGTTTTGACCCTAAAACTAACGGCAAAATACGATAAGCAAATATGATATAGTAAGAGAGAGAGAGAGGATTGGGTTCAAATTCGGTTTCTGTCCGCCTGGACCGATCTTTGGACCCATTTATTTTTGGGTTTTTGACCCATTTCCATTTGGTACATGTCCTATGTTCTAGCAAAATAAGGAAAAATTTACAAGGCTTAAGCCTGAAAATAACAAAATGTGGGTGTTTGGCCACAAAAACTTCAACTCTTCAATCGGCTTCATATTCTCCAATTTTGTGGGGACCTGTTCGTCAATTTAAGGCTTGGCTGACTCAGAAGAAGGGGAAATGAGATTTTATGGCTCTCCCCAAATGCCGAAGTGTAGGGAGGACAACGAGTTCTTAGAGAACTCGAACCGATGGTTCATGCAGAAAAGAACAAAGAGTGAATTAATAAATAAATGACTAAAGGAAAACGAATGTAAGCCAAATTATCAATCCAAATAAACAACAAAGGGTTAGACATAATGAGACTTCTGCCCATATCAACAAATGGAGCTTGCATGTGGCTACTTGCGAAACCCAATTACCAAACACGTGCCCCTTCTTTTTTAGATTTTTTATATGTCATAATGGACTTAAACAAATAAGAAAGGTGTGCATCATGACCGAACAACAAAGTAAGGACGCTTTGCATATGCACAAATCAGTAAAGTATAAACAAAAGTAATAAGGACATGAATAAACAAATGGGTTTCAATATTTTATCACTTCCAGTAAGGGAAAGCGAGGAAGGAACAACCATGCTTCAAAACCAAGTAAACAAATCAAATAATTCTAGGTATGAATGTGAACATGACTTTTACCACTCACGATTTCATGAAAAGGGGAGAAGGATAGTCATGCATATTTCACGTAATGAATGTAGAGTGATAGCGACAAATACACACATAAGAAATCTACAAAACAATACCTCGACGGTCATTTGTTGACATACTTAAGCAATATTAACACAGCTAACATAAATAACAACGCTAACTGAGGCATGAAGAAGCATGAACTGATCGAGAAACAACAAAGTAGAAATCGAGTAGACCATGAATTCGCTTAGAAATACTTACACTATAACAAACAATAAAAATCAAAATAAGAGTAAAACAATGATTTTATGATGAGCTGCAACAACAGGTAAGCTCGAACATAAGAACTCATATAGGTCTGGATAAGCCGAACTAACAACAATAAAATCGAAAAAGGCCATAAATGGAAGAAAAACACGCCTGAACAACTGCTAAATCACCTTGAATTTGAAAAACACATGTTCATCAACTCCATAAAGTCAGCACTACAGGAAAAGATTTAGGCTTGTACTATTGTATAACATCCTCTAAGAATTGGGGCCAAAACAGCAGTTTCAAAAGCCAACACACAACCTACATGACAGTGGCTCCGCTAACAATCCACCTTTATCATCTAAAGAGGAAACAAATGAAAAGAACTATAGTAAACAGGAAGAAACAGAAAGTGTTCATGATAAGTGTTACAACCAGCATTAAACAGACATGCAAGAAGCTCATCTTGACAAGCACAAAAAGGAATAAACGGACATCGAAGAGATGAATTTTACCACTTCGAAGGCAGCAACCTGGAGACAAAGACAAGCGGGTGTGAACTGTTCCACCACACGAACACGAAGGGGGCAGTAAGCGAGAAAACTAAACAGCAAATTCAAACCCAAACCGATTTGAGATCGGAAACTGACTCTTCTCCTCCTTCTTCCCTCCTTCTTTTTGTGTGTCTTAGTAAGTATTTTATCGTTGCTTTCCTATGTGATTTCTTTGCTTTATCAAAAGTTCTCCCAAAAAAGAAAAAGAAGTCCCCCTTTTCGGAAATGCAAAGTGAGTATATATAGGGAACTTCTAGGGTTTTCGATTGCTTTTGAGGGGAAAAGATGAAAATCCCTACGGACTCAAGGGCCTCAAATCAAAATTCAAAAATCAAAACTTTTGCCCTTTAGTATAGACACCCTTTCTCTACAAAATCGACCTCATTTCGAAAGCAGAAGGAGAGGCGGACGGTCTTGATGGAATCACTCATCCTCTGGTTGATGTGGAGCGATCTCAAGCCGTCAAGGACAATCTTTGCGTGCTGCTGTACGAGCAAAAAGTATATAGAGACGTTGGGGGAAGGTGCCAAGAGGTCACCAACGAACCAATTCACGCGCTCAAGGCGAGAACTTGTTGCGATTTCACTATAATTCGTCGCTACTTTGAGAGACTGTCGCCGATGCGCTGGTTTGTTGTTGCTGCTAAAATGCATCTGTTTCTGGGTCTTTTAGATTAAGGGATCGGGGTAGTGGATCGGATCGGGTCGAGTTCTGGAATGAGTAAAGGGAAATGGATTATTTGGATGGACTGGGAGAATTGGGGGGAGGAATGGTCCAGCGTAAATTAATTGAAAAACAGTGCTGAGTCACGCTATATTTGGTTGGGCTGGGAACAAGGGATCAGCAAAAGGGAAAATGGGCTTGGAATAGTTGGGTCAGCTGAATTAGGAGAAAATAGTTGGGCTGGGGAATTGGGTCTGGAAGTAGTGATTTGGGCAGGCTTATGTTTAAATCCAATTTAGGGAATGACCATATAAATTGTCATTCATTAACTAACAAGTTCGTTACTCCCAACGGTATAAAATAAATTGATTTTATTACAGGCTAATTAGTTCAAAATATCAACTATGAATTAAACTGAACTCATTAATTCAACAATATTAACTATACATTAAACTAAATAATTAATAAAACATTCGAATAAAACAAAATCCTTTCCCCCATTCCTAGATGATTTTCGAATATTTATAAAATGTGCTAATTATATAAACATATATTTATTATTTGAAAATTAAAAAGGGCAACCACAAACACCTCAAACATTTAAAAGTATTTTTTTAATCTTATAAGGACTAATTATTTCAAATCGCTTAGAGTTGAGAAACTTGCTAGTTAATTTCTATCGGGAAGGGTCAAAATTGGGTGTCAACATGACCTAGCATATGTAATTCAAGAACTAAAGAAATACATATCTAGGGTTCTAAAATTCATGGATAAACTGAATAATAACTTTACAATCTGATTTGGAACATATAACTAATTAATTCATGAAGTTCTGTTGATGTTCTAGAAGCCCTAGGTTTAATCATGATATGAGAATCAAGAATCTGACTGAAAACTAGGGATCTAATGGATGAAAGGAACCCACTAGTGAAATCCCACATACCTGATGATGAAATCCACGGAGAAATATTTAGATTTCAGGGAAGGAACTGCTGGAACCTTGTTGCGTTCTTGAACTAGGGTTCTTGACCTTTTTCTCCTTTCTTTCTTCTAATTTTCTAAGTTTTATTTATGATTTTGACTTAGGTAAGTTCTTGTTATGTTTCTAGGCTTAAACTGACTAAAATCTGATGATTTAGGGTCAAAACGACGTATCTTAGGGTTTAAACGAAGTGAAAAAAGACTAAAAGACCCCTGAGTTAGTTGTTGTCGGACCAAACGATAACCAGGACTGACAGTCCGTCGTTCAATCGACGGTCCGTAGGTTGGGTCTGTTCGACAAGCCTTTACTAAAACGGGCATAACATTTTACTCCGAAGTCTGATTTTAGCAAGATTGGTAGCTATAGAAAGCTTATTCAATTCTCTATCTTTTGATAGGTCATGGGACACCTAATTCATTTTGTGATAAGAGTTATGACCATTTGAAGTTGACCCAACAATATTTTCACCCTAACTGTCTGCTAATTTTCACCTACGATCACACCTACGGACCGTAGATCGAACGATGGTCCATGTTGGTCAATCGTGGTTCCTATCAGAGGCTGGTGTAAATGGGGTGTTGATCGATGGACACAGACTATGGACCGTAGTCTGACTTATGGACCATAGGTCTGTCCATGGATCGAGACTTAGCCAATTTTTCTGAACTGAGTTTTGGGAGAGTTTCAGTCACAAACGATAGATGTGTAGTACGGGCCGTAGATCATACGACGGTCTGTCGATAGTGATCGTCGATTGCACCTGCAAATTTCTGAAAAGCTGATTTTTGGTCTGTTTTGGATACGGGGTGTTACACTTTTCATATTGCTGGATATTGTTATAATGCAAGACATAGTTTTAAGTATTTCTTAAATACTCCAAAAACACTTTTTATTGTCATCTAATGAGTTCTACTGGGATCACTTATGAACCGACTCACTTCATTATTAGAAAATGTTATATCTGATCGCGCACACTTTATGATATACATCATATTGCCTAATACTCTAGCACAATCGAATTGTGAGTCACTTTCACTTTCAATCTTTTGAAATGCAAAGCTCACATTTTTTGGAGACTTGACAATATTGAAATCCAAATATTTGAACTAATCCAGTACCTTTTCAATGCAGTGAGACCGTGAAAATGCTAAACATTATGGGGTCCTAAGGATTCTTATACCTAAGATCGCATTGGCAACTCCAAGATATTTCATTCCAAACTTGTTTTCTAGCATACGTTTGGTAGCATTTATGTCATTAGTGTCTCTATTAATGATCAAATATCACCAATGTACAAACAAACAATGACTTTGTGATTTAATGTGAATACATTTACCACTTCCATCATTCTTAAATCCATTTGCCAACATAGTTTGGTCAAATTTCTTATGTCATTGTTTGGGTGCTTGTTTTAGTCCATAATGTGACTTAACAAGTTCGTACATTTTCTTTTATTTACCACGAACCATAAAACCCTCGGGGTTTTCCATGTAAATTTCTTCCCCCAATTCTCCGTTTAAGAGAGTTATTTTACACTCATTTAATGAATTTTGAGGTCATATACCACAGCTAACACAATTAACATCCAAATAAATGTAATTCTAGTTACTGACGACTATGTGTCAAAAAGATCAAGACCTTATTTTTGTCTAAAACCTTTGACAAAAAGTCTTGCTTTATATTTTTAAAAAGTTCCATTGACTTTGATTTTTCTTTTGAGGATTCACGTTGAACCCAAAGGTTTATTTCCTGGAGGAAGATCAACCAACTTCCAATAGGATTGCTCAAATTGAATCAATCTCACTATTGACACCATCTGTCCAAAAGGATGAGTCTACATAAGACACAAGAAATGTTACAAAATCATATTCGAAGGAAGTATATGTCCTTTGACATTTACTATGCCTCTGAATCTCTTTATTAAGTGCATTCTCCTTTTGTTCTTTCCAAGGTCGTTTAGACCTTTCACTAGACTACTCAAGTCTAATTTTATAGTCCACAATCTTAGGTCCTTTTTCAATCCTTTTAGGAATAGGAACTTGGACTTTGGCTAGACACCCCCACGCTTCGAAATATTTCAAGTTGGATTTTCTTCCTTTCCATTTCTCATATGGAATAGATTGTGTCCTGAACAAATAAAATTGCTTTCTTTCTTAAAAGACAACTTTTTGTTGTTCCATTTTGCAGTAAGGATAGTTCCTCCACACAAGTTTTGTGGTAAATCCGAACTTATAAATAATGCATCCATCATTTCTTTCAACGTTCAATTTTTCTTTAGATTGAGTTCAATAGGGCAGCAGTTTGATGGATAAATCCACTTTCCAAACATATTTCTGCACAAGGAGATTCATACTCTCCATTTTTATCACTTCTTATTTTTTCCCAACTGATTTTCAACTTCGATATTATATTGTGTAGACATTTCTATTGCTTTATCCTTACCATTCAACAAATAGACATAGTCATTTTAATGCAATTGTCAATGAAAGTTATGGGATACTTTTTTCCACTACGAGATGGTGTTGACTTCATATAACAAATGTCAGTGTAAATCTCTTAAGGGATTAAAATTCCTTTCAACGGATTTATAAGAATGCTCAGCATACTTAGATTCCACACAACTATGACATTTTTATTTATTGCACTCAAAGTTAGACAAAACTTCTAAGTTGATCAGTTTTCCTTACAAGGTTTTGTAATTGACATGCTCCAAGTGTTCATGTCACAAACTTTGACTCAAGCAAGTAAGGACAAATAAAAATATTGAGTTCGAAAAGCTCTTCGCAAGGTAGCTTTTTTCTCACTAATATTTTGTTCTTATTTCTTACAATTTTGTGTGATACAAACATTGTTTAGAGTCATCACCTTGTCAAATGTCCTTTTCAGAAGGACATTTTCATAACTTTTAATTTGGTTGTTATAGAACTACCCATGAACAAAATTTCATCGGGTCCAATAAAGGCAATATAATCCAAATGCTTCTTCTACAAAACATGACAAATGACTATTCACCAATATTCATGTCTATACAAATAGTTATATTGAATAGACATATCTTTTCACGAAAAATCACATCACTTCAAATGACACTTTTTCATAAAAGAACACAATTATTTTGAACAAGTATACATATAATTTGGTAGTTTCATACTAGTCACATCGTATACTAGTAAACGATAAACTCAGCGACCGAAATATCAAATATACTCTAATAATTTTTTGGGTCTAACATAATACAAAAGTATCATAGAATTTCTATATTGTGCTCCAAATTTAAATTAGACACCAAGTCCAATTTTAACTTTATCATACACAAAGAACCCCCACATTTTAAATATGATCTCAAAAATATTTTTCAAGTATCTGAAAATAGTTTTTCCACATATTTTAATATGAAACTTCTTTTGGAAACATTATCTACGAAAGAATTATAGTGCTTCAATTCTCTTTGACAATGTTTACACAATGTCAAAATTCATTCCATAGAGGCACAAAATCACAAACTCTAAGTCACCGATATTTTTCCTCTATCACAAATAGACATACCACTTAGTATTTAGATTGTTTCTATATAACAGTGAAATTTATTGAAAATCAAAAGTACAACACAGACTTAGTAGGTGAAGTTTTCATATATTTCAAATCAATTGCATAGTCTAATTTATTCAGAGTAGAAAATTACATAAGTTTTTTAGTCCACAACAATCAGACATAATCAAATTCACAAGGAGTACAAAACTACAAAAAAAAATCTCCAAAAAGAATAAAACATATTCTTAGATTATCACATAGAAATGTTTTTCTTTGCATTATTTCTCACTTCGACCTTACTAAACAAAGCAACAAATGATGGAGAAGTAATGCCTTTATTTTCTAATTCCATGATCAGATTCTCAAAATCAGTAGAATACAAAAAATACTAATAGTATAATAATTTACTTCAGATTGTTGTTTATCTTGTATTCCTAAGATACTTAGAACAAAATTTTGAAGAACTTGATAAGACACAACAAAGTTTAAGAACATTTTCACAACTAGAAAATTAAAACTAGTATAGAAACTAGAATCGTAAACATATTAGAAAAAATATACTAAATATTTTTCTTAAAGAAGAATTATTGTCAATCCGTGTTTAAAGAATCTTACTGATTCCAACAAACTTTGAAGAAACACGAAATTACCAAAGTTTAATGAACCAGTGAAGAACAGAAGAACAGAAATTAATTCACGATTTTAAAATCTCTAACACATACAAGAATCTGAAAAAACAGAAAGAAGATCAAGCTCACTGAATGCACAGTGCCCCCTTAAAGAAATTATTACCCTCTAGTATCCGAGGTTTGATTTTCAATATGTCCTCCTAGGAAAGAATGATCTCAATAACCAGTGTATTGTTACCAAAATGATGGTGTCAGCGAGCGACTCAACAGCAGTAAAGTACACTTAGAATACTAGATTTAGTAGTAGTAGAAGAAGTCCAGAAATTCTTTTTTTTTTTAAAAATGAGTGGAAATCCCTCAATTTATACAAAACGAAGGGTAGTGCAAAAAGGCTCTTACTGTGCCTTACCGAAAAGGTCACAAACCTTTGGAAAAGTCACAATTTTTCAGACTTTTTCAAAAAGGTCGTCACCTTTCATAAAAGTCACAAATTTCCATAAAAGTCGCAAGTTTTCATAAAAGTCGCAAATTTTCATATAAGTCGCAACTCTTCATTTTTTCATGCACACATTTTTAAACCCAACAAAGAATAGTCAACACTGGAAGACAAAAACAAACTCATAGCCAAAAGAGGCAACACAATCACAAACATGGAGACATCTGAAACTCACAAAATCTAATGATATTAGCCATCCAAACATTTAAACATAAGATACAAGCACATATGAGTCAGATATATACCCAAACAGGCGGCACATCAATTAAGCCCAAAACGGGCACTACCAAAGTGTTTAACCATACAAAAACATAGCAACTCAAAATATAAACTGTTTAAAAAGAAGCAAAAGGAACCTGGATTCAGGTTTCAACAGCAAAGGTACAACACTAGGGGGAGGAACAGAGAAGAATGGAGAAGAGGCAAGAAGCTGAAGCAATGTATCCATTCGGGTATTATTGTCTTGTTGTTGATGAAGCATTTGGTACTTCAGCCTGGTGACTTCCCCCGGGGCTCAGCCAGATTAGCTAACAGAGAACAAACCTTGTCATGATGCACCCCGTTTTGATCCCTGGCAGCATTGAGATCGGCAAGCAACTGCGCAACATGACCAACAGATTTGGAAGCACGGTTGTCGTTAGGCGAGCAGTCACACTCAGCTAAGGTGGAAAGTTCACTTTTTTTCCTTTAACGACCTTGCACCAAAAATACATGCTAAGCATAAGAGTTGAGCAACAAAGCAATTTTAAAAGGAGTTGTTCAAGTGTAAGAAGAACACCAAAATGTGGAGACTATTACTCAGATACATAATAAGTACACTTAACATTAACTTGTCACTCAAATTTATTATCTCCGGACAATTAAAAGAGATGTAACCAAATCAAACTAACTGATGCAGAAGCCGAATATATAAAGAGTGATGGAATCACAACTGTTATATCTTAAGGTAGCTAATAAATAGTAAATGATACAACAATAAAAAGAACACCAGTAATTAACGAGGTTCAGCAAACTTTTGTTTTCTTTTGCCTACTCCTCAGACACAATCAACCAATATTTATTTCACTCTAAAAGTGTACAAGTTAAATACTACAAGAGAGAAAGAAGAACAAATGCCTTAAAAGATGAGAAGACAAGTAAGAGGTGTGTTACAAATGAATTAGGAGCTACCTATTTATAGGAGTGAATTCTTCCTACTGATGTCATCCATGACATCACAATATGTCAAAATGTCAAGATTTACCTTGTGAAACCAATTTATGGTTGACCTAAGTTTCACATACAAAAGTGCTATCTTGACTTTTGTACCAATGAATAATTATCCTCCCTAACTACCATATCTTCTCATTAAACCATTTTTGAATCTTCTCAAATTTAACAAATCTCCACCTTGGCAAGATTCTCCATTTTCAACTTTCTCTCAACAACAATTTTTTTTGATTGTGTCGTCAACCTCAATCTTCAATGTTCAACAATGTTGATCGAGTTCAAACAATGTTGAAACTTGATCGCAGTCACCACTTTTGTCAGCATACCGGCAGGATTATCCGTAGTATGAATTTTTTGCAGCATGACTCCACCATCATCTATGATGTCCCATATGAAATGATATCGGACGTCAATGTGCTTCGTTCTTGTATGATAAACTTGGTTCTTTGCTAATTGAATAGCACTCTGACTATCACAAAATATAGTTCTCACAAATCAAAGTAAATATTTTCTGATGTGGAAGTTCAGACTGTGCTGCAATCACAGAGCATAGTTCTCGCAAATCAAAGTAAATATTTTCTGATGTGGAAGTTCAGATTGTGCTGCAACCACAGAGCATACTCAGATATAACCTTGGCTCTGATACCAGTTTGTTAGGAAAATACGGACAAACACAAAAATATATATGGTCAAATGATAGAAATAAAATGGGAAAATAATGACACCAAGAATAATACGTGGAAACCCTTTTAAATAAGGGGAAAAACCACGGACCAAGAGGAGCAACTGATATCACTATAGTAAGGAATTTTACACTGTGTAGTCACAAATACAATACTCAAAGTGACTACTACACACTCAAAAGGAACAACGCTCTTTTGGTTTCCACCTTACTAATATATCGCTCACACTCTATTTTTCTTGACAAACTATTTTTCTTGTATAGTCTATGAAATTCCTCACTTTGCTCTCAAAATTGTTTTTTCTCTCTAACTTGGTGTGTTCTACAAATGAGCAAGAATTCTCTATTTATAGAATGATAAAATCATGCCTATGTCACTAATGACATAGGTAAATATAGCAAAGTCAAAAAAGGGTTGCAAATCTTACCAATTTGCCAACCACCAAATCTTTTATTTTTCAACTCTAATTACTATTCCTTTTTTACAATTACTTGTAGCAATTGAATAGCAAAAGTTGACCAAAATATGGGATGGACTCAACACTAACTTCCTATTTATAACATGCCAAAGAGGAAAAAAATTCATGTTGTAGCCGTGGCCGTTTTGAGTTCGTGTTGCTCAGAAAAATTAACATGCATGATTAATCAGCTTCCTCCAGGAAATGGTAAAGTTACATGGTTCGTTACACTATCAATATGGATACTGTGTTCACTATATTAGTATCCAAATCCCAACGGCCGATTGCCGTGCAATAAGGACTCTTTCTCCTCTGAATGTTGATCAGTTTGAGCCCATGAGTTCTTCAATCTTGATCCAACTTCTAATTCTGCAGCAACTTCCTTCATTGTAGGTCGATCATCCCCATTAACATTTAAAAACCTTTGTGCAATTACAACAACATTATTCATTTGCCCTGCATTTATCACATCACAAACTATATTTTCGTCTAGAATATCTAACAAATGACCCTTTGCCATTGAAGATATGAAATATTGAGCTAGACTTCTCTCTTCTTCTTGTCTTTCAAAACATAAAGCCTTTCTACCGGTTAGGAGCTTTACAAGCACTACTCCGAAACTGTATACATCATTTTTTTCATTAAGTTGATTTGTTTGCAAGTATTCAGGATCTAAATATCCTAGAGTTCCTTGGACCAATGTAGATATCTCTTTTTGATTAGCAGGAAACAACTTGGATGCTCCACAATCGGACACTTTGGCTGTGCAGCTTTTGTCTAGAAGAATGTTGACTGATTTAATCTCTATAATATTAGGAGGGTAAGCTGCTGAGTGCAAGTACGAAAGTACTCCAGCAGTTTCTGCAGCAACTTTCAGACGAATATCCAAAGATAGAGCCGACACCTTCAATTTATGATGTAGTGTTCAGAAAGTGTTCCATTGCTGATAAATTCATACACCAATAGTCGAACTTCCGTCTCGAGGCAACAACCTAATAGCTTAACCACATTTCTGTGGTTTATTTGGGAAAGGACAAGGACTTCATTTATGAATTGTTCAATTTGATTACGATCAATTACCCTAGACTTTTTAATAGCAACGATGCAATTATCTTTTAGATATCCTTTGTACACAGTTCCAAAACATCCTTGACCAACAACTCTATCTTTGTCAAAGCCATTAGTTGCCTTTTCTAGCTCTTCCGCTGTGAAAATCTTTATTGTATTGGTATGACTTGATCCCTCTTCCCTTCTAAGTCGCTTTTGTAGAATGAATCCACCATTTCTTGAAAAAACTTCTCTTTCATCATTGACATTTTTCTCCTTTGGAATGCAGTATATGACCAGCCAAATACTATAAAAACCATTAAAGCAACCCCTGCTGTAATGCCTGTAATAATAGTACTCCCTCCATTTCACAAAGAATGACCTAATTTGACTTGGCACGGAGTTTAAGAGTATAAAGAAGACTTTTGAATCTTGTGGTCCTAGATTAAAGTTAGGTTAAATGTACAAAATTGCCCTTTGATCTTGTGGCCTTAAACATGCCATGTGGAAAGTTGTTACCAAAAAAAGAAAAAGGTCATTCTTTTTGAAACATACTAAAAAGGAAAGGAAGTCATTCTTTTTGAAACGAAGGGAATATTTGATTAACATATATACATGAAAATCTGTGGTTTTCTTTTTTGGTTCAGTTGTGAATGAAACAATCAAACGAGTAGTAATATTTGAGGGGATTAAAAAAGAACTACCTGCATAATTCCAAAGAAGTTAACAAAAGTACCTATAATAAGATAAATATTCTGAATTTTCCTCTGAAGATTGTCACGATTGCATATAGTATAACCATCACCACTGAAATCTGGATGGTATGCATGTATAACTCCCATCTGTATTGTTGCAAATGGCATTTTTGACACACCTATAATCTGGTTGTAGATCTACACATTCATTGATATCTGCAGACTCGTAGAGCACAACGGTATTCATTTGTAAAATGATAGGTTTGATATAAAATCATACAAGAAGACTCAGAAACATATACATACCTTGACAACCATATTTCAGGTATTGCATGCAGGAACATCGGTAACTATTTGAATCATCATGACAGTTATTTTATCGAAAAAGGTATTTTATAGTAAGAATTTTTGACTTTTTAGAGTCGCCACTTACTTTTTAAAGAAAAATCAAGAAAACTATGTTTTCAAAAGACTTAAACAGATAAAATCATTTGAAAACCTTTAAATGGGTTCGGAGATTCATATTAACGTCTTAGGAAGGTTTTGAAAGCACCTAAGACGTCCGCTAACTTGCGGTTATCCGACAACTAATTTATTTGGCTAAACTTAAAAGTCCGATAAAAATATTTCTTAGATTTATTTGAAAAAAAAATGCCCAAATCATTTAAGATTGTTTTGAAAGTGAAATTATTTATCTAAGTGAATTTTAACTTGTAAAATCCTTTCAGCCATTTACTTGATTTTATCGAGTCGTTAAAATCAAAGTGGCGTTTTGCGGGGAATCGGATTTTCCTAACCTTTAAAACCAACGACAAGTAAAACAGATAAATAATTAAAAGCAAGTAAAGAGAGAGAGGGAAAGAGATTTGGGTCCAAATCCGGCTCTCTGTCCGCCTTGACCGGAATTTTGGACCCACCTGTTTTGAGTTTTTTGACCCATTTCTTTTGTACCTGTCCTAGACTAAACATACAGTAAGCTAATAAATACTGAAAAGGAAAGACGACAAGGTCTTAGGCCCAAATATAACAAAATACAAAATTTTCAAGATAAAATTTTGGGCCTCTATGACCCAATCGCATTGATGCCTTCACTTCGAGTGCTAACTGCGTTGAGACCAATTCATCAATATGGTTGTTGACTCGAAGAAAATATAGAATTGAGTCCATGAAACCCAATCTATGAGGTGCGAAGAGAGGGAGTCTTCCAGGACTCGAAAAAGGGCAGTCATGCGTAAAAAAAATAATAAACAAAAACAAAAAAAAAGTTAGAGATGTACTGTAATTTAAAAAAAAAAACTCTATGGTCTAACTAAGACATAAAAGATAGAAATAAGGCGAAGACATATATGATTAGGCGAAAAGCTTAAAGATGATGGCGAGCAAATGATCGAAATAATCAGTGATTCTTTGGAGAACATTTAGACATAATTGTTTGGATAAAAAAAAATTGGAGAAGGCCACTGTTAATCTAAAAAAAAAAAAGCAGACAACTGTCACAAACATATATGCAATAGAAGATCTTAAACAAAACGGCTTATCACTTCCTTAAACTGATGTAACGCCAAATGTCCTACAACAAATGAATGATCAAACAAGTTATACTAAACAAACTATAGCAACATGCTGAAAAATGAATAGGCAGTGACCAAAATCAACATCCAACAATACTTTGGTTTTTACACAGTGAAGCAACTTAACATAAATAACATCTTCGACTAACATAGAATACCTATAAGCAAAAAAAAAAAAGGGTAAGACATATAGAGATGTATAAGTTCAGAACATGGGTCCTATTTTGATAAGAGAAGTCTGCTAAGACAAGAAAAACTCAAACACTTTGGTACTAATCTCTCTCTCTCTCTCTCTCTCTCTATATATATATATATATATATATATATATATTTATTGGTATAGATGAAAATTAATTTAGACCAGCTTCGTAAACATGAGGGCAGAACCAAGGGAATTTAACACTAAATCAAATGAGAACATGGGCGAAATGGAGCAGACGGAATAACGAGGAGAATAACACAAGACCCAGACTCGAGTTAGAAATCGAACAACAAATGGACTACTTAAACAAAACTAAACAGAGGCTCAGCCGATTTTCAGGCACACAACCAAGATATATTAAATATAAGAAATGAATTTAGAATAGAAATACTTCACCTCATACGTTGGCTAAGTGAAGGAAAATAATGCAACAACCAAACAACATGCTATCAAGATATCGCAACATATAAATACAACACAAAATCTATGATAGAGGAAAGTAATGACTTCAGGCAAAGTTAGTTTAATGTGGGAGATCCTTTAAAGAAAATGGAATAAGATGGGATATTCAATCCATTATACGCTAAGATTTGCAACATAAACAGGCTACTAGCCAAAAGAGTTAAAGACAAAACGGAGAAAACATACTGAAAGTATACGCACAAGCAGATAAACAAGTCTTGGGGAGTAAAATCGACCTCTTGCTTTAATTTGGTTCGAAGAAGAAAAAAAAGAAAAAAAAAGAGCAAACACACATCTGTACATCAGACCATGGCTTTCACAAGTAAATAATCGAGATAGTAAGAAAACAAGAAAATCAAAACAGTGAGCAGGCAAGAATTCGAGGTAAAAGAAATCATCGAATTTTAACGAGAATGTGAACACACAGTCTCAAGGACTAACAAGCAGATTTCTTCTCTGATTTGCAGCAATAGTGAGAACAAGAAAACAAAAAAAACACAAGTAACTCCTACAGTCGAGAGTCGAACGAGCAAACATTCGGAACACAATATGCTTAAAACGGAGTGAGTTTTACCTTTTGAAGTGCAGCAAAACTGGGCGAGACGAGCTAGAACACACAACAACCTTCACCACAAGAGATACCGACCAAACACGAACAATAGCCCAGAAGCTCGAAATGAAATACCAATCCAAAATACTAAAGAGAAAGGAGGAAGAAAAGTCTTTTCATTGTTTCGTTTGCTGTATTTCGGTATTGTCTGTGTAGCTTGTAGCTATTTTTATCACTGTCTTTCACTAAAAAAAAAATCCAACAGAAAGCTAACTCAAAAAGAAAATTTCCCAATCTTTCTCCCCTGCTATTTTCCTAACCCTTTTCTCCCCTGTTCTTTTCTATAAAAAAAACTATTCAAAAAACCAAAGATATAATATATAGGGATCAATTAGGGTTCAAAATGAAAGGGAAAAGGGCTCCAAAATTGAATTTAGGCCCATGAGATTTTTTCTCAAAACCAATCTGAATTCTTATCTCCAAATGAATATTCCCAAATGAATCCCTCAAATGGAACGGATAGAAATCGCGCGGAGGGCTCGGATTGATCGTGCGTCCTTGTTGAGCTACGTGTCACCATCTCTCGGCTCGCAAGGACGATTCGCGTCTGTTCTCTATAGGTAGAATCGTCAAAGAGACGTTGGAGTGGGCTATTCACGCGTTGGAGAGAGGGGGAAGGATGAACACGCTTTGCTTTGGGATCGACTTCGCTTTTTTTGGCCTTCGCGCGTCGTTTTGAGGTTCTTCACGCATTGTTATTTGAAGAGCGAGAAAGAGAAAGCTGGCAGAGGTTATCTGTCCTTATCAATTTAGAATTGATTTAGAATTAGGGTAGAAAACAAAAAGTTAGGGTCGGGTCAAAGAGGGTGTGGGCCGGGTCGACGGGCATTGGGTTGGGTCGGTTGAAGGAAAAAGGAATTTTGGGCTGGGTAATCGTATAAAGGGTGAGCTGGAAATAGCTAAAGGGGGTGCTGGAAAGGAATTGCTGAAATTTTGATTAATGGTAAGGAAATTGAGCCCAACTCGTCTAGGAGGAGAAAGACAAGAACTTTTGAATTTTGCCCATTCATTGTAGCCAAATGAATTTAAAGTGTAACAAAAAAAAATTATGTTTTAGTAACTTGGATTGGCATTTAATTAATCGACGAACCTCTTACAATTTAACGAGATGAAATAGTTAACTTAGTTATAACCAAAGACTAATAAAAAGTAAACTAACCATTAAGCCAAAATTAATTTAATAGTGATGTCAAGTAAAATTTCAAAATCCTTTTGAAATTATTTTCGAATATTCCTAAAATAAAATATTTACATATAAAATAATATATATATAGGTATGCGTATATCACTTTAAAGACCATAAAACGGCTAACACAACTTTAACAAATGACTAAAAGAAATCTTTGAATTTATAACTTCAATTATTTCAACTCGTTTGGAAATCAAGAGGCTCGAGAATTACTTATCATCGAGGAGGGTCAAAATTGGGTGTCAACAACTGTCCCTCATTTTACTTGGATCGATGCAAGAAATTCGAGGAAAATGAAATTGACCAAACCAATTTTGACCGACCTCACTTCGTCCTTTAGGAAAGGGATTTGGGTACGGATTTTAGGAATTATGTCCAAACCCCGAAAATGGGTTTCGTACATATCTCAGGCTATATGAGAATTCAAGCCACTTGTAGTTCGGTACGCTAGATTTAACGTACGATTTTGGAAGAATTCAAAATTCATCTCGATACCGGATTATGAAGGTACCAAAATGCTCGGGAATGAGATTTAAGTGCGAATGTTGGAATACAGCCGAGTTTTCGACATTGAGATCGCCTACATATCCTTATACCTCAGGAATCAGGCTGCTTGTAGTTCGACCCCATCGATTGAAAAGGAAATATATTATGCTAGATAACCTTTGGTTCCGGCAAGTGACAAATTAACGAGTATTAAAAGGAGGCTTGTAACCTCTTAGCCATGAATGTGGCACGCTTCACACCCATAATTAAGAACTTACACGGACATAATTTCCAAAGCTCTTGGCGCATTGTCACTTAGATTGGAAACTCGCTTTAAGTAGACCAAAATTTCAGATGCGAAACCGAAACTAAAGAAACTCAAAGAAAAACCCACATGCCTTCTGATAGGGGTGTGGTTTGATTGTGGTGGAAGTCACTCCTCTGCTCGCGTCCTAAGAGTTTGACATTCCTCTTCGGACTATGTCCCAGTTCGCTGCTAAGAAAAAAAATCCACGTTGTGCTGCATCCTTTTTGATGTCGTCCGCACCTGTGGTTTGTTTTTTGGAGAATTCATCCTTTCGGATGCTCTCGACAAAGACTGAGATAAAACTCGTCTGCTTAAAAATGCAATTCAAATGAGAAATAGTGTCTTTTACCGTGTCGACACTTAATTGTTCTCCTTCTTCATTTGACGTCAACTTGACCGGTTTGACGTAAAGCAAATAAAGCTTATGTCTTGTGTTTGCAATGTAATCTCCAATGTACTCTTCACTTGATGTCAAAATAAATAAATGCTATGCAATGCTGATATTTCTTTTGATGTCAATGTACTCTTCATGCTGATGTCAACATAAATGAAAGATGATGCAGTGCTGATGCTTATCTTGATATCGAAGTACTCTTCATGTCGTTTACTCTTATCATAAATAAAAGAGTGCAGTTGATGCCAATAAGTGAATATTCTTCTTGAAATGCACGATTTCTACTCTGGTAGTGCATGATTACTTGCGGGGTATGAATATCTTCCCGCGATGCATAAATTTTGCGAGGGATGGAATCTTCTCGGGATGCATAAATTCCGCAAGGTATGAAATCTTCTTGCGATATATAAACTTTTGCGAGGGATGAAATCTTCTCGCGATGTATAAATTCAGCAAGGTATGAAATCTTCTTTCGATGTATAAACTTTTGCGAGGGATGGAATCTTCTCGCGATGCGTAAATTCCGCAAGCTATGAAATCTTCTTGGGATGTATAAACTTTTTACGAGGGATGAAATCTTCTCGCGATGCATAAATTCCGCAAGGTATGAAATCTTCTTGCGATGTATAAATTTCTGCGAGGGATGGAGTCTTCTCGCGATGCATAAATTCCGCAAGGTATGAAATCTTCTTGCGATGTATAAACTTTTGCGAGACATGAAATCTTCTTGCGATGTATAAATTTCTGCGATGCATGAATACTGACTCGCGATGCATGAATATTGACTCGCGATGCATGATCTTCCGCGATGCATGAATATTGACTCGCGATGCATGGATATTAACTCTTGATGTCATCCTTGGTACCAAATGAAGATAGTGCTTAAATCGAGCATCATAGCGATCTTCTGGGTGCCTTCTGGATAATCATATCATCTCAATTGACTATAACGGTAAAATGACTTCCAGATAGTATATCGTCTTGATCGGCAATAATATAAATGACCCCTCTGGGTAATGTATCGTCTTGATCGACAATAAAAGAAATAAACCTTCCGGGTAATGTATAATATCATATCTGACATTATGATTCAAATGACGTCCTTTAGGAAAACCGTAAACTCTTCCTCGCTTGATTCACCTTCAAATTTAGCTGGACGTCCTTTATAGACTTCATGTTGTTGAAAATTGACTGAAATAAATAAATTATATTCCCAAGTCCCCGGTATGAGCAATAAAATAATTCTTGCGTCTACAGGAACACCGTTAAATTTTGGGAGAACTTTATCCTCCCTTGACTTTTCCATATTCATCGATCGGAGGAATTAGTTGATATCAAAGCAAAGCTATGAACCTGCATCCACAGAAAAATTGTTAGTTATAAAACAAACTGATCTATGTTGACTTCTTCAGTCGCCTGCTCCTTGTCCTGCTATCTCCGATCGATCTTCCTGATCTCCCAACTCTTGATAGATAAGACAAAATATTTTATGCCAAAACAAATGAAACATAAAAGGAAAATCTTTAGAAAAATAAATTTTTGAGAAGTAATATTTTGAAAAGGGTCACTGCCAAATGTCATGTCACGTCAGGCTTAGCAAACTTCTTTGAGTTTGGGTGCTCGGAGGTTTATTCGCTGGGGAGTATTCACAATCACTCCAGACTTTCGATAAACCCATGTTGAAATTTTGAGGCCATCCTCAAAATTTCTGTCCCAGTTACAAGTTTTGTTTATCTTCAACTGTCAGTAAGTAAATCAATGGAATTTTCGAGATCCTCTCGAAAATACTATCCTAGTTGCAAATCTCGAAACCTCTTTGATCTTGACTTGTTGAGGATGAAATCTTCTTCTCAAGAATTTTTGAGACCCTCTCAAAAATTCTATCCCAGTTTCTATTGTAAAGAAAAATAGAAATCTTACGGGACATACGACCGAACCCTTGTGGCGCCTACATATCCCGTTGAGGCAGAAATCAGGTCAAACGTAGTTCCCTCTCTAGGATTATTAAAAATAAAAAGCTTACACAGAAACCGACCGAGGCCGACATTGGCCGCCTGCGTATCTCATTCTTGAGAATTCAGGTCGAACGTAGTTCAAATACAAAGAAATATTTAAAGGGGAAAATGGGGTGACCGAGGCCAACATAGGCGCCTACGTATCTCATTCTTGAGAATTCAGGTCAGACGTAGTTCATTTACAAGAGGGATAAAATTTTAAACAAAGCAAATTCAAGCAAATATAACGAGTACAAGAAAATGACAGAAAATACAAACTGAAATCTCACACGTATTATCTCTTGACAGCATCTGAGTTGATCGGTTTTGGCCACGCAGTGCCATCCATCTCCGACAGGACCAAAGCACCTCCAGATAATACTTTGCGAACCATGTAGGGTCCTTGCCAATTTGGTGCGAATTTTCCTTTGTACTCGTCTTTATGAGGAAAAATGCGCTTAAGTACCAACTGACCGATTTCAAAAATTCTGGCTCTTACTCTCTTGTGGCAAGCACGAATCATTCTTTGTCGATATAGTTGACCATGACAAACGGCAACCATTCTCTTTTCGTCAATCAAAGTTAACTGATCAATTCTCTTGCTAACCCATTCAGCATTACTCAGCTCAGCTTCTTGTATAATTCTCAAAGACGGTATTTCAACTTCGGCGGGTATGACTGCTTTTGTTCCATATACTAGCAAATATGGAGTAGCTCCAGTCGACGTTCTGACAGTTGTTCGATAACCCAACAAAGCATATGGCAGCATTTCATGCCAACCTCGGTGATTATCAATCATTTTCCTCCAAATTTTCTTGATATTCTTATTGGCAGCCTCTACAGCTCCATTCATTTGAGGACGATAAGCGGTTGAGTTTCGATGAGTAATCTTAAATTGTTCCCAAATATCTCTCATCAAGTGACTGTTGAGATTTGCATCATTATCAGTAACGATGGATTCTGGTACTCCAAACCTGCATATTAGATTGCTGCGCACAAAATCAGCTACGACTTTCTTGGTTACCGACTTGTAAGAAGCTGCTTCCACCCACTTGGTGAAGTAATCAATGGCGACCAAAATAAATTTGTGTCCATTAGAAGCGGCTGGATCTATCGGACCGATGACATCCATGCCCCAAGCTACAAACGGCCAGGGTGAACTCATAGCATTAAGTTTGTTAGGTGGCACTCAAATCAGATCACCGTGCACTTGACATTTATGACATTTATGCACAAACTTGCAATAATCATTCTCCATAGTCATCCAGAAATAACCGGCCCGAAGGATCTTTCTCGCCAAAGTGAGCCCATTCATATGCGTACCACAGACTCTGGCATGTATCTGTTCAATAAGCTTCACAGCTTCAACAGCATTGACGCATTTTAGAAGACTTAAATCTGGAGTTCTCCTATAGAGGATTTCTCCACTTAGAAAGAAATTGAGAGCCATACGGTGTACCGACTTTTTTTGGTTGGATGTTGCATCTTCAGGATAAGTTCCAGACTCTAAATACTTCTTTATATCAAAATACCAAGGCAAAATGCCTGGTTCTGCTTCAACATGTGAACAATGAACTGGATGTTCTTTCATCTCTATATCCAGAGGATCAACATAATCAGTATCTGGATGTTTAAGCATCGACGCAATGGTAGCAAGAGCATCGGCCAACTCATTCTGAATTTTGGGAGTATGTCTGAATTCAATCTTACGAAATCTTTTGCACAACTTCTGTACGTATTGCACGTAAGGTAGAATCTTCGAGTTCTTCACAGCCCACTCTCCTTGAACCTGATGAATCAAAAGATCGGAATCTCCAATAACCAACAACTCGTAGACATTCATGTCGATGGCCATTTTCAACCCAAGAATACAAGCTTCGTATTCAGCCATGTTGTTCGTGCAATTAAATCGGAGCTTAGCTGTCATAGGGTAGTGCTGACCAGATTCTGACACTAAGACCGCTCCGATGCCTTTCCCTTGATGATTTGTCACTCCATCAAAGAATAATATCCAACCGGGATATGCGTCAGAAATATCTTCACCCAGAAATGACACTTCTTCATCGTGAAAATAAGTCTTAAGCGGCTCGTACTCTTCATCAACAGGATTTTCTGCAAGATGATCAGCCAAGGCCTGTGCTTTTATTGCCTTCTGAGTCACATTCACAATATCAAACTCACTCAACAGCATTTGCCATTTAGCTAACTTTCTGGTCGGCATTGCTATCTGGAAAATATACTTCAACGGGTCCATTCTGGAAATGAGATATGTAGTGTAGGAAGACAAATAATGCCTTAACTTCTGAGCAAGCCAAGTCAAAGCACAACATGTTCTTTCCAACAGAGTGTAACGAGATTCGTATGGAGTAAACTTCTTGCTTATGTAGTAGATAGCTCTTTCCCTCTTCCCTGTCTCGTCGTGTTGACCGAGTATGCATCCGAACACACTATCTGAGACGGATAAATATAGCAATAAAGGACTCCCTTCTCGCGGAGGAACCAATACTGGAGGATTTGACAAATATTTCTTGATAGCATCAAAAGCAGTCTGACACTCTTCAGTCCACTTTGTCGGAGCGTCTTTCTTTAACAGCTTGAAGATAGGCTCACACACCACGGTTGATTGAGCTATGAATCGACTTATGTAGTTCAACCTCCCTAAGAAACTCATCACCTCTTTTCTCGTCTTCGGCGGAGGTAACTCTTGAATTGCTTTAAACTTAGAAGGATCGAGCTCAATACCCCTCCGGCTGACTATAAATCCCAATAACTTTTCGGCTGGAACTCCAAAAGCGCATTTGGCGGGATTTAATTTCAAGTTGTACCGACGCAAATGATCGTAGAACTTCTTCAAATGCATCAAGTGGTCCGAACTCTCGCGGGACTTGATTATGACATCATCTACATATACCTCAATCTCCTTATGAATCATGTCATGAAATATGGTCGTCATAGCCCTCATATAAGTAGCACCAGCGTTCTTGAGGCCAAATGGCATCACCCTGTAATGATATACACCCCAAGGTGTGATAAAAGTTGTCTTTTTTGCATCTTCCTCATCCATCAGGATCTGATGATAACCTGCGTAACAATCCACAAATGACTGCATTTCATGCTTAGCACAGTTGTCAATCAGAATATGAATGTTTGGCAACGGAAAATTATCCTTAGGGCTGGCTTTGTTGAGATCCCTGTAGTCGACACAAATTCTTATTTTCTCATCTTTTTTGGTGACCGAAACAATATTTGCCAACCAAGTCGGGTATTGTGTCACCTCTACCAATCGAGACTCAATCTGCTTGGTGATCTCTTCTTTAATCTTTAAACTCAACTCAGGCTTGAATTTTTTAACCTTTTGTTTCACCGGATCAAACCCTGGATTAATCGGCAGTTTATGGGACACGGCATCGGTACTCAGTCCTTGCATGTCACTGACTTCCCAAACGAACACATCAATGTACTCATCAAGCAAGTGAATCAGGCCTTTCCTTTGATACTCACTCAAGTGAATACTGATCTTAACCTCTTTGATACACTCTTGGTCTCCCAAGTTTACCATTTCAGTTTCCTCTAAATTCGGTTTATACTGATTTTCAAATTGAAGAAATTCCTTGGCAACGTACTCTGGTTCCTCACTTTCTCATCGTAATCATCAACCTCGTCATTACCTGCCTCATTTTGTTCATTCGGCTCGTGACACGACATGACATTGGTAGGTTTAAAACTTACCTTACAAAGAGTTCGGGAGATCAGGATGGGCGTGGAGGTCTAGTTCTGCAACGTCTCTCCGGGCTCAGCATCACGGAATCCTGTCAGCTCGACCTCTTCTTCAATAATAGCAACACGTATATCGGGTCCTAATCATGCATGTGACCCTTTTGTGCCAAGGGTAGGCCTAGCGAATCTGAAGGATGTATTACATTATTTGAAACATATTGTTGCACCCCCCAAAATAATCTTTACTTAAAATCATAACGTTCGTTACATAACTTCAATCAAAATGGGGTACATTTTCAGGGAGGGGAATACACTGCGAATACAGGTAGAGAACAATCCCACGCAGGGGAGTTAGAAGGTTGATGGCTCTGCTCCTCTTCTGGCTTTCTTTACTTCTTCGCGGATAATGCACTTGCTTGTGAACACGTACGGCTCAGCGAACGCAGCTTTGGAACATGTTGGTACGACTTGTAGAGTGTTCATCTGCTCGTCCAGGGTCGCATCCAAGCGTATCACACAAGTCCTCGTATCAGATAATTCTTGTAACGTCCCAGCCAAAACCCTCTGACTTTCTAACTCTCGAAACTGGTACTCTTGCTCCCTTTGCTGAAATTCTTGCTCTCTTTTCTGAAATTCCTGCTCCCTTTTCTGAAATTCTTGCTCCCTTTGCTGAAATTCTTGCTCCCTTCGGTCCCATTCTTGCTGAAAATGATATGCATGGATTTGAAGCCTTGTCTGTACGTCTTCAATTTCTCGACCTGCGCATGGTGTTGGATTCACTACACCACACAGATCATTCTGCAACCATGTCTTGTATTCATCGACACCGCCAGCTTTATATATGTTTTCAGCCATATCCCATTTCATGTTGACACGTCCAGCCCACTCTTGAAGGATGATCTTGGCGAAAGGTATTTTGCCGCTCTCGCTGTAATCGACAATAAAAGAGCTAGCATCCCCTTGGACGGGTATGATTTGTGTTCTACCAAATTGCCGCATCACCCTAGCTAGGTTGTAGGGCCGTAATCCTCTGATACCGGGAAGGACTAAAAATGGAAGTTTGGCCCCTTGTGCTGCTATCCTCTCGGACTTGAAGTTCGGTAACATCCACTGTATGTCTCTTTCTTTCAAATCATAAAATACCCTTGCCCACGCACCCCTAGTGGTATGAATTGGAAATCTGCGGATGCTTAGGTAGAATTCATAATTATCAAGGGGACTCGTCTGGCTTGGCATGGCCAACTCTTGTGGTCGGGCACCGTCCTTTTTGCAGAGATGTTCAGTCATCCACCATTGAAGTAGAATGTTGCAACCTTGGAAAAACGGGAATCCGTTCTTGCACAAACTCAAAGATCGATAAATGTCGGCCAAAATGACCAGGGCCAAAATTGCAGTATTTCTTTTCTTTTTGTTTCTTACCTATCCCTCTGAACATGGCATCCACTACCATCACGACCCGAGTGTCGATATCTTTTCCTTCATCTTTAGGGAACACCATAGTTCCTAAAAGGCATGCTGAGAATGCAATGGCTTGAGTTTGCCTCCAAGTACTGTGATCGTGGAATTCATTTGGAAATTGCTCGAAAAAGCTTTCGTACCCCCATCTTTCAAAAAATCTCATTAGTGGTATGCTCTGGGCGTCTAACCAGTTAGCCCTTACCAGTAACAATATGTCCTCAATTCTCCGGTAGTTGGCCTAACTGGCAGAAGGATATGATGATCGGGACATTTTTTCCTCTTACCACATGTCCCAATATAGTCTATACAGTCTTTAATTTCCTCTAGTGTTGGTGTTATTTCGACGTCTCCAAATCGAAACACCATCCTTTTGTCATCCCAAAACCGAGTGATAACCTCGATAAACGTGGGGCAAACCTTGAAGTCCATTATCGAAGGTAAGTGACCCAGGTGAATCGAGATTTCTCTCTTTGACAATATTTGAGGTTATCCCACCATACACGGAGAATGTCGGGCGTCTTGGTGACCATGTTGAAATGGAGGAACTGACTCGACATCTACAAAAACATACAACTAGTTAATTGCCACCCCCCACGATACAACAAATATTCAAACACACAATACATCCTTCAGAACACATAAATATGATCGTCCTATCGAGCCGTGGGCTCTTTGGACTCAAGGTGGTCTTTCTAATGGGCCCAACACTCCTTGGGTGTTGGGTCGTCTTAGGCCAATGCGCTATTTTCGGGATTGGGTTTCGCTCTATCTTAGTTTAACTAAGAGTGGGTTGTATCTAGAGTGGAAAGGGTAACCCAAGCGGACTACTTAGGCTGGGACAGTTAACGATCGTTGACTATCAAGTAGCCAACTACACTCGCCAGGGTGTCCCGAGAAAATATTTGGTTAACGAACGACTGGAACCCGCATAATCGTCCTTTAGTGGAAATGAAACAATCGTCGTTTGACGGAATTATGATATGCCATGAATGCAACAGTTCAATAAAGCAATAAATAAACAGATAAACAGTTAACTCACATAGCCAAAATACGTTAGTTTTAAGGTTATAATCCTCCTAATCCCCAGCAGAGTCGTCATTTCTGTTTTATCGAAAAAGGTATTTTTTTAGTAAGAAGTTTCGACTTTTTAGAGTCGCCACTTAATTTTTAAAGAAAAATCAAGAAAACTATGTTTTCAAAAGACTTAAACAGATAAAATCATTTGAAAACCTTTAAATGGGGTTCGGAGATTCATATTAACATCTTAGGAAGGTTTTGAAAGCACCTAAGACGTCCGCTAACTTGCGGTTATCCGACAACTAATTTATTTGGCTAAACTTAAAAGTGCGATAAAAATATTTCTAGAGTTATTTGAAAGAAGAATGCCCAAAACATTTAAGATTGTTTTGAAAGTGAAATTATTTATCTAAGTGAATTTTAACTTGTAAAATCCTTTAAGCCATTTACTTGATTTTATCGAGTCGTTAAAACCAAAGTGGCATTTTGCGGGGAATTGGATTTTCCTAACCTTTAAAACCAACGACAAGTAAAACAGATAAATAATTAAAAGTAAGTAAAGAGAGAGAGAGGGAAAGAGATTTGGGTCCAAATCCGGGTCTCTGTCCGCCTTGACCGGAATTTTGGACCCACCTGTTTTGAGTTTTTTGACCCATTTCTTTTGTACCTGTCCTAGACTAAACATACAGTAAGCTAATAAATACTGAAAAGGAAAGACGACAAGGTCTTAGGCCCAAATATAACAAAATACAAAATTTTCAAGATAAAATTTTGGGCCTCTATGACCCAATCGCATTGATGCCTTCACTTCGAGTGCTAACTGCGTTGAGACCAATTCATCAATATGGTTGTTGACTCGAAGAAAATATAGAATTGAGTCCATGAAACCCAATCTATGAGGTGCGAAGAGAGGGAGTCTTCCAGGACTCGAAAAAGGGCAGTCATGCGTAAAAAAAATAATAAACAAAAACAAAAAAAAAGTTAGAGATGTACTGTAATTTAAAAAAAAAAAACTCTATGGTCTAACTAAGACATAAAAGATAGAAATAAGGCGAAGACATATATGATTAGGCGAAAAGCTTAAAGATGCTGACGATCAAATGATCGAACTAATCAGTGATTCTTTGGAGAACATTTAGACATAATTGTTTGGATAAAAAAAATTGGAGAAGGCCACTGTTAATCTAAAAAAAAAAAAGCAGACAACTGTCACAAATATATATGCAATAGAAGATCTTAAACAAAACGGCTTATCACTTCCTTAAATTGATGTAACTCCAAATGTCCTACAACAAACGAATGATCAAACAAGTTATACTAAACAAACTATAGCAACATGCTGAAAAATGAATAGGCAGTGACCAAAATCAACATCCAACAATACTTTGGTTTTTACACAGTGAAGCAACTTAACATAAATAACATCTTCGACTAACATAGAATGCCTATAAGCAAAAAAAAAAATGGCAAGACATATAGAGATGTAGAAGTTCAGAACATGGGTCCTATTTTGATAAGAGAAGTCTGCTAAGACAAGAAAAACTCAAACACTTTGGTACTAATCTATATATATATATATATAGTTATTGGTATAGATGAAAATTAATTTAGACCAGCTTCGTAAACATGAGGGCAGAACCAAGAGAATTTAACACTAAATCAAATGAGAACATGGGCGAAATGGAGCAGAATGAATAACGAGGAGAATAACACAAGACCCAGACTCGAGTTAAAAATCGAACAACAAATGGACTACTTAAACAAAACTAAACAGAGGCTCAGCCGATTTTCAGGTACACAACCAAAATATATTAAATATAAGAAATGAATTTAGAATAGAAATACTTCACCTCATACGTTGGCTAAGTGAAGGAAAATAATGCAACAACCAAACAACATGCTATCAAGATATCGCAGCACATAAATACAACACAAAATCTATGATAGAGGAAAGTAATGACTTCAGGCAAAGTTAGTTTAATGTGGGAGATCCTTTAAAGAAAATGGAATAAGATGGGATATACAACCCATTATACGCTAAGATTTGCAACATAAACAGGCTACTAGCCAAAGGAGTGAAAGACAAAACGGAGAAAACATACTGAAAGTATACGCACAAGCAGATAAACAAGTCTTGGGGAGTAAAATTGACCTCTTGCTTTAATTTTGTTCGAAGAAGAAAAAAAATAAAAATAAAAGAGTAAACACACATCTGTACATCAGACCATGGCTTTCACAAGTAAATAATCGAGATAGTAAGAAAACAAGAAAATCAAAACAGTGAGCAGGCAAGAATTCGAGGTAAAAGAAATCATTGAATTTTAACGAGAATGTGAACACACAGTCTCAAGGACTAACAAGCAGATTTCTTCTCTGATTTGCAGCAATAGTAAGAAAAAGAAAACAAAAAAAACACAATTAACTCCTACAGTCGAGAGTTGAACGAGCAAACATTCGGAACACAATATGCTTGAAACTGAGTGAGTTTTACCTTTTGAAGTGCAGCAAAACTGGACGAGACGAGCTAGAACACACATCAACCTTCACCACAAGAGATACCGACCAAACACGAACAATAGCCCAGAAGTTCAAAACGAAATACCAATCCAAAATACTAAAGAGAAAGGAGGAAGAAAAGTCTTTTCATTGTTTCTTTTGCTGTATTTCGGTATTGTCTGTGTAGCTTGTAGCTATTTTTATCACTGTCTTTCACTAAAAAAAAATTCCAACAGAAAGCTAACTCAAAAAGAAAATTTCCCAACCTTTCTCCCCTGCTATTTTCCTAACCCTTTTCTCCCCTGTTCTTTTCTAAAAAAAAAAACTATTCAAAAAACCAAAGATATAATATATAGGGATCAATTAGGGTTCAAAATGAAAGGGAAAAGGGCTCCAAAATTGAATTTAGGCCCATGAGATTTTTCCTCAAAACCAATCTGAATTCTTATCTCCAAACGAATATTCCCAAATGAATCCCTCAAATGGAACGGATAGAAATCGCGCAGAGGGCTCGGATTGATCGTGCGTCCTTGTTGAGCTACGTTTCACCATCTCTCGGCTCGCAAGGACGATTCACGTCTGTTCTCTGTAGGTAGAATCGTACGATGCAGGGACGATTTCAAAGAGACGTTGGAGTGGGCTATTCACGCGTTGGAGAGAGGGGGAAGGATGAACACGGGTTGCTTTGGGATCGACTTCGCTTTTTTTGGACTTCACGCGTCGGTTCTGAGGTTCTTCACGCATTGTTATTTGAAGAGCGAGAAAGAGAAAGCTGGCAGAGGTTATCTGTCCTTATCAATTTGGAATTGATTTGGAATTAGGGAAGAAAAAAAAAGGTTAGGGTCGGGTCGAAGAGAGTGTGGGCCGGGTCGATGGGTATTAGGTTGGATCGGTTGAAGGAAAAAGAAATTTTGGGCTGGGTAATCGTATAAAGGGTGGGCTGGAAATGGCTAAAGGGGGTGCTGGAAAGGAATTGCTGAAATTTTGATTAATGGTAAGGAAATTGAGCCCAACTCGTCTAGGAGGAGAAAGACAAGAACTTTTGAATTTTGCCCATTCATTGTAGCCAAATGAATTTAAAGTGTAACAAAAAAAATATATTTTTTAGTAACTTGGATTGACATTTAATTAATCGACGAACCTCTTAAAATTTATCGAGATAAAACAGTTAACTTAGTTATAACCAAAGACTAAAAAAAAGTAAACTAACCATTTAGCCAAAACTAATTTAATAGAGATGTCAAGTAAAATTTCAAAATCCTTTTGAAATGATTTTCGAATATTCCTAAAATAAAATAATTACATATAAAATAATATGTATATATAGGTATGCGTATATCACTTTAAAGACCATAAAACGGCTAACACAACTTTAACAAATGACTAAAAGAAATCTGGGAATTTATAACTTCAATTATTTCAACTCGTTTGGAAATCAAGAGGTTCGAGAAATACTTATTATCGAGGAGGGTCAAAATTGGGTGTCAACAAAAGTAGCTATTTTTACTCTTACGTGCATATGAAGTCGAGTTTAATTTGTCTTAGCCATTTCACATTTTTCTTCACCAACTGCCCAATCTAGCACAAGAGGAAGCTTCTTCGTGTTCTGCAAACTGCTGAGGTAACTCTTAGAAAAGTCGAAAGTTGTTTGATCGACCATAAAAGCATAGCTGCAGCTAGGGTTATTTGTCATATTAGTATAGTTATAATTATAATAGTTGCTTAGTGTTATGGTGACATTCCATGCTCCCTTAGGGATGGATGTCTGGCAACAACCGACCCAGAACATGTGTCATTAACAGCATCATCAATACTATTACACATGGACATGCATCCTTTTATGTATGAGGGATACTCGTTAGCCACATGTTACGCTATGACAATCAATAAAAGCCAAGGACAAACACTAAATCAGGTAGGCCTATATCTGGCAAAACAGGTATTCACATATGGACAACTGTATGTAGCCGTATCCCGAGTAACAACAAGAGAAGGATTAACTATGCTAAATGTGGATGGCGACACAGAAGACAGAACATTCATTAAAAACATTGTTTACAAAGAAGTCTTCCAGAATGTATGGCCTAGAGTGGTAGAAAGAGAAGAGATATTCTTTTAAATTTGTGTTTTTGCCCTGCTATCAAAAAGTACCATACAAATGTACAATTCATAACTACCATTTCACACTGTCGTACACGCAGATAAGTAGAGATACAACTAATGAATCGTGATGGAGATGTAATCCAAACAAGGACGCAATAGAAACTGTGTGCAAACAACAAAATTAGGCCTACAGAAAAACAAAATCTACCAGGTATGCTTAATTAAAAAGACCACAAACGGTTCAAAATAAGAGACACCATTTTTATGCAATCACTTACATAGCGCTATCGGAGCAGACAATACAAACATGTAACGTCATGTACGCTTACAATGCCATCTGTCTACACCATGTTTTATTATTACATAGGTAAAATGGTCTGGTGGACCCTTATACTTGTATGAGTTTGTATTGTCAACGCTTCTACTTACCCATTTGTCATCTGGACCCTTGAATCCAGCTAAGCTCAACATTTTAAACACCTTTTTTACCCTTTAGTTGTGCGTGTACCACAAATCCTGACACGTAATTTTAAACGTGTATATATATACTATTTCATGTCATCTTGACATTTTTATTATATTTAATGAATATATTTCTGATTTTTATTTACCTTTTGCCAACAAACCCACCACTTTCCCCACAATCTCATTTCATTTCTCTTTCATCTTCCTTGCACTTTTTTTTTCCCAACATTTTCTACTCTTTTCATTGAAGAAAAAACACTAGCAGCAATCAAGGCAATTCGTCTTTGTTTTCATCCAAATCGAAAAAGAGAGGTTCACCGCTTGAGTGCATAGTGTGACAACGTCGTCCTAGACCTGTATCTAAGACTGGTCAACGTATCGGAACCGGTTCACCGGACCAGAACGAACCGGTATCGGACCGGAACGGGACGCGTTGACCGGTACGTTGACCGGTACCGGGATGAATCGGACCGGAATTACCAGGACGAATACTCGGTTCCGTTCCGTCCCACTATATACCGGGATGGAACCGAAATGGAACGGGACGGGATAAACGGGATGACACATCTAGTTATTTCAAAAAATAACTTTTTGGAATTACGAAAATATGAATATTTTTTTTTATCTTTCTAAATTTAAATTAATCGTGTTTAAATTTATAATATAATTTTTTACTTAAGTTTATTTTAAAGATATTTTTTTAAAAAAAATTATTTATTAAGTTTGCAAGTTAAGTCTAATAAAGTTTTCAAAATTTAAATCTTTTGAAGTTTATACATTATAAGTTATTACTTATTTTCATTAATATTTATAATGTTATATTTATAACTTGTGTATTGTAATCTTTTAAAATTATATAAGTTATTACTTGGGAAAGGGGATGGGTCGGGAATTGTGGAGGGGGGGGGGAGATGGGACTTGAGAGATGGAAAGGGAGTGGAAGTTGCAGCTTTATCAAAAGCTGCAGGAGGCAGGGGCAGGAAAGCTTTTTATTAAAGTTGCCGCCTGCCAGGGAAGGGGAGGGTGGGTACTGGGTAGTAAATTAGTAATTAGTATATAGAATTATAGATTATATAAAATATAATTTATATGAAATATAAAATATAAATTATATAAAATATAATTTATATAAAATATAATTTATATAAAATATAAAATATAAATTAATTAATATATATTAATTAAACCAGACCGGGCCGGAATCGGAATGAACCGGAATAAATCGGTATCGATACATCGGTATCAAATCACTGTTCCATTTCGTTTCGTGTACCGATTCAGACTATCCCGTTCCGTCCCGTATGCAAACGGGACAAACCGAAAGGAACTGGAACGGTACCGGTACGTCCCGTTTTGTTGCCCAGTCTTACCTTACCTGTATCTATGTGTGGCTACATATACCTACATTTTTTCTTTCTCATTTTTTTCTTCATTCCCACAAAATTGTTTGAGTATTTTTGTTGGTTTTGTTTGATTTTTAATTTTTCTATGTAAATTTTGTGACTTATTTTCGTATTTGTATGTTGTTTAGTCTAGATTTCATCTTCTATTTATGTTTTTCTTTAATTTTTAGGTTTTTAGTTGATTATACTAATTTTTTTGAATTTTTTTGGGTATTCTATTTGTTATGCTTTCAATTATATGTTTCATGATTTTTTTTAGATTGTAGGATTCTAAGAAAGACAACTTTCAAGATGATGTGGAAAACTACAATAGGATCAACCCCAAAACGAAGCAAAGAATTAACTGGAAATGCATCGAAATAAAAGAGGAGTATAACGATGAAAAAAATGGACAAGAAATTTGGAGAAAAAAAATCGAAAAAGAGGCAAGAAAAAGCTCAAATTTGTCTAATAATGGTGTTAAATGTGAATGGAGAAGAAGATGACTTTATAAAACCCTAATGTGCTATTTGACCCTTTGAACCAGATTTCACGCTCCTCAGGTGTCTGTATCACACGCCCCTTTAGCGGCAATTATTTAAAGTGTCGGTAAAGACCTGTAAATTGCCGCTAAAAATATTTACTTTTAGCGGCAATAACTAATGCCGGCAAAGCTTCCATATTCATAAATTATAATTGCCTATAAATGAGACCTTATTTTTAGTGGAAATTATAATTGACCATGAATTAACCTTAATTCATATGTATAGCCAGAGAAATCAATGCAAATATAGTAATAGAAGAATTACCAAACTCAAACCACCTCATTCAAGAACAATCAAACTTTTTTTTATTCAAAATCTTAAAACAGTGAAAATTCAAGATTAGAAAATTCTGTTTAATATTTCTTTACTACTACATAAAGATGAACCACAAATAGCAGGAAAATAAGATAGGCCAGTACTACAAGCCAAATAGACCAAAACACTAAGATAGTTGATCATTCTTCATCCTCTTCATCATCATCATCACCATCACCACCAGCAGCCTTCTTGGCAGCAGACTTTTGGTTCTTTCTCTTCACTCTTCCAGGACGTCCACCGCCAAACAGACAAGTGAGAGAGAAGTCAATGTGCTTTTGGGAGTCTACTCTCACCCTAAAAGAAGCAACATTCACCACCTGCCTCCCAACTCTGATATGCCTTTGCCTGATGATCAGCACTCTGGCATGATGAATTGACTTAGCCATGCCAGTCTTGAACATAAGTGTTTGGAGACGACGCTCAAGAAAGTTCTCCACAGTGAGTGCCAAGACATAATCGAGCTTGTTTTGGCTCTCATCCAACAATCCATACCTGTTCATCCTCCTCAAGAGAGCTTCACCTTCAAAAATACGACGTTGATCCTTCTCATCCAATGTCAGAAGCATTCTAGCAGCATTCCTGATACGGCTCAAAGCATACTGAACTCTCCAAAGCTCCCTCTTGCACCTTAGTCCATACTCTCCAACAAGCTTCAATTCTGCATCCAATCGCACCTTCTCGTAAGGCCTTCATGGCTTCTTCAAGGTCTTTCCGTAGTTGCGATAAAAAGAACAATCAAACTTAATACATCCTATATCGTCCAGGTACACTACACTGCACTTGTATCATTTAGTTATCAAATTCTTTAAAAAGAAATGTTTTTGTAAGATTGACAAGCTAAGCACACTAGTGCAAAATCACAAAATAAAATCTTTGTTACCATAAGCTGGATGCAGAAGTCATGACTGAAGTTACTCAACTTAGTGCAATCAAGCTACTACCTGGGAATATATACTCTTTCATGACGTCTGAGCTTTGTGTGCGTTCAGCATACCTCACGTTTGCCATTGAACAAAATTTGAGGAAAGCAAACACTTCTGATTCAAGAGAATTGAGCAAAAGGTAAAAAGAAGTGGAATGTGTTGAAGGGTCGCGTTTAATATGTTCATTACCTGCATAACTAGAAGCCCATCTTCTGCCAATGCAGACTCGCAACAACTAAAGAATTCCCCTATAAAATCATGACCAATATGTTCCAACACCACGGTGAAAATGATAATTAGTACAATTGCAACATTGGCTTGACATCTTTTAAGTACTACAATCAATATGTCAATATATAGATGGATAAAAGCATACACTGTTATAATCCTGTCATATTTATCCTGTAACATTGGCTTGACATCTATTGAATATCACAGACAACTCGGCTTTAGCTTGCAAATAAAAAACAGATCATGTTTCCATGTCAATAGGAAGTACAAAGAAGTACTAAGTTGTGCCTAAGTTGGCCCAGACACCGCGATCAATAAACAAATCATTTTAGTTATAGAAGGTTTAAGTTCATGAAGTGGAATTTCCTAATTGCTTTTATCACTTGCCTCAGCATATAGAAATTATATATCTTAGTCACAGAGAAACTTTGAACTTCAATAGACAATGCAAGTGGTATACCTGAAGGCCTGCTCGCTCAACTCTCAACTTTGCATACTCCAGCTGCTGCTCGGAAAGAGTTATACCAGTATATTGACATCCTGTTTGCTTGAGAATTTCCTCTGCGAATCCTCCTCAACCAAATCCAATCTCCAAATGTGATGTTCCTTGGTAATTTTTGCCTATATAGAATCAAATTATGGCCGAAATTTATCTAGAAACAACAGAGATTCTTAAGAATTAGTTAATGACTAACCTTTCTAATGAGAAGAGAAATCTTTCTCGTCTGTATTTTTGGAGCTATGCTTTCGCCAAAGCTATACTACTCTAATCAAATCAACTCAAGTTTTTGAAAAGTGAAATTCTCAAAAGTTGTCTAAGTAAGGTTGATAGAAAATGCCAACATCGCAACAAAAAAATAAAAATTGATAGAGCAGTAGATCAAGTTTTCTCTAGATATTTTGTCGAACACTTTGTGGATCTAGTAACATTCCTAATCTTATAAAAGACTTTAAACCAAATTATAAGAAAATTAAAGATGAAAGGCATATTTATTAGCTAATAGGCTGATAGCACATGCATGTATACATTACCAGCGAGAAAGAGAGATCAAATTAAAAAAGATCAGATCGAGATTCATCAGTAGGTTGCTGAAATTCAGAAGAAAATTAAATAGAGATACTACCGGTTGGAAGTATAAGAGCGAGTAGACTGAAAGAATGAAAATTGCCGGTGCTTTAGTCTGAATACGTCGTCCGTCGCCATGGAAGGAGGCTTGCTGGTGCTTCAGAGAAATTGCTTGAGCTCCGATCAATTTGGTGAATCTCAAGGCTACCGCTTCAGATGGAATGGAAAAGAGTGACGAGCCTTAGAATTTGGGGAATGAAACTGAATTTGGGTTAGAGAATATTTGGGAATTTTATTTAATTGAAAGGAATTTGGTTGTATATATTAGACTTTTCCAGTAATTTTCATTAAAGGTCAGATTAATTGTCGTTAAAAGGCAAACTATTACCGGCGAAAGGACAAATGCCATTAATAATTGACTTTAAAACATGATTTAGCGGCAATTATATTATTGCAACTATATCTATTTACACATATAATTGTTAGTGATTTATGATGACTCTATTGAATTGTGACTTATGTGTTTGACTATGTGGAATTACTTGTCTTCTTACTTTATAAATGTGATTATATATCAGTTACTCATCTTAGTCTAAATATGATGTCTACAGATATATAGTATTAGTAGGGAGGCAACTCCTACACTTTCTTTTGAGCGCAAACTATGATCCAAAGGGGGTCTGCTAGACCCCGTATTTTGGTAAGTTATTTCCAAATCTAAAGGTGAGCTACTTCCATTGGACTGCCGCAGATCTTCCTTATTTTGATGTAATTCCCTTCAAACCTTGAGATTACTTAGTATTTATTCATTTTCTACTCTTAAAATTTTTTAAGTAAACGTTTTAATATGGCGACTTTTGAATTTTGGGGATGTAATAGATTAGACTTCTGCTATTTATTTGATTTATTTTAGACTTAGTATTAATTGTTGTACTTGTTATTTTCTTACTAGAATTCTTGGATATTGGTTAAGTTAGGATGTTTAGTGTTGGTAACACAAAGGGGGAATGGTGTGGTTTCCAGTCATGATGCTTTGGGTCATGTCAAGGTTATTATCAGAGTTTTAGATTCGTTGATCTAATCGTACTAAGATAGGTCTAGCGGAGTCTTACTAAATAGTAGAAAGATGTCTATACTGCTCTTCGGGAGGCTATATGTTACTAGGAAAACTCACTTTTTATTTACTTCATGCTTTTACTTGATTATAATTGTTATATGGTAATCCAAATTGGTATCTGACTCATCATTCTTTTCTCTCACAAAAGGTAAGAACACATTCGGGTGAGGCAAAAGCCAAGGTTCTTGAGCCAGTTGCCACTCATAGTTAAGGATGGGCCAGAGGTAGGATGAGAGTAGTGTTAGTTCGGAGCTGATATTAAGTTTTGATGATTTAACAAACTTAAACATCTAACAAGGAACCAGATCCTTGTTATTGGACTACTGACAGTGAAATGAATGATAAACTCAATGTGAGGTATATTTGTGTGTCATCATCAAAAGGGGAAAAATGTTATATTCTAGTTGTTTTGATGATCCTCACAAATGAAGGGACCTGGTCCCTGTATGAGTTCGCTCGTCCAGATCTATAATGGGGTACAACTGTAAAGCTGTCGTGTCAGAGGTTGGTTAGGCGTCAGCGTACTACACCAATCAAAATGGACGAGGGTGTTTGTCCAACGGATAATAACTTTTATGTTTGATATTTTCAACATGACAAACACCATATTAAATACATTCATTCAAAGAAGAAAGCCAGCCAGCCTTTCAAGAATTCATAAAGAAGTTTGCAAGGGACCTGGTCCCTGCAAGACTGCGTATGTGAAAAGACGACAAGACAGCTATCAGAAAAGCTGCCACTTCTGATGTGGTAAGTGCACGTCCTTCCAAAAAGGCAGTCTCTCAGCCAATGGGCGATCCCAAGGAGTTTGTGTGTATTTATATAGTCTTCTCAGCAAAACACAAACTCAAGATTTGTCAAACTAAATTTGGATTTTCTTCTTTTTGAAAATTCATGAGCTTACAAAGCGAAAGCCATCTTCAAGGAAGAACTCTGCTCAAATCAACAAGGGACTTAATTGAGTGAAGGAGAGTTCTTTGTCCATATGAATAATGCTTACTGTTTATGGCCATATGAATGAATGATTGTACACTCACGTGAGGAGTTATGCGGGTTGTATGTCTTCATCAAAATGGTGGAAATTGATAAGTCTTTATGCTCTTAGATGTTTTGATGATCTTCTCACAAGTGCAGGGACCTGGTCCTCTGCAGAGTATGAAAGTCGTCCAGGCTTCAAAGTGCTGGACAGCTGTAAAAGTTATCTGCGTCAGGAAAGTTGGTGAAGCAGCAGAGTATTTCACCAATCAGGGACGACTAGGTTTTTGTTTGATGGGTAATGACTCTCCATGGTATATATCAAACAAAACCAGCAAGTTTACTCATTCATTCAAAGAGAGAAATTTTCAAGCTTCAAGAGCAAAAGGAATTGATAGAAGTGCATTATTGCTTTTTGTATTTGTTGTATTAAGTTGCTTGTAATTGTTCTTACATTGTAGGATTCGTTTCAATTGTGAAAGAAACGTTTAAAACTTGGGTGAATCATTGTAAGGGCTAGGTTGAGGGTAACTTAGGTTCTTACAATAAGTCTATATTAATCGGGTAGGATTAGTATAGAGAGCAGTGTTGTATCTGCTGTGGCTCGGCTAAGTGATAGGAGTATTACTTAGTAGGGAGATTAGCAGGTTAATCTCTTGTTGTAACCGACTTTTACTTTTGCTTGTTGAAGATTAGTGAAAGTGGTTTGAAAAGTCCTGTTGAGAACAGGTCGTGGTTTTCCTCCCTTGAGCAAGAAGGTTTCACGTAAAGTTGCTTGTCAATCTTTACGTTTCTGCATTTGTTCTTTACTGTCTGACTTTACTGTATGGAGGACCTGGTCCCATTAATATAAGTGGACACATACATTCCAACAAGTAGCAATCCAATCGGGACTAGAACTCTAGTTGTTTAACAGGTGAGAGATGGGAGTGATTCCCCTACACCTCAAGAGGCTCTAGAGATTGTGACGAAGAAGGTAGATGTACTAGTTCGAGAGGTAATTGGCAAGTAATGGGACTACGCCCACAGTTCCCGCAGACTAGTTTTTGGGAGTTCAGCATGTTGCAGCTATGGCTCTGTGGATTGATCAAATTTCTAGTTTAGGTAAGTTTCTGAGGCTTGTGACTGCACCAGTGATGACTAAAGAGGAGCATGATCTATTATAGAGGTTCACCAAGGTGAAGCCACCTATTTTCTATGATACTGAGTGAGGATGCTTATGAGTTTATCATTGACTATAATGAAATACCGTATATATAAGTAAAATGATCCACGAAATGATTAAATAACATATTTTGGACACCCTTAACAAATAAGCTATTGTAGCCTAGTGGTTTCACCTCTTTAGAATGAGGTCGTACTCGTGTGTTTGAATCTCACCACTTCTACATTTTGAAAAGAGTTTTTATTGTGCTATTTTTGGACATCCTTTGTGAAATTCCTGACTCTATCACTGATAAGATGTGGGAAGTAGAGAGATATGGAGTGGATTTTGTAATTTTTCAGCTGATGGGAAATGCTAAGTTATAGTGGAAGGTTTATGTTGAGTGTGGACCTGTCGATTCACTTCCATTGTGTTAGGTTTTATTTACCGTGATTTCTTACCATAAATAGGTTTTCCTTTTAGGAAAAGGTTTTGGATTGACTAGTCATTTTTCTTGTAGGAAAAGGTTTAGGACTCTATAAATAGAGGCATGTTCCTTCTAACTTAATAAACATTCATAATGTAGTCTTAAGGGCTTTGAGAGTATTGGTGAGGGGGAGAATTTATTGGTCACAAGCTTGATATGTTATCACTTGTGTGAACCTCCCATGTATTCCGAGTAAATTGGTTGAAGCTGTTTCTCTGTGTATTTTATACTCTCATATTTATAGTGGATTGCTCATCTCCTTTGTGGAGTAGGTTGATTGACCGAACCACGTTAAATCTTTGTGTCTTTTGGTATATTTCTCGTTGTCTTCTTACTCGTGATCTTTCGAGGTTTGCTTTGCTAGCTTCCGTATTTATACCTGCTTATTTACGGTCTTAACAAGTGGTATCAGAGCCAGGTTCAATAATGGAGTTAGGTTTTGTGGTTCGATTAACGATGATTGAATCAGGTTAGAAAGAGGTGTTAATCTTGACGGGTGTAGTTCTAGCCGCAACCTTTTTGATAGTAATGAAGATTTTTGTTGGAGAAATTGTTTGAGAGAGGTTCTATGTGTTGAGACATACATTTTGCAAAGGAGATTATGGAGAGGGGAAGCAAGTTGTTGAAGATTAAGTGAAGTCGGTGGACAAATTTATTTTGTGTTGGGTTTTATTTGCCCTGATTTCTTACCATAAATAGGTTTTCCTTTTAAGAAAAGGTTTTGGATTGACTAGTACTTTTTCTTGTAGGAAAAGGTTTAGGACTTTATAAATAGAGGCATGTTCCTTGTAACTTAATCAACATTCACAATGTAGTCTTAAGGGCTTTGAGAGTATTGGTGAGGTGGAGAATATATGGGTCACAAGCTTGATACGTTATCACTTGTGTGAACCTCCCATGTATTCCGAGTGAATTGCTGAGGTTGTTTCTCTCTGTATTTTGTACTCTCATATTTATAGTGGATTGCTCATCTCCTTTGTGGAGTAGGTCGATTGACCGAACCACGTTAAATCTTTGTGTCTTTTGATATATTTCTCATTGTCTTCTTACTCGTGGTCTTTAGAGGTTTGCTTTGCTAGCTTCCGCGTTTACACCTGTTTATTTTTTATCCTAAAATTTTGATGTAGCTACATTTTCCAGGAGAAGTATGTTCCTCGTACCTTGTGAGCGAGGAGATATGATGATATCACCAGTATAGAGTAGGGGAGTTTTTCAGTCGCAGCTTATCAAGCCCTATTCCATTCTTTATCCTAGTATTTTGTCTGCAACTACTACCCACAGAGGAGGAGAGGACCAGACAGCTTATTAAAGATCTGAATGCGGGACTTAAGCTTGCAACTATACGGGGCTTCTCATAATTCAAAAAATCTTTCCCTTTGTGCAAACATAGCAATATTTTCATATTGAATTTGTATTCTTTGATTTACGTGCTTATCTCATAAACTTAATTTCTTAAAGAATCCTTGCATTTTGAATATGTTTTACCCCGCCGTCTGATCAACAACCATCTCTAGTCATTTTGCTAATGAACTAGTTCCTTATTGAGACTTCCTAAGGACATGGTTTTTATATAGATGTTTGTAGATCATCAAAATTAGTTTCAGCTTATATCAAGACCTTTCATCTTTTTTCTTTAACGACCTTGCACCAAAAATACATGCTAAACATATAAGTTGAGCAACAAAACAATTTTAAAAGGAACTGTTCAAGTATAAGAAGAACATCAAAACGTGTCAACTATTATTGAAATAATTTTATTATCTTCTGAAAAATAGAGATGCAAATAAATTCATGTTGAAGCCATGGACGTTTTGAGTTCGTATTGCTGATAAAAATTAACATTCATGATTGATCACCTTCCTCCAGGAAATGGTAAACTTGCGTGGCTCGTTATACTATCAATATGGACACTGTGTTCACTATATTCGTATCCAAATCCCAACGGTTGAGTGTCCTGCAATAAGGACTCTATCTCCTCTGAATGTTGATCAGTTTGAGCCCATGAGTGCTTCAATCTCAATCCAGCTTCCAGTTCTGCTGCAACTTCCTTCATTGTAGGTCGATCATCTCCTTTAACATTTAAGCACCTTTGTGCAATCACAGCAACATTTTTCAATTTCCCTCATCACAGACTATATTGTCGTCTAGAATATCTAACAAATGACCCTTTTCCACTGAAGATATGAAATATTGAGCTAAACTTCTCTCTTCTTCTAGTCTTTGAAAACATAGAGCCATTCTACCGGTTAGTAGCTCTACAAGCACTACTCCGAAACTGTATACATCACTTTTTTCGGTGAGTTGACTTGTTTGCAAGTATTCAGGATCTAAATATCCTAGAGTTCCTTGAACCAATGTAGATAGCTCTGTTTGATCAGCAGGAACCAACTTGGATGCTCCAAAATCAGACACTTTGGCTGTGTAGCTTTTGTCTAGAAGAATGTTGACTGACTTAATATCTCTATGAATGATAGGAGGGTAAGCTGCTGAGTGTAAGTAGGAAAGTACTCCTGCAGTTTCTGCAGCAACTTTGAGACGAATATCCAAAGAAAGAGCCGACCCCTTCAATTTATCATGTAAGTGTTCAGAAAGTGTACCATTGCTGATAAATTAATACACCAATAGTGGAACTTCCGTCTCGAGGCAACAACCTAAGAGCTTAACCACATTTCTATGGTTGATATGGGAAAGGACAAGGACTTCATTTATGAATTGTTCAATTTGATTGCGATCAATTAAATTGGATTTTTTATGGCAACGATACAATTATCTTTCAGATATCCTTTGTAAACAGTTCCAAAACCTCCTTGACCAACAACTCTGTCTTTGTCAAAGCCATTAGTTGCCTTTTCTAGCTCTTCCGCTGTGAAGATCTTTATTGTATTATTATGACTTGATCCCTCTTCCCCTACTTTAAGTCGTTGCAGTAGAACTAATCCACCATTTTCTTGGAAAAACTTCTTCTTCATCATTAACATGTTAAATTTGACAAGATTCAAAAATGGATTAATGAGAAGATATGGTAGTTAGGAAGATAATTCTTCATTGGTAGAAAAGTCAAAGATAGCACCTTTTGTAGGTGAAATTTAGGTGAACAATAAATTGGTTTCACAAGGTAAATCTTGATATTTTACATATTGTGATGTCATGGATGACAGCAATAGGAAGAATTCACTCCTATAAATAGGTAGCTCCTAATTCATTTGTAACACACCTCTCAATTGCCTTCTCATCTCCTAAGGCATTTGTTCTTCTTTCTCTCTTGTAGTATTTCACTTGTACTCTTTTGGAGTAAAATAAATATTGGTTGGTTGTGTTGACACCCAATTTTGCCCCTCCAATATATAAATTAATCATCAAACTTCTTAATTTTCAAACGATTTAAAATTAGTTTTATAAGAACTTTAAAATAAAAATAAAATAATAAATATAGTTTGCAAGTTATTTTAAATAAGTTTCATCGCTTTTTTCATAATTTTAAATAATTCATATGTTCTATATAATTATATAATTAGTATATTTTATGAATATTCAAAAATCATCTCAAAAGATTTCATATTTTATTAAGTAGGTTATGATTTTAAATTAATGAGTTTTCATGAAATTCCAAGTACTTACAGGTTATTTGTCATTTTATATAAATTTAAATAATAAACGTGTATATTTTTACTATATGTTATTTTATAAATATTTGAAAATCATCACAAAATATTTTACGTTTTAGTTAGATACTTTATTAATTCACTTTAATTTAAGTTATAGTTTATATTTATTATTTATTTTTTTAGTTATTAATTTATAATCAATTAAATTTTATTTTATTTCGTTAAGATTAAAAATCTCATTTATTAATTAACATTAATTCATCTTGTTTAAATTTTAGTCAAACTCTCTAAATTAAATTCAATTTGACTAACTTCTCAATTTAAGCAGGCTAAGTTTGCAATCCTTTGGCTTTTTCTATTAATTTCCTTACCAATTACTTCAAATATTCAGGCCAACTTTGGGCCTTTTTTCCATCCAATTTCAAGTCCCAAACTCCAACCCAACAGTCTATTCTCCACACCCAAACACATTCAATTATCCAGCCCATTCAGCAGCATACGTACAACAGTACTTGACCCCCACCTTGTCTCCTTCACGCGTTTCTTCTTCTCCAGACACGGAAAAAGCCTAGAAATCCGGCAGTCGCGTCAATCCAGCAAATCCGGAAATCCAGCAGCAAATCTCGGCGCAACAGTTCCCGCCTATACGCTTGTCATAACCTTGCTCAATTTGAATTTCAAATTGGAGTTTCAACGAATTTCCCCCCTAAAGCTGCCCCCAAGGTTTTCTATAAATATTCATTTACACTCAAGTGTGAGGAAGGAGCTTAGAGGTTCTGGAGTCTGAGTTCCTGAGAGCAATATCCACTTCTACGCTATTAAAATTTTATATCTAGTTTTCTGAGTCTGAATTCCAGAAAGATCGCCTCTTAGATATTCTTGGTTTGTTCGTATTAGAAATTCATGGTGAGAATCGCTAATCAAAGCTCGTCGTTCCCAGTTCTCTGCCCCACGAAAGGTAAAATTTCATTTTCTGTTTCTTGATGTGTTGAGTATATGCTTCTCGACCATTTGATGTGTCCAGGCATTAAGATTAATGTTAGAACGTTATAACCTATTATTGACTGAATATCAGTTGTATAGCTCGTATTGTTATTCCAATGTTGTTGTATGACTTTGTTCTGCTCGAAATCTCAGTGTTTCTGTATGATGTTGAATTGGTTTCTTCCTAAAAAAAAATTCTCTATTAATCTCATTTGGTTGGCTGTGAAAATTTGGTTTAGCGATGATGTTCTAAATCACCTCTATAGGCGATCTTAGTTATCATAATCTGACTGTTTTCTTCTTTCTGTTATTTCAACTAGCATAAATCATGTGAGTTAGCTTCAAGACTAAGCGTCATAATACACCTGCTGGTTGCTACACCTCTAAATCTTTCACTTAATAATGTTGGTTATATATCCTTTGTTATCGGGTAATTCGAGTCAACTCGAATCAATAAAGTGATCATTCCTGAGCTGCTGAAGCTTTGTGTACTAAACTTTTTTTTTGTTAAAATGTTCTATTACGCTAGTTAGTTTTTCACTTGTACACCCTTATCGTCTTCGTCCGTAAATCTGTCAAAAATTGGATCTTGTTATCCGTACACAAGTTGGTCTAAATGTCTCTTTCTTTCTTTCTTCACATTGCTGTCCAGAATGACTTTGTCATCAAGTTTACGTCTTCATTTAGGTCCTCTTTTATTCGGAAATCACTTACCTCTCGTAGTTTTGAGTTTACAAAATACCGACTGGTAGTTTGTTGTTACCTTCAAATTGCCCATAGGTTGTTTGCTATTTTGATTAACTGTATGAGAGCATAAAAGGTATCTTTCTATACTATCTGGAGTCCATTGTTGGTTAGGAAGAAAATAATTCTTATTTTGATTATTTTGTATTATGTCGAATTGACGCTCGTTTATTTTGGCCAAATTTCTTAAGTTTCAGCGTTCTTATACTATCATATGCCTCAAAATGTGTTCATATTACCCCTTCCTGTTACGGACTATACTGTCTGAGGGATGTTGTAGTCGTGATTGTCTTATTTCTCTGTGATAAGAAAGGCTGCCTTCTTTGCGATTCATCATCTCTGTAAAACCCTTCCTAAATCTCATTTTGGATTCAAATAGTGGTTACTTAACTGGAAGACTTAGACTTGTTTTAGGCTTATATATTGTTTGCTGCATTCTTTATATATATATATGATTGTAACTTTATTAAATTTCAATATGTTTATTTGAATCTATTTACTAAATGTTATTTGTTTAGGCTCTTTCAGATTCTACCTGTTTATGTAGTGTATCATTCACTATCTTCCTCCCTGCTCACTTCATATCCTTACCTTGTTCATTAGCAGCACATCAATATTTGAAGTATAATCGTAGGTTGAAGTGTTATCCAAGATATTATGTCAATAGCTCATCGTAATAAGTATCTAATTCTTCATTTATCGAAACTATTTTAAATAGCCATTGGTCATAATCTGGAAATTTTTATTAAAACATTGCAGTTGTTCTTCTTCTAGATAGCCGTTTTATATGCCGATATACCTCTTTCAAATATGTGGTTTGATGTGAATATAATTTCATGTTGGCTTGCGCTAAATAACGCATTCTTAGCCTAATCTTTTCATGCATTCTTTTGATCTCATGTGAGCTACCATTGGCTCGAATTTGTCATGTTCATTTTTTTTAAATGTAAATAAAATAACTTAACAAAAAGAATCAGCACACTATGTTTTCTTCTAGTTTATAACAACTTCACTGTAATTTGCTTTAATTATTGTTGATGTACAACAGACTGCTTCATTGGCAAGTCTTTTATACTTCAAATTGTCACTGAATGTTAATTACTTGTTCAAAATGAGATGATTTACTCCTATAATATCCATGCTTATTTCTTTACAACTTTCATGGTCATATATATATGTATGTCTCTATGTCTGGAGCTTTAATAGTTTAGTGTTAAGTTTTCTCTGTTCTCTTAGCTTTTGTTTCATTTTCTCCTCGTTTAGTTTGCTTGTCATTGTTAAAGTTTTAGCTTGTTTGTCATTGTTAAACTATATATATATATATATATACATAGTTAGTTAGTTAGTTCATTTTATCTTTCTTAAAGTCGTCTATCATTTAGAACAATTGCTTTGGTGATCTTTGGAGTTTTTGACATACTTAAGTTATTTTCATTTCGATTAAATCATGTCTCATTTGTTTTCGTTATTTCAAATACTAATTTTGTTCTTTCTTTTATTTCTGGCATGAACCTCTTTCGAGCTAATGATGGATTCATCTGCCTTGCATTTTTCGAGTTGAGCCATAAAGGCTCAATATTTGTCTTCTCCCTTTCTCGAGTCATCCCCCTATGTATTCTGGAAGCTGTTATAGGTTACAGAGACCCAGCATGCTGCTGGAAATATTCAAAAACCCTAAAAATGGGCTGTATATATGATGTATACAATGCTTATACGCTGATATACAGGTTCATGACAGCAAATATGTGACCAGAAATGCGAAAATATAGAGATGAGTTAAAATACAGGTGTTTGGAAGCAGGAGATACAAGAAAAGATCTGATATACGTGCTTATATACACTGATATACAGTCAATGTCTACAAAAACGGGAATTGGGTTAAAACCCCAATTTGCAGCAAAATTGGCCCAAAAGGGGGGCCCAAATTCATCTTCTCCTTTACTCCTTTATTGTTTAATTAAAATTATTATTATCTTATTATTAACTCTAAATTTAGAATTATTAACTAGCCTAATTAAAATCCCCAAAAGATGAACTATTTTCTTTATGTTAGTTTATTTCAATATATTTTTTATCACTCTCATGCTTTTCATGAAATACATTTAGTCAAAAAATTTGTTCTTAAATTAATTTAAAAATGGTTTTTCATGCTTAAATTAATGAATTTTGGTTTGAATTATTATCTTTTAAAATGATTAAAAATAAATAATCTAATTTGGTTAAATTCTATTCACTTATAGTCTATTTAAAAAAATTCTAATTAGGGCATTTTCTCAAAAAGAAATAATAAAAATAAAAATTATTCTTTGTTTAAATATTTTCTTAAAGTTCATCAAATATTGTTATATTATATTAAATCATATTCCTAAGAATAGTAAAAATAAAAATAAAATAATAATTAACCTAAGTCATAGGATAACCGCATGTTAGCGGGCGCTTCAAATGCCTTAAAAACCTTCTTGAAGCGTAAATAAGAACCTCTTACCCATTTTCTCAAAATTTATTAAGATTTAATCTGTTAAAATCTTTTTAAATTAAGTTTTCTTAATTTCTTTAAAAAATTAAGTGGCGACACTTTTCTAAGTATTTTTCTCAAATTGTTTTATACTTAGAAACATTTCAAAAAAGTGATTTTTCTAAAGATAGGTAAAATTACGGCATAACAGAAATGGCGACTCTGCTGGGAATTTAATAGGTTCTAACCATAATAGACTTAGGTTAACTATTAATGTTTTTAGCATATGGTTATTTGTTTGCTTATATTGCATGCCTAATGTCTTATTTTATACTTATGTGATATAAACTGTTTATTTGTTATTGTTTTCATAAATTGTATATTTGTTACTGCTTTATAAACTGTCATTCCGTTCATATTTCTCCACTTATTGGAAATTCACACTATCACACGTACACGCGAGGTGTGCTTTGTGCACCCGCAAACTTCTTTCAAAGTTCCTAAAGTTAAGAGAGTTGGCATATGCGCGGGGTGTCCGGATCTTTTTCCGCGTAACCGCGTAGCCTTCTCACTCGAGTTGTCCACTCGGGAACCTTGTGTCTAGAAAGCCAAATCTTAGAAAACATAAGATAGAGCTAAACCACCCCTCAATTTAAGTCATGCATGCATATGCCTTAGATGGATCGATCAAGGGTATCGATTCAACATTTAAGAAGTCCACCCTTACGTCGATGGGTTTTTACGACCCAACGACCAACAAGCATGTTTTGTGCAACGTGATAATGATAGACGGATCCAAGCCTAAATTTGACATAGTGAGTTTGGATGTTATGTGTTATTTTATTTTATTTTTTTAAAATTTGCAGATGAATTCAGTCCCTCAAGTGCCCATAATTAGGATGGTCGAGGGTTTTCCGTACAAATTGAAGACCTGGTGGGAAAATTTTACTCCAAGTGAAAAGCTAGCAATTGCAAAAAGGTTGGGGTGCCTTCCTATGCTATTCAAGGTTAACCCAGACAAACATGTGATTAGAGCGTTGATTCAGTTTTGGGATCCGGACCGTGTTGTGTTCACGTTCAAAGACTTTGAACTAACACCTATATTGGAGGAAATCTATTATTTTATCAGTTTAAAGTATCGAGGAAAAAGTCAAATTATCCCTCACAGTCAATCAGGGAAGAAATTTCTTCGCTACTTAGGACTGACAAATGAAAAGAAACTTCGATGCTTCGAACATAATTGGGTTTCTCTGGATTACTTATATGAAAGGTATGGACGCTCGAATAGTTACAAAGTGTTCAGGAAAGAATTCTCTTGCACTTTTGTTCATTGGCAAGCTAGACGTCCTGTTGCATTTGCTGTAGCTTTACTGGGAACTTTAGTGTTTCCACGAGAACATGGTCATATCAGCACCTGCATATGTTCAGTGGCTCGTGTACTTTTTGAAGGTGTTAATGGCGAAGATCTTACTCTAGTTCCCATGATTTTAGCAGAAATATTTCGAGCCCTTGGAAAATGTAAGAGAGGGGAAACAAACTTCTTTGAAGGTTGCAACCTTATTTTACAAGTATGGGCAATGGAACATTTTCATAAGCGTAAAAATATGGATGACATATGCTTTAGCAACGTAAATCATATTGACAGTTTTTTCGACAGGACAAAAATGTTTGTATCTCCGGTTGGTACTAATGATTGGCATGAATATCTTGCCTCCCGCACCAGTGACCAAATTCAGTGGAAATATCCATTACTCTCGCATTCCCCGGCATATATCAGATGCAAGAGGTCCTACTATATCGAGCTTATTGGGTTGAAAGGTCTTCAACCATATGCTCCGGTGCGCGTACTTCAGCAATTTGGTCGGGCACAAGTAATCCCTCTTCGAGCCAACATGAAGGTTTCAGAAGTTTCCTTCGGACCAAACTTCGAGGTTCCTAGAGCCAGAAAGATACTTCATGAATGGAACAATATTCTCACGATGGATATAGGAAAGGGTCCCGAAAGAGAAATTCCAGAATATCAGGTGTGGCTTCGAGAAGATCGCAACAGCATGAGTCCAGAAGGAGAACAGGGTTTTGAGGATATTGGGACGACGATCTGGATAAGGCATTCTCATCTCGGAACCAAAGCAGTCACCCCTGAAATGTGGGCTCAAATGGAAAGTATAATGCAGTATTTGGATAATGCTGGAGCAGGGCCTAACAACGTGGAAGCGTCATCATCACTTTCTCCACGGGCATGATTGATAACAACATTCAGCCTGAATCTTAGAATTGTCCTTATTTTGTGTCATTTTTATGTATTCTCTCCTTGTTGTTGGTATTTAATGGATATTTTGTCTTTGTGTCCCAAACTCGAGTTGTCACAAATTAATGGCTTGGATCAATCTATCATGTTTGACGTTTAGGCCTACCTTTGGCATAAAAGGTCACAAGTCTAGGACGCGATATAAATTGTTTGTGTGCTGCTTAATTGTTGTGTGTTGTGATGTGTTATTTTGTCTAAAGCAGAATTAATCCACTATTATTTTTAGAGCACTTTAAGCATATATTAATATACACAACAACAAAGTCCGTCCAAATTATTCTTGAAATGTCGTTTAAGTTTCTCAAAATTATATTAATCATTTACTCCAAATCTCTCCAAAAAAAAAAAAAAATATTCATCCGCCACAGGAAGGTCGATTTACCAGAATGTCTAGAAAAGACGTCAACACACCAATCTCATCTAGTGCTTCAGTTGATGACATAGAAACTAAAGAATGGAAGAATTTAACAGCGTTCTATGCAAGTCGACCTTCCTAATTCTATCACAGAAGGATTTATTTCCATTCGAGTCCTCCCGTTCACCCAAAATATTTCCGTGGATTAATCTGCTCGAAGCAAAATAACACTTATGTGTTTATTTTTATGTCATTTTATTTGCATATCTCCTTAAAAATAAAGACTAACATATGTGTCTTTTGAGTGATTTTTCTATACAGGTAAAAACTGATCTGTGTTGAAATCAAACTGGCAGACCATCCCTACTTTACAAGATCTAAAGCAATCAAACCATCCTTCCCTGATCACTCTTTGGATAAAGGCAAAAGCAAAATGACTGGTACTTCTGAAGAAATGGGAATAGTCGATGTAACCATCAGAAATGCTGAACTCACTGATCAAAGTGAGTTGATCTCTCAGTTAATGCAACGGATTGCAGATATGCAGGAAGAGCTTCAACAAACCAAAGATTTAGCCAAACTGGCCATTGCATCGAATGAACCACCCCTTGAAACTAGAAGACCTCCTCCTTATTTTCCATCATTAAGTTCTCCATTACCCAACTATTTCCCAACCCATACCACAGGACCCATCACTTCCACTCCTAATCCTCATACAATTGACTTAACTGTATCCAACGCTCCTTACGCCAGCACTTCCTACCAAACACCACCACCAATACCAAATCAGAACCAAGCACCTACCGCTAATCACTCCCAAAACTTTACACCAACCTACCAAATCCCACCCCCAGTCTCCAATAATTCACGTGTTTTGCCTAGCCAGCCGACATACCCTTCTGTAACATTCCAAACTCCACCAGCCAATGCAATCCCTGAACCATGTTCTAGCTTTCCCGTTCAACCAGAGGTGGATCACTATGAAGAGATGGAGAAGGAGTGGAGGCTGAGAGAAGAAAAACGTGAGCAAGAAATGAATGTCATGAAGGAGGCCATCTCTGAAGCAGTTAAAAGTGTTCAAACTTCAAGGAAAATCACAGGACTTGAGTATGAAGACCTATGCATGCACCCTAACTTGGAAATACCCGAAGGTTACAAAATTCCAAAATTTGAAACCTTCAATGGTATCGGCAATCCCATGGCTCACTTGCGAGCTTATTGTGACAAACTTGTGGGTATTGGAAGAAATGATGCATTAATTATGAGGTTGTTTAGTCGAAGTCTGAGTGGAGAGGCGTTAGAATGGTTCACATCTCAAGAGCTCCGTCAGTGGTCTACATGGGGGGCTTTGGCCAAAGATTTTCTGGAAAGATTCCAGTTTAATGTTGAAGCTGTTCCTGATAGATACTATTTGGAAAAAATCAAGCAAAAGACCACGGAGGACTATCGTGAATATGCATGTCGCTGGAGGAAAGAAGCTGCAAAGGTACAACCTGTGATGACTGAAAGCGAAATAACCTCTGCTTTTATTCGAGCTCAAGAGCCCGAGTATTATGAAAGGATGTTGCCCATGATGGGACAGAAGTTTTCGGAGTTGATCAGAATGGGAGAAGCCATAGAGGATGGTCTCAAATCTGGAAAGGTTACAAGTCTCACTGCTTTGCAGGCCGCCAACAAATCCTCGACATCTATGGCCACAGGATTTTCTAGGAAAAAGAAAGAGGATGTCTCTGTTGTATCTTTTAGCCCAAGGCCAAGACCACAAAGGTATTTTGGGTATGGTTCTGCCATTGGAAACTCCAACCGATTCTCCACCGCAAATAGTTACCAACCACCTCCACAAGATCCACTTCCAATCTACTATGCACAACAAAACTACCAACCATCACCACCTATCTATCAAAATCAACCACCTACTTACCAAAATACACCACCAAATAACCAAACCAATGTACCAGCCTACCAAAGTCCTGGACAAAACAACCCAAATACCAATACTTTACCCCGCCCTAACCTCGAAAGAAAACCTCCAAGAATTTTCACTCCTTTGGCAGAAACACGTACCCAACTCTTTGAACGTTTGAGAGCGGCAGGATTGATCCAACCAGTAGACGCAAAGACAATTAATCCCACAACAAAGTTCTTTCGAGTGGATCAACGATGCGCCTACCATTCTGGAGGAGCAGGACATGATACAGAAGGGTGTATCAATTTAAAACATAAGATTCAAGATTTGATCGATAATAGAGTCATCACTCTTCAGGCCCCTGCCCCCAATGTAAATCTTAACCCATTACCGAATCATGGGGGAGCGACCATCAATATGATTGAAAGTGATGAAGATTGGCTCGCTAACGGGACTGTCGGTGAAGCAAATGTCAACTCACTCATACCAACAGTGGCCTCTTTGACCATAAAGACCCGTCCAGAGTTTGTTGTAATAACTGCGCCTCATCAGGCATTCGCTTTGGCAAAGGAAAGAAACAACGAGCAGCCCAAAGAAAAGTTTGTTGTCCAGGCGGCTACGGCTCAAGGGATGACACGTTCTGGAAGATGTTATGTTCCAGAAGAGTTAGCTCAAGAAACACGAAGGAAGGAGAACCAAAAAAGGCCGATCACAGAGGGTGAGGCTGAAGAGTTTTGGCGAAGAATGCAGCCTAAGGAGTATTCCATTGTCAAGCATTTGGAGAAAACTCCCGCTCAAATTTCTGTTTGGGCTCTATTGATGAGTTCTGAGTACCATCGAAAAGCATTGTTGAAGGTACTCGATGAAGCATATGTACCGACGGGAACAAGTGGTGAGAATCTGGCAACTATGGTTAGTCATGTCATTGGGAGTCACCAAATCTCTTTTCGAGAAGAGGAGTTACCAATCGAGGGAGTGATGCACAACCGTGCCTTGTATACCACTGTCAAATGCAGGGACAAATTTGTAGCTCGAGTGTTGATTGATAATGGTTCAGGACTCAATATTTGCCCGTTATCAACCCTTACTCAACTAAATTATGATGTTGGGAAAATCCGCCAAAGTCGCATGAATGTAAGGGCGTTTGATGGTTCACAAAGAGAGACCATGGGAGAGGTAGACTTGTGTATCCAAATGGGGCCTGCAGAATTTGTCACCGAATTCCAAGTGATGGGTATATCCACAAGCTACAATATGTTGCTAGGAAGGCCATGGATCCATGCGGTTGGGGCAATACCATCCACATTGCATCAACTTTTAAAATTCATCTGGGAGGACCATGAAATTGTCATTCATGGTGAAGGGAGTAATCGTAGTTACCCTGGCTTCTCTGTTCCAGTTATTGACGATTCATCTCAAGGTACTGACTTTCACATGGTGGAGATAATGAATGCTGCTTTTGAAGACATAACACCACAAATATCAATGCCGCCGGTGTATAAAATGCTTGCCACAACCATGCTAAGAAGTGGTTTTGAGCCTGGACATGGGTTAGGCAAGAATTTGGATGGCATATCCGAACCTCTTCCTATCCCACTTCAAAATTTCCGCTTTGGCGTTGGTTATACCCCAACAAAGGAGGAGTTATTTGAAGCAGAAGACAGGAAGAAGCATGACCCTGATCTATCAAAGCCTATTCCAAAATTGTACCAGTCATTTACTGCTAAAGCCTTAGAGCCTGAGATTGATGATCTGGTGGAAGGGATGGGAAGATTGTTTGATGAAGAAGATTGTGCTGTGATCTTGGAAGAATGCACCGCGACACCCACCATCCGAGATGCCAAACCTGAAAAGACGCTACAGAATTGGGTGGCCACTCCACTTATGATTCATCGAATTGCTTGGTAGACAAAGACAAGATTTGAAGTTTTACTTTTGAAAATCGGTGTAGTTCGGACGAGGCCCGAAACAACCCTTTATGTCACTTTATTTTCATCGTAATGTTTTAAAAAGGAAATGGCTCACATGAGTCATGACCAAAGTTTGTACGCCTTTTTTCCAATGAAAGCCTCGTTTATTTTAAATTAATTATCTTGCCTTTGCAAATTACTCTCTAATATATACATTCAAACTCTTTCTATCTAACATGGTTGATTTATTTTTCTTTTCAGTAAAAATGAATCTAAACTTGCCAATGTCATGACATGTCACGAACACGGTGAACCAAGTAAGGTAAATGAAGATGAATGGGAAGAATATGATGAGGAAACTATGATGCCTGAACACCTTACCGAGGACTTAAGAAACCTTGAAGATGATAAAAAGCCCAACCTGGAAGAGACAGAGATAGTCAACTTAGGAGATGACGAGTCGGTTAGAGAAACCCGAGTCAGTAGCCATTTGACAGCAATAGAAAAGGAAAAATTGGTCGAGCTGCTCAAACAATACATCGATGTGTTTGCCTGGTCTTATGATGATATGCCAGGATTAAGCACTGATATTGTTTCCCATAAGTTGCCTATCAATTCAGAGTATTGTCCGGTAAAGCAGAAAACTAGAAAATTCAAGCCCGATCTAAGTTTAAGAATAAAAGAAGAGGTCATAAAGCAGATCGAATCAAAGGTCGTCGAAGTAACCAAGTATCCCACTTGGTTGGCTAACATTGTGCCAGTGGCGAAGAAAGATGGAAAAATCAGGATATGCGTGGATTATCGGGATCTCAATAAAGCGAGTCCAAAAGATAATTTCCCGTTGCCAAACATCCATATACTCATTGATAATTGTGCCAAGCATGAGTTGCAATCTTTCGTGGATTGTTTTGCGGGATACCACCAGATCTTAATGGATGAAGAAGATGCAGAGAAAATAGCATTCATCACACCTTGGGGAGTCTACCATTATCGAGTGATGCCGTTCGGCCTCAAGAATGCTGGAGCCACTTATATGAGAGCTATGACCACCATATTCCATGATATGATCCACAAAGAAATTGAGGTATATGTGGACGATGTTATCATAAAATCCTGCGAGAGTTCGGATCATCTGACGCACTTGGAAAAGTTCTTTGACAGGTTACGTAAGTATGATTTAAAGTTAAACCCAGCCAAATGTGCATTTCGAGTACCTGCAGGGAAGTTACTCGGTTTCATAGTTAGTAGAAGAGGTATCGAGCTTGATCCTTCCAAGATCAAGGCAATTCAAGACTTACCTCCTCCAAAGACTAAGAAAGAAGTAATGAGTTTTCTGGGAAGACTGAATTATATCAGTCGATTCATAGCCCAATCAACGGTGATCTGTGAACCCATATTCAAGTTGCTACGAAAGGATGCGCCAACCAAGTGGACCGAAGAATGTCAGAAGGCTTTTGACACCATCAAAAGTTACCTTTCAAAACCACCAGTACTGGTACCACCACGCACGGGTAGTCCTTTGTTATTGTATTTGTCCATCTCTGACAACGCATTTGGGTGTGTATTGGGACAACATGATGAAAGCGGAAGAAAGGAGAGAGCTATATACTATCTGAGCAAGAATTTCACATCCTATGAGGCTCGTTATACCCTCTTAGAGAGAACTTGTTGTGCTTTGACTTGGGTTGCTCAAAAATTGAGACATTATCTGTCGGCTTATACAACACATCTTATTTCAAGAATGGACCCACTAAAGTACATATTTCAGAAGGCAATGCCCACAGGAAAGCTAGCAAAGTGGTAAATGCTGTTGAGTGAGTTTGACATTGTGTACATGACTCAGAAAGCAATCAAGGGCCAAGCCTTGGCCGATCACCTTGCTGAAAACCCAGTAGATGAAGGATATGAACCACTTAAAACGTATTTCCCTGATGAAGAAGTATTGTTTGTAGGGGAAGACATATCAGAATCATATCCTGGGTGGAGAATGTTCTTTGATGGAGCAGTTAACTCTAGAGGATCAGGAATTGGAGCAGTATTGATATCTGAATCAGGACAACATTTTCCAGCAACAGCGAAGCTTAGATTTCGATGCACTAATAACATGGCTGAGTACGAAGCTTGTATTCTTGGCATCAAAATGGCTCTTGACATGAATGTTCAAGAATTACTGATAATTGGTGATTCAGACTTGTTGATTCATCAAGTTCAAGGAGAATGGGCCGTGAAGAATCCTAAAATCTTACCTTACGTACAACTGGTACGGAGGTTATGTAAAAGATTTAGGAAGACCGAGTTTAGACACACCCCGAGAATACAGAACGAGTTTGCTGATGCCCTCGCAACCATATCATCCATGATACAACACCCAGAAAAGAGTTACATTGACCCACTTGAGATAGGTTTAAAAGAACAACCAGCACATTGTTTACATGTGGAATCGGAATCGGATGGAAATCCATGGTATATCGATGTGAAAAAGTATATAGAAGCTGGCGAATATCCCAAAAAAGCAACAAGTATCCAAAAGAAAACAATTCAAAGAATGGCAAATAACTTCTTTTTGAATGGGGAGGTTCTTTATAGGAGGACTCCCGATCTGGGATTACTGCGATGTGTGGATGCTGCAGAGGCCACAAGATTGCTAGAAGAAGTTCATGCTGGAGTGTGTGGGACGCACATGAACGATTTTACATTAGCAAAGAAAATCTTAAGGGCAGGATACTTCTGGATGACTATGGAAAATGATTGTGTCCGATTTGTCCAAAGATGTCATAAATGTCAAGTACATGGAGATTTGATCAAAGTACCTCCTCATGAGCTCAATGTAATGAGTTCCCCTTGGCCATTTGCAGCATGGGGCATAGATGTTATTGGACCAATTGAGCCTGCTGCCTCCAATGGTCATAGGTTTATTTTGGTCGCCATTGATTATTTCACGAAGTGGGTCGAAGCTGCTTCCTATAAATCTGTGACGAAGAAAGTTGTAGCTGATTTTGTTCGCAATAATTTGATATGTCGTTTTGGAGTTCCTGAGTCTCTCATCACAGACAATGGGGCAAACCTTAACAGTCACTTGATGAAAGAGATATGTGAACAATTCAAAATTACCCACCGTAATTCAACTGCATATCGTCCTCAAATGAATGGAGCTGTGGAAGCTGCCAATAAGAACATCAAGAGGATATTGAGAAAGATGATTGACAACTACAAATGTTGGCATGAACATTTGCCTTATGCCTTGCTAGGTTATCGCACCACAATTCGAACCTCAACTGGAGCAACTCCGTATTTGTTAGTATACGGAACAGAGGCAGTGATACCAGCTGAAGTTGAGATACCATCTTTGAGGATTATTCAGGAAGCTGGATTGAGCGATGCCGAATGGGTTCGTGATAGATATGAGCAGTTAACATTGATTGATGAAAAAAGACTGAGTGCCGTTTGTCATGGCCAGTTGTATCAACAGAAAATGATTCGTGCTTTCAACAAGAAAGTAAGAGTTCGAACATTTGAGGTAGGTCAATTGGTGTTAAAGCACATTTTTCCTCATCAAGAGGAGTATAAAGGGAAATTCGCACCTAAATGGCAAGGACCGTATGTTGTCCACAAAGTACTGTCAAGAGGAGCTTTGGTCCTAGCAGAGATGGACGGTAGAGTATGGCAAAAAGCTATCAATTCAGATGCCGTCAAAAGATATTACATTTGAAAAATGTTATTTCTTTCCTTTATTTTCTTGTAATCGCAAATTGTTTGTAATCATTGTCACATTAATCTTTGGAACATTCCTTTGTACTTGAACTACGTTTGACCTGAATTCTCAAGAATGAGATACGTAGGCGGCCATATGGGCCTCGGTCATTTCCTTATCAAAATTTCTTATTTTTGTCAATTCTCAAGAGGGGAACTACGTATGACCTGATTCCTGCCTCAACGGGATACGTAGGCGCCACAAGGGTTCGGTCATATCTCCCGTAAGATTTTCTATTTTTTCTTTACAATAGAAACTGGGACAGAATTTTTGAGAGGGGCTCAAAAATTCTCAAGAAGAGACTTACAAATTCTCAAGACATAAGATATATTGTGAGTTGCAACTGGGACAGAATTTTTGAGGAAGGCCTCAAAAATTCTATCAAGGGTACTCGGAACGTCAGAGTCAACTTCAAGTACTGCAACGTGACATATTGCAAAGGATATCCAAAAATTCCAACAAGTTACCTATCATGACAGAATAGAATCTGAGACAAAGGGTTTTGTTTGTGTCATGCATGTCATGGCAATAAATTGGCAGAGATTTTCTTCAAAACTATCTTTCTAAAAAAAATTCATACATAGCATGTGTTTTAATTTAAATATGATCTTGTCTTTTGTCTATTGCGATTCGTAGGGTCAACCAAACTTCCAAAGATAGCAAGATAAGAAGCAAGGCGACTGGAAGAAATCAACACAGATCAGTTTGTTTAAAAAACTAACAATTTTTCTGTGGATGCAGGTATATAAGATTGCCTCAGGATCATCATATTCCTCCATTAAATGAATATGGAGAATTCAAAAGGACGAGTAACTCCCCGAAATTGACAACTCTTCTGTAGAAAAAGAAAAGTCATTTAAGTTATTTGGAAGAAAAGCAGCAGTTCAGAATACGAGCAACAACACCTTAAACAGAAGATGTGAACGAGTGAAGAAATCATTCTCAACATACACAATAATGTGAACTACCCAGAGAGACATCGTATTTATCACGAGGAAGTCATGCATATCGTATTATCAAAGGAGTTAATAACATTATCGAGATATGTCGTTCATATTCAAACCGCCGAGAGGGCCATTGCATATTTATATTGCCAAGAGGGCCATTACATATTCAAATGTCCAAAAGGGCCATTGCATATTTATATTGCCAAGAGGGCCATTACATATTCAAATGTCCAAAAGGGCCATTGCATATTTATATTGCCAAGAGGGCCATTACATATTCAAATGTCCAAAAGGGCCATTGCATAATCAAACTGCCAAGAGGGCCATCATAATCAAACTGCCAAGAGGGCCATCATATTCAAATTGCCAAGAGGGCCATCATATTTCTATTGCCAAGAAGGCTATTGCATATTCAAACTGCCGAGAGGGCCATTGCATAATCAAAATGCCGAGAGGGCCATCATATTCAAATTTCCAAGAGGGCCATCATATTTATATTGCCAAGAAGGCTATTGCATATTCAAATTGCCAAGAGGGTCATCATATTTCTATTGCCAAGAAGGCTATTGCATATTCAAACTGCCGAGAGGGCCATCATATTCAAATTGCCAAGAGGGCCATCATATTTCTATTGCCAAGAAGGCTATTTCATATTCAAACCGCCGAGAGGGCCATTGCATCTTCAACTGCCAAGAGGGCCATCATATTCAAATTACCAAGAGGGCTATTGCATTCAAGCTTCCAAGAGGGCCATTGCATCTTCAAACGCCGAGAGGGCCATTATCTTCAAATGCCGAGAGGGCCATTGCATATTCAAACGCCGAGAGGGCCATCATCTTCAAAATGTCGAGAGAGTCATTGCTTCTTCCAACGCGAAAAGATAAACATAATCTTACCAATCAAGCTTCGACAACATCATCCCACCATGGATCAACATTCATCTTTCCAATGGATCATCAATGTAGCAACATCATCTTATCGATCAAGCATCAATATATTCATTATCAAAGTAACAGCAACATCCTATCAATGAAGTTCGTCATCAACAATATTACATTATCGATAAAGTTATCATCATGTCGCATCATATCAATTGTGTCAAAACTGATGGAAATGTGTGCCGAAGAGGGTAAAACATAACACCTCCCTATGTAAATTACATTTTTCTACTAACAAGTTTGTTTCAATATCTGACGAGAGCATCCAAGAGGATGAATTCTCAAATCAAACCACAGGTGCGAACGACATCAAAAAGGATGCAGCACAACGTGGAACTTTTTCTTAGCAGCGAACTGGGACATAGTCCAAAGAGGAGTATCAAACTCTTAGGACGCGAGCTGACGAGCAACTTCCACTACAATCAAACCACACCCCTGTCAAAGGCGTGTGAGTTTTTCTTTTAGTTCATCTGTTTCAATTTTGCATCCGTGAAACATTTCACTCTCACCGGAGGCAACTTTCTAATCTGAGTGACAGTGCACCACGAACTTTGGAAATTATGTCCATGTAAGTTCTTACTTATGGATGTGAAGAGCTCCACATTCATGGCTAAGAGGTTGCAAGCCTCTTTTTCACACTCGTTTTATTTGTCACTCCTCCAAAACCAAAGGTTATCTTGCATAATAGATTTCCTTTTCAACCAATCGAGTCGAACTACAAACAGCCTGATTCCCAAGGTTTGAGGATATGTAGGCGGGTTCAATGTTGAAAACTCGGCTGTATTCCAATATTTATTTTCAAATCTTATTCTCGAGCATTCCGGTTCCTTTATAATTTGGTATCGAGATGACTTTTGAATTCCTTAATAATCATGCGTTAAATCAAGCGTATCGAACTACAAGTGGTCTGAATTCTCATATAACCTGAGATATGTAGGAAACCCAATACTGGGGTTCGACCATAATTCCTAAAGCCCATACCAGAATTACTTTTCCCAAACATGAGGATGTGGTCGGTCAAAATTGGATTCGTCAATTTCATTTACCTCGAATTTCTTTCATCAATCCAAGTCAAACGAGGGACAGCTGTTGACACCCAATTTTGCCCCTCCAATATATAAATTAATCATCAAACTTCTTAATTTTCAAACGATTTAAAATTAGTTTTATAAGAACTTTAAAATAAAAATAAAATAATAAATATAGTTTGCAAGTTATTTTAAATAAGTTTCATCGCTTTTTTCATAATTTTAAATAATTCATATGTTCTATATAATTATATAATTAGTATATTTTATGAATATTCAAAAATTATCTCAAAAGATTTCATATTTTATTAAGTAGGTTATGATTTTAAGTTAATGAGTTTTCATGAAATTCCAAGTACTTACAGGTTATTTGTCATTTTATATAAATTTAAATAATAAACGTGTATATTTTTACTATATGTTATTTTATAAATATTTGAAAATCATCACAAAATATTTTACGTTTTAGTTAGATACTTTATTAATTCACTTTAATTTAAGTTATAGTTTATATTTATTATTTATTTTTTTAGTTATTAATTTATAATCAATTAAATTTTATTTTATTTCGTTAAGATTAAGAATCTCATTTATTAATTAACATTAATTCATCTTGTTTAAATTTTAGTCAAACTCTCTAAATTAAATTCAATTTGACTAACTTCTCAATTTAAGCAGGCTAAGTTTGCAATCCTTTGGCTTTTTCTATTAATTTCCTTACCAATTACTTCAAATATTCAGGCCAACTTTGGGCCTTTTTTCCATCCAATTTCAAGTCCCAAACTCCAACCCAACAGTCTATTCTCCACACCCAAACACATTCAATTATCCAGCCCATTCAGCAGCATACGTACAACAGTACTTGACCCCCACCTTGTCTCCTTCACGCGTTTCTTCTTCTCCAGACACGGAAAAAGCCTAGAAATCCAGCAGTCGCGTCAATCCAGCAAATCCGGAAATCCAGCAGCAAATCTCGGCGCAACAGTTCCCGCCTATACGCTTGTCATAACCTTGCTCAATTTGAATTTCAAATTGGAGTTTCAACGAATTTCCCCCCTAAAGCTGCCCCCAAGGTTTTCTATAAATATTCATTTACACTCAAGTGTGAGGAAGGAGCTTAGAGGTTCTGGAGTCTGAGTTCCTGAGAGCAATATCCACTTCTACGCTATTAAAATTTTATATCTAGTTTTCTGAGTCTGAATTCCAGAAAGATCGCCGCTTAGATATTCTTGGTTTGTTCGTATTAGAAATTCATGGTGAGAATCGCTAATCAAAGCTCGTCGTTCCCAGTTCTCTGCCCCACGAAAGGTAAAATTTCATTTTCTGTTTCTTGATGTGTTGAGTATATGCTTCTCGACCATTTGATGTGTCCAGGCATTAAGATTAATGTTAGAACGTTATAACCTATTATTGACTGAATATCAGTTGTATAGCTCGTATTGTTATTCCAATGTTGTTGTATGACTTTGTTCTGCTCGAAATCTCAGTGTTTCTGTATGATGTTGAATTGGTTTCTTCCTAAAAAAAAATTCTCTATTAATCTCATTTGGTTGGCTGTGAAAATTTGGTTTAGCGATGATGTTCTAAATCACCTCTATAGGCGATCTTAGTTATCATAATCTGACTGTTTTCTTCTTTCTGTTATTTCAACTAGCATAAATCATGTGAGTTAGCTTCAAGACTAAGCGTCATAATACACCTGCTGGTTGCTACACCTCTAAATCTTTCACTTAATAATGTTGGTTATATATCCTTTGTTATCGGGTAATTCGAGTCAACTCGAATCAATAAAGTGATCATTCCTGAGCTGCTGAAGCTTTGTGTACTAAACTTTTTTTTTGTTAAAATGTTCTATTACGCTAGTTAGTTTTTCACTTGTACACCCTTATCGTCTTCGTCCGTAAATCTGTCAAAAATTGGATCTTGTTATCCGTACACAAGTTGGTCTAAATGTCTCTTTCTTTCTTTCTTCACATTGCTGTCCAGAATGACTTTGTCATCAAGTTTACGTCTTCATTTAGGTCCTCTTTTATTCGGAAATCACTTACCTCTCGTAGTTTTGAGTTTACAAAATACCGACTGGTAGTTTGTTATTACCTTCAAATTGCCCATAGGTTGTTTGCTATTTTGATTAACTGTATGAGAGCATAAAAGGTATCTTTCTATACTATCTGGAGTCCATTGTTGGTTAGGAAGAAAATGATTCTTATTTTGATTATTTTGTATTATGTCGAATTGACGCTCGTTTATTTTGGCCAAATTTCTTAAGTTTCAGCGTTCTTATACTATCATATGCCTCAAAATGTGTTCATATTACCCCTTCCTGTTATGGACTATACTGTCTGAGGGATGTTGTAGTCGTGATTGTCTTATTTCTCTGTGATAAGAAAGGCTGCCTTCTTTGCGATTCATCATCTCTGTAAAACCCTTCCTAAATCTCATTTTGGATTCAAATAGTGGTTACTTAACTGGAAGACTTAGACTTGTTTTAGGCTTATATATTGTTTGCTGCATTCTTTATATATATATATGATTGTAACTTTATTAAATTTCAATATGTTTATTTGAATCTATTTACTAAATGTTATTTGTTTAGGCTCTTTCAGATTCTACCTGTTTATGTAGTGTATCATTCACTATCTTCCTCCCTGCTCACTTCATATCCTTACCTTGTTCATTAGCAGCACATCAATATTTGAAGTATAATCGTAGGTTGAAGTGTTATCCATGATATTATGTCAATAGCTCATCGTAATAAGTATCTATTTCTTCATTTATCGAAACTATTTTAAATAGCCATTGGTCATAATCTGGAAATTTTTATTAAAACATTGCAGTTGTTCTTCTTCTAGATAGCCGTTTTATATGCCGATATACCTCTTTCAAATATGTGGTTTGATGTGAATATAATTTCATGTTGGCTTGCGCTAAATAACGCGTTCTTAGCCTAATCTTTTCATGCATTCTTTTGATCTCATGTGAGCTACCATTGGCTCGAATTTGTCATGTTCATTTTTTTTTAAATGTAAATAAAATAACTTAACAAAAAGAATCAGCACACTATGTTTTCTTCTAGTTTATAACAACTTCACTGTAATTTGCTTTAATTATTGTTGATGTACAACAGACTGCTTCATTGGCAAGTCTTTTATACTTCAAATTGTCACTGAATGTTAATTACTTGTTCAAAATGAGATGATTTACTCCTATAATATCCATGCTTATTTCTTTACAACTTTCATGGTCATATATATATGTATGTCTCTATGTCTGGAGCTTTAATAGTTTAGTGTTAAGTTTTCTCTGTTCTCTTAGCTTTTGTTTCATTTTCTCCTCGTTTAGTTTGCTTGTCATTGTTAAAGTTTTAGCTTGTTTGTCATTGTTAAACTATATATATATATATATATATATATATATATATATATATATATATACATAGTTAGTTAGTTAGTTCATTTTATCTTTCTTAAAGTCGTCTATCATTTAGAACAATTGCTTTGGTGATCTTTGGAGTTTTTGACATACTTAAGTTATTTTCATTTCGATTAAATCATGTCTCATTTGTTTTCGTTATTTCAAATACTAATTTTGTTCTTTCTTTTATTTCTGGCATGAACCTCTTTCGAGCTAATGATGGATTCATCTGCCTTGCATTTTTCGAGTTGAGCCATAAAGGCTCAATATTTGTCTTCTCCCTTTCTCGAGTCATCCCCCTATGTATTCTGGAAGCTGTTATAGGTTACAGAGACCCAGCATGCTGCTGGAAATATTCAAAAACCCTAAAAATGGGCTGTATATATGATGTATACAATGCTTATACGCTGATATACAGGTTCATGACAGCAAATATGTGACCAGAAATGCGAAAATATAGAGATGAGTTAAAATACAGGTGTTTGGAAGCAGGAGATACAAGAAAAGATCTGATATACGTGCTTATATACACTGATATACAGTCAATGTCTACAAAAACGGGAATTGGGTTAAAACCCCAATTTGCAGCAAAATTGGCCCAAAAGGGGGAACAAATTCATCTTCTCCTTTACTCCTTTATTGTTTAATTATTATTATTATTATCTTATTATTAACTCTAAATTTAGAATTATTAACTAGCCTAATTAAAATCCTCAAAAGATGAACTATTTTCTTTATGTTAGTTTATTTCAATATATTTTTTATCACTCTCATGCTTTTCATGAAATACATTTAGTCAAAAAATTTGTTCTTAAATTAATTTAAAAATGGTTTTTCATGCTTAAATTAATGAATTTTGGTTTGAATTATTATCTTTTAAAATGATTAAAAATAAATAATCTAATTTGGTTAAATTCTATTCACTTATAGTCTATTTAAAAAAATTCTAATTAGGGCATTTTCTCAAAAAGAAATAATAAAAATAAAAATTATTCTTTGTTTAAATATTTTCTTAAAGTTCATCAAATATTGTTATATTATATTAAATCATATTCCTAAGAATAGTAAAAATAAAAATAAAATAATAATTAACCTAAGTCATAGGATAACCGCATGTTAGCGGGCGCTTCAAATGCCTTAAAAACCTTCTTGAAGCGTAAATAAGAACCTCTTACCCATTTTCTCAAAATTTATTAAGATTTAATCTGTTAAAATCTTTTTAAATTAAGTTTTCTTAATTTCTTTAAAAAATTAAGTGGCGACTCTTTTCTAAGTATTTTTCTCAAATTGTTTTATACTTAGAAATATTTCAAAAAAGTGATTTTTCTAAAGATAGGTAAAATTACGGCATAACAGGTTGTGTCCGAGGAATAGGCAAAAGAAAACAAAAGTTTGCCGAACCTCGTTAATTTCTGGTGTTCCTTTTATTGTTGTCTCATTTACTATTTATTAGCTACCTTCAGATATAGCAGTTGTGATTCCATCACTCTCTATATATTCGGCTTCCGCAACAATTGTATCAGAGCCAAGGTATTATCTGAGTATGCTCTGTGGTTGCAGCATAGTCTGAACTTTCACATCAGAAAAAGATTTACTTTGGTCTTTGCATCGCTAGCTAGTAAATAGTATTTGTAGTAAAATGGGAGACAAGAGAAATGATGAGTCCACATCAAGTGTCAATAATACATCATCATTGGCATCTTCGCTTATGACAAGAATTGTGTCAAATGCAAAATTTGCAGTTGAAATTTTTGACGGGTCAAGACATTTTGGAATGTGGCAAGGCGAGGTCCTTGATGTTCTTTTTCAACAAGGGCTATATATTGCCATTGAAGAAAGGAAACCAGACGGTATAGGAGAAGAAGATTGGAAGATTATCAACCGTGTTGCTTGCGGTACCATTCGATCTTACCTTGCAAGAGAACAAAAGTATCCATACACGAAGGAAACATCTGCAAATAAATTATGGAATTCATTAGAGGAGAAATTCTTGAAGAAAAACAGTCAAAATAAATTTTACATGAAAAGAAGACTGTTACGCTTCACTTATATTCCTGATAGCACAATGAATGATCATATCGCCAGCTTTAATAAGTTGGCGACAGATTTGCGGAATATGGATGTGACTTTTACGGATGGAGATATGGCCTTAATGTTGTTAAGTTCACATCCCGATGAGTTCGAGCATCTTGAAACGACTCTACCGCATGGGAATGATGAAGTATCTCTCAAAGAAGTTTGTTCTGCCTTATACAGTTATGAACAAAGAAAGAGAGAAAAACAAAAAGGCGGAGAAGCAGAAGCACTGGTTGCGAGAGGTTGTTCTCAAAATCATATGAGAACGAAGAAAGGGAGATCCAAGTCAAGATCGAGACTCCGCAAAGATGAATGTTCCTTTTGCCGAAAAAAAGGGCATTGGAAGAAAGACTGCCCAAAGTTGAATAGCAAAGCCAAACCAAATGATGGTAAGGCTGTCATGGATTCAAATGTGGCTGATTGCGATGACTCCGATTACTCACTAGTTACAACAGATCCATCCAAATCATCTGATGTATGGTTGATGAACTCAGCTTGTAGTTATCATATGTGTCCCAATCGGGACTGGTTTATTAATTTACAAGAAGAAGAATGTGGAGTTATTCACACTGCAAACAATAATCCTCTTACCGCATATGGTGTTGGTTCAATCCGATTAAGGAACCATGATGGATTAAGTAGAACATTAACAGATGTTCGATATGTACCAGATTTGAAGAAAAATCTCATTTTTGTAGGAGCCCTAGAATCAAAGGGGTTCAAAGTCATTGCAGATAATAGCGTGATGAGAATATGCTCTGGTGCACTGGTGGTAATGAAGGCAATTCGAAGAAATAATAACATGTAGCACTATCAAGGTAGTACAGTTATTGGGACAGCGGCAACAACATCCAATGACGAGAAGGAGGCAGAAATGACCAAGCTGTGGCATATGCGCTTGGGACATGCTGGAGGGAAATCCTTGAAAACTTTATCAGATCAAGGATTGCTAAAAGGAGTAAAAACTTGCAACTTGGAGTTTTATGAGCATTGTATCAAGGGAAAGCAAACAAGGGTTAAATTTGGAACAACTATCCATAATACTAAAGGTATTTTGGATTATGTTCATTCGGATGTTTGGGGTGCTTCCAAAACACCTTCATTAGGTGAGAAACACTATTTTGTAACCTTTGTTGATGACTTTTCTCGAAGATTGTGGGTGTATACGATGAAAACAAAAGATGAAGTTTTGGGAATTTTTCTCAAATGAAAGGCGATGATAGAAACTCAAAGTGGCAGAAAGATCAAGTGTCTTCGCACAGACAATGGTGGCAAATACAAAAATGATCTTTTTCAGAAAATTTGTGAGGAAAATGGCATCGTCAGACATTTCACCGTCAGAAATACACCACAACAGAATGGAGTGGCAAAACGCATGAACCAAACTTTGCTGGAGAAAGTTCGGTGTATGTTATCCAATGCTGGCTTGGGCAAAGAATTTTGGGCTGAGGCAATAACATATGCGTGCCACCTCATTAATCGTCTACCATCTGCTGCTATTGGTGGAAAGATACTATTTGAAAAATGGTATGGAAAACCTGCTGAAGATTATAGTTATTTATATGTATTTGGCTCAATTGCATATTATCATGTAAGAGAGTCAAAATTGGACCCAAGAGCAAAGAAATCTTTATTTATGGGAATTACTTCTGGAGTCAAAGGATACCGTTTATGGTGTCCAGAGACAAGAAAAGTTATTTTCAGCAGGGATGTCACCTTTGATGAATCTGCCTTGACAAATAAGGTAACACTTGAAGAAGCCAAACAAATTGATGGTGCTTTAAAGCAGGTGGAGTTTGAGGGAAAGATAATTTTCCCAACACAGGGATCAAACGAGGAAACAACAAAAGATTTTCCTCTTGAAGGAGAGCCAGTCGAAGAGTAGGTTCCATCTCAAGAACCTCAACCACAACTTGAATCAATAGCAACGAGCAAGCCAAAAATGACAATAAGACAACCTGCTCGACTCACAGATATGGTGGCTTGTGCTAACTCAATTGCAGCCGATGACATTTCTACCACTTATAAAGACGCAGTCCAAAGTTCACAAGAAGATAAGTGGAGGAATACCATGGATGAAGAAATGCAATCCCTTCATCAGAATCATACATGGAGATTGGCCAATCTCCCAGAAGGCAAGAAAGCAATTGGGTGCAAATGGATATTTGCAAAGAAAGAGGAATTTTCTAACCAAGAAGATGTTCGCTACAAAGCAAGATTGGTGGCCAAAGGATATGCTCAAAAGGAGGGAATTGATTATAATGAGGTATTTTCTCCAGTTGTGAAACACTCCTCCATTAGAGTTTTGTTGGCTTTGGTAGCACAGTTGAATTTGGAACTAGTTCAGTTGGATGTAAAAACTGCTTTTTTACATGAAGACTTGAAAGAAGAAATCTATATGACTCAGCCAGAAGAATTCAAAGTTGATGGAAAAGAAAATATGGTGTGCAAACTTGAAAAATTGTTGTATGGATTGAAACAATCTTCTAGACAATGATACAAACGATTTGACAAGTTTATGTTGCAGCAAAGGTACATAAAAAGCAAATACGATCATTGTGTGTATTTGCGCAAACTTGAAGATAATTCCTTTATATATCTTCTCCTATATGTTGATGATATGTTGATAGCTTCTAAAAGTCAAGAGGAAATTGAGAAGCTAAAGATTCAACTAAGAAAGGAGTTTGAGATGAAGGATTTGGGTGAGGCAAAGAAGATTCTTGGCATGGAGATAAAAAGAGATAGACATTCAAAGAAACTCTATTTATCTCAGAAAGAATATTTGAAGAGAGTACTAAACCGATTCGGTATGAATGAAAAAATAAAGTCGGTTAGCACTCCACTTGCTCCTCATTTTAAGCTTAGTGGTTCTATGTCACCTAAGAATGAAGCTGAACGAGAATATATGTCAAGAGTACCATACGCGAATGCTATTGGTAGCTTGATGTATGCAATGGTTTGCACAAGGCCAGATATTTCACACGCTGTTGGAGTTATAAGCAGGTACATGCACAATCCTGGAAAGGATCATTGGCAGGCTATAAAATGGATTCTACGATTATGCAGGTGATTTGGACAAACGAAGATCAACTACTGGTTATGTTTTCACTATTGCAAATGCACCAGTTAGTTGGAAGTCTACTTTGCAGTCAACAGTTGCTTTGTGTACGACTGAGGCAGAGTACATGGCAATTACAGAGGTTGCGAAGGAAGCAATTTGGCTTCAAGGATTGCTTAGAGAGCTTGGTATTGGACAAGAAGGAATCACAATATTTTGTGATAGTCAGAGTGCTATTCAATTAGCAAAGAACCAAGTTTATCATGCAAGAACGAAGCACATTGACGTCCGATATCATTTCATACGAGACATCATAGAAGATGGTGGAGTCATAATGCAGAAAATTCATACTACGGATAATTCTGCCGATATGTTGACAAAAGTGGTGATTGCGGTCAAGTTTCAACATTGTTTGAACTTGATCAACATTGTTGAACATTGAAGATTATGGTTGAAGACACAATCAAACTTGTTGTTGAGAGAAAGTTGAAAATGGAGAATCTTGCCAAGGTGGAGATTTGTTAAATTTGACAAGATTCAAAAATGGATTAATGAGAAGATATGGTAGTTAGGAAGATAATTCTTCATTGGTAGAAAAGTCAAAGATAGCACCTTTTGTAGGTGAAATTTAGGTGAACAATAAATTGGTTTCACAAGGTAAATTTTGACATTTTTACATATTGTGATGTCATGGATGACATCAATAGGAAGAATTCACTCCTATAAATAGGTAGCTCCTAATTCATTTGTAACACACCTCTCAAATGCCTTCTCATCTCCTAAGGCATTTGTTCTTCTTTCTCTCTTGTAGTATTTCACTTGTACTCTTTTGGAGTGAAATAAATATTGGTTGGTTGTGTCCGAGGAATAGGCAAAAGAAAACAAAAGTTTGCCGAACCTCGTTAATTTCTGGTTTTCCTTTTATTGTTGTCTCATTTACTATTTATTAGCTACCTTCAGATATAGCAATTGTGATTCCATCACTCTCTATATATTCGGCTTCCGCAACATAATATTTTTCTCCTTTGGAATGCAGTATATGACCAGCCAAATATTATAAAAACCATTACAGCAACCCCTATTGTAACACCTGTAGTAAAAATATATTACTAATATTAACATATATAGATGTATGTTGTGGTTCAACATGAAAGAACTCTTTCTCTGTATGCATGAAAATAAAATTGTTGCCCATTTTAATCTAGACACTTCCACAATCAGTTGTGAAAGAAATAATCAAACAAGTAGTAATATTTGACGGAAATCCCCAAGAACTAATTAAGGATGAGAATTAATCTGCAGAATTCCAAAGAATTTAAGAAAGGTACCTATGATAAGATGAATATTCTGAATTTTTCTCTGAGGATTGCATTCAGTATAACCATCACCACTGAAATCCGGACCGCATGTGCACGTATAGTTCCCATCTGTATCGATGCAAATGGCATTTTTGGCACACCTATGATCTACAGTACATTCATTGATATCTGCAGACTCAAAGAGCACAACCACGAGATAACATAAACATTCATTTTCAAAATAATAGATTTGATATAAAAACATATAAATATATATATACATACTTTGACAACCATCTTTCAGGTATGGATTCCCATCATATCCTTGCACGCAGGAATATCGATATCCATTTGAATCATCATGACAATATCTGTTCTTACTCTTACATGCATATGCAGTCAGGTTTCTCATAGCTATTTCACATTTTTCTTCACCAACTGCCCAATCTAGCACAAGAGGAAGCTTCTCCGTGTTCTGCAAACTGCTGAGGTAACTCTTAGAAAAGTTGAAAGTTGTTTGATCGACCACAAAAGCATAGCTGCAACTAGTGCTATTTGTCATATTAGTATCGCTATAATTATAATAGCTGCTTAGTGTTATGTTGACATTCCATGCTCCCCTAGGGATGGATGTCTGGCAACAACCGACTCCTGAACATGTATCATCAGCAGCAGCATCAATGCTATAGCACATGGACATGCATCCTGTTATGTAGAGGAGATGCTCGATTTTAGCTCCAAACTTGGTATAATAACCCCGAACAGTGGCATATGTGTCACAGCCAATGGCTACCAACTTATTTGCGGTGTAGTTCACAGTTAACAACGATGGTAAAGCTATATATGGCTTGGTTCTATTCGTGCTTATCCCATCACGATAACAATCTCTTGATATGAACTGTAAGACCTTAAGTTGCCCAGAGAGAGATATGCTTGTGATTTCAATACTGCTGTTTCCAAAAAAAGGCCGGGGATTTGGAAAGGAGTACTCACAAGTGACAAGTAACTGATCGTGTAGTGTGCAATCTCGGGTCATACCAAATGGGAAAGGGATGTTGACATCGCCACAACTTTCATTGCAGTTAGGTTTGAACATAGCATCATCACTAAAAGAATAGTGAAAAGCAAATACATGTTATCAGAGCAACAATCATCACATAATTAGGAGCCATTGTTAAAGGAGACTGACTATACAGGGATGTAAGTAAGTATTATGTGTTTGTTGTGAATTTTAATACTTCGATTAGCCGGTCCTTTTATAGGTACTTATAATTCTTGGAAGGACTAATTTCATTTGAATAGAGCGTGGACTACGTTAGAATTGACAACTTTATATGCAGCCAATTATATATGGAGAATCATTTAGTACATTGGATTTGGAATAGAGTGTCAAATACGTTAGTAAATTGGAATAGAGTTTCAAATACGTTGGAATAGTTTTAGTACATATATATTTTATTTTTCCAGAAAATAATGAGAATGAGCAAGTTGGAATAGTCTTTCTCATGCAATTTGTACATATTTGTTGGAATAGTATGCAGGGTTTTATGAAGAAAGTTTCAGACAGTATTAGAAAGAGAAAGTGACTGAAAATTTAACAAAGTCACACAATCTAATTCAATCAAGTAATCACAATAAGATTTCAGAAATAATACCACTCAAATCATTCACTTTGAAAAATGGGTCAAATCAACTCCAAAAACTCAATTCCGGGATTGAGGTTTAAATACAAAAATCTCTACTTGAAAATGTTATCCAAGACATTTGAAATTCATTGGTGAAAATCATTTTAAAAAAGGAATTAAAATTCAATTTATAATCACTATTTTACCATAGAACTCAAGCTCTTGAAAAACCTTGTCATTTGTCAATCAAAACTTCAAGTTTTGATATTAAAATTCATAAATGATAAAAGGAAAATGAAGTTTTAGGGTAACAAAGACTTAACCAATTGATTCACCACAAAAAATCTCTTAAAATCACCTGCAAAAATTTTCCAAAGCTCAAAATGGAGGGAAATAGGGTAAACCCCGAAATGGCAGGCCAAAAAGGGTCTCTAACATCGCTTAAGAGAACTCCACAATGGGGGTCTCGCTTGCGCGAACCAGGGTTCGTTTTCACGCCCATTACGATCGCAACCCATGGTTCGCTTAATTGAACGTCGTCCAAAAGTCCCCTTCGCTTTCACGACCAGGGTCTCGATAACGCGAACCTCACAATCGTGAGGTACCCTTCGCGAAAGCAAGGCAGCAACGTACACATATGGACCCTCGAGATTCATTCAAAACACCGTTCACACCAATCATATATGCAAATTGACTAAACTCGACGTTTCAGACTCAATAGATCCATTGAAACACGAATCCAAGGTCTGCTTGACCCAAGTTAGTGTAAGTCACAAAAAAGGAATATAACGACTATACAAAGGCCAAATCAAGCTCAGGACTTCTAAAAATTCAATCAAGACCTTACCTAGGCCTAAATTCATTCCGTGAATTCAATGAAACTCTCGAAATTCTAATCCGCATATTCAAATCCCGAATGTTGACAAAAATCAATCCAAAAGGCTAAAATTCCACAATTTTCCAATTTAAGACCTCAAATCCTCAAGATTCTGAATCTGAAACGACAACTCTCTTAGACTAATTTCCACAATCTGAAACTGATAAAATCGCTGAAATTCTATTCTGACACGCGAAACTCCAAAAGACATCGAATGCCACTTTTTAAAAACTTAGGCCTTTCAAATTTCCGAAATTCCATAATTAACAACTTTTAACTCAAAATTTGAAATCAATTTCAAAACTCATTCAAAAGTAGCCCGTGGCTAAAATTGATAGGGGTAATATAATAATTTTTATGAAAATTTCCAAGAAATGACCGACCGGATCATTATAATTATTATTATTATTATTATTATTATTATTATTATTATTATTATTATTATTATTATTATTATTATTATATATATCGAGAATCTTTTAGTAAATGAAATTTTTTCCAGATTATAATGTGAATGCCTTTTCCGTTTGAAGGAAGATGAGAATGAGTCATTCTCATGCTTTGTGCGTATTAGTTGGAATAGTTTGCAGGGTTTAATCAAGAAAGTTCAGAGAGTACTAGAAGAGAGTGACTGGAAATTGATTAGACCTCATTTTCTTGGAAATTGATGAGGGGTCATATTTCAAGTTTTAGGAAGTTATGGCTATTTTTTAAATTAATTAGGGATAATGCACAAGTATCTCTTCAACCTATGTCCGAAATTCCAGAGACACACTTATACTATATTAAGGTCCTATTACCCCCCTGAACTTATTTTATAAGTAATTTTCTACCACTTTTCGACCTACGTGGCACTATCTTGTGAGGCAATTGATTTTTTTTCAACCTAGTGTCACGTAGGTCGAAAAGGGGTACAAAATTATGTATAAAATAAGTTCAGGGAGGTAATATGACCTTAGTATAGTATAAGTGTCTCCGAGATTTCGGGCATAGGTTGAGGGGGTACTTGTACATTTTCCCAATTAATTATGCAAAAGCCTAAAATTCAATACCCTCACACCTTTTTTTTTGGATGATTCGTATTCATTGTACTGTGAGTTTAAATACAATGTTAGTATGATTAGTACTTAAATTGAGTTTAAATACAATGTTTAGTATGATTAGTACTTAAATTTTAGTAAAAATTAGGCAAATCACATAGTATAAGAAAGAAATTACTTTCTATCCCTACTCTTTTATTAATTATCAAAAATCCTTATTTTAGTGCCTTTCGGATACTTTAATATTGCAGGCGGATACTTTAATTAATAACGGGCTGATACTTAAATTATTAAATTGTTGTTATCAGTTTACTGCGTTAAAAAAGGGTTTTAAAACAGAAATAATAATTAACTCCCACAAATCACACGTACGTTTCTCCCTTCAACCAATCAGTCCTTCATAAATCTCTAATTGAATTTTTTTTAAAAAAATTCAAATTATGAAACCTTCTGCTTGTTCTTCGAAAAAATAGTAAAAATTTGATTCAAACTATTTTGGAATGGAATTTTGTGAAGGATTGATATGAGTATTTCGATCTTGTCAATGCATTCTGGATCAAGAAATAGCTTCTTATACAAAGGAATCATTGGGGAGGAGATCTGATGAAATACTGATTATAAACGCGTCAAAAAGTGCAAAAATGAAGGTACATAATTGTATTACAAGTATTATGTATCTTACTTTACTTCTAATTATATTATTGTTTAAACCAAATTAAAAAAAACGTGTGATATATCTCTAATTTGTAAACAATTGTAGGTTGTTGCATCTTCTGATTATTTTTTCAGTGTATGAAGGTGAGATAAGATACATTGTTTGTCTTGAGAGAAAAACTTGTTCATGTGGTAGATTTCAACATGACAAGATACCTTGTCCGCACGCGGTGGCCGTTTTGAAGAAGAAGAATATTACATATGTACACCCCTACGGCTCTGATTACTATAAACATGATGCATTAACAAATACTTATGCAGTACAAAATGATTCGACAACTCCAGACTGTGTTTTGAAAGAAATCGTCTTGCCATTAAGATACAAAAAAATGCTTGGTAGACCAAGAAAAAAGAAAGAAAAATCCAGATGAAAAGCTAAGAACAAAAACGAATTGTTGTGGACGTTGTGGACAAGAAGGTCACAATATAAGAACATGCACCTTCTTTCCAAAAGATTCTTGATGAGTATTTTTTAAGAATTTTCATGCTTCATGTGTACTAATTTACTGGATATTTTGAATTTGCTAATAAAAAATTATCATTTGGTGTGAATTTAATTTTATATAAATGTTACAAGATACAAAATGTTGAATGATACTAAATATATCAAATTTGATTATTTTATATCAAGTGTAATCTATAATGCATCATGTGTTGGGGTATATAACAATTAAGTTATTATAAGTGATTTAGTATCATTTACATTATAGGTCAAATATATTTTGTATCTGATAATAAACTATTATCAGTCATTATGATTTAAATCAAAGTTATAGGATTCAACCTGATAAATAATACTAAATATATTAAATAAATTATTTTGTATTAATTGTTACATATACACAAATCTATTTTTTGATAATAATTTAGTATTATTTATATTATGGGTTGAAAATATATTGTATCTGATAACAAAATATTGTTAGTTATTATATTTAAATCAAAGTTTCAACCTGATAAATGATACTGAATATATTAAATAAATTATTTTGTATCAATGGTTACATATACACAAATCTGTTTTTTGATAGTAGAATATGTATCATATACCTAATAATTTTATGAATATTGGGTATTTGATAATAATATAGTATCTGACGTTGTGATTTACTTCAAGGCTACCACACGTTAATTTATACTAAATAAATTAAAAATCAGTTTATTTAACAAGTGTATAAAATATAGTATCAGATATTATGTATATAATGGTTATATTGTATTAACAGTATTGGTGTAAACCATACTTATAAAAAACAATTTGTAACAAGTTAATATATATTAAAGTATATATTTGGAGACAAAAATTAAAATTGAAATATATTTCTAGACAAAAAACATTCATCAAATTAATAATTACTTAGTAAGATTGTGTTGAAAGGAGAAGGAAAAATACAAAATACTAAATAACGTATCTTCAACACAATAAAAACCTAACTATTCTACATTAATCAGTCCACCTACTGCTGGTGTAGTGTAGCCACTCTTTGGCCTTGTAGGATCGTCATTATCGCTAACATATTCAGCCTTGACTTTGTCCATACCATACTTCCATAACAGTTTTCCGTATCTGTTGTGAAGATAGTCACTCTAAAAGCTAATAGATGAAATGTTGATTTCGTCGCACAAGTATTCAGCAAAATCATCTACATACATTCCACAGCCACTGCAAACAAAAGTATCTGGTACCACTGAACTTCATATTAAAACTGAACCAATGGAAAATTAATATATGTGGGCTCATGAAAATTGAAGATCCGAATATTTACGCACAGGCACCAAGAAAATGAAAGCATATTTAGCTGCCAAATGCATATATCCTTTAATTTGGGAAGCTAATAAAGACTATTATATACTCCCAGGCCTCAACAATTAAAAGAGAGGGATGGTCTGGTGTCATCCTTTTATTTTATCTGGTAATATTTCCAAATTATGAACAGAAAATAAATAAGCTCCAAGAAAGACAAGATGTAGTGCACATAAGTACGGAACGCTAACTATTGTGCCAGAGGTCCTTCACTATATGTAATTGGAACAAACTATCATTAAGTTAGTCACTAGAACAGCTTCTTGTGCCAAGAAGAAAGTCCTTAATAAGCATAAACTTAGACAACTTTACAATTGATTTTTCTAATTTATTACTTCAAAAATAGCGGTACAAAATTCAAAATCTGCATAGACATCATTCACTTTGATAAGGATATGATTAAAAAAGGTGGAGCCTGACATTTCAGATACTCAAGGCAGCCGAACTGCGAATACCATTTTGAACATACTAGAAATGGAATGCATTCTTTAACCTAGGTAGCCTTTGCTGAAAAAGTCCCACAACCTGAATTTTATTGGAGTTACCTTATTCCAACTTTGAAATTCTCTAATATGGTACACATTATTAGGAGAAAAGACTCCACGTGCTATTGATGACTGAAGTGTCATACCTATCCCTTTCAAGCAAGTGAAATTGATCTTTTTAATAAATTTGTCTACGTTTAATGCACCAGCCCCCCCTTCCCCAACCCACAATTTGTAGGATTTCACTAGCTATGTCGTTATCTCTACGTTTAATGTAAGTCATTCACCTTTTAAGATAACTTATAACTCAAGGTAAACTCCACCATATTTGGATTTCAATTTGACATGATCTTCCAAGTCAGTCCATATGGTGTATTAACTTAAAGAAGATAAGTGCTAAGATTAGATTTTGAACAGTACAAATTCGGAAGCCATCTAATTAATGTATCTGGAAAACACCTACAGGCCAAAATGATACTTAAACAAGAATCTTAGATACATTAATGTTCATGTTATTTGATACTAAATAACAACAAACATAAAAGATACACAAATTAATGTATCTGTAAAGACAAACAAATTAATAAACATAAAAGATACACAAATTAATAAACAAATACGCAAAAAATTAATGTATCTGAAAAGCAACTGCAAATTTTAAAGATGATACTTAAATGAAAAAAATAAGAATCATCATATTAAAAAAAAAAGATATGAATATGAAAGAAATTGCATATTATGGTTAGTGTTGGTCGAATAATGGGAGAGGAAACCTTTCTTCCCCTTTTCTTTGGGGTTTTCGGATCTTTTGAAGTAGATATATGTACTTTCTTTATCAATTTTTTCTTGCTAGAACTTTGATTTGTCATGACTATCGGGTCATGCAACCTTTTAGAACTCAATTATTTGATGTTAGAGTATTCTGAAATAAAAATTAGAGATTTGTTAGATGTTAGATGGATAATGCAAGCAAAAACGGTTGATACGCAATAAAAGGAAAAAAAATCGAGAATCAAAATGGAGAAGATGAGAAAACCTGCTTTGAACTCTAAATCCGGTTGAATAGTGATAGGATTCTTTTGAAATTCAAAATTATTTGAATTTGATAACTGAAAATTTAGTGGGAGAGGATGATGGCGAAATTGGGGAATAGGAAAAGTTCGATTTTGCTTCCAAAGTAAAAAAGTATCCGGTTAAGTATCATTGGGGAAAATAAGAATTTTGGTATTTTAATAAAAAAGTAGGGAAATATTGGGAATAGGTAAAGTAATGTTGAGTATTTAAGTTATTAATCCTAAATTTTATTGTGTCGTATTATTTAATCCCAACATCAGGTAAAGACGACAACATTCATTTTGTGTAACAACCTATTTGGTATAATCGCGTCGTTAACTTATTATTTCATTCTCATTTTATCTTTACTTATTATTTAACAATTATATTTTATCATCCACTTACCGTTCATAGTAGTTTTATCTTGTATCCTACTTTTCTTATAGATTTATTATTCAAATTGTGGATGTATGACATGACATCATGTAACGATTGATCAGAACGATACAGTTTATGCAAATATTGTATTCATTAAAATAATATAATATAGTACCATATAATACACAGAATATTATACCATACATTATGAAATAATACATAATAATCATCCAAACAAAGTGTCAAGTCCCTCCTAGCGATCTGTTATGGTATGGTACGTACTGTATGATATCAAAAAAAATTCGTCTACTAATTTTGCCTTCGTTTTTTAATATTTTGTACTGTAGTACATCGATCATCATGTTCAACTTCAACTTACATATATTCACATACTAGAAAATCATGACTTTGGCTTTTGATGAAATGTTTCAACTATTATATCATACTAATAATACCTAACACATACATAAATATTTGATAACATAAAAATGACATTTCAAATACAAATAGTCTTCAACATCTAAATAATTAGTTTTGTGCTAATATTATTTTATATATTTTCTAGTATTACCATACATGAATTGTGCATCTAACTATATAGAATATTTAAGTATGATATTCAACATATATTTTTCAAAAATATCAAATATGATATCAGATATAATTTTTTTAATTTAAAATACATATCAATTTATTCTTAAACAACTGCTTCTAGGAAAGATGAAAATAATACGACTAGATAATAGACCTAATATTGATGAAAAATTAAGTTATTATTTTTGTTCATTTATTTATTCCAAGTTAAGACTTGGTCCAACCCTTTTATTATCTCAACGAATTCTCCCTTTTTGTTGATGACAAATTCGTATAATTTTTATTATGGTTGATACCGCAAAAATTCGTTCCTAATCCCTTTAGTTTGATAAGCGGGCCTACTATTGTTGACTAGGCGGAAACATATGTGTTTATGTTTCTTTTTATGAAGCTATCAAATTCTCAGTATGTTGCTCTATAGAATAGTAAAGGATGCCTGAGAGTTTTAAAAGTTGAACTTAAGATCATTTTATGTAGCGATCAAAATGAAGATGGTTGTACTAATCATAGGTTGGTAAACAGACGGGTCAAGTGAAATATGGATCGGTCAAAAATGATTCAGGTGAAAATGAATAAAATATTTGACTCGACCGTTATTTAATATGGATAAAAATGGGTAAATCAATGAATAATATGGATACATATTATTTATATTGTCCATTCCTTTCCTTTTTATTATGTAGAGAAATACGTACTTGCATTACAAAGTACTTTCTTTTTTTCCTCCTTTTAGGGAGTGTTTGGTATGAAGGAAAATATTTTCATGTTTCCTAGAAAAAATTATTTTTGAAAATTAGTGGTCCCAAGTCGAGATTGAGAGGTCAAAATTTGTGTCTTGAGTCGGGATCAAAAGTTGGATCTCAGATTTGGACGTTTTGGGTGGTAAGGTTTAAGAAAAGTTTTGAAAATTATTTTTCTGATATAACAAAAGTTTTGAAGAAATAAATCTTACTTTATGCCTGAAAAATTACATTCTCCTAAATTAGAGAAAAATAAGCCAACAATATACAAAAAAGTTTTTCCAAAAAATAATGAATGACTATTTTTTCGTTTGAAGGAAGTGTTGAGTTTAAAAGGTGTGAATGGAAAATTAATAATTATGACTTTTAATGCAGGATGAACAATAGAAAGGTAAGAATGATCCAGTGCAGTCATTCTCATGCTTTGTATTTAGCAATTTTTAGGAATCTCATAGTATAAGAAACAAATTACAACATATTCCTACTCTTTTTCAATTTATAAAAATTCGTTAAAATTGTTGTCATTCGGATACATCCCATTCTTCCGGATACATCACATATGATATATTATAAACGGAAAAGGGCCTAAAATATCCTTAAAGTATTGGAAATGGTACAAAATTACCCTCCATCCACCTATTGGCTCCAAAATACCCTTCTCACCCACCTATTGGGTCCAAAATACCCTTGTCATCCACCTTTTTGGTTCAAAATTGACCACTTATTTAACGGTTTTATATTTAAACTATTTAAATATTTTTTTAAATACGTGGCACGCAACTATATGTTATAATTTAACTTATTAGTATAATTTATAAATCAATCCACTACCCACCCATTACTAATTAAACCCCTCCAAATTAATACACCCGTCACATTATTAATGCAACAAGAAAAAAGCTACTGCCAATTGAGTGTTTTTAAAAATTTGAGGCGAAAATATCTATAGAAGTAAATTATCATATGTTAAGTGTCTAAATAAAAATTACCGATAAACTTAAAAGTCTGACTTACGTCTCAATTATGTGATGTTACTTCATAGTTAACTTTTTTTCAAAATAATATATTAAAGGTTTTAAAACAAATCATAAATATTTATAAAATTATATTTTAAAAAAGTGCATGAATTAATTCGAAATGTATTACTTCTTTACCTTTAATCATAAATTTTTAATTCAATCTTGAAAGAGAATCATATTGAAAGTGTCCTCCTAAATAAGCGGCTCAACCTATATTTCATTGGGGCTTCGATTCGGACTCAAATAATTTTGAATGTCATTTTCAGGAATCTATAATTTCATCGTGTTTTAGTAGTGTTTATGACAATTTTGATATTATAATTGGATTATTAATTGGGTGGGGTTTAGTTAGTAATGAGTGGGTAGTGGGTTGATTTATAAATTATATTAATAAATTAAATTATAACCAATAGTTGAACGCCAAGTATTTTAAAAAATATTTAAAGAGTTTAATTTTAAAATAATTAAAAAAGTGGTCAATTTTGAACCCAAAGGTGGATGACAAGGGTATTTTGGAGCCAATAGGTGGATGAAAAGGGCATTTTGGAGCCAATAGGTGGATGGAAGGTAATTTTGTACCATTTTTAATACTTCAAGGGTATTTTAGGCCCTTTTCCGTATTATAAAACTAGTTTGTTGAGATTAAAAAAGAAAATTAAGTATAAATTAACTGTCACTTCCCCAAATCAAGAAAATCAAATTGATGTCATTTTCTTGCAAATAACAGCTCCAAACAATTCAAATTTCAAATTTACTTCCCTAAAAAATCTCCCGAATCATAGCACATTAAAATAATAAGTCGGCTGTTTTATATAGTTATGTATCGTATACAAAAGAAACTATGAGTATGATACACTAATTTATTTTTAAAACAATATTGCAGAAACTTAACAACATGTGATACATAATAACATTTGATGCATAACTATGTTATATACATAACAAAGTCATGTGTCATATACATAACTATGAATATGATACAAATTGATTTTGTTATAAAACATTAATATTTATGTATCAATAACAATATTTGATACTGTACAGATTCGTAGTCTTCTACTAGATGAAATATAAGGTTGAGTGTATGTATCGGTAATAAAAGATAACAATATTTGTAACAGTTATGTATCTAATACATAACTATGAACATCATACTAATTTATGTTTCAATAAATTGGGTTATGTATCAAATCTGATATTTGAAAACGATATCTTTCTCGTGATACAAAATAATTTAAAAAAACAACAGTCTGATCTGCAAAAAGCAAAAAAAAAAAAGAAGATATTTCATAGCTAAGTACCCCATCTCCCCCTTGGGAGAAAGCCTCTACGGATTTCCCAAGTACAGATTCTTTCAACTCCATCAATATAGGATCAAGGTGTTGCTTAGACTTAACATCTACAACAAAAGATGATTCAGAGCTATATTAGACTTCACATCTACCAATTCTTTCAACTCCATTAATATTGGATCTCGTGATGACTAGTAATGAGCACGAGACACTGACTAAGTTTCTGAACCTAAAGCCTTCTGTCTTCCATGATTCTGAGAGCGAGGACGCCTATGAGTTTATTTTAGACTTTTATGAGAGACTTCATAAGTTAGGTATTGTACACTCGCATGGGGTAGAATTTGTGACCTTCCAGCTTCAGGGTGAGGCTACACAGTGGTGGAGAGCCTATGTGTAATGCAGATCTTCAGCTTAACCCCACTCACTTGGACGCAATTTCATGCTCTATTTCTGAAAAAGTATGTGCCCTGGACTTTGAGAGATTGTAAGAAGGATGAGTTCATGTTTTTAGAGCAGGGCGGTATGACTGTAGTTGATTATGAGGCTAAGTTTCATGCTTTGTCTAGATATGCTACCTAATTGGTGACTATTGAGAAGGAGAGGATTCGTCTATTTGTCAAGGGATTAAACTCTGAACTCCATGTATTGTTTGTTCACATGACCTTTGCAGGAAAAAGTTTTAATTACGTGACCAAATTTGTGGAGAAAGTGGAAGGAATTAGACGTGATGTGTAGGCTAAGGCTTTGGCTAAGAAAGCCAAGAGCACAAGTAACTTTCAAGGTTCCTACTCTTGAGGTTCAGGTAAGCTGACACTTGCATATCGACCAATTCAGTCAACCATGCCCACTTCTACATGTAACTACTTAGGAACTCCACAGCAGAACCTTATTCAAGATATCCAGGGAGTCGCACCTTCGGTTGGAGGCAGGCCATCTTTTGATCGTAGTTTTTACAATTGTGGAAAACCCAGGCATATGAGGAGAGATTTTCCACAACCACTTATATTGGACCCCACGCACCACCAGACTAGAGCATTAGTACCTCCGGACAACTGTAATAATGGTAGAGGCCGTCCACAAGGTAGGCGAGGAGGAAATCGGTGAGGTCGGGAAAATGGTAATGTAGGCAGAGATGCAGCTCAACAAGGCAAGGAGGTGGTCTGTCAGGATGACAAGGCTTAGTTTTATGCCTTTCCGGGCAAGACCAAGGTGTTTGATGCAGTGATCATATGTATTATTCTTGTTTATGACTGATTGGCTAATGTGTTGTTTGATCCAAGTTTTTACCTTTTCATACGTGTCAGTTCAATTTTCTTTGGGATTTGATGTGGTTTATGATATACTTGATGCCCCCATCTATATTTTTATCCCAGTTTGAGAGTCTGTCATACTCACCCATGTATATCGTGCTTGTCATATTCTATTAATGGGTTTTCAAACTTGGGCTGATTTAGATATTTTAGATATGAATGATTTTGATATAATCCTAGGCATGAATTGGTTGTCCCCCTATTATGATGTGATTAATTGTAATAGTAAGTACGTGACTCTAGGAATCATGGGAGAAAATTTAGAGGAGAGGTGTACAAGCCTAAACCAACTTAGGTTATATCCTTCATTCGGGTTAGGAAACTGATAACGCAAGGGTGTTTAGGGTGCTTGGCTCATATTTGGGATATTTAGGTTGAGTCTCCCCTATTGAGTTTATTATTGTAGTGTCTGAATTTAAGGAAGTGTTACCTACCAATTTTCCTGGTATGCCTCCCAATAGAGATATAGATTTTTGCATTGACTTGGAACCTAGGACTCGCCCCGTCTACATTCCTCATTTTTGCACGGTTCCGTTAGAGTTGTGAGAGCTTAAACATCAAATTTAGGAGCTTTTTGATACATGATTCATCCTTCCTAGTGCTTCCCGTGGGGTGCTCTAGTCTTATTTCTTAGGAAAGATGATGGTAGTATGAGAATGTGCAGAGACTACAGACAGACAGTTGAATAGAGTCACTATTCATAAAAAAATATCCACTACCTTGGATAAATGATCTTTTTGAACAGTTGGAGCGCGCATCAATTTTCTCTAAGATAGATCTAAGGTCTAGTTACCATCAGTTAAAGATTATAACCAAGGATTTACCAAAAAAGGCATTTCGAACCTGTATGGGCACTATGAGTTTCTATTGATGTTGTTTGGGTTGACAAATGTGCATGCAGCTTTCATGAGTTAAATTAATGGCGTGTTCAAATAATTTCTGGATTCGTTTGCTATTTTATTTATTGATGACATTTTGGTTTATTCAAAGAGTATAGAATAGCATGCCGACCATCTTCGTATAGTTTTGGGTGTTCTTCTGTAACTAAAATTAGGAAGCTATTATCATAGGTTTGTGAAAATTTTTGCTTCTATCGTCGCGCATTTGACAAGATTGACCAAAAAAGAGGTATCTTTTGAGTGGACTGACAAATGTGCAAAAGATCTTTCAAAGGCTCAAGACTCTTCTGACTACAACACCTATTTTGGCACTATCAGTTGAAGGTAAAGATTTTATTGTGTATTATGATGTTTCACATTTGGGTTTGGGTGTTGTGTTGATGTAGGATAAAAATGTCATAGTTTACGAATTGCGGTAGTTGAAAGTGCATAAACGAGATTACCCGACACATGATTTGGATTTAGCAGCGGTAGTGTTTGCTCTCAAGATCTAGCGACATTACCTTTATGGTGTCAAGTTTGAGGTATTTATGAACCACTGTAGCCTACAACATGTATTAACTCAAAATGACCTAAATATGAGATAGCGAAGATGTATAGAGTTACTCTAAGACTATGATATTACCATCAGTATAATCTGGCTAAGGCTAATGTGGTGGCAGACACGTTAAGCTGGAACACGGTGAGTATGGGAAGTCTAGCTTGCTTGAGTGTATCCAAGTAACCTTTGGCGAAATAGATTCAAACTTTGGATTCTAAGTTCATGTGGTTGGGCATCTCATAGAAAGGTGGGTGTTATCTAACATTGAGGTTAGGCCCATATTCGTTGAGGAGATTAAGGTCAAGCAGTTTGAGGATGAGAGTTTGAATGAGCTCACAAAGGATACAGTGTCTGTCAAGGCACAAGATGCAACTCTTGACATGGGGGGTGTTCAGTTTTAAGGGAAGAATTTGTGTTTCCCGAGTGGATGACTTAATTTAGAAGATGTTGATATAATCACATGGTTCACGATATTTCATCCATTTGGGTGTGACCAAGATGTGTAGAGTTTTGAAAAGACCTTATTAGTGGCCTAGCATGAAGAAAGACATAGCTGATTTTGTGTCTAAGTGCCACAACTGTCAACAGGTAAAATATAAGCACCAAAGGCTTGCAAGTTTGCTTCAGCGAATGCCATTTTCGGAATGGAAGTGGGAGAGGATATCTATGGATTTTGTAGTTGGTCTCCCCAAGACCTTGGGAAAGTTTGATTCCATTTGGGTAATAGTTGATAAACTGACTAAGTCAGCCCACTTTATTACAGTCAGAGTAGACTATAATGTGCAACAGTTGGCTAAGGTAGATAGTGAGGCTACACCAAGCGCCCTTTTCTATCATTTCAGACCATGGTACACAGTTCACATCCATGAGTAGTTGGGAACGCAACTCACTTTTAGCACAACCTTCCATCCGCAAATGGACAGACAGTCATAATAGACGATTCAAGTGTTAGAGGACATGTTGAGGGCATGTGTAAATGACTTTGGAGGACATTGGAATAAGTTCCTACCTTTGTGAGAATTCTCCAATAATAACAGTTACCACTCCAACATTAATATCGCACCATTCAAGGCACTTTATGGGAGAGGATGTAGATCACCCATAGGATGACTTGAGGCTAGAGATGAGAAACCTTTGGGGTTGATTTAGTGAAGTATGCTCAAGATAAGGTAAGAATCATCCAAACTAAGCTTCTAGCATCCCAGAGTCGATAGAAGAAGTATGCAGACCGTAAGATAAGAAACATAGCCTTTTAGGCCAATAAACAAGTTTTTCTCAAGGTGTCACCCGTGAAAAGGGTAATGAGATTCGGCAAGAAGGGCAAGCTTAGTCCTCAATACATTAGACCATTTGAGATTCTTGACTTCGTAGAGCCAACGGTATGACGATGCGAACAATCGTTATTTAAGAAAGACTAAATTTGCAAAATTGTGGACCATGTCCTGCTACAGCGGGCTAGATGTTGCTGGCGCGGCAGCACTGCAGCAGGATTAGCGAGACATAAATCTTAATTACGAGAAATCCTACTTTTCCCATCTTCCTAAAATACCTTGAAAAGTCATAAATTACCCTAGAAACCTCATAAAAACCATTCTAAGCTTGGAAAAGAAGGAGAATGAGCTTTCTAGCATGGGATGGAGAAATCTTGCAAATTTTTGGCGAATTTCGTCGTAACGAGTCCGAAAAAGCTAGAAACGAAATCAAAAACATTGTGTAATTGCTTGGCGCCCAAGTAGGTTAGGTTTTATGCATTGAATTGTTGTAACTCCGTGCTTACCATGTAATGTATGAAATCAATAATGGATTGTGTGTAGACCTTCGCACACCGAGTGAATTTCGTGGAGAAATTATTATAGTTCTACGTAATTGAGGTTAGAACTTAAGTAGAGACTTTGATGACCAGTGGTCTTTTTTGGAATTGTTTCTTGAATAGAATTTCTTCAAAAATAAGGGTATCAATCAAAGTGGAACAAGATCGTAGTGTACACCATGTTCGATCTAGTGAAGTTGGAAAATTGATGAATTTTGGTGAATTAGGATTAAAACCCAATAATGAACCTTAATGAAGAGCTAGGACTAAACTCGGTCCATTGCATGTTAGGAATTGAGGAGTAACTCGTAGGTGATGGTTGTGATTTCATGTTGGTGTGACATATGTTTGTAATTGCTTCATTATAAACATGTATGTATGCGAATGTTGTATTATTGATCACCGTAATCGCAAATGAGAATAATTGAATAATTGTATACCACGAATCACCTCTTGTTGTATGATCTTGATGATGTACTTATGTTTGTGATTGTGGTATGTGATTGGGGATCAGATTTCCACGTTCTGGCAAGCTAACTATCAGCTTGCCACATTCTGGCACAATGATTAGATCGGGTTGCCACGTTTTGGCACAATTATGGGATTGGATTGCCACGTTCTGGCAAGCTAACAATTATGGGATCAGATTTTCACATTCTGGCAAGCTAACAGTTTGGGTGTGGTTCCTTGAGAGGACCATTGAATTGGGTTCCGTGAGAAGACCAACTAATTGCGATGAAATGTGTGTTGTGAAGCATGTTATATTCCATATTGGGCGTGTGTGAAATCCTTGATGACCAAGTGTAGGTGGAACATGTGTATGCATAAGAAGAGATGGTGATGTGGATATTTTCTATTTGTACACTTTTTGGGCAATAGGGAAAGGTCAAGGTGTTCTAGGGGTGAGTGATGGATAGCGCAAGGTGTTCGTTGGGATAAGTACCAAAAGAGAGTGGGCTAAGGTTAGATTTGAGGTAACGAAATTATGTGGTCTTGGTTAGGTAAGGTGATAAGAATTAAGGGTAATACACGATCGACTGTTAGGAAAGGAAGGTGGTAGCATTCGGAAATACTTGATAGGCTTAGCATGTTCAGGCTATTGTCTGATAAAATTGGAAGTGTTAGTTGTTGGTAAAGGGGTTAGTATTCAGAGCATAGATGTAAATAGATGGTGTTCTAAAAGAAGGTAAGGTTGGAGAAGTGAGTGGTTTAATGCATAAGTTTATTATTTATTTCTTATATTATGATGTGGGCGTCAGATTGATTGATGATGTCTATCGGTACGTGTGGTTGTACTGATACTACTCTTGCTATGCCTTTTAACATAGTCTGGATGCAGTATTGGTGATATTTCATTAGGTGAAGACGAAGAGATTCTCGAGTAACTTTCATTCTCTTTCCGCATAGTGGGAGTTGTGTCTTTTGGTCCATATTTTTACTCGTAGTAGCTATTGTACCTGTTAGACTAGATCCTTGGGGTTGTTAATTACTTTACAAGTCTTAAGTAGTTCGTTAAAAAAAGTTGTTATAAATATTTTTATCTCTACTATATCTGTGTTTCGTTAATTTTTCGCATGTATAAACGTTTGAGGTATGAGGGCTCTCCTACTTAGGTGTTAGACTGGGCACCCACACGACCCGGTGGGTTGGGTCATGACAAGTGGATTATAGATTACCTTACCTCCTAGCTTTGTTTCATGTGTCCATGTTGAAGAAGTATCATGGGGATGTGGATTACATCATAAAATGGGACTCAGTTTTGTTAGACAAGGACCTATAATATAAGAGTCCGTTTGCAATTCTTGATCACGATATCCAAAAGTTGAGGACCAAGGAGATAATATCAGTGAAAGTCCAATGGAAGCATTGTTCAGTTGACGAAGCTACTTGGAAAACCAAGAAGGACATGCGAGAAAAGTATCTCTAGTTGTTCGACGATTGAGGTACTACTCTACTCTTACTTTAGCTGGTTTTTCCTAGTTTAATCACTCGAGGACGAGTGATGGTTAAATCGGTATCTATTGTAACGACTTGTTCCCATCGTTATAGAAAATCCAAATTGGGGGAAATTTGGGCTAGAAAACTTTTGAGTAGTGACTTGGAAATTCCTAGCTTAGTCCAAATTTGGATGAAATCTGAGTCAGGTGAGGTCTAGGGAAATCTAATAATGAATGAGATAATTAATTATGAATTTGATCACATAAGTGGATATCTAAGACGTTAAGAAACTCATACAACTTTACAGAATCAAATTATGGAATCGAATTTGGGTGTCACGTTCTGACATATATATTGGATTGCATGTTACATTTAGACACGTATATTGGATCGGTTTTCACTTTTCGACACATAATTTGGATCGGGTTTTACGTTCCAAAACACTAACAGTATGGGTGTAGGTTCCATGAGATAATCGCTTGTGATTAATGTGTTCTTGTTTACTTGTTATTGATAATATGGAGAAATAATAATTGATCAATATATTTTGTATATGTGTGTTTACTGCATTGAAATTGCTTACATTTATTTCACTTACTGAGTGGTTGTGTAATCCTACCAGTACATTGTGGTTTTGTACTGATATTGCACTTGTTCTTTTTTTAGTATAAGGCATCTTTGGGCGGCTATGATAGACCTCTGCTAGAAGATCAGTGTTCGAGATCAAATCAAGGGTGAGCCAGTTCTTTCAGGCTATCATGGGTTCTTCAGCTTAGTTTAGTCCATTCCTTCGGACTCGGGTTGTTTTAGTAGTTTTGCTTATGTTACTTTCGGGGTTGTACCCCTATTTCTTAGACTTGTTGATTAGTAGTTTTTGTACAATGACTTTCAGTTCTAGGGGTTAACTTTCACATTAGTTTTTAGTTGTTAGATGTAGTTGAACTCCCAGAGTTTATGGGAACTCCGTATTTCCTTAGTCATTTAAACCTGCTTTTGTATCTTTAAATGTCTTGATTTTTGTTAACTTGGTTAGTTGGGTTATAGTAACGGTTATCCCACTGGAGGGTTAGTGTGGGTGTCAATCACGATGGTCTGGGTTGAGATAATAAATTAGATTACTAGGTCAACTGAAATAAAATCTACAAGTGGATATGTATTCACTACTGGTAGAGAAGCAATATCTTGAAAATCATTCAAATAAACATGTATAGCTTGCTCTACAATGGAGTTTGAGTACCTCGTCTTAGACAAGGTAGGTGAAGAAGATGAATGGCTCTGGAATTTCTTAGAATATATTTCGTTTTGGCCCAATCCAATGGCTCATAGATGCATACACTGCGGTAGTCAAACTGTAATAACAAGGGTTAGAAACGTTATGTATAACGACAAGCCTCGTCAGATACAATGAAGACACAACTCAGTTAAACAACTATTCTTTAGTGGATTTATCACAATTAAGCATGTAAAGTCAAAGGATAATGTGTTGGGTCCACTTACAAAAGACCTAACTAGTGAGGGAGTAGAGAGATCATCAATGAGAATGGGAATATCGCCGAGAACAAGTCATCGTGGCCGTATAGAAAACTGGAGATCCCATGATATAGGTTCAAGGAGATCAAACAAAGTCATAGATGATTGTTCAACATTGTAAAAAAAATTATTTTATGGTTCATTTTCATGAGAAGACAATGTTCAATAACCACGATAAAAGGGATAAGGACTTTTTAATGGTTTCTAAGTTTGATAAGGGCATATCAAAGAGTGTATCTACGAAATAAAACATTTAGAAACTACATATGCAAGTATAAAATGTAAGTCGCTTCAAGGAGAATCCGGTAAGGCCAGTTCTCTAAGCACTTATTAACCAATATGTGCTCATGGCTGAAACAAGCAGAACCAAAAATAGTTCAAGGTTTGATTGTGTGACTTATGTTGCCTAGGTATACACCAAATCTCTACGGTTCAAAGATATCAAATCTACCGATTGACCGAGTATATTCTATATATGTTCACTATAGAAAGTTCAAAGGGTAACTACTATTAACCCTTACTTATGAGACACACGAGTTTTTCATGCATGCGTTTCAACAATATCCATTCCCCATTCATGTGGGGAATTGTTGGGTTTTAGCAAGGTGTGAATGAGGAATTGGAAAATGTGGGGGAACCAATTTGGAGGGAAAATGAAAAGTCATTTCAAATGGAAAGTCTTTGAAATTGAAAAGTCTTTGAAAATGAAAAATCATTTTTCCCACATTGGTAGAAGAAATGACAAATATTGTCCTTATATTAGGAAACACTTCATTTAGCTTTTAAAGGATTAAGAAAAAGGTGCCCATCACGCCGTCGTCGCTCGCTCAACTTCACCTTTGGCTTTGGCTTTGGATTTTGATTTGGATAATGATTGGTTGATAATATTTTTAGGCAAAATTTATTAAATCAATCTCATTAATTAATTTTCTTTTTCTTAAAAATTAATTCAAAATGTTAATTAATTTCGTGTAACAGAATTATTTGAAAATTCACGTGTAACTGTAAAGTCGTTCTGAAGGGACCTGTTCCTTACGAATAGACTTATTTTTGCTAAAAGACATAATGTTCTGGAAAGACATGTCTGAATAGATGCGCTCACACCATTGTCCGATCAAACGTGTTTGTTGCTGCAATTGTCTGTATATTGAGAGATTTTTCTTGATTTTCAAACACTAAAATTTTTTCATATTAGATTGTCGATCGAGTGAGTGTGCTCTCGTATATTCTTTGTCAATGGTTGAGTACTTGCCTTTAGTCGTGTTTCTTTACAAACAACTACTAGCCTAGTATCAAGATGACCCTATGTGAAGTTTTACATGCTAGACTGTGTCAATCTCTAGTAGGCTAGTTTGATTTTGATGATAAGAAGCTATTTGGTCTATATAATTGGTACAACAAGCCTTGGAAAAGTTCAAGGTGATGCACAATATATCGACTTAGGATGACCCAAAGTAGGTAAAAGAGTTCAGCGGCACTCAATGTATTTAAAAATGAGGCATCCGCTTTGAAGTGCCGAATTTTTTGGTAATAATAAAATTATTATGAGTTTTTTGTAACAAAAAAATTATACTCTATCTTTTAATTTATTTATTTTTAGTTTGTTTTGAAATATTAAATAATATTTCTTTCTTTTTTGTCAATTTTAAATTTAACTTTCACATGATATGTTTAAAATCATATGATTAAAAAATATATTGATATATATATATATATATATAGACAGAGAGTTTAAGGCCATACAAAAAATAAAACTTTTTTTATTAAAAAGAAAGAAATAACTTTTCATTTCAGAAATAAAAATAAAATAATAATTAAAAGTTAGGCCCTTCAAAATTTTTTTATTTTAGGCCTCTAATTAGTTTGAGTCATCATTGAAAGAATTATGCTGACAAAAAGTTATTGAATTAAAGTTTAGGATAATGAGAAACACATTGAATATGCGGTTTGGAAAGTAGGAAAGTTAATTATGAGGTTTATCACCCCATTTAAGGATTTGAAAAGACTCGAGACAGTCGTACCTATCCTAGAAATTGTGGTGATACGTCGGGTAGTTCATGTATCCAGTTTATGAAACAACCATGGAGAATTGGTGGTAGGTAAGAAGAAGTGGTAGGGGTTGGGGTTGAACACTAGACATGCCTAAAAGTATCTGTCGTTTTTTATAGCTTAAAACATGTATCCTACAGGGAAGGGTTCAATTAGATGAGGTGTTAACTCTTTCAAATAGTGAAGGTAGGTAAGAAGAAGTGGTAGGGGTTGGGGTTGAACACTAGACATGCCTAGAAGTATCTGTCGTTTTTTATAGCTTAAAACATGTATCCTACAGGGAAGGGTTCAATTAGATGAGGTGTTAACTCTTTCAACTAGTGAAAGATGTGGAGATTCTCATGTTAGTCGTGCAGATTTTTAAATGTTAGTCGTCAATCTTTTTTGCCTTTTGCTGTTTAGTTTGGAGCTTATATAGTTGTAATTTCATCAAAGTGTTGCTTAGGTAGACAGAAACATAAGAATAGACAGAAACAAAAGAATTGAGAAGTAGGTGAACACAGTTCAATATCTGCAAAATGAGATGCTTCTATCGATTAAAAGAAAATGGAAACGAGATCTGCGCTTAAAAAAAATGTCTATAAGTATGTGTCACTTTTTATTGCTTAAGAAATATTAGCTAAAAATATTGAGATATAAAAATCAGAATTCAAAATATACAAATCTTTCCTATTATATTAGCTAAAAATTTTGAGATATAAAAATCAGAATTCAAAATATACAAATCTTTCCTATTAACGCCTGTCCGTGTTCCATAATCCTCAAGTCCTGGAACATTGATGTAGGACTTATTGAGTTTGGATTCAATCTCCTTATTTACAAATCTATCTGAATGGACTGCACCATTTGTTTGAGAGTTCAGTATATTCATTTGTTGGTTGTAGTTGTAATAATGAGACTGCTCCTCCTTCTTTGAACTTGTTTACGTCAGATATTTCATTTAAGAAAGATTGGAACATGCAACTTTCATAGATATTCTCATTTAAATAAAATGTATACAATATATTTGTTGTTTCATATGTGTTGTTGTCTTCCATTAAAAACAGCTCCACGAATTCTAGATAACTACACACATCTGCACTCAGATTTCCAAATGACCTGAAATATGATGGTTGTTCTCGCAATGTATTTGCTGAGCAATCGGAATCCTGTAGCATTATGGCAGAACAAGGCAACAATACTTGATCAACAAAGTCATATCTCCCATTCGGTCTCGAAACATCCTTGTGAAAAATGTGTGTCATTTGATTTCACTTTTGCTTTCTCTTGGTGTAATATGCACAAACTATTTAACCCTTCATTCGTGTCATCTAGGCGTTTCAATCCTCTATGTTGCATGACTTCATTCTCCGAGCTAGGGTCTCTCAACTTTAACATAAGAAGTTGTGGATTGGCTTTGAATCAATTGTCGTGCTGCAATTAAAACCTCTCATATCATCTATAGAATTGGGGCATTCATGATGTGCCTTTGAATCTTCATCAGCTCTAACAAAACATAAATTCCTTTTGCCAAGATATGGATCCTCCACAAAACTTTTTTCATCTTTTTGAAAATCAGATCCAATTATTGCATGTTCAACAGATGATTCACTCGATTCCAATGAAGTAGTTTGCCTCAACGAGCCATTAGTCAATCAAGCATTTTGTACACAATAATCAGGAAAGTTAAGTACAGCATCACGGCCATACATAGCTTTAGCAGCCTCGTCATAGGCACGAGTAGCTTCAACATCTGTAGAAAAAGTACCAAGCCAAAGTTTCTTCCCATTACTTTGATGGCCATTGGTATAATAAACAGGTTCTTTAATTTCAGCAACCCACTTGCCCCAAGTCCTTTGCCTAACACCTTTGTATTTACAATTTAAATTTTCAGGTCCGACTTTACCTTTCATACAACCTCTATTATACAAACTCTAAAGTCGGTTAAAGTATATTCTTATCTATTTCAAACATCAGGAACCAACATTCCCTTGCTATTTCTGATTGCTCTAGGGGTAATAACAATATTCTTAATAGAAGTACAAATGTATATAAACCAAGTCCAAAACATTTGTCTTGGAGATTCAATCCAAAACTAAGCGGAAATTTTAACCGATTTGAGAATATGAACAACGATTGGCCGTCTTTTCATAGAGACAAGGCTAAACTTACATAGCTAAAAATACATTGGGAATGGCATAAAAAGTAATGAAGATCTTCACAACTCAGTTCATCAAAAATGCACACCTACAAGCACCACTTATGTTCCTTAAAGGCTTCATCAGTACCCATCCTCACCGGCAGCTGATCTGCGATTAAGACCCAAAAAAAATAGAGTATCTCAGATAAAAGATAAACAGAGTTCTTCCTTCCCTTCAAGCAGACCATGAAAGCAAGATAACATTATGCTTCTCATAATTCATTAACCAAAATATATGTAGGTTCACATACAGAGTGCATAGCCATTAGGGTACTCTAGACTTCATAATGCAGCTACAGAAATGGAGAGATGGCAAAACTTTCAATTTCAAACTATGCAATTGATCAATGTCCTGATATTCTACTCCTCCTGATTTGAGGTCCCCAACACTCTATTTGGTTGATTGGCTTATTAAGGCATTTCCTCCTTTTTGGTCCTCATCGTTAACAAATTATAGAGTTCATTCACATCTTTATTACGGGGATCATCGGTTTCTACTATTCCAAGGAAGCCCGTACTGGACATCTGTCTGCAACATCTCGTCATAGTTCATACCCTAGAGTATAAAGAACTATGCTCCAGTTCCCTATTAGGCATCACAAAGTTAATGCCTTAATGGGGGCATCAAATAGACAACTATGATAATGAGCAGAGGCAACGAGGATGATGGAATGTCCATTGCAGTTTATCAAGACAGCAATAACTGCATAGCATATAATACTGAATGTTCCACTACAACAAAAAAGCTTGGAACACATAGTTACAGACGTATCTATTTCCTTAGAGAAGAGAATGCAATGAGTTACACTATGATGAGTCCATGAGAAACCTGTTTTCTTTAAAACGTTATATGAGTGTCTTTGAGAATCTTCACGAGAGACGATGAATGGAGTAAACAAAGAATGTTTTCTTAATAGTTCTTTACGAATCAAGTCTTCTATTGGATGTATACCTTTCCAACATTTTCTTAGTGGTCTGTTACATCTATAAAATCCTAACATTACCGATATTAAAAAAATAATAATAATAAAAAAAAGTAATAAAAGAAGGGGAATTTCATTTTGTTTTTTGTGTTGAGGGGTGGGTGGGTGGGTGGTAACTGATTTCTTTTTATTCTATACTAGTGCTACCTATGAACACTGTTTTGTGCTGGAGCACGTCTTGTTTATTCACTGCTGATGTTTACTCTCAAGCAATTATCCAACCGATGAAGTAATACTACTTGGATGAAAAACTTGATATAGTGATAGATCTCAAGATAAAATGAGCCTCTTATTTCCTTCATCACTCCACTGCGCTAGTGATAACTCTCGACCCGTGAAGATGCAAAAAACGGGTTGTGATTTTAACCAAACCCCAAGAACACTAAAGAAGATCAAATGAAAAACATGTAAAGGGATATGTGGAATAGGGATAAGGGTTAGAAGTATCAAGCACAACAAGCCCAGTGTAATCCCACATGTTCTTAGAAGTATCAAGCACATAATTATGAAGTAAGTTGGGCAACTGGATAATACAATGATAATCGCTACCCAAGATAGCTAGTGAAGAAGGGACAAATCAAGTAATTAGAATGCAATCAATTCACATCAATAACATTTAAAAGATAAGTAAACATCAATCAGATTAACATTCAAATTAAGAAACAATCCAAGAAAAGAAAAGAGAACTCATTCAAGAATTACATAACTATGGTAATAATTCAATGAGGTTGAGGAAGAGAACCAAGCTAACCCTAATCTAAGCTAACAAGAGTGTGCAAACACTCAAAGGGACATCATTCATCAAAGCCTAATCCTTCGGAAGAAAGAAAGAGGGATATTTATAGTAGGTCTCTGAAATCATAAACAAGGTCCAAATAGCCTCAAAGGGTCCCTAAAACACAATTCGGACGAAATAGTGAACACCCAAATATGCGCCCGTGATTAGCAATCATGGTACTTCTACTTTGGTTATCTTTACTGTTTTTGTTGTTAGTACTTCACTTTCATCAATATTTTAGGCATAGCTTGTTCTTTTTTAAAAATGAAGTTTTCTTGAGTCGAGGTCTATCGAAAACGGCCTCTCTACCCCGACAAAGGTAGGGTAAGGTCTGCATACACCCACCACCCTCCCCAGACTCATTGGTGGGATCACAGTAGGTATGTTGTTAATTAGCAATTGTGGAGCCCTTTGTCCACTTAGCTGCCACCAACTAATATTCTTCTACAACGGAGATGGATTGGAATCCTTCAGATTTAACAGAATGCTTTGTAATGAAGAGTATTTAAGGACACCCAGCTTTACAAATTTTCTCTAAAAGATAGAGAGAGTTTGGGTATGACGGAGAAGACGAAGGGGGGTGGGTTTGATTCTGCTGGAGAAGACGATCGGGGTCGAGGGGTTGGGGTGGCTATTTTGCAAAATCGATTTTTTAAAAGTGGTTAAATCCGCTTTTTGTAATTATCTAGGCAAAAATGCTACTCGTCACCAAATCATTGGCTACTTTTCATTTTACACAAAATTCATTGCTCAACAATTATGTTGGGGGATAAATGACAATTGTCCTCATTTAAATTTTAATTCGACGCTTTACGCATCATTTGCGAGTGTAACACATACATCATATATTGTTGCTGATTGTAGAAAAATGTCAAAATGACAGAGCGGGACCCTACTTGAGGTGTTTAAAATGAACACCACCTACTTGAGATGTTTAAGTGAAAGTTGGTGTCAACTTCAAGAAGCTACCAATGGGTTCCGCCTACATAATTTGCAAATATAGTGTTAGGTAACCCAAATCCTTATATTGAATTACTGAGGGAAACCACTAAAAGCTGACCGTGTGGACGGTAAGATTGCAACTGCAGGCCAAGAATGCTACCATCACTACCAAATGCACAATGAAACACAATGAAACAAAGAATATCGCAATGCACTAATGATCCGCACACAAGACAAGGGAATTTGCGCATATGGGACCATCACAATATTTATTAACATGGCAAAATCATATATGTGCATGAGGAGCACAGATCCTTACCTTACAAAAGGAGAAATTCCGCCTGAATTATCAAAATTCATTCCAAGCCTGCAATTTTGTACCTTAATTTCATGTTATGCTTTTCCTGCCAGAATTTCAAATCAGTATGAATATATAGTTCATCCCATCAGTATCCAACTATGCTACCAAGCTAGTTGTAGTCCACAAATTCAATACAACAACATACCGAGTGTAATCCCACACAGTCTGGGGCGGTTCACAAAATCTATATAGAACATAAGATTGAAATGTAAATACTCCCGCCTTATCGAATCATACCTGGTCAAGAACCTTAGCAGAGCTCATTTCCACCGATCTAGCCAAACTATCAAGCTTAAGAAGCATTTTATCATATAAATGTTCCAATTCAGCAGTATAATTTGATGAATCTGAGCCCATCAACTTGCTCAATCTCCCAATTTCAAAACCCTCAGCACACAAATCCAACTCCTTCTGATCCTTCAAGCCCCTCTTAATACCCACCAAGGTTTCCGCCTTTTCATCCTCTGCCATTGCATTAGGTCCCCTCAAGTCACATGTCATTGAAGGAAATGGTGAAATAGGACTGAAAGAACCATAATGGGATCGAAACGAAGGACCAATATTGATAACATCTAAGCTTTTGGGGTCAAATGAATCAGTCGAAATACGATATTGGAAAGCTTTGTACTCATGCGTATGAATCAGTTGTTCCTGAAACGGCGTCGATAACAGAAGGAACAAAGATGGTGGCAGCGAAAGTGGATACGGAGAATTTTGAGGGGTAAAAGAGTGAGAAACAGAGGAAGAGAGAGAAATGGTAGTAGTAGAATCCTTCAAAGAGGGTCTCAAAGGGGTTTTCCGTCGACCGGAAAACCACCCTAGAAGGACGCAGGAAGGGTCCTCACGGTGCTTATGCTGTAAAGGGAGGGGAAAGTGAGAAGGGATAGAGAGGAAATCGGTGATGGTGGCGGTAAGAGTTGGTCCATCAGCGCCGGAAGATGAGGCGGAGCTCATGGCGGTTACTGAGGAGAAATTGGACGTGAGGTCATCGGAGAGAGAGATGGTGGTGGAGAATGACACGTGGCCGAAGAGTAAACCGTGGATGTCACCGGAAGATGAGAAAAAACGGTGGAGAACAGAGGCTAGAGTAGTACCGGAGATTTGAATCTTGTGTATATGGTGATCGTCCATGATTTCCGATGATACCGAGAATTGGTTATTTGAGGATCGCCGGCGCCGGCGTATTTGGTAATTGCGGCGGTACCAAATCCAAATGGAAACCCTTTAATTGCAAAGAAAAATTATATCCGATTTTGAGACGGAAAATGTTTTTTCTATCGATGTAAATGTTGTCGGATTTCATCCATCCCATTTATATATACTCCCTCTATTCTATTTATATAACAATATAAACTTATTTCTTTTTCAATATATAGTTTTGGAAAGAAAAAAATGACCATTGTTTTCATCTCTAGTAGGTATAATTTAATTTTAAAATATTTATTTTATTTTGATGAAATAATTTATAACCATATAAATATTTATAACTTATTTTAAGATCATAAATTTAAAAATAAAAAAAAATTTAAGTTTTATGTCAAGTCAAATTTATTCATATAGATTGAGATGAAGAGAGTAATATAATTTGATTTGTCAAGAAGTTTATAAAAGAAAGATTCTTGAAAATTTATGATCTAAACAAGGGGTAAATATTTTTGTGAGTATACATTATTACATCAATAATAAAATATATACTTTAAAATTAAATTACCACTAAATATAGAGTTATGTTATTTTATTTTGGAATGGAAGGAAAGTGAAACAGAGATTGTTTGAATTGACTTACTTTAGTAACTTTTGATTTTTACGCATTTTATTTATTTTTTAAAAAGACCAAAAATGTTACATATCTATTGAATTGTGTAGATGTTTCTTTAAATCTATACCTGGCATAATGTACCTATTTAATGTATCTTTTAAAGATGTATTAATGTATTTGGTTAAAGAATGTAAATGGATGATTTCTACATTCTATAAAAGGGTATCCTTCACCTTGTGAAAGACACACTTGAAGAGATTAAGTAAAACTCTCTACTCTATACTTTCTATTGCCATTTGTTTTCTTTTTTTGTTGAGTATTTTTGTATTTTCCTCTCATTTTACAACACGTTATCAGCACAATTCTCTAACCAATTGATACCTACTTAATTCAGGATTATCTTTTTCCTAAAAGTTAATCAATTTCTTTCCAAGTCGGGCATACATCTATATGTTCAAAACATCTCTAATAAGTTCATAAGTCTTTAATATACAATTTAATTACTACATAAATGATTTGCTTTAGGTATTATTATGATACTTTACCACGCATAATAATTAACACGTTTCTGATTTATACTTTTATGCTATTTATATGCTACAAACTTATAACTCTAAATTAAATATCTAGCTATAGATAGCATGCTAGTTAGAATACGCATATGTATTTCCTTGTCATACATTATGATAAGTATTTGTGTGTCATAAAGAAGAATAGTGTATTAAATATGACTTAAAATATAATTCTTACAAAATTTTAACGGTAATATCTATTGAAACTAGTATTAAATATTATGGAATAATCAAAATATAAAATAAAAAATACTATTTCAATATTTCATGAGTTTACTTGCTTTTGCAACATTCTTGTTCATGCAAATAATATATTTTACACTCATTCTTATTCATTTGAAACATTAATTTATCTTTTATTATAAAGAAATCAACATCATATTATTAACTCAACTATTTTATGATAGTTTCATCATATCAATTTGTCAAAGTTTGAATTTGTAGCACTTGATATTTCTGGAGAGAAAAAAACTATTTGCTATGGATACCTAATGTTGAAATTCACCTTGCCGCTAAGGGCCTTGATGATACTATAATAGAAGGAAATGAAGCATCATATCAGGATAAAGCGAAGGTTGTCATGCCCCGAGCCTAATCCCTGGACATGACCGGCACTCAGAGACCATTGCTAGCCTCAAGTGAACTCTTGGCATGGCTTATTACTCAGCGGAAGACTTAAAAACATTAAGAAAAGATTTTGAATGCTAACCAACTCAACTGTCTGGAACAGAAATCAAAATGTTTCTAAAATAAACATTTAACTTAGCCAAAATGGCAACTCAAATATGAATATAAGTCAATAACAAAATGATAACGAACGAACTAACATCTGACTGACTATCTATGAAGCCTCTAATAATTGATATGGATGTTGGGACAGACCCCACAACATCCTAATTAAATAAACTAGAAATCAATGAAAATGGATCCTCCGGAAAGCAAGTAGGCTCACCAACTAACTATGAACTACTCACTGAATCAACGGTGCACTGGAATGCCGATCCTAATTACCTGCATCTGCATCATAATACGATGCAGGCCAACTGGTATCAGTATATTAAATATACGAGTATGCGAGTTGGAGTTCTAAACAACATAGGCTTGAAGAAAATTCTAAAAGAAACACTTACCGTGGCTCTTCTCAACTCATGAATACTTAAATAAACTCATTTCAATATAGCAATTTAAAAGCAAGTGCATAATAACGAAAAATTGTTTAAAACATGTTGTAAATCTGTGTGTATGCAAAGTTACAAAATAACTCTGAGATGTATGTAAAAATACGAAATAAACTGATGTCATTCATAATCATAATAAAAGACATATCATGCTTTCTCTCAAAGTCTACTTGTGCAATGCATGAATGAAGTCTCATACACCCATTCATACTAAGCAGAACCTCTTGAGGAACCATGCAACTAATATTGTGGGAGTTTCTCTAACCGACAACCATCACTTCAAAGCTAAAGTGATGATATAGCACTTTACCTCGCACTGTGCCAAGGATCATCCTATACCTTGCCGGAGGTATATATAGGAAGCTTAACTGACTAAGTGAATCCACTAGCTTAACTTAAGTGATCATCTAAAAAGTATGACCCTTTGATACCCATGACGGCTACATGGTTTATGGAGACTTGAGTTAATATAAACTCACATCCCTATATTGGTGCTCAATACTACTCTCAAAAATATACTTAGCTCATATGTTTTAAAATATCTTCTTCTGTGATTTGAGATTAGTGCTCAAAAACTTAGCTTAAAAGCTCTCTTGGAATCAATGTTTTCTTTCTTTCTTAAATGTGAAAATGTTTGTGAACTCTTAGGGAATACTTAGTTCCCATTGAGAAATTAACTCAACTCTTTACTTTTAGCTTAACTTGAAACTTGAGCCTTAAAAATGAAGTTAAATCTTTTGTTAAAGACTTATGAAACTTGAAATGAACTTCTTCTCATTATCTTTTCTCTTTACTCAACTTTATCCGTAAGTCTTAAATCAAAGTTAAAAGCATTTGTAAAAGACTTCTTGAAAGGACTCTAAGAACTTTCTAGACTTGGCTCTAAACTTTCTTTGAATTTGAAGTTATGGATTCAAGGTTGTAATTCATGTTTCTGGATGATTTCTATATGTTTAGAAGTTATTTAGAGTAGTTAGAATCAATAGAAAGTGTTAAAACACTTTAGAAAAGCTTAAATGCCCGGAATAACAAATTTTGGGTGAAAATGACGTTTTAGGCGCGCCGCGCCAGCTTCACTTGACTGAGGCACCATTCTGGCACACTGCTGGCGCGCCGCACAAGCCTTCCTAGCGCTAAGGGAGCGCGTCGCGCTACCTGTTCCTTCAGGTAAAATCTGACGAACTTTTAATCTCGTTTTTGATCTTAAATCATTTTAAATCGATTCTTTTTCTAAAATTCTCCTTAGATTAATGTACCAAATCATACACACAAGGATATAACCCAAAGAATTCAAGGAACAACACTTTAATCCTCAAGGAATTCCTAAATCTCAACCCATGTTCAAGAACGGAAGCAATTCAAGAACAACATTGAAGAACATTCAAAATCCAATCTTTTTAGGTTAAAATCACGCTGAATCAAACATGTTTGGCACGTGGGTTAACGAACTCAATGTTATGAAAGACTCACATACCTTTTTAAGGATCACCCCGACGAAATCCACAAGTTATTCTTTACGAACTCGGCGATCTTGGCTCCTTTTTCCTTCCTTCTTCTCTTGTGTTCTTTATCCAAAACCCTAGCCTTTTTTCTAAAGTGTAAAATTGACCAAATTCAGTTTAGACCGTTAATATTACCAAAAATGAATTTAATTAATTGGATAATAAAAAGACCAAATTGCCCTTTAAATTTACGGATTAGATATTTTCTTAATCCAACAGTCCAACTTCCAAAGGGAATAACTCACTTATCCTATCTCGAAATTTTGCAAAGTCGACGACGTTGGAAAGATTATTGCAAGGGCTTTCCAATTATATTTGGAACTATACCTAACTCATCTTGATCTAGGAGTTATGGTCGTTTGAAGTTGACCAAAAACTCATTTTTTTCCTTACTTAAGAAAGTTTCCAGATTTTAATTCTTTCCTAAAGTGACTATTTCAACTTCTAAGTTTTTTCCTAGCTATTTCAATTTGTGATATTTTACAAAGGCTATGATTTTTCTTCGTTATCATCTTGATAAAAGCCTGAAGGTTGAGTACTTGATAGTAAAAGATCCACTTGAATTGAGGATATATTTGAAAGAGAGGTATGATCATCTCAAGGCAACGGTACTGATAAGGGCTCGTTATGAGTTAATGCACTCACAGTTTCAAGATTATAAAATGGTAATTGAATATAACTATGTTGTATTTAAAATCACTTCTCAATTGTAATTACGTAAAGAATTATAAAAGATGAGAACATGTTGAAAAAAACACTAACTACTTTTCATGCCTCTAATGGGATATCACAGCAACAATATCGTGAAAAGAATTTTTAGAAATTCTTTGAATGGATCTCATGTCTTCTGGTGGTCGAGCAACATAATGCCCTTTTAATGAGAAATCATAAAGCTCGTTCCATTGAACTGCTCTGTCACCGAAAGCACACAGGGTAGAAGCACATGATACGTGATAAAATAATTGAGGTCATGATAATGTGTGTGAGCGTGACAGGGGCAAAAGACGAAATAATAATCGCTAAGGTGGTGGTCATAAAAAAGGGAGAACAATACGAGTTCTCAAAATAATCATTCAAAAGCCAAGGGCAATCACTGCCATCGTTACGGCCTTAAATGTCACTAAAATGAATGTCGGGCACCTAAATATTTTGTCAGGCTATATCAAAATTTCTTCAAAAGAAAATAAAATTAAGGTGATGTCACCTTTTCTATTGCTTGAGCGGAGTCATATTTGACTTTCAAAGATGATGCTCAGACAGAGTCTTCTCAAAAATATGATGATGATATAGATGCACACGTTGAAATATGATGTTTTTGATGGGGCTCGATGATATTACTCATTTAGAAGTTGAGGACTTCCTTAGGGATCGCAACTGAAGATTGATCATTAAACTGAAAATTGAAAAAATGTTGTAATTATGTGTTTATAATTTCTTACTTAAAGTTGAAGCCTTAAATTTTCTTTTGTTAGTTTGTTTCATACTTTTATTATGCATTTTTATTTTAAAAAGATAAATAAAAAATTTTAGTCTTCAATTGGATCCAAAATGAGTAAAGGAGATGTCTTATAGACAATGTCATAATTAATATACTACAAACAGAAAAGAAATACTTCTCATTTGGTTATAAAAAAAAGGCATATTAATAAACTATTGTACAAAATTGATTGATGGCTTTAGAAGAGCACCCTTGTTACTACCTGAAGAAACATTAATATTTGTTATTGATAATGCATTGTATTGTAATAAGTCTCAAAGAATCTTGTTAAGTTTCGAGGTTTTAGCCAAAATGACTATTGTGTTGACACTGCGACAAATCCTTTTAATTGCAAGGCGTACTTTAAATTACTGATAATAAATCATGCATTGTTTTGATTTTTGAAATTTATGATCTAAAATAAGTGATAAATATCTTTGTGAGTATAAATTATTTCATTAAGATAAAATAAGTATTTTGAAATTAAATTATTATTAAATATAGACTTGTCTCATTCTTTTTGGAATGGACAAAAAAAGAAATGAATCATATAAATAAATTTCTCTTTCCTTTTAAAAAGATATTTAGATTGACTTATTTTATTAAATTTACTTTTAAACATTTTATTTATTTTTGGAAAAGACAAAAAGTATTTGTAAAGCACTTTCTTTTAGCTAGCAATGGTCTCAAATTTGTAAATATTCTTGGCAAATTATTTTTATGATGAACATGTTCTGTTAGAAAATAACTTTATAACATACTCCCTCTGTCTTAATCTATGTGACTTACTTTCCTTTTTGGTCAGCCTAAAAAAAATGACATACTTCTATATTACGTAACAATTTAATCATAAAATGTCTATTTTACCCTTAATAAAATGATTTTTAATCACACAAATTTCTATCATTCATTTCGAACCACAAGCTTTAAAAGTCTTCCTTTCTTTCTTAAACTCCGTATCGAGTCAAACTACATCACATAAAATGGGACAGAGGGAGTAACTGAAAATTGTAGATACAAAAATTTTATTGTATTTAATTCATACTACATTTGGATTAAATTCATATTTATTTGGGTTGAATGATTAATTTGGACTTTACAGATAGTTCATTTCATTCAATTCAAGTTAAAAGTCTATTTTACCTTAAAGCCCAAATTCCATGTCACGTGTCATGATGGTTAGACATTCATGACCAACAAGATGACACCACGTATCCAAATGATGTGATAGTCTTAGACAAATTCAAGAATCAAGCATAATCCACCCAAGTGTCAAAATGACATAATTTGGCCCATCATAAATACTTTGTCCGCCCACAACAGTTATAATTAGAGCATAGACATGACATTCAAGAAAATGCTAAGAAAAAGACTCCACAAACATTCAACAAGCATTGGAGAAAGCCACAACATAAACTATATAGCTCTTCGAAGGAGTGGTCAACATAGTTCTTCCTGGAGATTGACTTGAAATGACGAAGTGCTTCCCGACGTTTTCGGAGATTAAGCACATTTCAAGGAGGTCTACATCATCCTACATTCGATAAATACGCTTCTTGCAACCCTCGAATCACGGAAAAATATTAGGAGAGAAGAAATCAAGATAGTAACAGAATTGTACTCACAAATTTATTAATAAAAATTACATTTTCTTTTATTTATTTTGCTTGTAATTAATTTTAAGCGCTACAAGAATTTGTTGCGAGCAATAACAATCATCAAACTAACAAAATAACATGGACAACAACAATACATTAGTATACTCTATCTAGCTTGTCACTAATTCAGGATGATATAACCCATTAAAAATAAATTATTCTTTTTTATCACATTCTGTATAGATAGGGAAGAGCATTAATTATTAGTTATTACTGAAGTAATTTGGTAGATAATATAAGTTGAAATTGATAAATGAGAGGTGTTTTTTTTTACAAAATATGAAAAATTGGGGTAATTTATTAAATTTAAAAAAATTACAAATATTGAAACTTGGGCCAAATACTTTAGCTTATAATTTAAAAAATTGTCAATCCAAACACAATATATGCTGTAAAGTATTTTGTTTTGGTAAAAAAAAGAAAAAAGAATACTTCAAATACTATTTATTTATTGTTATTTAAGTTGTTCATCAATATTAAATAAAATACTTTTTGTTATGAATTTATCATAAAATCTAATGTTATTTTTTATGATATTATTTTTGCTTCGCACGGTTATAAAATTTAATAAAACTAAGCACAAAAATATTTTTATTAAAAAACAACTTAAAATTTTGACACTAAAATTTCTTATCATGACAAACCCATTTTCCCTTTTTTGTTGTTAAGACTTGTTGCGATTGAATTTAATCTTTTTATAAATCATAGACAATTTCTCTTGTAGACATCCCGATAGTGAAAATTTGGTAAGAACACAAATATTAAATAATATTATTTTTTTTAGTAAAAACTACATATAAAAGAGACTTGATAAAAAGTTTCCTATTTTCATAAGAATCAAATGGAATTATTTCAAATTGTTCAAAGTCATCAATTTATCACTTATCTCATGAAAAGAATTAAATATGCATTTATTTTATGAATACATTACAATGAATTTAATGAAAGAATTGAATAAAATGTTTTTCTTCATCAGTAAAACCTATGCAAGCAATCACAATCTCCTATATACAGTTTACTAGTAGATCTTAATATGAAACAACATTTCTACTACGAACTGTAAAAATGAATGAAAGAATAAACAAATAGATATCAAGTAAAAACCTCAAAAATTTCCAAAACAGCAGAGTTTATTCATCACTCTTTTCTTGAACTGTTGTGCCATCATCTCCAGAACTAGTAGCTGCTAACATCATCTCTGGTTTTATCTCCTCCAATTTCTGTAGTACTTGCGGAGCTTCGGGTCGAGCAGTTGGTGTGGGATCAACACAATGTAAAGCTAGTTTCAATGTGTTAAGCAACTCATCACCAATATTAGGTGCATCCCTCATAAGTTCCACATCAAACACTTCATTAGTCCACTCCTCTTTCACAATGGAAGCTACCCACTGAGGCAAATCAAGACCATCCGTTGCTTCGCTAGGGGATTTTCCAGTTAAGAGCTCCAAAATGATCACTCCAAGACTATAGACATCAGTCTTGGTGCTTGCATTCTTGATTTTAGAAAGCTCTGGTGCGCGATATCCTAGTGTGCCTGCAGTGGCAATCACGGTGGTGTTTCCAGCTGTGGTCATAAGCTTGGAGAGTCCAACATCTGCAATCTTTGGATTGTTTTGCTCATCAAGTAAAATGTTGCTTGATGTAAGATTCCCATGAATTATGTTTTCTTTCGTATGCAGAAAGCAGATTCCTTTTGTTATACCGATAGCAATCCTCATCCTTGTTGGCCAGTCTATCGTTGTCTCGGGACCTCTAGCTGCATATAGAGAACACATGTATAGAGTTAGGATGGGTCGACACCAAAAGGAATATACAAACAAACAGTGAGTGAGTGTAGGCAATTTTACCATGAAGGAAGGATGAGAGACTTCCATTAGACATATAATCATACACAAGAAGCTTTTCTCCTTTTGGTCCCAAGTAATAGGCTCTAAGGGCCAAAATATTTGGGTGTCGAATCTTTCCTAATTCAGCAACCTCAGCTTCAAATTCTTTCTGCCCTTTCGTGATCTTCTCGCGTAGCCTCTTCACCGCAACTTGATTACCATCCTCCAATGTTGCCTTATATGCTGTCCCATAAGTGCTCTTCCCCATGATCTCTGCAGTGGCACACAACAAGTCGTCTGCTGCAAACACAAAAGGTCCATCGAAATGAACTAGCTTTCCACCAGCTTCACCTGATTCAACTTCAGCCCCTCCTACAGATGGAACTGACTTTGCACCTCTCCCTGTAGTGGTAGCTAGGACACCAGCTTTGCCACCATTTTTCGCTCTCGAATTTGCCTTTTTCCTAATCAAGCAGCAAAGTAACATGCAGCACAAAAGAAGCAGAACAACTAGAAGAGCACCTGATGCTATGAGAATGACATCTTTGGTACTAAGTTTACGATGGCGGTGAGGCTTGACAACCCCACTAACAGGAGAAGGAACAGTTTGAGGGGGTGGTGAAGCACATGGTGTTGAGGGACTATATCCACAAAGCTCTAAATTTCCAACAAAAGCACTTGAATTGAACTTTCTAGAAAGAAGAGATGGAACAATCCCAGAAAGATTGTTATAAGACACATCCAAAGAAGTCAGATTTGCCAAAGAAACAAGAGAGTCTGGAATTTCACCACTGAAATTGTTTCCAGACAAATCAAGTGAAGTGAGCCTAGAAATATTTCCAATAGTAGCTGGAATATGACCAATGAATTTGTTGTTACTCAAATCCAGCACTGAAAGGTTTCTCATTCTATACATGGTATCTGGGATTTGGCTATCCAAAAGATTACTCTTTAAATCCAAAGTAGATAGAGCTGAAAGGTTTGAGAAACTAACAGGAATAGTTCCATTTATGGTATTATTAGATAAATCAACAACAGTAAGCCTTAAGAGACTACCTAATTCATCAGGAATAGTACCATTAATATGGTTATGACTAAGATTAATCTCCTCAAGCATTCTTAACTTACTAATTGAAACTGGAATCTTCCCAGATAAAAGATTGTGATCAAGTGTAAGATACTGAAGTTGATAAGACTTGTTCACAACCACACTGCCCCAAGTATCAGGAATTGATCCAGAAAGATTGTTATGTTCAAGTGCAAGAAAAGTAAGAGAAGGGGATAGAGTGAAACTTACTGGGATTGACCCTGAAAGTGCATTGTAGCTCAAGTTGAGTCTGTACAACCTGGTGGAGTTTGCAAGACTAGGAGAGATAGTACCACTGAGCTGATTGTTGCTAAGATCAAGAGTCTGAAGAAGAGGGCTTCTTCCAATTGATGGTGGGATTGAACCCGAAAGACGATTATTGAAAAGATAAACACCTCTGAGATTTCGTAGGAAGCTAAGAGAAGTTGGAACAGGACCAGCAATAACATTGTCATGAAGACTAAGCTTTCTAAGAGCTTGTAAATGCCCAATTTTTTCAGATATTCTTCCACCCAATCCCTTCCAAGGCAACTGTATAGCTATAACTTCTCCATTAACACACTTAATTCCTAGCCAACCACCAGCACAAGCTCCAAGACCAGTGTCATTCCAGCTCTTCAATATTCCCCTAAAATCAATCAGTTCATGTTTAATAGCTCTTAAAGCTTGAAAATCAGATTGAGTCACAATAACCCCATCTGAATTTCTCCCAGCTGATATAACAGGCAAAACAGAAAACACAATCACAACAAACAAGAACAGAGTATTGTGCCAAGAAGAAGAAGAAAGCTTCCATTTTTCCTTCTTCTTGTCATGAACCCAGCTAGACCCATCTTTAATTTCTGAATATAAATTCAAGAATCGAAAAGGGTAGTTGTAAAATCCACTCAGTGAAGTACCCCACCTATCCATAAACTTAAAACAAGTTCAGAAGAAGAAGTTAAAAGAAAGAAATGCTAAACTCTTCTTGTTTCTTCCTCCCCTCAACTTTTTTCAGAATTAAATGAAGAGAAAAGGGAAAAGAAAGAGATAAATACTAGTAGTAGAAGAAACAGAGCATGTGAAGATGAGTGAGTGGAGAGAATCTTTAAGAGCAACGGTTAAGGTTGAAGACAAAGTGAACAGGAGAATATTATGGTCCTTAACGGCTAGTTTTCTTGATAATTCATGAAGAAAGTTTTTGCTTTTATTAGTTTGTTTGTTGTATGTCTCAGTTCAGCTGGTCTACATTAATGGGGAAACCAAAGGCCCCCGTGTTTGACGCTAACGGCTACATTGACAGTGAAGCCAAATTATTATTATTATAAACTATACCTTATTTCATCTTCCTAATTGGAACGTTATAATTACTTTGACTTCGTCTTACCCACCTTTTCCTCTTTACTTTTACTAAATTAGTGTAATTTACTATATCCTATTGCAAAAGATATTAATATGGATAATATAAAGAATTTGTATTGGTGTCAATTTAATTTATTATTCCTCTGTCTCATTTTATGTGATGATTTTTGCTTTTTGAGAGTCAATCAGTTTAATTTTAACCGGATATTTGCGTACGAAATCTTCAAATGTTTTGAAATGAAATTTATATATTTGTAAGTTACGTAAAGAGTACTATAAGTCACAATAATTGATAATTCAAAATGTTAAAAGGATCTATGAAAAATTATGGTCAAAGATAGACTTGTTTGAATATCAAAATGCGAAAAGTGTCACATAAAATAGGACGGAAGGAGTAGTTATTATTACGAACTTGCAGATTAAGGTATTTGACGGGGTAAAATAAGTATACAATAATGTATAGAAGTTAAAACTAATAAAATAACTTTTTTTTTTGGTAACACTGTAAACATTACCATTGACAAAACATAATCCAGCAGAATACAAACTAAAGAGCACCTTGTCATCTTCTTTGAAACAGAAAGATGATCATAGGCCTCAGAATGCAAACAAACAGAAAATTAACTAGTTACAACTTCAATCTATGCATTAAACCTTTACATCTATGAAATTTCTTATTTAAACTAGGTATCATCAATCTCTCCACCAACTCCTCTTTGATTTGCTTGATGGCTCTCTCTGTATGTACAAATTCTCCTCGAAATAACTTTCGATTTCGTGCCCTCCATGTATGGTAAGTCATAGCCCCCCAGATTGCTGCAATTACCTCCTTCTGTATTGTTTTCCAATGTTTCTTTTTAATCTCTAATAACACTTGTCGCACACCCCCGGACAGTGGCGGAGGGAGGTTTTTCATCAAGGGGGTTCAAAAAAAATTAATCACATAAATAATATCCACGAATAAACGGGTCAAATCAGATATAAACGGGTCGAATTAAACCATCGAATCAAGAAGATTTTTTTTTTAATATTTAACTTTATAATTAGGAATTAAACTAATAAATCCTTAATTTCCAATCAGCATTATAATTTTTTGAAATTAAACATCGTTTTTTGATTGCATTATTGTTTTTAAAACAAAATAAAATGCCTCTGTCCGGATTCGAACACGCGACCACCCACAGTAGAGCAAATTTTTTAACCCCCAATGCCACTGAGCTACTCCTTTGTTATGTTTTCAGGGGGTTCAATAGTGTATATATACACATAAATTAAAAATTTAATCATATGTATATAGTGTAATTTTTCGACGTTAACGTAAATCCGCCCCTGCCCCCGGACTGTAATTTGATACCAGCCCGTTGCATCATAGCTTCATCTATTGTTCTAAACCAAGCACATTCACCAAATAAATGCTTAGTCGTTTCCTCGTCTTTGGAAATACATAAACAACAATTCAGATTCTCAACATGAATGTGCAGTTGTTTCAATCTTTCCTTAGTGAGCAGCCTCTCCTTCGTAGCTAGCCACAAAATAAACCTATGTTTAGGCTGTGGTACTGCGTTCCAAATTAACCTTGAAACATTAAACAATTCTTGTCTTCCTAAAATAGCCATATAGCTTTTCGAGATGGAATACTTCCCTGCCGACGTTAAGATGTATTTCTCCTGCTTATACCAGCCTCTCATGATCTCCTTAAGTGAAATAAGTTTTTTCCAGTACCAACTACAGTCAAGAGGATGTTTATGATCCCAAATTGATACCTCATTGTTCATATAAATTCCATGCACCCACTTAACCCATAGGGATTCCTTATCAACCACCAATTGGCATAAAAGTTTACCAACAGAAGCAATGTTCTAGTTCCTGCATCCCTTTATGTTTAGTCCTCCATTGCATTTCGGCACACAGATTGCATCCCATACCAGATTGTTCTTCTATCTTTCCTCCGTGCCCCCCCCCCCCCTAGAAATTTTCTACACCTCTGATCCACGATCTTCAATACACTCTGCGGTAAGATGAAAATGGCACCCCAAAAATTATGAATAGAGAATAGAACCGCATTTAAAATTTGCAATCTACCTGCATACGACAATTGCTTTGCATAACCTGTATTAATTCTGCTTGTAATCTTATCTATCAATAAGTTGCAATCAAGCTTATTCCACTTCTTTGGAGATAGAGGGAGTCCTAAATATTTGATAGGGAATGAACCCTCAGTAAAACCAGTCTTCTCCAACAGAGCCTTTTTTGTAGTTTCATCAACCCCTGCCAAAAATATGTTGGACTTCTCCATATTGACAACTAATCCAGATACTTCACTAAAGTGATGAATAGCTTCCATGACTCTGTTTACAGATTTCAAATCTCCTTTACAGAAGATCATGAGATCATCAGCAAAAATCAGGTGATTTAATCTTACCCCTTTACACATGGGGTGGAATTTAAAATCAGGCAGATCACTCATGCTTTTCAACACTCTTGTCAAATACTCCATAACCAACACAAATAAAAATGGAGACTTTTTGGATTTCAAAATCCAATTAAATCTATATTTAATCGCAAATTTTTCATATATTTTTTTAAATATTTTGAATTGTTATTAATTTTTACCTGGTTTATAATTATATAAATTTTATTTCAAATTTTTTGATCGAACTTAAATTGTTTGATTTTCAAAAAATGAAAAGTGTCGCATAAATTGGGAATGAGAGAGTAATTCTTTTTATCATGTAAATGAGAAGAAAAAAAAAGTGTAGCAAATACCTATATAAACTGTATAATGAGAAAACGTTTTTAAAAATTAGATTATGTTTGATTGGTAATGTGTTCTGAAAATAGGAAGTACTTCCAAAAATAAGAAAAACGGCAATCCTAAATTTTTTTATCAAAAATAAGTTTTATAGAAAATGTATATATTACATAGGAAGGAAACCAAAAAAGTTAGTTCAACTCATATTGGAGCCTTTCCGTTTTTGTTATCTTAGACTCTAAATGATGAGAATTGTCATGTATCGATAGTTAGCAAACCTCTCCTGTCATCCACACTACTTTGTTAGCCTCTCGTAACTAATAATCACTTCATGGTCTTTACTAGTTTTTCATCTCCTGCACCTTTTCCTAGAGACACCCTCCAAGAGTCATTTATAAATTTTCAAGAATAGTGAGAGTTTGTTTCTAACAAAATAATGGTATGACCATTGTCCACACACCACTTTAAGCCCGAAAAGGAAGGAAGAGACTTCAATTAAGTTGCTGGAGAATGAATTTTGCCCAGTGAGTCCCTAATTAATCCCCCGAGCTCTTCTAATTCTTATCGATAAGTACGACTCCATTACTCTTAAGTTGCACGATGTTGTTATATTTACTTTGTCTTTATCTAATAATCAATTATTTTTTTTTTAAAAAAGTTAATCAAACACCTTACTTTTTAAAAAATAAATAAAAATTAACCAAATACCTCATGTGAATACTTGATTGAAAGAGATAAAAGGTACCAAATTGGTGTAATGTTTGAATTATGCTTTCACTCTAATCATACTGTTGTATCATAACTTCTTTTGAAATATCGAAAAAAGCATTTTAAAACATTGAACCAACCTCGAAAATATTAAATTTAATTCGGTGCACATTCCATAAATGAAGAATCTATTATGAAAAAACCAAAGCAAACGTATAGATCAAAATTTCCGACCACGACCCACGACATGACCCCAATCAAGGACGTAACTATGAACCTCAATGATCAATCCAGAATCTGACACTCCTAACCCAGAATAAGCTTGAATGATTCTAATCCACCAAGAAATAGTTGTCTCAACACACATTGTGCTGATCGAGTAATCAAAACATATGATGAGATATTTCTCAATGTAAATGAAAAGTAAATCAATTCCTTAGGTAGGCACACCTCCGAATGTGTGGTGTTCTGTTGTGGTTATTATCTAATGTTGACCCGCAATTTCAAGATTCTCAACAAACGGAAATAGCCCAATCATTCTAATAAAAAGCACATCATTCTTTAGGTAGGCACACTTTCCCTGTGTACTAAGGAGAATTACAGCGAAGACATCATGCAACACTCATGAGTGAGAACAACAAAATTACCTTCAACAAACGCACAACATAACTTTCATCAATAACAAGCCCAATATGAAGGCCACCAATACGAGTTTATCAATAACCAAACAATTGTTAAGGTTGAATTAACCTATGATACATGGAACTGGATACGAATAAATACTAAACACAAATGAGATTACTTCATAAAGGATCTTTACGAATGTGAATCATCCAGATCTGATCAATACCAACCAAATCCAATTCTTTAAAATAACAGGTGATATCAATACTCTATAAAAAGTTGTTCTTTCTACCAGACTTGATCATCTCAGATCTCAGGTGCAAATTACTCATTTTCAAGAATCAATTACAGTAACTAAACATCCAAGTTGGTAGGATCCAAATTACAATTTTCAAGTTCTCAATCTTAAGGAAACGGAAAAAGTAAAGTCTTATACATACATCATTATTCTCGTCTCATTTCCATCAATTATTTATGAGTTAATCTACTAATAACAGTAAATCATTCACAAAATTATATGAATCGAGCTTGCATACCCCATATATCGCTCAAACCCTAGCAGCAACCGCAGGGGCAACAGCTACGGCAGCAGCATTGGCGGCACCGCCGCTCAAGAAAGAGAGAAACCCAGTAGCGGGAGACTCTTGATCATCAAGGAAAAGATCCTCAGGAGCCCTAAAAGCAGCATGTGTACACACAATTCCAAGACCAACCATCAAAGCAGAAACAAGCACAGCTCCAACAGAGGTAAGAAAGATCACAACCACAGTAGAGACAATAAGCAAACCCAGCGTCTCCCTTTCAGAAAACTGTCGACCAAATAGAACCAAAGGCGGATCGGAAGGACGGAAAAGGTAAAGAAAGAGCCAAGCGGCGAGAAGGCCAGAAAGAGTAAGAAGGGAAAATGGGTTTGTAATGAGGGAAAAGGCGAGAACAACAGCAAGGAGAGAAAGGTAATTGATACGGAAATAGGTGTAGTTTTTGCGGATACGGAGAGTGGCGTCGGAGATAGATTCCGGTTTAGAGAAAGCGGACCGGTCAAGGAGCTCGGACCATGGACGGCGATTGGCAAAACCAGTTTGGACGGTGGTGGAGATGTGGTTGATGAATGATCGGAATGCCGGAGTTGGTCCGATCTGTTGGGTAGTGTCGGCGGCGGTGGATTGTGAAGTAATTGGGAGGATTGCTGGTGAAGAAGCCATTTTTGATTGTGTGAGAAATATCAGAAGAGGAGAGTAAATAAGGGTTGATTTTTTTATAGAAAAAGTTGGGATTTTTCTTAATTGTTACGGCTCTGACTGAAAGAGAAATAGTATTTCTTTATGGGTTTTGCATACGATTTGCCTTTTCGATTTCCTCCAAGTTTGAATACGAAATCACACGGTTTTAACTTCATTATTAAGCTAAACTACATCTTAATTTATCATATTCGTACTTCGCACGAGAATTTAATATCATGATATTTATCAAAATAATACTTAAAATATATCTGTCATTGAAATTAAAACGCTATTTTATCTTACATAAGAGATTGCATAGTAACAAATATAGAGGAAAATAAAAATTATTATATCTTATCGTTATCCTTAATAAAATACATTAATATATGTAATAATACATATCAAGATTTGTAACATAAAAATGGTATCAATGATCCACACAACAGGAGCAAAGTACACATATATTTAATAGTGAAGAAGAAGAAGAACTTCAGAATTTTCGTTGTTTTAAAATGACAGAAAATTCCTCTATTTATAGACAACAAAGGGTAGTTTGAACAAATATTTATTATGTCTTATTGAAAAGGTTACAACTATCTTGAAAGTTACAACCCTTCGAAAATGTCATAACCTTTCATGAAATTAGCAACTCTTCATAAAAACCGCAACTTTTCATAAAAGTCATAATTTTTCATAGAAGTCACAACTTTTCAGGAAAAGGGAAAACTAGTTTTGAATAAATCAAATTAAAAGTGAATGTTGGTTTGTGGTAGCTAGGGGTGTCAAATGGCGGGTTGAGTTGAAATTAGAAGTATTAAAATGGATTGAATAGAAATCGAGTTGGGACCCGCCAAGTTTACTTTGTGCTCAAATGGGTTGGACTCAAATGGGCTAAAAAATAATTTGACCCGATTAATCTTAATAATTTAACATATTGATATTTAACTTTTATAATCACAATTTGAATTTTCGTTCAAGAAGTTTTTGTTAAGAAAGTAACAAATGGATAGATAAATCCTAAAAGATGTTAAATAGATAATAATTCATACTTTCAATATAGAAACATATCTTAATAAAAAGTTTTAAAACAGGTTGAAATTGGAGATTGAATTGGGCTCAATTGAGAATTCTCTTAAAATGGGTCAAGTTTGAATGGGTTTTGACTGAACCATTTCAAATTATCTTGAGCCCAACCCTTAAAATCTGGGCGGGTTGGACGGGTTACCTATGTTTGAGTTCATTTTTGACACCACTAGTGGTAGCGCCACGTAGGCAGACCTAAGGTTCACTTTTATATATGTGTATGATTTCGTTTTGGCACATCGATTCAACTTTATTTTCTTTTAATTCTCCAATTCTTATTTTATATATTATTTGAAATATTCAACATTAAACAAACATTACATGATCATTTGGTGTGATGGATAAGACAAGTTAATTCTCTACTAAATTTTGAGTACCCTTTTATCCCTTTTTGGTTATAAAGTAGGAGATAACTTATTACATGATTAATAATTAATATTGTGATAAATTATTCTTAATTTTGGATGGAATAATAATTCTAGACAACTTATTCAGGGATAAAATAGGTAAAATGAATGTAGCAACCCTTCCTGTTGTTATGATTGAGCTAATCATAAAACAAATTGAGTGAGAAAACTTCTGGATTGGAGAGTTGAGATTTCAGGCTAGGCTTGACTCATACGAAACCTTAGAGAGGTGAAGTCTAGGGAAATTCAAGAAAGAATTGGATAAAATGTCTAAGTTGAAGTTAAATGACCTTTTGACTGAGACATTAAAGAGTTCATACGACTTTCCAAAATTGAATTCGAGTGAGTAGAACTCCCGATATCGAGTTCGGCGTGAAGAGTTTGGTTTGGAACATCAATGTTTGATGATGTGTTGTGAAATGAGAAATTTTGGGAGGATTTTTTAGATTCTATCCCATGTCAGCCACCACAATGGTCGAAAAAATTCCTGCTACAAAGGGCAATCTTGCTACGTCGGCGTTGCTATAGCGGGATTTGACCACTATTGTAGGGTAAGTCGTAATAAATGTAAAATTCCTAAAAACACTCATTCTTATGCTAGAACGTTTGGGGAAGTGCAAAGTGACTTAGGGACATTGTTATTATTTTTCCATCAGGGTCTTTCGAAAAGGTAATTAATTGCTTTTCGAACTTGCTATTTCGATTCTTAGTCCTTAGAATCGGTAGTTGTGGCTTTAAGGGAAGGTTTGACTTGAGTTAGAATGAAAAACCTGGTATTGTAAGATTCCTGAATGTAGAATGCCTTAAACTTGGCTATAAAACATTTATTCACGATTATATAATCATAATTCATCAGTATAACCATAAAGATTTGTAGTGCTAGTGAATTAGCGATGGGAAAAAGTCTTGGTTTGGGCCGGATGAACATAAGGTAGGTCCGGGATTGGGATTAAGAGATAATTCAAAAATATTTAGGCTATTGTGTACTAATTTCATGATGTGTTATTATTTATAGATCAACACAAAGCTAGACTTCATAACAAGGGAAAGACTCAAGCTAAGTGGAGCATTTCACACTTGGGGTGTGTTTGGTATGAAGGAAAATGTTTTCCGTAGAAAATGTTTTCCTGGAAAACAAGTAGATTTTGGACTTATTTTCTCATGTTTGGTTGGTGAGTGTTTGATTTATAAATGAAAAATGTGTTTTGAGAAACATCTTTTATTTTTACTAGAGTAGAAAATAATTTATCAAATTGAAAATATTTTTTAGAAACAATTTTTTTTTGGGGGAGGTGTGGTGTGGTGGGGGGCTGGGGGCTGGGGGCTGGTAGGGTGGGCTGACAGGAGTTAGGTGAAAAAAATAAAATTTTAAAGTTGAAAACATTTTTTAAAAATAAAATTATTTTTTTTGGAGGGGGGAGGCTGGTACGGGGGTGGGTAGGGGGGCTGGAGGGAGGGAGGTAGGAGTTTTAAAATAAAAATATTTTTAAAAACGAACTCAAATTTTTTTGGGAAGGGTGGGGTTGGGGGGTTGGCCAGTGGGGGGGGGGGTCAATTATCGGGTGAAAAATAAAATTTTGAAATTGAAAATATTTTAAAAATTGATGGTTTTGCCGGAAAAAAAATGTGATTTGAAGTTGGAGAAGAGTTTTAGAAAATGTTTTCCTTAATTTTTGAAGGGAAGTCTTTTTCCTTAATTTTGAGAAAAATGAGTTGTTTTGGAAAATATTTTCCAAGACTTTTGTCCAACCAAACATGAGAAAATTAGGAAAACATTTTTCAGAAACTCTTCTCCTTCGTACCAACACACCCTTAATTCAGGTAGGTGATAGTTGAATTGATTTCCAATCTATGTTATGTGTGTAAACTGAATACTAAGGTACAATACATGATTAGGGATAAAAATAGAATAAACGTGAAATGATATTGTTGTCAATCTCATGCAATGAACTTGTCTAATCCCTTGTGGTCTTACAAGTGGGATTGTATCATTTGTGGTTGTGACGTTTCTTTATTTGTGATTTTGATTAGCTCGAGTTCCATGCTTGGTACATATTATTAGTTAGCTTGGGCAACATATATTTATTGATTGGCTCGGGTATCACACCTGATAGAAATTATACAATATGAAATAACAGAGTCTAAGCAATGACATGAGTTAAGAGCATAAAGCTAAAAGAATGCATGCAAGTGTACTAAGAACATAAAAGAAATAAGAACAACAAACTAAACCTAGCTGAACCCAGAAGGTACACTCATGTGTAAATTTTAGTAAAAACTTGAATGGATCCCTATAATCCTAGCAAGTACATGAAAGAACTAAGAACTATATCAAGAAATTTAAGACAGTATCGGTACTTCCATAGACTTCCACGGACTACAAACACAATAACCACAATACAAGTAGTCAAGGATCCAACCAAGGGGGAATTACCTAGTCAGCCCTTGAATTTGATCAAAAAGGATATTATCCAGAATATCCTAGTCAAAACTCTAATCAGATCAAAGTAGATATGAAATAGGACCTCCCAGTCAGAACTCTAATTGGATCAAAGAGAAATATAAGAGAGGACGATGTCCGACTGAACATAGGTGCACATGAGAGCCTCAACTAAAGAGTGCTTGGATTGTAGAAAAAAACTCCAACAACCCCAAATGCCCTGACCAACACAACACTAGTTCAACCTTAGCATGAGATCATCCCAATTCATCAGGAACCTATTCCAACTCCTACTTCACAAATCAATGCCAAATCACTTATGTGCCAATACCCACGTACATCTCGAGTCAATCACAAGGATAAGACGAAAGAAGAAAATGGAAAAATGAGATAAGTTGTAGCCTAAGTAAAGATTAATCTATCATACCCAAGTCTGCTACCCACCAGTCTACAAGGAGCTAAGCCATGCGATATGACGTCTGGGAAAAGTTAAGGCCAACCAGGCCCAAATAACGCGAGTCTATGACAATCATTAGTCTAAGCCTATAATAAGGCCAAACATGATTCTAAAACAACACCAAAGGCATACCAAGCGATACGAATGATCAAAATTAATAATTGAGATCCTTCTAATTCTGAAAAACCCGATAAATGCCTAAAATATGGACTCTTAGTAGTCTAGCATGATTAACTATGTACCCACCCCAAATTCATTAAATCAACATGTTTTCGCATCATCAATGTCAATTGAAGGAATGGTAAGTCGTAGCCTACCTTTAGTAATAACTTGCATGCTTCAAATCACAACTTTAGAGCTTTTCTATTTCGAACAACCTTTGACCACTGCCACACTATCAAGAGTGGAAATATAATGTTAATATGGTAATTAGACACTAAATTCATATACAACATAGAAAAACCTAAATTTGAATCAGAATAGGAAATATGGTACCCACACAAGAAACTCTGAAATTGACTCTGCCAAAAGATCCTAATTACCTTCCCAAACTTGTGTCTCATAACAGATAATAATATGGGGCTTTGAAAGCAGCAAATAACATCATGCAACATAAAACACCATTAATGTTAAACACAATGGGTAGGCAGCCCCTTTGGAGTCTAAAATAACTCAAATCGAGACTCCTCGACACTCTCTGAACCCTCTAATTCATAGTCTCGAGCTCCTAATCACACCAATCTTTGAATCACAAAATTTGGAGTGGTACAACTCTCACAATTAAATTTAAAAACTTTATGTGATAGATGATCATGTCAGGTCTTAAGACTATTATAGGTGCCGCAAAAGCAGCCACAATTGCCGCTAAAGCAGTTGGGTTAAGATAGGAGGGCCTCGCTAGAGTGATACCTTGGCCGCCAAAAAAGAAGTTTCTTAAGAGATGCTAGGGACGCTTAAGCAACATAGCCTAAGATGGCCAGGCTCACTAAAACGAAGCACTAACACCTAAAGCGGTGCCCTCTTAAGCAATTCAATCCCGCTAAAGCAGATTTTGCCTGGATGGCCTAGCCTGCTAATGTAGAGCCCTGGACGCTAAAGCGAAGGCCGATAAATCCATAGCAGGGCCACTAAAGCGGGGGAACCAACACCAGGTACATGAAATTTCAACTAAGCCCGCGAGCATCGCTTAGTTGCTCGAGATTTGTTCAAAACCTCGTGCACACAACCAATATATGTAAAGCCACAAAATTTGACATTTCAAACTCTATAGAGCAGTCAAAACTTACACGTAAGGTCATTTTGATAAAAACAAAAGGGTCATATACCCGAAATCCATTTTAAGCCAATGCTCATAAGGGGGATCAAACGTTGAAGCCTCCAATCCACATGAAAGATTATTCTAGATCAAACTTGACATTTTGGAGCTAACAAAACTCTTATAGTTGCATTTTGAGGTCGTCTTTCTGAAATTTTGACCAAAGTCAGCCATTAAAGTTTCAAAAGCTTTAGAATACATAAACTTGCACAAATTCAAAATGAACAACCAATTAGCCAAACTGTCAGTCTTAACAAGTCATAAAGTACTTGAGGTCGTTATAAGAAAGCTCTTAATGATAAAATGAGATATTTAAATCGAAATGACCTGGACGATCATTACAGTTAATCAATTTTCACTATGAACAAGAAAGTCTCAAAGTTTTAAAGTTATGCTTGTCAATTCACAATAGTCATGTCCATTATTGTGAAACATTCCTCTTTTGAATACTAAAAATGATGATTTAGTATAAGGAAATATGAAAAAATGAACAACCAACACCCACACACATATGTGTGTTCTCTTATGTCCAATGTTTCTTCCTTAAACGTGTCTAATTATGCTCTTGTTCATTCCTATAACTCCCTAGGCCCGTTATCATTGATTTGAGGATGAGGGTTGGCTTACCTACTGGTTTATTTTAGTAGATGTCATCATGACTTTAGTTTTTTATCATGAAATAAAAAAACATAAGTTGAAAGTTTATTCATTTTAAAGAAAAAACATTCAAGAAGATCATTAATTAACTACGTATTGTTTTACTAATTATTCATTAAATGAAAATATATACTTTACTTTGATGATATGAATTCTATTTATAGTATTTGAGTTAAATTCAAATCATTTTGTGCTCCATATCTAAGTGTATCCGATCCTTTCAAATTTATATCTATCCTTATAAATCAGAGAAGAAAAGTCCGACACTCTTATTTGTAGGAAAAAAAATTATATTTTGTAAATTTCTTAATAGTTTGAATTAGAAAATTCTTAATTGTTAGAAGTAACTACTTAGGAATGAAACTAAATAAGGGTGAATTATTTACTTAATTAGATGTTATCACTTTGAAATATATGCAGTTTATGGATCCGACATCATAATGTCAATTTTTAGTCAAAATATTTTTTTATTAGGAAAATAATTTAGTGTGATTTAAAAGCTAATTGTATCCACAAACAGATGTGATACCTTTTGTACTTGAGAATTGGCTGGGTATAGCAATAAAGAGTTTGAATAAGGGAATATGGCCAAACCCTTCCTTCATAATCGATAGTCGGATTTCTAACTACACACTCGTACTTTATGGAGGTCCTATTACCCCCGCCCTACGGATTTTATATAACTGAAATTATTACCTCCCTAAATGCTTACGTGGCAAAGTGTGTGTATTTCAGTCTCTTTGAGAGAGTGAGCAGCCAAACCAATATTAAAATTTTGTTTTAAATATTTCTTTTCAATAAATATATTTATTTTAAATTATTTTTTTGTTCTTATCTGTTTTCTTTCTCCTGCATAGCAATATAAATCAAATCTCTTCATCTTTCAGCATCTCTAAGCCATTGTTGTCACCACCATCTCCACCGAGCTTATCATTATTGATTTCAAACATATTTTCAAACTCATGTAAAACTCTTGCAAAACCAATCAACCACAATTAGTTGTAGATATATTTACATATTCATATCACCCAAAATACTCTATATCTGATTTGAGAAAAATCAACATGGTCTTACTTATTATTAAAATAAAAAAATTTAATATAATATATTAATTTACTTGATGAATTCTTTGGGTATAAAGTGCACATTCTCTTATAGATAATTTTCAATGTATACAAAAGTGCATATTTTATAGATGAACACATTTTGACTCCAACCAATTGACAACATTGTACTTAATCTCTCCATGGAGTCTAAGGATTCTTGATCATTCCCCCCAGATTCGTTGACCGAGGCAACACTAGAAACTGCAAAATGGGGCACACTAATTTTCTTCTTTCTTGTCTTTTCAGAACTAGCATCTTGGGGTATCTAGATTTTCTTCAAATTCAATTATTTTTACTAATAGATACCTTAATTATCTATCTCAAATCTCATTCAATCAATTACATCTCAGAAATTGTCGCTATCAATCTCGTTAATTCATCAATCGTTAATGTGAAAGACATCGTAGGCTCCTCCTCCTCATATTCCCCGAGAGCTTTGGTGACCTCCATTAATGACAATATTTTGCCCTGTTCATCCTCTCTTCCCTATTCCTTCACTTTTTAAATTTGTTTTTTAGGTTTTCAAAACAATGTCCTAATATCTCAGAACCAGTTCTGCAATCATCATTCACCTATCTTCCTCAAAGACTCAGTTCATTATTCACCTATCTTCTTTGAAGACCCAGTTTTGATGAACTTATGGTGTTCTAGTAATGATGAAAATGGTGAAAGTGCTTTGGCGGTTGAAGGGATGGATGAAAATATAAAAGAAAGGGTAAAGAAATATAAAAAATTGAAAATAAATATATTTAATGACTTTTTCACGTGTCAAATGTGTGAAATTCACATGCCACCATAGATCTGGTTATGAGCTTTTAAGGGTATAATTATTTTATTTCTAGTTGAAAATTCGAATATTCGTTGAGGGTGCATTTGGACATGCACAAAATATTATTATAAATAAGAATTATAAATACCAAAAATCTAAGAACATTAAATGAATACTACCATTACAATTTAAACATTCTGCCTCTCTACTTAAAACTCTGTGATTATAATTCCTCTCCTCCATTAACTAATATGGATTCAAAATGTAAGAACCTTAAGCAATTGATCCTAATTCCATCTACTGGCCCCGATGACCGTCAACAATCCATCAATGGAGTCAATGATGCCAACAAAGTGTCGAGGCTCCCTTATTGGACCAAACAAGAAATTCCATCAATGGAGTCAATGATGCCAACAAAGTATCGAGGCTCCCTTATTGGAACAAACAAGAAATTCTCGTTCTCATACAAGGAAAAAAGTGGTTGAAGACCAGATCCATCGAGCTCGAACCGGAGCTCTGGAATTGGGTTCAACACAGGTTGAAGAGAAGTGGCATTCTTCTTCATCCTAATGTAAAAGACAAGGGGTGAATCGTGGACCGATTCTATGCCAAAAGATATGTTGTAATTTGGCTGGGTATTTTAGAAAGATTAAAGAGTGGGAGTCTCAGATTAAAGAAGAAACAAAGTCCTTTTGAATGATGAGGAATGAATTTAAGAGAGAAGAAAATTACCTAGATTTTTGATAGACAAGTGTTTGATATTCTTATCATTGAAATGGAAATGAAGAAGAATTGGATTTGGCTTTTGTGTCAGAAGCTTTGTTTGATAGTAGAAGAAGTGTTGTTGTAGGGGATGATGGATTGTTTTCAAATGTACTACAAATAAATGAGGATGCTATTCCTATGCTAACTTCAGAGAAACCATATCATCCACTCTCTCAATTTTGTCCTACACAAGCAGGTAAAACACAACCTACCACTCGAGGAGTTGATAAAGGAAGAGGTCAAGAAGGAAGGAAAAGAAAGCGAAATGATTTAAATACAAATGATGAAAAAGTAAGGAATGTCCAACACTTTTAGTGAAAGCACTGGGGAGAGCAATGGAAAAATGATGAGCTCATCATGACTTGAAATTCATAATATGCATTATGAACAGGATAGGAAGCAAACAAGGGCCATGTTGATAACTTAGTAGATGTGCTTAACAAGCTTGCAGGTGCATGAGGAAGATTTGCAGATAAGTTATAGTGCCTAGTTCATTTAATTACAATGCAAAATATGTTCTTTTAAACATTCGAAGGCTTAGTTGAGGAAAAAACAACACAATACGACTACACAAGAAATAGTTACTTTTTGTTAATTCTTTTTATACACAAGGATCTCTAGTTTTGTCGCAATTGCTAGTCAGTCAGGAGCCTATGTATATCTCATTACTTGGGCTTTCTTGCTTGTTATCCATAAACATTGTATACAAATCATAATATCTCGCTTCTAGTTATCATTGTACTAACATGAATTCCTTTAATCTATAGTATCTAATATCAAAAGTTTTGTTTTTGAAAAAAGAACTTGGTCTCTTACTCATTTAAGTCATCAAAAAAGTTATAAAAAAATTGAATGTTTTAATTGTGGAAGAAATCACATTTAGTAAAAAAATTATGTTGTTTTTAAACATATTAAAAACTAAATCTTGCTTAAATTTGTTTTTGTTGATGTGCAATACTCACATACATGTTACTTGACTCACATTGGATATTTTTCTATACTAATTTTGAGGGGGGGAATCAGAAATAATTTATTCATTTTCTGAGAAGTACTTAAGAAGATTAGGAATCAACTGCAGATTGTCTATCTTTCTTTGAAAATATAATGAAAACATAGATTTTACCTTTATTAAATCTCTCCCATTTATGCTAAAAGAGTTATATTTAAATTATTCGGGGATCATATCTAAGATTATCCAATCTTTTCAAACTAATATATATCTATTAAAATCTGAGAGAAAAAAGGAACGACTAATTCAATGAGTTTATTTCATAGAGTTTTGTCGAAGTAGTTTAATGGTTAAAATATCACTATTTCAACCTAATTCTTAAATGTTCCATCTACGAATCAATATAGAGTGATAGTTAATCAAGTTTCACTATCAAGAATAGAGAAGTCTCGAATTTTAGCTTAAGTGAGAAGTCTCATTTTATAGCAAGATAGAGTTGGAAAAGTAAAAAATAGTCAACGTATAAAAATGTCATACATAATAGGCCTAACCCATCGGTGCCCCCCTAAACTTGGTACTATGTTTCAACTAGATTATGAGCATTTTAAAAACCTAACATAGGGTCCCGATGGACCAATTTATCACTTCTTGTAGAGCTAAAAACTTGTGTGGTTTTCACTCATCCAAGGCGCGTTCATCAATCATGTCTAGTCTTAAGACTGTTGAGGTTTCGCAAAAGCATCCATAAATTTCGCTAAAGAACCAGGGGTAAGATAGAAGGGCCTCGCTAAAACAAACCTTGGTCGCTCAAGTGAAAGTCTCTTAAGTGACAGGGCTATGATGGCCAGGCTCGTTAAACTAAATTCATGACAGGTAAGATGGAGCCCGCTTAAGAGAGACAAGGCCACTAAAGATGATGCCACCTGGATGTTCTAGCCTTCTAAAGTGGAGCCTTGGTGCTAATGCCATGCCAGGGCTATAAAAGTGGGGGCACCAACATCAGGCGCACAATTTTTAGCTAAGCCCCTCGGGCTTCACTTAGGTGCCTAGGATTGGTTCGGAACCTCATGATGCAAACAAGATACGCAACCACATCAAATACAACATTCTAAGGTAACCTAAGAAGTTAAAACTTCAAAATAAGGTCATCTTGACAAAAATTAGGTTTCATACCGAAGCTCCATTTAAGCTTAAGCTCATAAAGGGGCTCATAATTAGCCCTAAATCCACACGAAAGATCATTCTTGACCAAAATTGATGTTTTAGAGATAACCAACCCCTCATACTTGCATTTTCAGGTCGTCTATCTAAAAATTTTGAGTGAAGTCAACCGTTCAAGTTTCAAAATCTTCAAAACACATAAACTTACATTAAAAAATGAATGATCAGTCGACCTAACTGTTTGTCTCAGCAAGTCATAAATCAGTTGGGGTCGTTATCGGGATGCTCTTAATGATGAAAATTAGATATTTACTCCTAAATGACCGGGAGGATCATTACAGTTAATCAAGTTTCACTATCAAGAACAAAAATATCTCAGTTTTATAAAGTATGCTTGTCCATTGACAATAGTCATGTCCATTATTGTGTAGTCTTCCTCTTATAAACGCTATGCAATGATAAATTAGTATAAGATAATATGGAAAAATTAACAACAACAACCCACACATATATATGTCTGTGTTCTCTTATGTCCAATGTTTCTTCCTTAAACATGTTTTATTATGCTATTTTAAGTCCTTTCGCTCCCTAGGCCTGTTATGTTGATTTGAGGATGATGACTGACTTACCTACTGGTGGTTTTAGAAGGTGTCATCATGACTTGGAAAAACAAAAGTTGAAAGTTTATTCACTATAAGAAAAGCATTCAAGAATATCATGAATTAACTACATATTGTTTTACTAATTATTTATTAAATTATATATATATATGTGTGTGTGTGTGTGTGATGCTATTATTTCCATTATAGTAATTGAGTTATTTCAACATTTTGTTCTCCATATCTAAGTGTATCGGATCCTTTCAAATTAATATATATCCTTAAAAATCAAAGGGAAAAAAAAAGTTTGACACTCTTATTTGGAGGAAAAAGTAATATTTTGTAAATTTTTGAATTGTTTGAATTAGAAAATTCTTAGTTGTTCGTAGTACCTATTTAGGAATGAAACTAAATAAGGATAAATTATTTACTAAATCAGATTTTATCACTTTGAAATATATTTAGTTTATGGATCTACCTCATAATGTCAATTTATGGTCAAAATATTTCTTATTAGAAAATAATTTAGTGTGATTTAAACTTTAATTGTATCCACGAAAAAATGTGATAAAAATAATGACAAATCGTTTTCATACACAAAATAATATTAGAAATAAGAATTATAAATACCCAAAGGCTAAGAACATTAGATAAATACTACCATTACAATTTAAACTTTTTGCCTCCCCTACTCAAAACTCTGTGATTATAATTCCTCTCCTCCATTAACTCACATGGCTGAAAAAAGCAAGAACCTTAAGCAATTGATCCTAATTCCATCTACCGACTCCCACGGCCGTCAACAATCCATCAATGGCATCAATGATGCCAACAAAGTATCGAGGCTCTCTTTTTGGAACAAACAAGAAATTCTCATTCTCATACAGGGGAAAAAAGTGGTTGAAGACCGGATCCATCGAGCCCGAACCGGAGGTCCGAAATTGGCTTCAACACACGTTGAACTAAGTGGGATTCTATTTCATCCTATTGTAAAAGACGGGGAGTGGATCGTAGACCGATTCAATACCAGAGGAGATGGAGTAATTTGGTTGGGTATTTTAAGAAGATTAAAGAGTGGGAGTCTCACGTTAAAGAAGAAATATAATCCTTTTGGATGATGAGAAATGATTTTAAGAGAGAGAAAAAATTACCTGGATTTTTTTATAGACAAGTGTTTGATATTCTTGATCATGGAAATGGAAATGAAGAGGGATTGTTTTCAGATGTACCACAAATGAATGAGGATTCTATTCCTCTGCTAACTTCAGAGCAACCACATCAGCCACTCTCTCAAGTTTCTCCTACACAAGCAGGTACACGACAACCTATCACTCGAGGAGCTGATAAAGGAAGAGACCAAGAAGGAAGGTAAAGAAAGCGAAACAACACAAATACAAATGATGAAAAAGCAAGGAGGGTCCAACATCATTTAGTGAAAGCACTTGAGAGGAATGGCAAAATGGTGAGCTCCCAACTTGGAGCTCAGAATATGCATTCTGAACAGGATAGGGAGGAAAGAAAGGACCATGCTGATAACTTAGTAGTTGTGCTAAACAAGCTTGCAGGTGCTTTAGGAAGAATTGCAGATAAGTTATAGTACATAGTTCATTTAACTACCATGCAAAATATGTTGTTTTAAGCTTTTAAAGGCTTAGTCGTGGCAAAAAACAACACAACACGACTACCAAAGAAATAGTTATTTTTTCTAAATTATTTTTATACACAAGTATCTCTATATTTTGTTGCAATTGCTAGTCAGTCAGGCTCCTCTGTATATTTTACTAATTGGGCTTGCTAGCTCGATTTGCAGAAACATTGTAAACAAATCATAATATTTTGTTTCTAGTTGTCATTGTATTAGCATGGATTCCTCTAATCTATGGCATTTAATATAAAAAAATAACTTTTTTCTCTTACTCATTAAACTCATCAAGAAAGTTCTAAAAATTAAAAAATTTAATTGTGGAAGAAATCACATTTAGTATAAAATTGATGTTTTCTTTAGATATAATAAAAACTAAATCTTGCTTAATTTTGTTTTTGTTGATGTGCAATACTCACCATCATGTTACTTGACTCACACTAAAAAAAAAATCTACGCTAAATTTGATGGGGAAAATCTAAAATAATTAAAAAAAACACCAACCAGAACAATGCCTTTAACACATGTGTGGAAAGAAAAGAAGGAAATTTATTCATTTTCAGAGAAGTACTCAAGAAGATTATGAATTAACTGCAGATTGACTTTCCTTTTTTTTTTTTAATAAAATGAAAACATACATTTTACCTTGATTGAATCTCTTCCATATATGCTAAAAGAGTCATATTTAAATCATTCAGGGATCATATCTAAGATTATTCAATCTTTTAAAGCTAATATATATCTATTAGAATCTGAGCGGAAAAGGAAGGACTAATTCAATGAGTAAATGTCATATTTTAGAATTTTGTCAAAGTAAGTTTAATGGTTAAAATGTCACTATTTCAACCTAATTCTTGAAGTTTCGATCTCCAAATCAATACAGAGTGATAGTTAATCAAGTTTCGCTATCAAAAATAGAAATGTCTTGAATTTTAGCTTAAGTGAAAAGTCTCAATTTCTAACAAAATGGAGTACTAAAAGTAAAAAATAGTCAACACATAAATATTATCGTACATAATAGGCCTAACCCATCGGTGGTCTCAATGGATCAATTTAACAAAATGGACTATGTGCATTTTAAATACCTAACGTAGGGTCTCAATGGATCAATTTAACACTTTTTGAAGAGCTAGAAACTCGCATGATTTTCAGTCATCCAAGGCGCGTTAACATTTTTACGTCTGATGTGGCGTCCAACTAGTTCATTAAAGTTAATATTACCCCACCTCATTTATTTATATATATCCTTTCTTCTTCAATTATACCCTAATTAAGAACAAAAGTTCTCCCTTCTTCATCCTCAATTCTTTCATGTCGAGGTACTCTAATTATTCCATGACATCTGTGGATGAAGGTTGGTATTGTAGATGTGGTAATGAAGCACTATTATCGACTTTGCAGACCCAACAAATCTAGGGCATAAACTTTTTACTTGTAGAATTTCAAAAGTACAATTCTTTCTTTATTTTGTTTAAGTCTATTGGATGGTTAATTGTTGACATCTAATTCTTTTTTATTTGTTTTATAAAAAATGGGTGGTTGTGACTATTTTCATTGGTGTGAAGATCGAAACCCTCCTTAAGCAAACATGGTGATGTAAGGTTTGTTGAAGAAAGTCAAAGCTCTTGATGAAACAATAATCGAGCATGAACTATATTTATTGATGGTGTCATTACTATGTGATGGTACAACATCTTGTCCACGCTGCCAAAACTGTCCTATACTCTGTCGGGGTATAGAACACCTCAACTAAGTGGATCCACTAATATATACTTAAAAGCAATAAGAAATCATCTAAAAAGTATGATCATTTACCCATATTGACTTACATGGTTTATATATAAGGATTTCTAGTTATCTGAACTCATCCCCATATTAGTGCCCAATATATATATATATATATATATATATATATATATATATATATTATATATATATATATATAAAACTCATTCTCAAATATTTAAAAACATAACTCTTTCACAATTTGAGATAATAACTCAAAATATCCTCTTAAAAGAGGTGATACTCTAAAAGTCCTCTGAACTCGTAAACTTATTTAGAAATTGGTGTTTCTCTCCTTTAAATGTAAAAAGTATTACATATTTGGGAATAATTAGTTCTCTTATACTCATTTTGAAACATAAAACTCAACTCTCCTCATTCTCATACTCATTTACTCAAGACTTCGTTCAACACTATAGTTGATTTCAAAAGAGTTCACAAATTTGACTCAAAAAGGTCCTCTTGGACTTCCTATCAACTTTACTTTAATTTGAAATGTAAATCAAGGGATTTGATTAGAATATGCATGATCTCTCAAGCATAAATGAAGATTTTAAGTGTAATACCTCGAAAATGACTTTGGTGAAGCTAGAGCCTAGCTTGGTTGTCATGATGGTATAAGGTCCTAAAATATTCTATAATTTGGTATTGAGGCAGTGTCTAAGAGTTTAGGTGCATTGGAAGTCAAACGTCAAGGGACGATCAAAACGTTCGACGACTAAGTCACCTATGTGCCTCATGTGTGGTTATGTGCTTATATGTGTGTTTCATGAGTTAATAAGGTCCTTATATGAGTTATTATAGTGTATATAGGTAGTGCGTCAAGTTTCGTGAAGTTTGGAGGTCAAACGTCCATGACGTTCGAAAGTTTTGCCTTGAAATGACCTTGTGTGTCTTGGCATGTTTCGTTGAGTTTTACGTGTTCGTTTTGGATGAAATTCATGTGAGAGGTCCTAAACTTGTATACGAACCTATTTGGGTTGTAAACGTCCGGGCAAAAGTTCTCAAGGACCAACCAAGGACCCTTGAGGAAGGACCCTTTCCTTGAAGCCAAGACTGCCAAGACAGCCCCAAACGACGGAGGCAGTAGATGGCTCGTGGGCCAGTCGACGCCCCGTTGATGGGTGTCGTGGGTCATTACTTAGGCGTGGGAGAATACCAAGCCAAGGACCAGCCTCAGTCCCAAACGACGGACCAATAGAACGGTCAGTTGGTTGGGAGACGGTCCGTTGGTGACCATCCGTCTGTGAGGCTGTCTGCTGTGCGCAATTCACTGTACCAATTCACTCCACTTCCAAATAAGACTTTGGGAGGTTCCTAAAGGTTCTTTTGGGTATTTTAAACATGTTTATAAGCCTTTAACACTTAGAAGATTTCATTCTTCAAAATCAAAACCCAAATTCTCTTAGAAATTCTCTAGAACTCCATTGAAGCCAAAACTTAAGGAAGAGCTTGAATTGGAGAATTGAGTGGAGATTCTTCATCAATTGGTGGATTAACATCATTGAGTTATGGTTTTTGATCCTTGAAACTCTATTCATCAAGGAGCCCAACATTCAAAGAGTTTTCCAATGTTTTCTAAAGATGAACTTGTCCAATTTTATGATCTATCCATGGGTTCTTGCATTAAAGGTTTTAAAGCATTGTATATTGATTGAATTGTTGTTAATTATATGAATTTAACTCAATTAACCTATGAAACCATGTAATTGATGAACCCTAGTTTTTGACTACTTTATGGGTTAAGTGATATTGTCTTAATGCTTATGAATTCTATTGTAGTTTTCTATGGGCTATTGAATGATGTAATAATTGTATTCAATTGATGTATAATTGGTCTTAGATTGATAAATATATATTGAATTGACTTATATTCATTGAGTATTTTAATAATTGTATTGAATTGATGTCCATGGTCATGGGTAAGGGCCTTATGGTATTGAATTAGATGATTTAGCTATGGATTGAGGTGGTGAGAATGGATTGGTGGTACGCTGCCCTAATTCTATTTATTTTATGTTAATTAGACTTCAATTATGTTGTGATTGGTATGGTCCACTTATGGTGGCGGTGCTATGTGTTTTACTTGCAATTAATGTTGCTTTGTCGGCGTTACTTTATGTATTATGATGATCATGACCTTGTCGGCACTACTTGAAGTATTATGATGATTTGTGTAGTTGAGTTATGTGAAGTATGAGCATATCTATCTACATGTGAAGTAATGTGAAAGTATGTGTTCCTTCTATGTATATTAGGAGATCATGTTAGACTATGACTATGTGCTTGTGTGTGTAGTCTTAGAGTTGATGCATGATTGTTCCTACTTGACTATACGAGTCTATGATGGTTATATTGATGATGTTATAGTAATGTATAGGATTAAATAAAGATGATAAGGGTCATTCCTAAGTGCTTCGAATAATGAAATGTTATTAATAAAGTAAAGAATGTTGTGTCTTGTTTTGGTAGACTTGTGTTCCTTACTTGATACATGTATGAATGATATGTGAATATGATATGTCTTGACTAGGTAAGGTTAGTGCACCCTTTTCATGTATGAATGAATGATATGTGAGACCTTAAATGATGTTACGAAGGTCATGTACGTGGAACCTTAAACCTAGTGATAAGGTTATGAACATTAAAGTCGAAAATCGTAATGGTATCCTTCTTGTAATGAATGATGGACTTAGATTTGATTGGCTGGAACGACATCATATCATCCTTAGTAAAGTCATGATGAGTTATCTTGTCGCCATTGTAAGGTAGCCCTAGTGGACCTCTTTGGTAGTGTAATGTGATTGGGTTATGAACCAGATATGAAACCCCTTTGTATGAACCTTTAATGTAAATGACTCTATGAGAAAAAAGGCTAGCACCGAGTGAGTATGTTATGGTAAGTAGCTCTACTTGAGACGGAGGCTAGAGTACAATGTATCTCTACTTGAGAATGAGACTAGAGTGCATAAAAGCCCTTCATATTCCTTAATCATGTGCCTACATGGGATGTGTTCTAGTTCTACCTTTGGCAAGTAGATTACCCTCATCGGAGTAGGTTAGAACTCCGGATTCCATGTTTAGCTATCATGGTCTATGTCGGTTATTGCCTATTCTCATCATGTGGTATACCTACTAGCATTAGAAAAGTTCTATGAAGTTTAGGTGGTGGTATGGGACGCTATGTAGGCATTGCACAATAGGCTTTGAAGGTGTTAGTTAGAGTCCCTAGGTCTTGTCCAAGACCATTACTTGAATGTCCTTATGTGATGAATGAGTCTTAAATGAACTAATGAATGTAATGACTTAAGTTGAGAAAGTATGTTAAATGAAGAAGTACTTATCTAGAGTAGTTAAGGGTTGTCTACTTAAGGTGTGAAGGGGTCATAGGAATGGTCACTTCGTATCTTACCTAGATAAGTCTTAAGAATGACTCTAGTTAGGGAAATTGGTTGATTAAGTAGACATGATCTAAGCCTTAGGTAGTCTTAACGATTATTTAGGTAACCTTGAAGAGGTCAATTATGGACGTTATCTTCTTGATTTACTTAAGTAAGTCTTTTGATAGCCTTTGGAAGGAGAATGTCATATCATTTATATATTGTTGTATTAAGTGAGAATGATCTTATCCTAGGTAATCTAAAGGATCTCTTAAGTATGTGTAAGGGATTGTATGGGCGGTCGCTTCACAACTCACTCAAGTGAGACTTAGAATCACCTTTGGTAGGAGAAATCTCATGTTCATGTGGTTGATATATTGTGAGTGTGTGTAACTCATTGTAGATGGTCTTAAGGATCATTTAGGTGTGCCTAAAGAGGTTGTATGGGCAGTCTCTCTTTGTATTACTTAAGTGAGACTTAGGATAGCTTTTAGTAAGAGGATTACATGCTAGAAGATGTCTAAAGTAAAGTTAAGAAACTTCACTACAGTGAAGTAGTTGACTGGAAAGTTGTTCTTAAAAATGTCATAAATTGATTAAGTGATTTCTCATGTGTTTATAAGGTGTTAAATGTTGTTATTATGATTATATGATATTTAAATGAAAAAGATTCATATGTCAAATAAATGTTCGTTTTCATGATTTTATGCATTATGTCATACTTAGTACATATGGTTGCATCTTTAAAGTGATTCATAGGTGAAGGTGCTTTTGGAGAGCTAAGCTTGGATTAGAAGATCGTTCAAGCAAGTTGAAGTATGTCGTCATTTGACTCGAGGGCATAGATGTCTTTTACTTCTCTTATCGAAGTATTGTAATAGACTTAGTAGTACTTATTTCTATTGTGTATGGGTCGTGTCCCAAGTACTCTTGTGTCTAAGATTTGATGAAATGAGACTTAGTATTTCCTATGAGTTTTATATGAAAGAGTTTTTAAAGACTTATAGAATGTTTATGAAAAGTTTTAATTCCACACTACTTTTCATATGTTTATATGCGATGAACGATACGAAAGTGTTTGTACAAGACCTCCGAGAGGTCAAGTACGCCGGTTGCACTCCGAGAGTGTCATATTTTCTAGGGTGTAGTCTCGAGATGTGACATTAAGTATGTATATCAAGGAGAGAACATAGGTATGATCTGAGGAAACATACACGAAGAGAAGGACGGGAGGGTAAGAGACCTGGCGACCCTGGCACACTGAGTGGCGCATGGCGCTAGCCCCAAAACTATTGACCAATGTTTGGGGTGCACTGAGTGGTGCACCGCGCCAGGCCCCAAACTGCTGGACAGTAGTTTTGGCGCTATGGTGGTTGTCACACCTCGAGCCTATGCCCTAGACGTGGTCGGCCCTCGAGAACCATTGATGTCTTAAGCGAACCCTTGGCCTGACTCAACTCTCATTAGAAGACTTACTTAACATTATATGGAATCTAATGTAAACTTTAACTCAATATCTCAAAATAATAAACTTATAATAGTTTAAATAAACATTCAAATTGGCCTCAAGAGAAATTCAAGTCTAGAACATAACAACTGAAATGAACAAGACTCATAAACTACTAGTGTCTATCTATCTATGAAGCCACTAACAACTATGATGGAAGTCGGGACAAGACCCACTATATCCTAACTAAACTTAAAAGTAAATAGGATTCCTCCAGAAGCAATGAGGCTCACCAAGCAAATCTGAAACTCAACTGGATCAATGAAGCGCTGGTTGATGATCCTGGTTGCCTATATTTGCATCATGAAAGATATAGGTCAAATGGCACCAGTACATGTACAAGCATGTAAGGGGAACACTAAACATAACATGAAAGCTGGAACTGATAAAAAGGAAACATATTCACCTTACCCTACTCAACTAACCTCATCTCATGGATACTCAACTCAATGAAATATGAAACAACGATAAAAGTGTAGTTTATATAAAACATTTAAAACAGTAGATAACAACTCAATATATTAAAAAAATAACTCAGTTTGTATGTAAAGATACAAAATAACTTTGTTTCGAAGATTCTCTAACTGTCAAGCATCACTTTAAGCTATGTGATGATACAACATCTCGCCCACGCTTACAGAAGTGTCCCATACCTTGCAGGGGTATAAAACTTCTCAACTAAGTGGATACACTAAGCTATGCTTAAAAAGAAATAGAGAATCATCTAAAAAGTATAACCAATTTCTGCCCATGTTGGCTACATGGTTTAAGGAGGTTGTGAGATGTTTGAACTCTCCCCCATATCGGTGCTCAATACAACTTCCAAATTACAACTTAGCTCATATGTTTTTTAAAAAACATATTCTCATCCTAAACTTTGAGATTATTACTCAAAAGGTTTCTCTTAAAAGAGATAGTACTCAAAACTCCTCATGAACTCTTTTGAAAATCGTTGTTTCCCCTCTTCATAGATGTAAAAATATTTGCTCTTGGGAATACTTAGTTCCCATATATCATTTTAAAAAAATGAACTCTACTATCCTCATCCTCAAACTTGATTGCTCAAGTCTTAACGACAAAATTTAAAAGATTGTAAAAGACTTCTCAAAATGACTCAAAAGAACTCTCAAGACTTAACTCTTAACTCTACCTTGAATTTTAATTATGAATTCAAGGGTTATGATTCACATTATAAATGATTTCTCGATGTTTAGGTGTAGTTTAGAGTAGCTAGAATCAATAGGGAGTAAAATGTAACACCCAAAAAAAATTCGAATTGAGACTTGAACCATCCATCGTCATGAGTAGAATTTTACCGAGGAAATAAAAATTTCTTAAGTGTTAAGTTCACTAGATTTAGAACATTGAGTTACAAGAAGAACTAAAGAGAGTTCATTCAAGTCATTCCTAAGTTCCTTTAAGTTTTGGGGCAACTTGAAACAACCAAAACTTTCAGTACAAGATGCGTTAGGTGGGCTACACGATACCCAATGAAAGGACTTCGAATTATCTTTACAACGCCGCCAAGTTTGCTAAGTTTCAAGTTCAGATGAGTGATATATCCCCTTTTGAAGTCAGGTTGTCCAGTTAAGGAAAGTTACCTGAAAATAGTAAGGGGTATTTTGGTCTTTTCCTTACCCAATTAGATTTAATTCGTTTTTAGTAATGTTTTAGGGGTATAAATCCTATTAGGTTCAGTTTTACAATCCTAATATATGCCTAGGGTTTTAGTTGAGAGTTCAAGAAGAGAAAAGAAGAGAAAAGAGGAGAAAAAAGGAGAGGATCAAAACGTTCGTCGAGAGTATTGTGTTTTGTTGCAGATTTTCTCCATTGGTTTAATCCCTAAGAGGTACGTATTCATAGTGTTGGGTTTATTCACCCACACGTCAATCATGTTATTTTTAGCGAAATTTCATTCTTAAAGTTGAAAGATTAGAGTTCTTGATGAGTTCTCGAGAAGTGTTCTTGAAGTTCATCCTAAATCTTGTTGTGTTAGGGGTTTGATGATTTTTTGAGATGAAAGTAAGTGTTTTGAGGGTTGTATTGAGTAGATTATAGTATACTTGTGTTAAGTACTCGAATCCAAGTGATTGGGGAAGAAACTGTTCGATTCTAAGCGAGTCAGGGTGAGAAAACGAGCAAGGAAATTCGTCGAATCTTCTGGGTTGAGGCCTGGCGCGTTGCGCCAGCCAGAGCACCCCAAAGTATGATCTGATGTTTAGGCGCCCCATGTCACTCAGAGCGCCAGGACCGCCTGCCCCGTCTAGTTTGCAATCGGTTGCTATGTTTGAGTTTTTTCGAAGTGTACCTTCACTCCTTTTTGATTCTAGCTACTCTATGATATATCTAAACACCTAAAAGTCATTCATAACATGATTATAACCTTGAATTCATAATTCAAATTCAAGGTAGAGTTAAAGAGTTCAGTTCTGTTGTGGAGTCTTCTACAACTTCTAGTAACTTGTTTCAAGACTCGACCAAGTGAGTATGAGAATGATGAGAATGTATTCATGAGACTACTCTTTCATCACGATATCCTTCATATTATGAACCATAAATCTTGAATTCATAAATCATATTCAACAGAGAGTTAAGAGTAGAGTTCAAGAAAGCCCTTGAGTTTAACTGTGAATATTTTGAGACCAACTATTGATTTGATTGAAGTTTTGAAGAAGTAAGTAAGAGAATGAGAAGAGTCGTATACATGAGTTCCGTATAGTTATGTAGACCTTCGAGTCGAATCGTTCATGCTCATAAATTCAATATGGACTTCATAAGTTGAGTATCATTGAGAGGATTACTATCTTCAAGTTGTATGTCTTGAGTATTGAGTTCCTAATCCTATTTAAGATTATACTTCTAATCATGGGACTATTACATGTTACCCATGAAGTCCTTGAGTTGAATTGTTTATGCCCGTAAGTCTGCATGAACCCTATAAGTCGAACAGTCTTGAGATGAGAAGTATCTTTGAGTCCTTGAGTTGAGTAGTTCATGCTCATAATGAACCCTCTGAGTTGAGCATTCTTGAAATGAGTAGTATCATTGAAGTTCTTGAGTTCCAAATATTGATTTCTATCTAAAGTTATTGAAAACCTTGCATTGAGTCATTCACGACCATAATTCAACATGAACCATATTTTAAGAAGTCTTTTTCAATCGTTTTAACTTTGTTTTAAGACTTAAGAGTAAGAGTAAATTTCATTTCTACAAAGAGTATACGGGAGCTAAGTATTCTCAAGAGTTAAAATATTTTCATATTTGAGTAAGGAAGGAAACACTGATTTCCAAGAGCTTTTAAGTTAAGTTTTGAGTAGTTATCTTATATCAAAGAAAGAGCTTTTTCTTTAAAATAACACGAGCATAGTATATTCTGGGAGTAGTATTGAGCATCGATATGGGAACGAGAGTTCATAATAACTCAAGTCTTCATAAACCAGTAGCCATCATGGGTAGAAAGGATCATACTTTTTAGATGATTCCTTAGTGGTTTTTTAGTATATACTAGTGGATCCACTTAGTTAAAGCATTCTATATTACTACAAAGTATAGGACACTTCTGACAACGCGGGCAAGACGGTGTATCATCATTGAGGCTCATAGTGGTGATTGTCGGTTAGAGAAACTCCCGTAGAGTTATATTGTATTTTTATATACACATTGAGTATTATTGTAATTTTGAATACATTGAGTTGATATATACAGTTTTACAGTTTTCCATATATATTGCATTTTTTACTTTTGCTTTATCCTTGAGTATCATGACTTGAATCTTTCGAGTTGAGTATCTTATCCTTGAGTACTTCTAAGTTGAGTAAGTTTGAGTAGTTTTGAGTATCCTTAGTATTCCTTGAGTTGAGTAACTTTGAGAAGAGGTAAGTATGTTTCCCTTTTATCAAGTTTCAAGCTTTTGTTATGCTTTAGAATTCCCCTTGCATGCTCGTACATTGAACGTACTTAGTCATTTGGCATGCATCCTTTCATGATGAAAATTCAGGTATTCGGGATCATCAACTGGAGTTGCGTTGATACTACATGGAGTTCGAGTTAGCTATGGTTAGCCTCCTTGCTTTCAAAGGATTTCATTTACTTTTCGATTTTTTTAGGATGACGTGGGTCTTGTCCCTACTTCCATGTTTGTCATTTAATTTAGAAGCTTCATAGATAGACAATAGAGTTTCAGAAGTCTGTCCCTTTATTTTATCAAATGTTTTAAAGACTTAAGTTGTCTATTTATGGCGAGTTGAATAATTTATTTTTATTCAGATTTTTCATTTGAGTTTCATGAATTTTTATTCAGTTTTAAGCTTTGTATGCTTAAGTTAGTCTTCCGCTTGTAGTCAGTCATGATGAGGATACGCCTAAGGACCATCAATGGTTCTTGAGTGTTGGCTATGTCCAGGGTGTAGGCTCGGATCATGAAACAAAAGTATCATTTGAAAGAACTTAAATGGGCCAAACGACAGATAAGGGGTGGGGGCAAGCGACCCTGGCGCAATGAGTGGTGCAGAGCGCCAGCCCCTGAATTACAGAGCACATGTTCTGGCGCACCGGTGGGGCGGCGTGACAACTGTACTGCTCAAATTTCCCTAACGAATTTTCCTTCTCGCTTTCTTACCCAAGTTAAGTACACGATCATCTACTCAAAACTGCCCTCAAATCACTAACGTAACATTCATCTCAAGAATTCATCAAAACCCGAAAAATCAAGATTCAGAATGAAATTTCAAGAAAACTCATCAAGAACTCGAATCCTTCAACCTCAAAAACAAAATTTGCATAAAAATAAAATGATTGGCGTGTGGATGAACGAACACAACATTATGAGAAATCACATACCTCTTAGGGATCAAACCCTTGGCGAAACAACCCTTGATCTGCAAGAAATCTCGATGAACGCCTTGAACGTTTTCCTCTTTTCTCCTATTTTCTCTTCTTGAACTTTCTTCTAAAAACCTAAGCGTCTTTGGGATTATGAAGACTAACTTAAATCAGATTTGACCCCAAAAGTATTACTAAATTTGCTTTAAGCTGATGGTGTATCGAAAAGACCAAACTACCCCTCACTAATTCGGGTAACTTTTCTTGACTAGATAGGCCGACTTCAGATGGGCATATATCCCTCATATGAGCTCAAAATTTAGTGAACTCAGTGGCGTTGGGAAGAGAATTCCAAGACCTCTCATTTGATATCTTATGGGCCAATTAACTCATCATATCTGAAAGTTACGATCGTTCGAAGTTGACCCAAAACTCACAACTCAAGTATTAATACCTTGAGAAAAATAGATCACTATAGTGCTCATATAATTAGATTTTTGTAGAATAAAATCCAGATAATTCCAATTAGCTCCAACTGGTGCATCATACTAGGCAATTAGACAAAGTAATAATTTCAATGGACCACAAAAAGTTATAGCTTACACGACAAAAGATTGGCAATAGCAATAAAACTTGTATGCCACAAGAAAGTTTATACTTTTCTACCAGGCACGTCAATTGCTTACATCCAGGTAAGGACAAACTTTTTCCATTTTTGTTTTGTTTTATTAATATTATTATATTTTATAATAGTGGAAGTTCAACATGATTCCAAGAATCAAGGAGTACCTCTGCTAACAACGTAATTCAAATTAAGAGTTGGAAAAAAATTTCACTGCCACCTTTTACGTGAACAAGAAATTGGACACTTGATTGCCTTTCCTTTTCACAGAAAACAAATTAAGAAAAATAGGTCACCACCACTGTTTCTTTTTTGGTCTTTGTTTTCAATAATATACCAATCAAAACTCGTGAATTTTATGAATTTGTAAAGCTATTTCGAAATCAAATTCACCACTAACACTTCATAAGCTTTTCACATTTCTTGAGGGAAATTTCTTTCATGATATATACTTTAGTTAACTATAAATATATAAGCATGACTCTAATATCATGATATATACTTTAGTTAACTATAAATATATAAGCATGACTCTAATACCAATTATTGAAACACTATATGCACATCAGAAGTATATCAGAATCGTACCACTAATATGAATAATAGACAACACACAGTTTATGCTAAAACACATCTAATCATGCTAGATTACATATATTTTATGCTAAAATACATATAATCATGCTAGAGCACATAAACTTTTTGAAATTTAGTTCAAGAATTACCTCTTAAAGCGCGAGCAAATACCTTCAACGTATCCACAAGCTAGTCCGCAAACTAGATGACAGTTCTGCGGTCTTCTACACTAATCCCTCGTTCACTTTTGAATTCTTAATACTTGGGTGGGCAAGTATCGTATATCAAACTTCTTGTTTCAAGAGTTAGAAGAATCTCTATTTATAGAGATTTCTTCCTATTCGAAGGAAGAGAGGGAACAACATGTCTTTCCTTAGAATAGAAAAAGACATGTACTTCTCCCTTTTCTTATAATAGAAAATGTCATGTACTTCTCCATTTCCTTAAAATAGAGAAAGACACTTCTCATTTTCCTTAGAATAGAAAAGACATATACTTCTCCCTTTTTCTCTTTATAATAGATTTCGTGTTCTAGTTAAATATGAAAATAATAGGGACCACATAATCAATTAGTGAGACTTTCTATTATGAAAATAATTTCAAATAATTAATTTGAATTATTTTGATTAATTTGTAATCATTCCACCAAATGATCATATATAATTTAGCTTGATTTTGTTACTAAATATTTAAGAAGCTTAATTAAATTTGTTTTTTTCCTTGTGCAATACTTAACAATATATACTATATTGTCACAATTCAAAATCTTAGGTCATGAGACACCTAGTAACATCCCAGGTAAGTTGAACCCATAAATGTAACCATAAGTAATTAAGAGTTATCACGTGGAAGAGAAACATATGAAAAGTAAGGCATAAATATCAAAATATCAAAATAGAGGAAATGATAGAATCAAATGTACATAATCAAACCCCAAGACATGTATCAGTCAGTATTTGGGTTAAATCAAAATAGGAATATATATATATATATATATATATATATATATATATATATATATATATATATATATATATATATATATATAAAAAGTAGGAAACTCTAAAGTGCAAGGTTATACCTTTTCACCCCTTCACTACTCAAAATGTTAAAAATATCTAATTAATTAAATATTAAAGATTAAACAATAATCTGATCATATTATATATATATTAATTAATACTAATGATATCATCATACGAAAAGATTTCATTGTAAGTACTACCGGTTGAAAGCTTAAAGAAGAGGAAGTGTTAGATATTAATTTATTCATTAATGCATACACTTTACTTAACCTTTTTCTCTTCAGACAACCTTGTTTCGTGCCTTCTATTTTTGTTTCTATATATTAAATATTTTTCCCACGTCGCTTTTTTCATTTGGTTTACTTGGTCAGCCAACAATATTTGCAACATACCAACATATCGTCGAGTTATATTTTATAATACGAAATATATATGATTCAATTAATATTTTCTACCAAATTAAAAGACTCATAAGTAAATCAAATAAATAATACTTATAAACGCACTTATGATTTATATATGTTGAATTAATTCTCTTAAGTTGATACAACTTCAACAAGACACTACTTTCATCTTACAATTACTACTTGATGGGCGTGAGGTATTTGTAACCATAAGTTGGGTTGCTCATATCCACACTACATATTTGTTGTTGAAATATCATGTAGGTCGAAGATTTGATAGAGTAAAAGGCACTGCATAAGAAAATGTTATACAATTTGTTGACTCTGTACAATAACTAATAGGATACAATGCTGAAGGAACTTTCTTTCTTTCTTAAAACTAAGGGGATCATTTCAAATTTCATTTGATATTAACTTTTGGTGTGATAGTATTTTGCAATGATAATAAATATTGATTGAACTATTCATCAATTGAGCATGTATCCTTTACTTTCAATTTTGGTGTTATTTCTAATGTTTTAAGAAATTTAAAGTATAGAATCGAATAGACGTGCCCAAAACTAGTCTCTAAACATAGATAAAGACTAGTTTAGCCAAGAAAACAAGGAGAAGGACAACTTTGAATGCCAGAAGCTCACCCCAGTCTTCGAATCCAGAAACTGTTTCGCACGAGGCACACGTCAATGGGAAAAACTCGTACTAGGATCTGCCTGATGTAGAAGTGTAGTGTGAATACCAACAAGTACTGGTACTTAGTAGGCATAGACCGATCGAACTCCAAAGATAAAGCAAGTATAAATAGCATGTAATGAAGGAGCATAAACAAACAAAAGAGAACACACAATAAAAGTAAGCCGAGGCAAGGGAAATAGACAAAAGAAGCAGGTAACTGAGACAGAGGAATACACCTAGAGGGGTTATTGTTATACCAAACGGAAGATGCATATAAATGTGAGTTATGCAATAAGCCATCAATTCCAAATGATATGTACCCATGAAGCTCCCTTTTCCTGTTTAGTGGGAAGGACCTATAGGTAAATCGAGAAGCCCATATACACATGCCAGGACTTTCACAATCAATCCATCTTGGTACCAGAGATATATGTAACCAATTCAGGTAGACCAATCAAGTAAAAAGGTGATACATCCTCTTTATCTTAAAAGTCCATTTATCAAAGTAGTAAAGGTGTACAGTAAGACTCCCATAAAAATCAGTTTTAAGAGTAAAAGGGGCAAAACCATGCTTTTCACAAAATGGTGGCACGATCGTATAACAAAACACGTCAAAGAGTTTCACTGCAATTCATGTCATCACTACTTAGTAAACGAAGGGAATTATGAAGGATAAAACAAAAAGGATCTCTACATTTATCCGAAGGTACTACTCAAATCAACACTAATGCTAACCTACGACAAAACACTAATCTAAACAATGTGTTTGTTTAAACATAGTGGGCAAAGAAAAGGAGAAATTTTATTTATTTTAATAGAAGTACTCGAGAAGATCAGGAATTAACTGCATAGGTTTCCCTTTTCTTTACTATATATTCTTATCAAATAAAAATAAATAATTTACTCTAATGTGATCTCTTTCGTTTATGGTAAACTAGTACCGTTAAACTTACACACTCAGGGCTCGTTTGGTAGAGAGTATTAAGAGAAATAGTCCAAGTATTATGTGTGATATTATTTAATACTATGTTTGGTAGGAATTTTGGATCTATGTACTATCAATTTAGGGATTAGTTATGCACCCTACATGGTATTAGAGGGTGTATAACTAATACCTTCCATTTGGTGGTATTAGCTCTAATACCATGGGATTATTCTAGGTAAAGACCAAAATACCCCCTCAAATCCTTTTAATATTTTATTTATTTATTTGATTTTATATTTTATATTTTATATTTATACTAATAAATTTAATTATATAAATTAGCTTACAAATTTTATTATTTAGATATAATTTTTTATTTCTAAAATATGAGTTATTTAATTTACTTATTATTAATATAAAATATTATAATCCGACTAATATGCTAATGTTGATGTATGAATTTAAGAACAATTACAAATATTACCTCTTAACGAAAGTTCATTAAACATTACACAAGCAATCTAAAACAAGAGCATATATATATATACACACACATCTAGAGTATAAAAATAGTTTAATTTATTTAGCTATATTTATTTTATTTTATTTTATGATAATGAGTTTTTTTAAAATTTATTGATACAAAACAAAGTTCAATAAATTTTCTCTATAAATCATTATAGTTGTGTCACCTTTTGAGATATTACTCCAATTTATTAAGATGAAAATTATTTACTCTCAAATAATTTAAGTGAGAAAAAATAGTGAACATGACAATAAAAATTTTATTCTCCTAGCTAGTTAAAAATGTTATAAAAAATAATATTCTCCGTTAATTATCTACCTTGACTCAATTACATGAAATAGAAAATTTCATAATAACTCTAGGGTATAATTGGAAAGAATTTTTTTTGTAAACATTTAAACCACATACAAAATTATGTAAGAAATAATGAACCAAAGACTTGATAAAAATAATTTCTGCATTACTAATCTCTACATTACCAATCCCTGCATTACTAATCTATACATTACTAATCCCTGCATTATTGGTCTTTGTACCAAACGACCCCTCAGTGCACAAAAGTTAATCTGGTAAGAAAAATCTAGCCTAGGATCAATACATGCCTTACTATCTAGTTAATTATTATTTAAGTTAGGTGATAATTAGTTAACTTTTTAAACCTTTACATTTTTTATAAATTTAAACTTTAGATTAAAAAACATTTTTATGTTATTTTAATTTTCACAGGTTCTGTATATACAAAATGTGAGAGTTTTATAATCATAGTGATGATTTTTAATTTGATTTCATTTACGAATATTATTACTATATTTATTTGAAAGTCAGTCATGAAAAAAACCCATGTTTCTACTAAAAGCCCTAAAAACAAAGATTATATATATATATATATATATATATATATATATATATATATATATATATATATATATATCACATGCTAGCACCATATAAAAATTATTTAAATTTTAAAAATTTAAAATATTTTGAATCTTAATTTTTGCTTTAAATTTTTTAAGCTTTTTGAAATCAAAATTTGCAAGTTACTTTAGTTGTTTTGCTATTTTTTACTTATTTATTTTTATATTACTAGTATATGTACCCGCGCGTTGCGTGGATATATTAATTTTTAATTATTTTAATTTCACATAATATCGAATAGTTTAAATATTTTTACACGTTTGTCTTGTTTTATTTTTATGTTGTATTGATAAATTATTATTTTTTCATGTTAACAATTTATTAATTCAAACTTTTCACATGTAATGTTAAAAATCATAAGATTAAATGACATGTTGATTTATTTTGCATATGTTTTTCTTCGAATAAAAAAGATTCAAAATATTTTTACATTCTTAAATTAGTATAAGATTAGACTTGAAAATTTTTAGGTTTTCCTTTAACCATTTTCTTTAAAAATCTATGAACATTTTATAGATTTCTATATTCTAAAAGTTAAAGACAATTTATTTATCTTAAGTATATTAATATTTTAAAAAATTTACGTTTCAAATAAATAACATATAATATGATTTCATCACTTCGTTTCCACCCTCCAAGTCCCCTATAAGTAAAATAATATAACACTATATTTTTTTTAAAAAACAATATGAAAATAATTAACTATAGCTTATTATTTTCTTCCCTTTAATATTTCTGTTATTTATATAAAAAAATATATAAATATTATTTTTGTCAACACAAAATTTAGGCCATAAACGCAATATTTTTGTATAGTACTTTATTATACTAAACATTAATGAGGTTATTAAATTATTTGTATGCAAATTATATAAGGGTAGCTATCCACTTTTTAAAAAATAAATAAATTTGATTTTTAAATTAATTCTTAAAAATTAATGTATTACAAACTAAAAATAGTTAATTTTAAAAAGGAAATTTATTTTTCTATGATGCAATAAGTGTTGTTCATCTTGTATTCCAAACATACTTAGAACAAAACTTTGAACATCTTTGTGAGACAACAAAGTTTAAGAACATTTTCACAACTAGAAAATTAAAACAGAATCTGGAAAAAATTTCATAGGAAAAAGATCAAGTCCACTGAACTCACAGTGTCCCCTTGAGGAAATTATTCCCCTCTAGTATCCGAGGTTTGATTTGGAATATGACCTCCCAGGGTAAATGATCTCAATCACCAGAGTATAGATACCAAAAACTCTGGTGTCAGCGAACCACTCAACGGCAATAAAGTACACTTAGAATAATAGATTTAGTAGTTGAAGAAGAAGTCCATAAATTCTATATTTAAAATGACAGAAAAATCTCTCAATTTATAGAAAACAAAGGGCAGTGTGAAAAGGTTCTTATTGTGCCTTATCGGAAAGGTCACAAACCTTTGGAAAAGTCACAATCTTTCGAAAAGGTCGTCACCTTTCATAAAAGTCACAACTTTCCATAAAAGTCACAACTTTTCATAAAAGTTGCAACTTTTCACAAAAGTCACAACTTTTCACAAAAGTCACAACTTTTCACAAAAGTCGCAACGTTTCATAAAAGTCACAACTCTTCATAAAAGTCGCAACTCTTCATTTTCCATTCACACCTTTTAAAACCCAACAATCCCCCGCATGAATGGGGAATGACTCTAAGACAAAGAAACGGACAAGTATGTGTACTTTACAAGCAAGAACTAATTGCATCTGGATAAGTAGGTTTCCCATTGGACTTTCCGTAGTGAACATATGTCGGATATACTCGGTCAATCGATATATGCGATATCTTTGAACCGTCGAACTTTGTTGTATACCTAGACAACCATATGTCACACAATTAATCCTTTACCGTTTATGGTTCTTATGGTTGTGTTCGTTTTAGCCATGAACACCTCCTGGTTTCATGAGTGTATAGAGAGATGGGCTTTTGACAATCATCTTCTTTGAAGCGGCTTACACTTCACACTCACATAGGTGATTCCTAACCGTGTTATCGCGTAGATACACTATTTGGTCAACTCAGCCAAACTTAGAAAATCATTAAAACCATTAAGCTTTATTAACTCATTAACAAGCCTTAATGTTGTATCCTTGTTCCTGAGCATTGTTTTCATCATGAGAATGGATTGAGTTTGTTGACAATGCCGAACCGCCATTCACAACTTTGTTTTTCTCCTTAAATCTAGCTCTTGGGATCTCCAGTCTGCTAGATAGAGTTACCGCCATGATGACTTGTCCTAAGCCGTAAATCCATTCCCTTAGATGATCTTTCAACTTTCACTCTAGTTAGACCTTTTTGTAAGTGGATTCGACACATTATCCTTTGACTTTACATAGTCAATTCTGATAATTCCACTAGAGAGTAGTTTTCTAACGATATCATGTCTATGTCATTTATGATGAGACTTTCCGTTATACGTCATGCTCCATGACCTACTTATTGCATCTTGACTATCAAAGTGTATGCATACCAATGCCAATGGTTTGGGCCAAAATAGAATACCTATCAAGAAATTCCGGAGTCTTTCAACTTATTCACCGACCTTATCTAGAGCACCTAGCTCAGAAATCATTGTAGAGCTAGCGATACATGTCTCTTTTAAAATATTTCCAAGAGACTGCTCCTCTACCAATAGTAAATACATATCCACTCGTGAATTTTACTTTATTTGTCCGATGAACCAATTTGCATCACTATATCCATTCAATACTGCTGGATATCGTTATAATACAAGGCATAGTTTTAAGTATTATTTTAAATACTCCAAAACTCTATTTATTGCCATCTAATGAGTTTATTTGGGATCACTTGTGAACCGACTCAGTATATAATAGCAAATGCTATATCTGATCGCGTACACTTCATGATATATATCATACTTCCCAATACTCTAGCACAATCCAATTGTAAGTCACTTTTGCATTCACTATTTTGAAATGCAAAGCTCACATTTATTGGAGACTTAACAATATTGACATCTAAATATTTGAACTAGTCAAGTACCTTTTCAATGCAATGAGACAGTGAAAATGCTAAACATTATCGAGTTCTAAGGATTCTTATATCTAAGAACACATCAGCAACTCCAATATTTTTCATTCCAAACTTGCTTTCTAGCATACATTTAGTCGCATTTATGTCATTAGTGTCTCTATTAATGATCAACATATCACCAATATAGAAACAAACAATGAAATTCTGATTTTAATGTGAAAATATTTATCACTTCCATTATTCTTAAATCCATTTGCCAACATGGTTTTTGGTCAAATTTCTTATGTCATTGTTTGGGTGCTTGCTTAGTCCATAATGTGACCTAACAAGTTTGCACACTTTCTTTTATTTATCAGGAACCACAAAACCCTCGGGTTGTTCCATATAAATTTCTTCCTCCAATTCTACATTTAAGAAAGTTCTTTTCACATTCATTTGATGAATTTGGAGGTCATATACCACAACTAATAATTTTAGCATCCGAATGGATATAATTCTAGTTACTAACGAGTATATATATTGACAAGATCAAAACCTTATTTTTGTCTAAAGCCTTTGACACAAAGTCTTGCTCTATATTTGTCAACAGTTCTATCCACTTTCATTTTTCTTTTGAGGATTCACTTTGAACCCAAAAGTTTATTTCCTGGAGGAAGATCAACGAAATTCCAATAAGATTGCTCTAGATTGAATCAATCTCACTATTGACACCATTTGTCCAAAAGGATGAGTCTACATAAGACACAAGAAATGTTACAAAATCATATTTGAAGGAAGTATATGTCCCTTGACATATATTACACCTCTAAATCTCTTTATTAAGTACATTCTCCTTTTTTTTTTCAAGGTCGTTTAGACCTTTCACTAGACTACTCAAGTCTAATTTTACAGTCCACAATCTTAGGTCTTATTTCAATCCTTTTATGAATAGGAACTTGGACTTTGGCTCGACACCCCCACACTTTGAAATATTTCAAGTTGGATTTTCTTCCTTTCCATTTCTCATATGGAATAGATTGTGTCCTGAACAAAAAAACTTTATCAAAAGACAAAACTTTTTTTTTGTTCCCTTTTGCAGTAAGGATAGTTATGCACAAGGAGATTTATACTCTCCATTCTTATCACTTCTTATCTTTTTTCAAACTGATTTTCAACTTCGATATTACATTTTCTAGACATTTCTATTGCTTCATCCTTACCATTCAGCAAATAGACATAGTCCTTTCTAATGCAATTGTGAATAAAAGTTACGAGATACTTTTTCCCACCATGAGATGATGTTAACTTCATATCACAAATGTCAATGTAAATTAATTCTAAAGGATTAGAATTCCTTTCAACAGATTTATAAGAATGCTCAACAAACTTAGATTCCACAAAAACTTGACATTTTTTATTTATTGCGCTCAAAGTTAGACAAAACTTCTAAGTTGATCAGTTTTCCTTACAAGGTTTTGTAATTGACATGCCCCAAGTGTTCATGTCACAAACATTGACTCAAACAAGTAAGAACAAATAAAAATATTGAGTTCGAAAAGTTCTTCGCGAGGTAGTTTTTTTCCTCACTAATATTTTGTTCCTATTTCTTACAATTTTGTGCGATACAAACATTGTTTAGAGTCATCACCTTGTCAAATATCCTTTTAAGGACCTTTCCATAACTTTCAATTTAATTGTTATAGAACTACCAATGAACAAAGTTTCATCGGATTCAATAAAGGCAATATAGTCCAAATGTTACTTTTACAAAAACATAACAAATGACTATTCACCAATATTCATGTCTATGCAAATACTTTTATTATAATAGACATATCTTTTCATGAAAAATCACAACATTTTAAGTGATTTTTTTTCCATAAAAAAACACAATTATTTTGAACAAGTATATATATAATTTGGTTGTTTCATACTAGTCACACTATATACTAGTAATAGAAAAACTCAACAACCACAATACCAAATATACTCCAAGAATTTTGTGGATCTAACATAATACAAAAGTATCATTGAATTTCATATCTTTTGCTCCAAAGTTAAATTAGATACCAAGTCTAATCATAAGCAAAGAACCCCCACATTTTAAATGTGATCTCAAAAATATTTTCAAGTATTTGAAAATAGTTTTTCCACATACTTTCCTAGACTTTCAAAATGTCATTGACACTATGAAACCTCTTTTGGAAATATTATTCTACAAAAGAATTATACTCCTTCAATTCTCTTTGACAATGTTTACACAATGTCAAAGTTCATTCCATAGAGGCATAAAATCACAAACTCTAAGTCACTGGTATTTTCCTCTATCACAGATAGACATACCACTTAGTATTCTAAATACTAACAATAAGGACAAAAAGAAATGTACAATTTATTTCTATATAACATTGAAATTTATAGAAGATCAAAAGTACAACATTGAATTATTATGTGAAGTTTTCATATTCTTCCAATTACATAGTCCAATTTATCTAGAGTAGGAAACCACAAAAGTTTTTAGTCTACAAAAATCAGACACACTAACATTTCACATGGAGTACAAAACTACAAAAGTTTTTTTTTCCTTCTCCAAACAGAATAAAACATATTCTTAGACCATCACATAGAAATATTTTTTTTTTCAATAGTCTTCCAACTATAACATTTTAAACATACTATTTATCAAACAAAAATACGCATATCTCATTCTGCAAACTAGTAAATTTTAAAGGCAACACTATTTGCCAAAACAAAATTCATTTAAGAAATATACGATTTGCAGAACTTTTCCAAATACACACATCATAAATATTAAAATTGTTAACCTTTAGAAACTATTTTCCTCTTTAGATAAACAATAAGAAGGTTACCGGGTGTAATCTTTAATCGAAATACCACCAATTTTTTCTGGTACATTCTCACTTCGACCTTGCTAAACAAAGCAACAAATTATAGAGAGATAATGCATTTATCTTCTATTTTCATGATCAAATTCTCTCAATCAGTAGAATACAAGAAATACTAACAGTATAGTAATTTCCTTAAGATTGTTGTCCATCTTGTATTCCAAACATACTTAGAACAAAACTTTGAACATCTTTGTGAGACAACAAAGTTTAAGAACATTTTCACAACTAGAAAATTAAAACAGAATCTGGAAAAAATTTCATAGGAAAAAGATCAAGTCCACTGAACTCACAGTGTCCCCTTAAGGAAATTATTCCCCTCTAGTATCCGAGGTTTGATTTGGAATATGACCTCCCAGGGTAAAATGATCTCAATCACCAGAGTATAGATACCAAAAACTCTGGTGTCAGCGAACCACTCAACGGCAATAAAGTACACTAATAGATTTAGTAGTTGAAGAAGAAGTCCATAAATTCTATATTTAAAATGACAGGAAAATCTCTCAATTTATAAAAAAAACAAAGGGTAATGTGAAAAGGTTCTTATTGTGCCTTATCGGAAAGGTCACAAACCTTTGGATAAGTCACAATCTTTTGAAAAGGTCGTCACCTTTCATAAAAGTCACAACTTTCCATAAAAGTCACAACTTTTCATAAAAGTTGCATAAAAGTTGCAACTTTTCATAAAAGTCACAACTTTTCACAAAAGTCGCAACGTTTCATAAAAGTCACAACTCTTCATAAAAGTCGCATCTATTCATTTTTCATTCACACCTTTTAAAACCAAACAATAAGAACGTAGGTACTCTATTTTGTAATTTAGTTATAAATCTATCCAATAAAAAACAATAGAATTATCAAAGATATCCAATCTATAAGACAATTAATAATTTTATCAAACTTTATGAAAAACATAAATAACATATATTTAAACATCATACTCTTCATAACAATACTACTTAATGTCTAAAGGGCCATCAAATAAAAATAAAACTAAATAAACTGAAGGCTTAAAAGAATAGTTAATGTGTGATCACTAAAATTAATTAGGATAACTAATTATTAATTAGTCTAAATTGAGATGTTAAATTTAAGATTATAACAAATATTATCCTTAAGCGGTTATTATTAGTTTTAAAACCACATATTTTGTTTCTAATTTTAAATTTTATATTATGTAACTGTTTCAAAAAAAATTGTTTTTATAATTTTTAAATAGTTATTTACTTTCTTATTTGCAAGAGTCCCTTTCGAGCAATGCATATGCCTTATGCCCCATTTGATGAGGGGAATTTTTGCAATAGAAAATATAGATTCTTCTGTATAAATTTTTTAAAAACTTTTTGAGATTTTAAAATTCATAGAAAATTCATATTTTATATTAAAATATATAGGCACAACATAAAAACTTTAAGATTATATATAAGTTTACTTAGCAAAATTAATAATTTATGTATTTATACATTTTAGAAAATTTATCAGTTATTATGAAATACTTTTTTTTGTTAATTTTAAGCTAATTAGATAATTATTAACATTTTTTCCACAATTCATGTATGTAAATATTGGTTGACCCCACCACTTCATCATAGGCCTATATGTTCTCCTTATTTACCGCTTCTGCAACGTAATTTAATTTAATTTTCAACATATTTACAAACGATTTAAAATTTAATTCTAATTTAAAAATTAGATGTTATATTAGTTAAAAAGGCTAAATTTTAAAAAATATTGCAACTTAGATTATAAAGCTAATAAAATGTTAATCCCTATAGTCCTCATTTCCTTATTTGTGAATCATGTTATACTGTTTATAAGCAAATAAAGACATACATATACTTGTAATATGCAATTTTATCGATAATTTTTCTTTATAAATGTGTCATGTATCTACATGTCGTTCATTTAAACTACACAAAATAATTGTAAGAAAGATACATGTAAGAAGGAAAAATTATTAGTTAAGGCAATCATTAAACTTTAATGTTCACACACAATAGAAATAAGTACAAAGTAAAAGAGAATTTGCATGTACGTTTTGTCTATGTTGGATTCCTATGCAATTTGTCGGAAGATTCAAATTAATCATGCAATTTATCACTTAAAAAAACGAACTTCTTTCAAATCAACAATGTATATGAGTCTAAAAGAAACATTACACTGTTTGTATAGATTAATATCACTTCAATCAAAGTCTATATTAAACTAATTATTATCAAATAGATGACAAAAATATATGTATTTTTAAGTACTCATTTCTCAATCTCAATCGAGATGATTAGCTTTTTTGCAAGAGTGACTCTTCTATAATAGCAATAAATATAAATTTTCATTCACTTACATATTTTAAATCGATCGATACTCTAATCTCTCACTCGATAGATATTTTTCTGTTATAATTGGTACTCTGGTCTTTCACATAATTGATACTCTCTTTATTGTTTCTTTAAGTGATTGAAGCATCTAACGCTAAGCCAATAACCAATCACGATTTACTAGCTTACCATACGAAACAAAGAGAGATGGACAAATACAATTAAGAAACTTGATATCTAGTTTTGATGGTATTTTAAGTTAGAAGATAAATAAGCACATGAATAAATGATAAGAGGACTACTATATATAGTTGTAAGGTAATAATTATATATATATATATATATATATATATATATATATATAAAATTGTAAATCGATAACTGCACGATAGTGGTTATTTAAATTTTAAATTTTAAATGATATAGTGTAACCATTTTTATTATGTTATTGATGATATGTTTAATTTTTTGCTATATATTTATTTGTTAAGAAAATTAGTTTTTGAATTTAATTTTCTAGATTAATTGATAAATATGCATATAAAATATATCTTAAACTGATTTTGTTTTTTCTTACAGTAATTATTTTAGATAATTCAGTTATTTTTTTGATGGTGTATCTATGATTTAGGAGCATTTTAAAGATAAAATTATCATATTTTTTTTTCAGAATTTACCCTACTTGTGGGGGGAAAGAAGTTATCATATTTATTTTTTTACCGTATTAATAACTTTAAATGTGCTTTTGTGTATAAAAAAGGAATCACACGTATTTAATAGTTAAATATTTTTTTATTAATTCAATTTAAACGCAATTCAATAAAAACTCTGTTAAAATATGATGAAGTAGTTATTGTAGTCACATATTTATGATTAGTTAATACTTTTGTGCTCCTTTTCTTGATGTATCTTCTTTTTCTTTTTATTTTATTTAAGATTAATATTTATCCTTACATTTTGAATAAAAATATCTTTATTCATTGAATATGTAGCATTACTTCAGTCACATCACATATTTACCAGTAGTTAATATTTTTTATTCCTTATCTTTTTATATATAAAAAAAGAATAAAAAGTATTAGTATCGAAAAGATTATTTTTTTATAATAATAATTTGTGAACTTCAAAATAGTCTTTAGTTTGAATAACTTCAATAAGTTTTTTGATAATGTGAAACTATAAGAAACACTGTTTACATGATGCTTTTTTTCGTTGTATATAAAGTTAGTAACATAAGCAAAATCATATGCAAAACTTGAGTTCGGAGTCTAAAGGCAAAAAAAATTGACAAAAATTCCAAAAGGGTATGTCAAAAAAAATTCTAACCAAAACGGTAAAATCGCTATTGACGTAGCAATTTATTTTAACGGCGTTTAAGTAAAATCGTTGCTCGAGCAGCGATATTGCACAATTTTTATTTTTATTTTGAAATTGCTGCCTTGACAGCGATTTTTGTTATTGTTTTTTTTAAGTTTTTTCTTTTAACAAATTGCTGCCAAGGCAGCGATTTTAGTGAAATTTGTTTTTTTTTTAAATTATGAATTGCTGCAAATTTATTATTATTTTTGCGATTGTAGTTATTTATTATTATTTTTTAAGTAAATCGCTGCAAAAGCAACAATTTTAGTTTGTTTTTTTTAAAAGAAAAAAATTGTGCTGTATAATCGCTGCAAATGCATCGATTTTTAGTTTGTTTGTTTTTTTACAAATTTTAAGTTTTTTTTTTAAAATTGAAACTTCTTTTTTTTTAATTTTATTTTATAAAATTAGTTTTTAATTTTATTTAATTTTATTTTATAAAAATTTTAATTTTATTTAATTGCGTATTTTAAATCGCTGTATTTGTAGCGATTTTAGTAAAACTTGTTTTTTTTAAAAAAATTATGAATTGTAAATATTTATAAAATAAAATAATAAAAAGAAAGTTTCAATTTTTAAAAAAATCCACTAAAAATTTGGAAAAAAAAAAAAACTAAATTCGCTGCATTTGAGCGATTATACCACACAATTTTTTTTTTTAAAAAAAAACTAAAATCATTGCTTTTGCAGCGATTTACTTAAATAATAATAATAAATAACTAAAATCGCAAAAATAATAATAAATAACTAAAATTGCTGCACTTGCAGCGATTTTCAATTCATAATTAAAAAAAAACAAATTTCACTAAAATCGCTGCATGCAGCGATTTAAAATACACAAATAAAAAATTAAAATTTCACTAAAATCGCTGTCAAGGGAGCGATTTGTTAAAAAAATCTTTTAAGAAAATAATAACAAAAATTGCTGTATTGGTAGCGATTTCAAAATAAAAATAAAGATTGTGCAATATCGCTCGAGCAGCGATTTTGCTTTTACGCCGTCAAAATAAATCGCTACGTTAGTAGCGATTTTATCGTTTTGGTTAGAAATTTTTTTAATATACCCTTTTGGAGTTTTTATTAATTTTTTTGCCCTTTAAACTCTAAAAATAGTTGCAATGCTATAAAATAAATAACAAAATATATAAATCGAACTATATGTCAAAAACCATTCATAGAGACTCATTGACATTTTAATATCTTGTCATAAAAGCATTTGAATTAATATTTTGAGTAATTAAATACATATCTTTCTAGAACCTCCTGCTCATATTCATGTTTCTCGTTGATAAATTGTTTCCATGCATGAGAATACTATTGCACTTCTGAAATAATAAAATATATTCAAATTATGATAAAACTTTTGCAAAAATGTATAGTAATTTTGGATTTTCGATAGTTTTTTTTTCCACGAGAAGTGGTGGGGCTGGTTTAGAAGATTTACTGGGGTAATTTGTTTATAAGATAATTATAATATAAGAAAAAATTATTCATTATTAGAAGTTAATAAACTGTTGACGGGAAGTTATCATCAATTTGAAACTCAAAAACATCAATCAGATAAGAAGTACGATTAATTTAAATTAAAAATTAAAAATTAAAAATTTAAAAAACTAAAAAAAAATTGGTTTATTTTTTGAAAGAAAACTATTTTTTCTTAGTTAGTTTTGTCAGTTGTCATTATTTTTTTTTTTAAAAATTACCCTATTTTAATTTGTTAAAAAATTATTCTATTTTTATTAGTTACCTATATTTTAGGCGTTACTATAACTATTTCCTTAAATCAAAATTTAAAAAGTAAAAACTATACATGTCCTTTGTTTTTCTTTTATTTTTTTGCAAATCTATTTCTTTGTAATTTTTACTTTTAAAAAGATACCCTTTTTTTAAAAACATATGGAGTTTGTTATTTGCTTTTCAAAATAACTGTTTTGTTTTTTAAAATATTATTTATATAATAATATAACTACAAATAATTTATTTTAGTTATATAGAAAATTGAAAATCTGATGTTGATTTGGATTTTAAATAAGTACAATATTAATAAAATAGAGAGAAAAAATAAAAAAAATATATATTTATGTTTTAGTTGCAATAAGTTTGGAGTATTTTTTTGTGTATAGTATAAAAACGTGATGTTAAAACTGTTTTAAATTAACAATGAATAATTTTAATTATTTAATTATTGATTATTGATTATTCATTGTTTAAAATTTTGAAAATTTGTTGTGTTGACATAAGTAATTTTTTATTCTCCTTTTATATATAGATAGAAGATTATTATTATTATTATTATTATTATTATTATTATTATTATTATAAGGAGTTTTGAGAAAGACATAAAAATATTCTTAGGAAAAAAAAGGAACTGCACATTCTCTCTCACACACACGTTACACATAACTATATTTAAAATAATTTTAAATATAAAATAGTAATTATTATATTATTATATTAAATATAATTAGTTTTAATTATTTTAAAAATTCGTTTTTGTGGTGCTGACATCTGACGTTTTCACCTCTTCTATTATATAGATAGATTTATATATAGATAGAAGATTATTATTATTATTATTATTATTATTATTATTATTATTATTGTTGTTGTTGTTGTTGTTGTTGTTATTTTTATTATTATTATTATACTATAAATAAGGAGGTTTGAGAAGACAAATATATTCTTAAAAAAAAAAAAAACTGCACACTCTCTCTCACACACACACGTTACACATAACTATATTTAAAATAATTTTAAATATAAAATAGTAATTATTATATTATTACATTAAATATAATTAGTTTTAATTATTTAAGAAATCTGTGCTTTGTGATGCTGCACATGGCGCTTTTCACCTCTTCTATTATATATAGATAGATAAATTAAACTTAAATAATCTTAGGATCCATATCTAGATTTATCTGCTCCATATAACAGAGAGAAAGAAAGAAGGAAAAATCATTAAGTTTATGTCATATATAATAGTTTTATCAAAATAGGCTTACTGATTGAAAGGTCACTATTTTAACCTAGTTCGTGAAGTTTCCATTTTTGACTAAATTCATAGTGATAGTTAATTAAGTTTCACTATCAAGGACAAGAAATCAATTTTTAGGTCAAGCTAGTTTATTCTTACAATTTTCATGTCCATTATTGTATAGTCTTCCCCTTATAAACGCTATAAAAAGATAAATTGATATAAGGAAAAAGAGATAAATATCAAAAACACTCTTAAACTATTCACTTTTTTTGAGTTTCACACCTAAACTATTGAAAGTGTGAGTTTCATACCTAAACTATTACTTTTTAGTTTGAGAAACACACCTCAGTGGTGTGTGTAGTGCACTCTCTCTTTTATATGAAAAAACTTTGACACATGGCACTCCATATAGATAAAATATTTTATAAAATATTTTATCTAGATAAAAATTAAATAATAAAAAATTAATAATTAAAAATTAATAAAAAAATTATATTATTTTTCTTATCTCACTCCACCACCTCCTCCACGTATCCCCCCTCCCCCGCGATAACCCATCCTTTTTTTAAAAAAAAATCATTTATAAAATATTTTTAAAATTTTCATATTTCATCCTCCCCCCTCCTCCCGATAGAAATTGATATTATTTTATTTAAAAAATCTACCCCATACTATATAATTTTTCGCTCCTAATTTTTTTTTTTTTTACGTTTTTCTTATTTTGTGTTAGATATGCACGTACATATATTTTTAGAAAACTAATTCTACTAGTGTACCGAGTATAACATAAACAACTAAAAAATATAAAAAGTCTTGTGGCGGAAAGTAAAAAATATTTTCGATATGTATATCTAAACACTGGAAAAAAATTGAAAGCGGAGGGTTAAGTGTGATGGGTAGAATTATATTTTTAAGAAAATAAAATAATATCTAAATTAGTATTTGATGAGGGGGAGGAGATGAAGTAAAAAATGAAATACTTTTATAAAAGAAATTTAAACAAAATAAAAAACTTTAAAAAATGGTGTGGGGTAAGAAAAATATTTTATATTTTATTTTATAAAGAAAATATTATTTTTTTATAATAGTTTTTTAATTTTTAATTTTAACTAATACTAATAATTTATTTATTTTTTATCAAGGTTGAATATTTTGTCCATGTGGAGTGTGATGTGGAAATTCTTTAAAATAAAAGAGAGAGAGTGTATTACACATACCATGATGAGAGTGGTATAAAAAAGAGAGGTGTGTTTCTCAAACTAAAAAGTGATAGTTTAGGTATGAAACTCAAACTTTCAATAGTTTGGGTATGAAACTCAAAAAAAAAGTATAGTTTACGTGTGTTTTTGACACTTATCTCAAGGAAAAATGAAAATAATGAAAAAGCGTAAAGTTTAAACTGTGTTTAGTAGGTAGCAAACTTTAAAAAAGTCACAAATGACTAATTTAAGCTAAAATGAAAAGAAAAGTTCATTAAATCTATTCCACCTGAAAATATTGGAAGAAGTATAAAGTAAACAGTAGTTTATTTTATTCATAACCACTTTCTCGATCCAGAGAATGCTTGTTTTGGAATCATCTAATGTCTATATCAAAATCTCTGTGGGAATGAAGTATTTATAAGTCAAAAGAACATGAAAAGTTATACAGAAATATGAACTTTGTAAATTCATTATCAATACTATCATAAAATTGTTTCTTTCTATAGATCTAGTACTTATTTATTTACAAAATTTAAATTTTATTATTCATCTCATATGTAATCTTCTTAGCAAAAATTAGAACAGTTGCAAGTCCTTTATATTTCTTAACAAGGAAATTTATACCTCTTAACGATCTATTGAAGTTAAAAACAAACAAATTATAATTACCAACTTATTATATATACTACATTTTCTTAAACTTAAACCTAAAAATAACAAACTAATTTATTAGTGTAACAATAATATAGTATTTTTGAAAATGAAAAATCGAAATTATCAAACTAAAATTTTCAATACCTACCATGAATATCCCTATAGGTTGGAACTTATCAAATTAGCGTCTCCGAGTGTTTTTAACCTTTTAGTATTACTGACTACTTTTTTTCAATAGAAACTATTTCGACGATACGTTAGTTTCATACATAATCAAACACCAAAAGATTATACACTTCCATCATTACCCTAACAGACCTATAAATCTATCCCAAATATATGGATGCCCTAAACTTCAATCGTCAGTGGATCCTTCCTTCATCAACTAATAATGTATATATGTATCAATTATAAATGAAATTTTCTTCCTTTTTTTCCCAGTATGTGCTGGTTGTACTAAAGGATCTTCGGACGTAAGGGAACAAAGAATTAGATGGATTGTATCCATGGGTGGAGTCGATGCCACCAGTTTGTGCAACAAGTTCTCCCCATTCCCAGAAACTGATTCCTTCAGATAAAAGCAACTATCTATTATGCAGAAGTTTTACTGGAAAAAGAGCCATAGGAAAGATAAATAGTAATACTATCAATTCACTTCTGTTTTCCAGCAAAGAGAAACCACTTTACTACTATAAAAGATGAGAAAACTCTTTCAAGCTTGTATGAACAAATGCAGAAGGAACAGATACTAATATTATCCATAAATTCAAGATAATAGATATAACTACTGCTGGACAAAGGATGGCGTTAAATTCTATGAAGAAACCACTCCTAATAGCTCCAGATCAGCTTCTATATCAAAGCAGAGTTCAGTCTTTGTCTAAAACCATAGCGGAGGAGAAACACCTTTTCCCAATAGCGCTCAAGCTAGGCATTTGCCAACCTTCACCCTCCTTGTAACATTCAACCTGCAGCCATAACACATGAGAGTTAGCTACCATGAGCAATATGAAATTAAGCATGAAATGAACAACGAGATAAGGTTACATACCACGTCTACTATCTCCTCGTTGGATTGAACCCCACCAATGACATAAATGGATTCCTTTAGAACAGCAGCAGCTGAATATCCCCTTGACTGGTTCATTGGCTCACCAACTATCCATGTTCCTAGACGGGGGTCATATATCTCAACGCTAGGCACCATTGTAGATCCATTGTAGCCACCAAGTGCATATCTGTATAGCAATGTTAAAGCAAAAAGGAATTACTCTTTTTTAAAATGAAAATACTTACAAAGCTAAAAGAAATTGTCAAGAGTACTTTCTAACACACTTAGGAGATGCTGAAAACCAGGATAAAGAAATCCCCCCCACCCCCCACCCCACAGGGTGGGGAAAACCTCTACCCTTAAGGTCAGTAAATATCACTTAGATACAAAAAAATGGATAAGAACATACAACTTCCCACTCAAGGCAACCAACGAATGGCATCCTCTTTTTGTGCTCATACTTGCAATTTTTGACCAGGAATGTTCTCTGGGATCAAATCTTTCAGCAGTCCTGAAGAAAAAGCTATTAAGAAAGATGCTACAGGATAATAAAGCATAAAACTAGAATACAAACAGTCTTACATATTGCAGATAATATTAACTTAATGACACAATAGCATTTCTCTATACTAGTGAAATACCTAAAGGATTGTTTGGCGTGAGGTATAAGGTATAATAATCCCGGGATAAAATGCAAGATTATTTTATCTTGCGTCGTTTGGTTGGAGGTATTAGGTAGTCCTTGGATTATCCCACCATTTATACCATAGTGATAGGATGAGTTATCTCATATAGATGGTGGGATAACTTATCGCATCATAACTTATTCCGGGATAACTTCCCAACCAAACGACCCCTAAGAGTTAGCATTTTACAAAAGGTGCATGTGGTAATGTACAAGCATCTCAACTTCTTGGGGAAGACCGTGGAAAATTATAATCTCATGGTTCAAGAAAATGAGGCTCACATAGAAACTATCATTAACACATTTCATAGAAGAAAAAGAATGAAGTGTGCTACAACTTACTCCAGGTAATCGCTCCCGTCATATCCACCAACAGCATATAATGCACCATTAAGTTCTGCTGCAGCAAGAGCAAATCTCTGCAAATATACAGAAAAGGCAGACAGTCGCATCAGAGTAGAAAACTTAATACTTGAAACAAATGAGATGTCTGCCAGACACTAACTAATCTAATCACAGGCAGATGGAAGTCCTGGAGTTCCTACCTTTGCGTGCAAGTATTTCCCACAATTGATTTCGCTAGTGTAGATAATACTTTCGAAACGGGCTACTGTAGATAACACTACTAACAACTGGGGAATATTTAGTAGTTCAGTTAACTTCACCTTGGTAGTGCAGGTTTTATTCCCCATATTGTAATATCCCCTCCACAATCTCCCCTACCTCCATTTTCTTAAAAAAAAAAAAAACCTACACAGAAAAACACATTTTAACCAATTCTTTGCCCATACCATCATACTTATCACTATTTTCTTAATATCTTTATACTAATATATACTGCCAAGAGGATTAAACAAAGGGAAAAAAAGACAAGATGAAGTCTTATTGATTTGCTACAAAATTTAAGATATGAGAATAACTTTGAAGTCTGATACAAAAAGAGCATTCTTGTCAGAACTTGGATTTTGGACAGAAATCGTCTGTCACACTGCAAATTATTTTTACAGGGCCAAACAAACACCAGACCTGTAGCTTTATTAATGCTTTTTGTCTCTCTGGGTTAAACCATATTATCACCAAAGGAAACAATAATAGAACATACAAAATACAACATGATCAAAAGTGTTAACCTTCTGCAACATGGATTGTGTATTGATCCATCGTCCTACTTGAGGATCATACATTTCAACCTGTGAAAAACATTCTATCCCATTCCCACCACCAACTGCATATATTTTGTCCTTCAAAGCTGCACCAGCTAAGCTACCCTTTTTCTCTTTCATACAAGGTAACACAGTCCATTCATCATCAGCTGTGTTATATGATTCAACTTCAAAAGAAAAGAGCATATCAGTGTCAGCAACTTGAGGAGGGGGGGGGGGGGGGTTGGTGATGGGGCAGAGAAGTGCAGACTGTACCTGTGTCGTACCATACGGATGCAGTTCCACCACCAAATACATAAAATTCTCCATTCAGCTTTGCAACCGAGGCATATGCACGGACTGAATTCATTGGTTTAAGTGACTTTAACACGTCGAATGAAGGCAAATACGAGTCCAATGCAGATAACCATGACACACCATCATATCCTCCAGTTAGGAAAATCATCTCATGGTTCAGGTGTGCATCATTAGTATGGTCGATAATCATTTCATCAGCACGTGTGCAAACAGTATTTGAGGACTCCAGCATCATGCATTTATATGTTAACTGTTTAATCCGTTGTTCTGCATGAGCCTGAAATGCCAAACCACCAAGAGTTACCAGGTATTTACTTCTTATCTGTATATATTCAGCTGTGAATGTACCCAAGGGGAGAAATAACTTCCAATCCATCCTTCTCTTCTTTTGGATATTTATTACCATCTCCCAATCCATACCAGTAGAAATGCATAAAACGATATGAGACCAGACATAGTGAACATCCTATCAACAGACTATAGCGGTTTTGGGAATCCAAATTTTCTTGTTGTTCATCTCAAGGGATATAAAATTAGATACCACACTCAGTTATAAATCTTTTTCATTTTGGCTACAGCAGTTCACACTACAAAACCCTATTACATCCCCTATTGGTTCATATTCTTAATATACTCCCAATGTATCCTTTAATTATGCAGATACAGTAAAAAGATACAGAATAAAAGTAATGAAACCGCATAGTTAAAATTGTTGAAACAGACTATAGGAGAAAATCAAAAGTTGCTTGTTGTTCATCTCGTTGAATATAACATTGGATACCACACTTAATTATACATATTGTTCATCTCGTTGAATATAACATTGGATACCACACTTAATTATACATATTGTTTCATATTCTTAGTATAGTCACAATTATGTTAACATAAAAGTCTTCAAATTCAATGCATGTTTTATAGATCATCAATAACCCATAGAGAGCAAATAGGAAAGCTAGTAGATAGAGCCACATAGAGATGTCACCGTAATGCTGAGATTGAAAAGAGATAAGACTTACCAGCCTCCGCTCCAAATTATTGCTCTTAAGCTTTACTTTTCCCAATTCTTGACGAAGCTGCAACCAACAAAATAGCCCAAGTCATATAAAGCAATAAGATGTCGGACAAAAAAATCAGCAGATACTAAAAAAAGATGAACAACCTGAGCTATAACAGTTAAGTCATCCGAGCAGTCCACATTCTGCTCTTCTCCAAGTGGCAGCTCTTCCTGCAAAATTTCTTGCCCAATGATTGCTTGATTTATAGACGCAGGTACGACTGCAGTGGTGGCTTCATTTGAAGGCCCATCTGTAATGCCACCAGAGAATTTACGCTGAAGAGCCATTTCTTTAAGCTTTATGTACATCAGATCCTTTTCATCCGATTCTGCCTGTTTATCTAACAGTACCTCCGGCTGCTGGTTACCATTTGAATGAAGAGGAGAAGTGTCTCTAGTCCACAATTTCCCATTCAAACCAGATGAGTAGGCATAAATATCTCGCGACAGAAAACGACCATTTTCCTCTCTTTTGTCATTGGCAGGTAAACTTTGGAATACACTTCTCTGTTTTGCAAAGTTTTGTGATGGGATACTACTTGAAGCAATTGGACTAGACGAGAGTATGGAGATTAATTTACCAGCTTGAACATGATCTAACTCAAAGAAGAAATGCTTCTGACCATAATAGTTATCCTTAATTACTGGTTTAAACTGATTTTCTAGTAGTGGTTGACAGAGCAGACGTACACGTATTTGAACCTTCATAAAGAAGCAGCAAGCTTTGAGTTTTTTGGACTAAACCAGATGCATCAACCAAAGCAAAAATCCCAAAAAGAAGACAGATTTTGAACCTGTGCAGGATAAGGAGTTCGGATAGAACCATCTGACGACCAAGCATATTGATCGATATACATTTGACCAGGGCCTGCAGCTTCATAGACACCGTATAGCTTTCTATCACTGTAGTTGAACAAAAATAATGGCAAGCCTGAATCTACATTCTGCACATATGAAAAATGTAGACTTGGCAAACCTGTCAAAAAATTTAAAGCATAAGCATAGCTAATAAAAATGGAAAACAAAAATAAGAAAATAAAAACTCATATATGACCCTTAAAACTCATTATCAAATCTACTCGACACAGTCATTTTGATTTATCACTTCCTCTTCTTATTTTTCTTTTTTTTCTTTTCTTTTTTTTTTTTTTTTTTGAGGGGAGGAGATGCTAACTAACCAAATAGTTGTTTTGAGAGACATTCTTTTATAGTGTTATTTGTGCAACCGAATATAACGCCACCAAGGTCACTTCTTCTCAATTTTTTGAAGGCACCAGGATCTTTTACCATGATTGGATGTGTTCTCCTCCTTGCTCCTATCCTGAAAAGAGAATTAGGATAAATAAAAATCCAGGCTTTCCAACAATTTTGATTGCAATACAACAATCTAACTAGCAACACATGCGGAACTCTTCAAAATTAGCTTCCTTTGATCTTCCCTGCCATTATGCTCCCACCTCTCATCTCCTCTCCCACAACAAAAATACGCCATGCCCAGGTTAACCAGAAAACTAGAAGAAAAACATACTGATCAAATTTAACCACATTACTCAATGTCATTACATAATGTTCTTTCCTCTTTCCATGTCATCGATAACCCTTCCCACCAACAAACACCCGATTTGTCAACATTTGTGCCATCAGACACCCAATTCCTCCAACACCGCAGGGTACACAGAAGAAAGATCTCAAATCTAGCTATAAATTAAATATAAGTACGTAATGGTTTCACCAAAATAAACATAACAAAACAAGAAATTTCATCAGTCAAAGCCCCTAAGCCTTAGTTCATCAGTCATAAAAATAATAAAGCCGAATCATCGATTTGAACGAACTAATATCACATAAACCCTAAACCCTAAAAATGAAATGACACAACAGTTTCACCCTAAACAAAGAAATTACGTCCATTATCTCAGTTAAAAGCCCCTAATTACTCCACATAATCTCATCAACACATCGACATTAAAACTATGTCCTAAAAAGGGGAAGACCGAGGTACATTGCACTAGCAGCATCCATACCCACCACAACCATATATACATATATATTCATAGTGAATGCAGTATACACAACACAGAGGCTTTAAAATCTTGAATTGATTACGGAAAAACAAGAATCAATGGAATTCAAAACTTGATGATACATAATCTTAAGTAAACAAAAACCAAAAGCATACGTACATTGTTAGATACAGAAGAGGATTTGAAGAATTACCAGTGAAGAATTGAGCTTCAAATGGAAGATATTATATAGACAAGCTTGAAACTGCACCTTCACGAGTATTTCGCATAAAGTTGATCAAACTCTGCACTACTCACGCAATAAACGCAAACCTCTCTGATTCTCTTTTGTCCTCATGTTTTTTTTTGGTCAAGAAAAATCCTCACTCTGCCCTAGGCTAGGCTGCGTTTGATAAAGTAATGAAAAAAATGTTATATGCAAAAGTTATATTTATATAAAATGTAGACAATTAGTATATGGGGTAAGGGTTGTGTCTTTGCGATTGAGGTGTATCATAGGGTGAGAAGGATAAGATGAATTTGAAATATTATTTGTGAAATTTGTTTTTTTTGTTTATATTATAATTTTTTGTTATTTATCTTGTTTTCTTAAAGGAAATGTATTTAAATAACTTGATCAACGAAACATGAAAAAATTAAAAATCAATTTATGAAAAAGAAATTCCTCTGTACATATCATTTGTGAAAATTGTTTTTTCATTTTCATTATAATTTTTCCTTATTTGTCTTGTTTTCTTAAATCTACTGAACATGAGAAAATTAAAAATTAATTTATGAAAAATCTTTTCCTCGGTACATACCATTTGTGAAACTTGTTTTTTCATTTTCATTATAATTTTTCTTTATTTGTCTTGTTTTCTTAAAGAAAATGTTTTCAAATACTTGACCAACTGAACATGAGAAAATTAAAAATCAATTTATGAAAAATCTTTTCCTCCGTATGTACCATTTGTGAAATTTGTTTTTTCATTCCATTATGGTTTTTCGTTATTTGTTTATTTTCTTAAAAAAAAAATGTTTTCAAATAACTTGGCCCACTGAACATGAGAAAATTAAAAATTAATTTATGAAAAATCTTTTCCTTCATACATACTATTTTTAAAACTTATTTTATTCATTTCTATTATGGGTTTTCCTTGTTTGTCTTTTTTTTTTAAAAAAAAATATTTTCAAATAACTTGACCAACGGAATACGAGAAAATTAAAAATTAATTTTTTTTAAAAAAAATTCCTCGGTACATACCATTTGTGAAACTTATTTTTTCATTTTCATAATAAATTTTCCTTATTTGTCTTGTTTCATAAAAAAAAATATTTTTATATAACTTGACTAACTGAACATGAGAAAAATAAAAACAATTTATAGAACTCTTTTCCTCAGTACATACCATTTGTGAAACTTGTTTTTTTATTTCCATTATTATTTTTCCTTATTTTTTCTTTTTTCTTAAAAAAATGTTTTCAAATAACTTGACCAACTGAACATGAGAAAATTAAAAAATCAACTTATTAAGAATCTTTTCCTCATTACATGCCATTTGTGAAACTTGTTTTTTCATTTCCATTATGATTTTTCCTTATTTGTCTTGTTTTCTTAAAAAAATATTTTCAAATAACTTGACCAACTGAAAATAAGAAAATTAAAAATCAATTATGAAGAATCTTTTCCTCATTACATGCCATTTGTGAAACTTGTTTTTTCATTTTCATTATGATTTTTTTTTTTTGTCTTGTTTTCTTAAAAGAAATGTTGATCAAACTCTGCACTACTCACGCCATAAACGCAAACCTCTCTAATTTTTTTTTGTCCTGATGTTTTTTTTTGGTCAAGAATAATCCTCACTGTAACCTAGGCTAGGCTGCGTTTGATAAGTAATGAAAAAAATATAATATAAAGTTATACTCGTGCAATATTATTTGTAAAACTTGTTTTTTCATTTTTATTATAATTTTTCTTATTTGTCTTGTTTTCTTAAAAGAAATGTTTTCAAATAACTTGATCAACGGAACATGAGAAAATTAAAAATCAATTTATGAAATAAAATTTTCTCTGTACATATCATTTGTGAAATTTGTTTTTTCATTTTCATTATATTTTTTCTTATTTGTCTTGTTTTCTTAAACCAATAGAACATGAGAAAATTCAAAATTAATTTATGAAAAATCTTTTCCTTAGTACATACCATTTGTGAAATTTGTTTTTTCATTTCCATTTTGGTTTTTCTTTATTTGTTTATTTTCTTAAAAAAATATTTTTAAATAACTTGAACAACTGAACATGAGAAAATTAAAAACTAATTTATGAAAAATCTTTTCCTTCACACATACTATTTGTGAAACTTGTTTTTTCATTTTTATTATGGGTTTTCCTTATTTGACTTGTTTTCTTAAAAAAAAAATGTTTTCAAATAACTTGATCATCTGAAGAGAAAATTAAAAATCAATCTATGAAAAATCTTTTCCTATGTACATACCATTTGTGAAACTTGTTTTTTCATTTCCATTATGTTTTTTTCCTTATTTGTCTTGTTTTCTTTAAAAAAATGTTTTCAAATAACATGACCAAATGAACATGAGAAAATTAAAAATCAATTTATGAAAAAACTTTTCCTACGTACATACTATTTGTGAAACTTGTTTTTTCATTTCCATTATGGTTTTTCCTTATTTGTTTAGTTTTCTTTAAAAAAACGTTTTCAAATAATTTGACCAACAGAACATGAGAAAATTATAAATTAATTTATGAAAAATCTTTTCCTCCGTACTGAAACACCCATAGTTTCTTTTCAATTTCTATTTTAAGACGACCAAAGTCAGGTTTTATGGATTTGTTTCACCAAATTACTTATTGATTGTAATTCATCAAAAAAGAGTAAAGAAAGTAGCTTCACAAAAGGGCTATCAAGAATGAAGGTCTTAGTGATGCTCATTAGTATCGGGAGAACACCAAAAATGATAGATAGGTTATTGAACATAATTTTAAGTAAATATTATAATAATTTTTTTAAAAAAATTATTAATTACAATATCATATTATGGATTGAGTGACAAAGAAGGAGCGATAGCATCCCGATTGGCTAGTGATAAAGGGAAAAGAATTTCAATGTATGATTTTAATTTAAACACGTCACCTACACGATTCACTATATATGTTTAAGGAATACATGATAATATGATTCATCATCTTTCAATAGAAAGAAGTTTAGAAGGCAAGAATGATAAGATTCGAGCCTCCAGAGAATGATTAAAGTGTCCACTTGGATTTAAACAAAAAAACTTAAAACAATCGATTAAGGAAAAAGATCAATAAAAATTAAATATTTCCTTTTCAATTAAATTTGTGCATTAATGAACCACTTAGCTTGTTGTTTGTAACATGATCATCTCGGAAAAAAAAATGTCTCAAACTATAATAGACTCAATTATATAGGAGGAATGTGTCGGTTGACGACCTCCTATTGTGATATATGAACTTTCCATCTCCTTGATGTTACACAAAATGTGCAATATAGGGTATTAATGTGTCTAATAACATTTACATTAGAATAAACGACTGATATGTGAAAGAACAACCATGGAGACTTGGGGATTGGACAACAATATGTGGTTTTGTTGCTAGATATACTCCAAATTTAACAACTTGTTTGGATGATTGTTAGTTGTTATCTATTGTATTGTATTTTATTGTTAGTTTAAATACAACGTGATTATTACGTAAATTTTATTGTATCGTGTCATTAAATCTATTTTTATATTACAATAAAAGTCTCATGATATATTACGATTGATTTTGTGTGATTGAGTCGTTACTTTCTTTTTCTTCTCATTTTATCTTTGTTTATCTATATTACTTTAAAATCATGAAGGTCCTAAAAGAATTTACGAGAGACAAATTAAATTTGTCATTACATTATTATTTAATTATTTATTTTTTGTAAAAATAAATTTTAACATGATAATAGCGAGAAGGGTGGGGGGGGACAAGGTTTGTTTTTTGGTTGAAGGTTTATACTCAGTATTGGCATAGGTTAAAACACCACGAAACAATAAGCATAAGGGAAAATCATATATGTACCCCAAAAAGTGAAACTATTTACAAGTTTTTACCCCATTACTTTATACCTTTTTTTTATACGGAAAAAGCTCAAAAATACCCTTAAACTATTCGAAATAGCTCATATATACCCTTAAACTTTATTTCGGCTCAAAACTATCCTTCCCGTCATACTATTGGGTCAAAAGTACCCTTCTTATTAACAGAAGTTGTTAAATGCCATGTGGATGCCATATGGATGCCACATTGCATGCCAATAGGATTCCACTGCCATGTAGCCTAAATAAAAAAGGTCAAAAATACCCTTAAACTATCCGAAATAGCTCATATTTACCCTTAAACTATATTTCGGCTCAAAACTACCCTTCCCGTCAAACTATTGGGTCAAAAATACCCTTCTTATTAACAGAAGATGTTAAATGTCATGTGGATGCCACATTGCATAACAATAAGGTTCCACTGCCACATAGACTAAATCCCTAAATCCTAATTACTCCCCCCCCCCTCATTTCATTATTTCTAGAAATGATATATTCACCCGTTCTCCCTCATTTCGCGGCTAGGGTTTCATACTTTTCTTCGTGGCTAGGTTTCAAAGTGGATATTAATGCTTGTAAGTTAGTAAATATATTTTCTTATTTTATAATGTTTATGATTTCAAAGCATAATAGTTAGGATTTCACAACTTTCCCCTATCAGCTAAGGCTTCGTAGCTTTCTTCGGGGCTGAGTTTCAAAGTGGATATTCATGCTTGTAGGTTAGTAAATATTTTTTCTTATTTTATTATGTTTACGATTGCGGCCAAGGTTTCTTAACTTTCTTCGGAGCTAAGTTTCAAAGTTGATTTTCGTGGTTGTAAACACAAAAAAATAAGAAAAAAATTTACTAACCTACAACCAAGAATATCCACTTTGAAACCCAGCGACGAAGAAAACTGTGAAACCCTAGCCGCGAAATGAGGGAGAAGGGGTGAAATCGTTTCTGGAAAATAATGAAATGAGGGAAACATGAGTAATTAAGATTTAGGGATTTAGTCAATGTGGCAGTGGAACCCTATTGGCGTGCAATGTGGCATCCATATGGCATTTAACAACTTCCGCTAATAAGAAGGTCACTTTTGACCCAATAGTTTGACGGAAAGGGTAGTTTTGAGCCGGAATATAGTTTAAGGGTAAATATGAGCTATTTCGGATAGTTTAAGGGTACTTTTGACCCTTTTCCTTTTAGTATATGTGGCAGTGAAAGTCTATTGGCGTGCCATGTGGCATTCATGTGGCATCCAGATGGCATTTAACAATTTTCTTTAATTAGAAGGGCACTTTTGACCCAATAGTTTGACGGGAAGGGTAGTTTTGAGCCAAAATATAGTTAAGGGTATATATGAGCTATTTCAGATAGTTTAAGGATATTTTTGACCCTTTTCCGTTTTTTATATAATCCAGGGCAATACTATTCACGCTAGTTTTGCCTCCTTCGTTGCCTTCTTCTTCTTCTTCTTCCCCAAGCTACCTTCTAGGCAAAAAAAAAAATTATTTCCAATTTTTTAAATATATTTTCCCAACACTAAAAAAATCTCATGTTCCTCTTCATCATCATCTTCTAAGGTTTTCGAGAATCATCTATGGAGAATTTCACCTCAAATTTATGGACCTTCCTGGTCCTGATTCCAGTTTCAACCCCAAAACTCCATCTAAGACTAAGTTAATTTCGGGTTTCGACTTATATCATCCTTTCCTTCTCGCTCAATCTAAAGTGACTGTTTCATTCCTAGCAGAACACTACTAGTTGAGCCTTTGATGCCATAAGAGTTTATTTGTACTCAGATGATAGCTAGGAAAAAGAGGTAGTGATTCAATGAAAATTAGCTAAATTTATATTTGATACCATCAAAGTATATATACACTCTAGTGGTATCAAAGAATAATAAACAGATCTTCACTGAAAACACTACTCCATTAATTCTTGATACCATCAGAGTATACATATATTCTGGTGGTATAAAGGAGGAAGAGGTAGTAATTCAGTGAAATCTAACTAAATTGATACTTGATACCACAACTCTGGTAGTATCAAAAAAAGAAAAAAAAATCAAAACACTACTAGCTCTCTCTCTCTCTATCTATCTATATATATATAATATTATTTTACCTTAAAAGCATGAACTCCCAAACTTGAATGTTGAATTACTATAATATCCCCAATTAAAAATACTCAATTTAATTAATTAATTTATTTAATTAATTTTTTATATTGAAAGTAGATACCTTTTCAAATTAATGGACTATGAATTTTACAATGAGTTGTGACTTTTTTGATGGATTGTGACTTTTTCACTGAGTTGTGATATTTTTGAACGATTGTGATTTGTTCGAAGGGTTGTGCCTTTTCTAAAGGGTGTATCTTTTTTGATGAGTTGTGACTTTTCCGATAAGCAGTGACTTTTTTTTGAAAGATTATCACTTTTCGAATAAGGCACAATTAACACATATTCATACTACTATTTTGTAGCTATAAATAGAGGAACTTCCTCACACGTTTACTACAATTTCTTTTAAGTTCTCTACTCCTCTTTCTCTTAAAATATCTCAAGTGTTATTTACAAAAATTGATTAAGTCAGAAATTCAACGAAATTCGAGGTACCTCATAAGAAAGAGTTGATAAAAAAACTGTAGCAAATCATTCATCAACTCACACTCGTATTTCTTCTTACATATTTATGAGTTAACAGTGACGAAAAGATGTGGTAGAGACAATAATAATAAACAGATATGAAAAAAGGCAGATGATTTGGGTAAGATATATCTTCTTTGTTCTTTTTTTTTTTATTCTTTTTCCTCAAACGAATAAGTTTCTTCCTAATTTTGCTAAAACAATGGGTATCAACGTAGTCCATTGAATTATTAGTTTTGATGTTAAATTAACTATTTCAAAAATAAATTTTTACTTTTACTTATAATATGATAACAAAGCCATGAAATAATAATAATTATTTTTAATAGATATGTATGTAAAAATTAACGGAGAAAGTAAAGTGTTGGTGTCAAGAGATTTAAATCAAATAGAACACTAGAGTAAATATAACATGAACATATATTGTTGTCTTCCTTCTTCATTGGCTATGTATAATGTATTGTTCCATATAATTTTTTCTTAACGTGACAAGATACACTCCTTATTAGTTATGTAAAAATAGACAAGAAAATAGTGATTGATCATAAAATGATCTTAAATCAAATTAATGATTCTATAAATAATACTTGAAATTTTATTCATCTATTAATTTTTATTATTAAAAAATTTAAATATTTTATATCATGATACAACTTCTATAAGATACTAGATATTTTCATTAGACAATAACTATATGATATGTATGCGGTAGAAAAAAGGAGAACACTACAATTCCACAAAGATAACGTAGAAACTTAATGAAATGAAATATTTTTCACCATAGGTGATTTTATTCATATATTAAAATCAAATTATTCTACTGAAACATATATAATTAACCATCATTCATGATAACAACCGAGTACATTTTTTTGGTAAAATTACCTCTCTATGATAGCCTCACTCAAATATTAATTAAGTAATAATATTTTATAAAAGATATGTTATATATAAAGATAAAATATTGAAATACTTATGGTAATCCTTATTAGTGTCATACACATACTAAATTTCAAGTATTAATATTTAAGACAAAATTTCTACTTAAATAGTGTACATGCATCATTTATGTTCATAACGAGGAAAGGCTATTTGTAACATTTTTTGAATAATATTTTTTATTATTTTGTTGGTTTGTTTACAAAATTGAGTGAAGTAAGAAATAATATTACAAACGAAATGTCACTTTCTCCCATATTTAAACTTTGAAAGTACTTTGAAATGTTTTAATGATATGTGATAATTTTGATCTCAAAATACAAGTAACTCTATGACAATATGTATTAATAATTTAAAATCATTGATCCTATGCTTGTTCAATTATAATTATTTACTAAAAATATTTAATTTAGTAATCTTAGTTCTATCTTATAACATCATATACTACATATCTTATACACTCGTGCAATGCACGTGCGTTCAAACTAATATAATATATATATATATTAGTTTGGAGGAAAAGGTAGTAATTTAGTGAAAACTAACTAAATTTATGATTTTGATACCATTAGAGTATAAATATATTTTGGTGATATCAATGAACAAAAATATTACTTCATTGAAAACACTACAATTTACTGATTGATACCACCAAAGTATATCGATACTCTGATGGTATCAAGGATAATTGTATTTGAATGTGTCAAAGAGGATATTTGAATAAATAGTTTCATTATTTGGTCTAATTTATGTAGTTTTCTCTATGTATAAAAAAATTGATGTAGATTAAAACAAGGAAGAAAAACATTTAATATGAGAGCAAGTAGAAAACTTATTAAGTAGGAAACTCCTAAAATTCAGGAATCTTTAGGTTGGGCTTACTTTATTTGTAACTTATGTGACTTTTTATTCTAATATGGTAAGTAATTTATGGAAGAAAAATAAAAGGGAAAAAACATAAATTTTCTCCTAAATTTATATCGAAAAAGTTAGTTACACGCTTAAACTATCATAACGATCTATTACACACCTTTACAACTTAAAAGTGAATTTAATACCACCCTGGACGTGTAACACCACTCTCACAGCATCTAGTGTATATACACTCACAGTCATATCAGCGATACGTCAGCGCCATGTCAGAAATTATAATTTTTATTTTTTTTGTTTTTTCTTTATTAATTAAGTTTTCTTTTGCTAGCTATATTTTACACTAATTAATTTCTAATTAATTAGTGAAATTTTTTAATAATTATATCTTCTTCATAGCAAAATTGCAAAAAAGAAGCTTTCTACAATGACCGCCAAGAAAATTTTTCAAAATTCAAAGTTGATTTGTATAGTGAAAGAATTTCCTCTGTTCCAAAATGAATCACAAGAAGACTGCTTCCGTTTCTTGTGAGATCAAGCTTCCAATTGCAAAAAAATTTCAGATCGGGATATATTTTTTTCCTTTTTCTATTTTCTTCATGGAGGTTTCTTAAAAGATAGAAATCATAGGAAAATAATTTTCTTCCCTTTTTCAATCGATCGCCTATCTTGTTGACTAGAAGAATCTCACCATATCGATTTGACTAAACCCTCCCACCCCCACCCACCCCCCAAAAAATTCTACCCCGTTGATTATGTAAACAAACACAAATTAAAACCCACAAATCATAAGTCACCTAGTACTGTTTTGATTTCTTGTTCGAAGGTTTGTGGTAAAAAGTGATTTTTTTGAAGTAACTTGTTACTACATTGCTTCTTGTTATTGATCCATTTAAGCTAAATTTAGGTGTGAAGAAGGTGAGAACGGTGGGTATGAAGAAGAAGAGATGTGGAGGTGGGGTATAAGGAGAAATTTGATTATTTAATTATTTTTTTACTTTAATAATATCTGACGCGCATGATTTATTTTTATATTATTTTATTTTGCCACGTCAGATATAGGGGATAAATAAATTCTCTTTTAAATTGTATAGGTGTGTAATAGGTCATTATGATAGTTTAAGTGTGTAACTGACTTTTTGGTACAAGTTCGAGAGAAAATATATGCCTTTTCCCAAAATAAAAATCAATAGTATCAATAATGCAGTCGTCAAACAAAGTCTTGTTTAGAGAATATTATTCTCCCAATTATATTATTTTTTATGTATCAATCCCATATAGATCTATCGTCCAAATCAATTTAATATAATATGAGTTCTTACAATTAATATTTGCTATCGTCATTCAAAGTTGTTTTGTTAGATTCCACACAACACCATATTGTTTGGATCCCAACGACATGCTCATAATTTGAACTCAATCGTATCCTCAGGGTATATCAAGAGCACAGACTCATTGGATGAAGAACACTCAAATAAATATTAGAAAAATAGTAAATTACAATTTTATTTATTGTAGAGTATTTTAATGATGGGCAAAAGATTAAATTAACATCTTTAAGGACCTTCGTGCTTTTAATTTAGTGTGTTTATATATGTAAATCTTAATGTGGAAAAATTTAAAGCTCGATTGTCTTAACTGATTTAAAGTAATTGATAAATGTTTTTGTGTTGAAGCTAATTTATTAAAAAAAATAAAATAGTTATGTGTTTGATTTGCCGAAACATATAATTGATAAAGTGCAATATAGTTTAGAATTAGGACGTAGAATTCTAACTTTAAATATTTCCAATATACTATTAGTTTGACACATTTTATGATAAGAATGTAGAATCCTAATATGATATAAAATTTGGTCATCAGGTCGTTTGCTTGGGTTTTATGCAAGCTTTGCAGCTTTTGAAGTTTAGATATTTGACTTCGGTCAAAACTTCAGGTAAACAACATTAGAATGCAATTTTGATCATTTTGTTAGGTTTGGAACATTGAGTTTGGTTTAGGTACACATGTGTTTCGTGTCTTGAGGCTTCAAGACTCATTTCAACCAACCTTGTAGCTATGGATAAAAAGAAGCTCTAATAATGGAGGAAACAAGTCTCACTGATTTGGAGAAATGAGGAAGAAGTTGTCACGCTCCGAGCCTATAGCCTAGACGTGACCGACACTCGAGAATCATTTCTGGTTCTCAAGCAAATTCTTGGCCTGACTGACTACTTAGCGGAATACTTAACTCAAAAATAGAAAGCTTTAAGTGCAGATGAGTTTAACTCATATATCTCAAATAAACTCAAGTCAAATGTTTCAAAGTACTCAATGGTATAAATGTGATAGTTTCCAATACATCTTGACACAGAAGGGAAATGTTGAGAGACTCTTCAACTCTAAATATCTATGAAGCTTTTAATACTAGGATAGACATCGGAACAAAACTCACGACAACTCAACAATAACTAGAAAATAAATGTGAAATCCTCGGGAATGCAAGGAGGCTCACCAAAGTTATTTGAAGTGCAACGTGATCTCAACGAAACACATGTTGATGATCCTGAACACATGCATCTGCATCATATAAAGATGTAGGTTGAATGACATCAGTCCATTGAATTCGAGTATGTAATATATTCGAAGTGAAACAATTGAAAGAAAAGACGGTAATTGATAAATATATACTCAAGCTGAATGTAAAAAAATAAAGGATTTAATCATTCAAAACTTTACAAAATACTTATTCATCTCTAAACTACACATAATAAGTGATATATTTAAACACATTTTAATTCTATTGGAAGATTCTTTAACCGACAACCATCACTATGAACGACGTGATGATATAGAGTCTTGTCCATGCTCCGTGCCAGAGTATAGATCTCTCGATTGAGTGGATCCACTAAGCTATAAGGATTCATCTGAAAAAAATATGATTTTGTACCTATGTTGGCAAGACATGGTTTATGAGGATTCTGGGTTGTCTGAACTCATCCTTATATCGGTGCTCAATACTACTCCTACTAAAATATATACCCATGCTCAAATGTATAAGACATACTCTTTCTCTGGTTTGAGATAGTTGCTCAAACCATTCTCTTAAAAGAGGTAACTGCTAAAAAATATATGTGAACTCATAAACTCATTTAGAAATCAAACTTTCTCTTTTCTCACCTTGAAAATGATATCGTTAGGAAATACTTAGTTTCCTTATAGTCGTTCTCAAAACAACTCTTCGGACTCTACTCAAAACTCTTCTTTACTTTCTCATAAATTAATTTAAGACAATGACTGGTTAAAAGCATTTCTCAATAATAACTCAATAATAAGGTTCATGCTAGATTGTAGACATGAACAATCAATTCAAGAAACTCAATACATGATATACAATAACTCAACAATTAGGAACAGAAATTCAAAAATTAACGATACTACTCATCTCAAAAATACTCGAAATCAAGAATAAAAACACTTGATTACTCTTTCTCTTAACTTTTACATATGTAGGGCATGAGGATGAACTATTCCAATACTATGATAGTCTTACATACTTGAAAGAGCAATTTTCTTGGTGAAAATGATGGAAATTTGAAGAACGCTCGAAACCCTAGCCTTTTCCTCTTGAATCCTTGCTCTAAGTCTTATAAGTGTTAAAGAATGTAAATTTTTTTTTAACATTTATTAGACCCTTAACTAGGTGAAAAACGTTGGAATTTAGGCTTAAAATATATGGAAAAGGTCTGAAATAAGCTAAATAAATCAGAAAACACAAAACTCGAGTAGCGCGTAACGGAGGACTTGACAGCCCGTCACCAGGTCCTCGTCAAAAATGACTGAAACACAAAATTTCCTACATAGTTGACAGCCCATCACAGGGTTGACGAGCCATCATGACTGTCGTCAAGTCTGTTGTCAGTTTTCTCTAATATGACATGCATAGTTTTTTACTCCAAACTCAAAATGAGGCAAATTTGGTGGCATCGAAAAGAGGACTCAAAGACCTTCAACTGGGTATGTCATAAGTCACCTAATTCATTGATTTGGGAGATATGATCATTTGAAGTTGACCTAAGTAGAATCTTATGTTAAAATTTAATCGGTAAGGAAACATTCAACTCAACTTTGTGTTAGGGGGGGTTCTTGCAACCTTAATTCATATCCAAAACCATTCCAACACTAAAGATTGTCATATACACATATAAGTAATTGAAGAATTACCTGCTACAATTTTACATGCAATTAAAGAATGATTTAGGCCTTAACTTAAAATTTTTGGGGGTGTTACAAAAGTCCACGTAAAACAATCAATGATCACTACTGCTCCGACAGACCAGGGGTTGTTCGAGGAGCGGAGTTCAAAACTCAAAAGTGATCTCTACTCTAGGAGAGAGAACAAGGCTCTGTAGGTGCGACATTGCAGGTGTCTCTGACATGGACCTGGTGAAATTGAATTCTCCGTAAAGATGTGGTGTACTAATGGCTAGACTCCGCTGCAATTGTGCCTTGCTAAGTAAGCCTCCATCACCGGTGTGAGCCAACCTTCGCAGGAGCGGCTGCACTAGTGATTTTTACTCCATCTTTTGGAACTCAAAGTTTCAGATCCCGAATGATCCTTTGAAATTCAATAGAGGCCCAATGAACGCAAATCTAATATGTCACCCAATCAGATATGACGTTTCAGGCTCAACAAAATCAATGAAATGACAAACGAGTTTTCAAATCATCCATGTTATAATCCAAACACATTTTTTTTACTGAAATTATCTTATTTTTTAGAATCATTTTAGAATGTATCTAAATGTGCGATTAAAAAAAGTTCCGTACTTGATTTAAAATCTATAATTTTCTGATTAATAAAACTATGCAACTGCTTTATTTAGGGATGTATTGTTGGAAAATCATATGCTCAACGGAAGCATATCAAAATTTTTACTGCGTATATGAATAATACATACACTAATTGTTTATGGTATAACACATAATTATGATAGAACACATAAAGTTGCTGAAATTTAATTCGATAAATACCTCTTGAAGCGTGACAGATACCTTCAAGCGATTCCACTAGATAGGCAACATATATGGTCTTCTGTAGTGATCCCAAGTTCACATCCAAACTTTCTCAATACTTGGGTGGGCAAGTATCGAATAGAAAGTTAATTCCTCTCTTTTCTAGGTTAGGAGAATCCCTATTTATAGAGATTTCTTCCTAATCCAAAAAGGGCTAGAAAACCTAGTTTTCTAGAAGACTAGAAAAACCACATTATTCTTCCTTTTTCCATAGAAATATGATTTTAAGTTCAAGTTAAATATGGACATTATAGGGACCACAAAATTATTACTGAGGCTTTCTATTATGAAAATGATTCCAAATAATTAATTTGAATTATTCTTACCATGATAAATTACAAATTATTCCACTAGAAATTCGTAATTGCACTCCTTTATTTATATTTGAATTTCCTCGTCAAGCATTTGTGTAATTCCCCATGTTAAGATTTCAGATAGTAGTTAATAAATTAAATTACTAACGAATTTAATTCAATGATTAATGTCTTTTAGAGCACTACTTAACTTATTTCATGTGTCGGATTCATAAATTCACTTGCAAGGTTTGATACGATGAAAACTTATAAGTTTCTGAAATAGGCATATTAATCAATCTCTATAACGAGACATGGATTCCATCAACTAACTTATTATTTCACCAATATATATTATTATCATCCAACTTACCAGACATATTGACCCATTTCAGAATCTTAGCTTTTATTAAAAAAAAAACCATAACTAATATATACAAATCATAATAGTTATATTAGGATTAAGAATATAAGTATATTTAATAGTTTGGAGGATATGTTTTTGTCAGTCAGTCTAAAACAACTATCTCTACTCGGTCTCGTTCAATACATACAAAATGCACTAGTACAAGAAGTTGGAACTATATCGTTCCCATAATCAAAATAAATTACATGTAATCTAGCGCTACAATCGTACCGATGACATGTCCAATTTTCATCCTAGATTGTGAACGAAAAACTTTATACTTATAAGAACCGATGATTTAATCCTATGTGTATAAGCTAAAACTCTACACATTAAATCATCTACTATATAAGTAAACGGACACCATAAATGAATATATGATCTGTTAAAATTGAGCAAATATTTATTTTATAATAAATATTATATCTTAACATATGGTTAATAGTATATATCTCAACAACTTCCCACTTAGACTTTTAACCATCACAATTTTTATGATGTACTATATCTAAATGTATGGTTAATTGTATATAGCCTAACAATCTCCCACTTAGATGTTTAATCTTGAAAATTGTTAGAATACTATGTCTAAACACATAATTAATAGTATATACCCTAACAATCTCTCACTTAGACTCTTAACTATGCATTTATAACATTCACATACATTCCATTATTTTTTATCTAAAGAAAATTTACCAAGCTATTTTCTCATTCAATTTTGTCTAGTAGTGCTTCGTCGTAGCAAATCGATTTAATACTAAATCTTGAGAGACCTTATCATGAAATCCTACAAGAGTACTTCTTTTCAGGGGCTCTATAATAAAAGTTCTCTCAAACATACAAAACAAATCAATTTTCGTTATAATTTTCACACTACGACTAAGTACTACTATTATAATCACAATTTCATTTCTTGAGTTTTAATATTTTCTTCAAAAATCATTAGATACTGAAATATTAACAACTTTTCATGAAGTGTTCTTTTAATTTGCTCAACATCACTTCCACTACTAGATGTATTAGTTTTCCTATGTCTAGTAACGTTCTCCCACTACTTAAATAAAATGGAACGTCATTTCTGACATACCGATTAGATGTTTTTGAGCGCTTGAATTTACAATTGACTTATTTGTTATTTCTTTGTTCAGTTCGTGTAAAACTAATTTATTTTTAGGAACATAGTTTACTAAATGATCCTTTTCTAGAAATCAAACAATTGTGTTAATAATTGCATTATTTTCTTTAGGACATTTCTTTCATTCTTTGGGATATCCAATTAACACACATATTTCATTCTTAATTCCAATTTTCTTATTCTCCCACTCATCACATGTGCTGGACAATCCTATGTCTGAACATGTCACATATTAAACTTATGTCAAATTCAATTAGTTTTATAGTTGTTCAAGGTATTGATGTGAAAGAAACTGAATTCAGAATGTGATATGTAGTTATTAGAATCTATCCCAAAGAAACAAAATAACTAATAATAAGTCAATAATTATCTTATCATCTTCATAAGAGTCTACTTCTTTTCTCTTCTACATCAATCTATTGTGCAGCGTCTGATGTAGACAATTGAAATGCAATTATTCTATAAGAAAAGTGATCCAAGAACTTTGTAGAGAGGTTTACATCACTACGATTAGATTGCACTGACTTTATATATATTTTTCTTGATGCTATTTTCGTTTGTCTTAAATATTTTGTTCAGTTTATCAAGACATTCAGACTGACAAAGTATCAAAAAGATATATATATATATATATATATATATATATATATATATATATATATATATATATATATATATATATATATATATATATATATATATATATATATATATTTATATATATTCATATCATGAGTAACCGTTTGTGTAACCTCAGAATACTCAAATTCACCTCTCAATGTTCATTTACATTACAAATCAAAATAAAATAATTTTAACTTATCTCTATCATTTTTTCCTTTTTAAGAGGAAATGTCTCGTAGTTATTTTTTCTTCCAAACAGAACTAACATTTTGGTAGTGACTTCACTTTTAATGAACCATTATGTCCATCCATTAACCAACCTCGAAGTTCTATTCGAAATAAATAACTTAGACGCTAGTGTACAATAAGTTTCATTCAATCTAAAAGATACTTTCTCTTATGAGATAGATTAATAAAATTCAGTTTATGTGAGATAATATTAATAAAAAGAATCATGCATTATTATACCACAAGAAATGAAATATTCATCAAACTCAATGGTAGGAGAGTTACAAACAAGTTTATCAAATATTCATCTCTTATCTAGTGAGAAACTGAAAATAATTTCTTCTAACATAAGTTATATGTACAATGCATTCTTTGAATTAATATCTTATCTCTACCAAAAGAAAAACTTAAGTAGTACTGATTAGGTGTGTAAAGTCTATTGAGAATATGAGATATAATACATTAAACAGATCATAATATTTGAATAATCCCAAATAAAAAAATTCAGGGCTCATTTATACATATATATCCATGCATCTCAAATAGCCAATCGATGGGATTGAAGAACTACTCATGCAATATACATGTATAATGACCGTTATTCACTCCATAAACTTATACAAAATTAACTTAGATGGAGAGTCTACTGTTAGTTTAAGTCAAGTGAAAATTCTCTAGTTACATTGATCCAATCTGATATTACTCAGTTTAGGAGAGTTGATATAGATTATCAAAACTAGACGATTTTGACTTGTATCAATTTCATCTGATAGGGAGGAAAGTCTAAACCAACACATAAAACTAATACTTCGCTACTATTTAATCAAATATGACGAAACACTCATACAACGACCCGAAAAAAATTAATTTCTTACGAGGTTGTTCTTATGAATCTACCAAATTTCAGAACAATCAGAGTTCTTTTTTTTTTTTCAAAATTCCAAAACTATGATCAATATGGTTGAAAAAGTTATATGATCAAAATAGAGTTTAAAATTATTCCGTTCGAAAAGTCTTATCACATGACATATCATCACTTGTGAAATAGATAGACAAATCAAGAACCAAGATCAAAATTTTAAAAAAACTCTTTACTTTATCTGAATACTATTTTCCAAAAATTAACATGTTTATGAATGCATTGAATACAAAAATTCAAAACACACCTCATAGATATCCATGCATCTTGAACAATAATTTTTGATGAATAAATGACTACTCATGCAACATACATTTGTGGTGTTACGTATTCACTTCAACAAATTTAGAACAAAAGCTAACTCAGATGGAGAGTATGTTAATTTAAGTCAAGTGAATATCATTATCCCTAGATCCATTGATCCAATCAAATATTACTCCGCTTAACTCGGTTCAGAACAAAATTTATATTGAGTTTTTGCTTTTTTTCTCCTTATAATTCGTTTCAGAAAATTTTCTTTAAATATTTTCGAACTCCAAATTATTTGAAGGTTTGCCCTAAAGATATATACATGTCTAAATTTTACGTTGTCATTTGGCGTCTTCTTACGATGCTTATGCCTCTGCTTCTACATATATATAGAGAGTGTGTTAGCAAGACGAGTAACATTGATGATGATAACAAAACAACACCGTGAATAGTTATGATAAAGTTGCATAAACTGTTCTTTTAATAGTTAAAACTTTTAAAGAAAAATTCTAAATGCTACTTGCTCTTTACAAACAACTCAAACTTGGCACTCACAATATTTGGTAACTAACATTTGTAAAGTAATTGTAAAATTTTAAAATTTATTTCTAAATATATGTATTTTAGATCTAAATCTTGGTTAATGACTCTTTTTGTTAGGTTCAATTGATCTCATGTTATTGGGCAACACAATCAATTTCATACCATTTTCATAAGACATTACAAAATCTCAGAATTAATTAATTTCATATTATACAAATATGAACTTCAACCATTTATTTTGGTAAGAACATTATCAATAAAGGCTTTCTCCTATTGTGAGAACAAACTCATATATCAAATTTGAGAAATTTAAAAGCTTATTTATTCTTAGTTTCCTATCTAGTGTCAATGACTTCTCCAAGAAGGGGTTCTCCTTCAAAAGAACTTTTGTTGGGTATATACAGTCATTAGTTAATTTTGGTCCTTCACTACATGATTTAAACTTTGAAATTTATCGTATTTGCAAAGTTTTGTTGTCATTAGTATTGGTTTAAATATAGTGCATAACACTTATAAAGTGAGTTTCTTTTAACTTCCTTTCATCTTGTTTTATTTTCAAGATATAAATCACACTTTTTTATGAATAGTTTATCTCTTTGTGATATCTGTTGAATCACCTAACATTGCATTTTTTTTCATTGTTAGTATATATAAGTTGAACCTTTATTTCTTTTACATTCTTCATGATTTTATTTCATGTTGCTTGATTTTTTTATAGAATTAAAGAGAGAAATGAGAAACTTATCAAGTAATTTCTTTATTATCCCCCCTCTCTCCCCCCCCCCTTTTTTTTTTTCCTCTTAACTAATAATATCCATAGCGATTGAACTCCTCCCAAGTAAACCAATAATGATTATGCATGGCTGGACTCCTCTCTATTCATTTATCAATCTCGTTTATGAATGTTCTGATGGCCAGGCATATAGCTGAAACTCTTTCAAATTTTGTGAAATCATTTTTTATTACGTACATATTATAATATATAAGTTGTATTTTTTCACAATTACGAATCAAATCATACTTTTTATGGATGGTTAAATTCTTTCTACATGTATCAAATTCTTATTTATTTTACATTCTTTCTACAATTTTTAGAAAAATGAAGAAACTAGAAAATAGGGGACTTATGTATCAAAATACAAAGTGCTTTGCATGCAACGTGAAATGTTGATTGAAAGGACGACCAATCCGACTTGCTTAACTTTAACTTTTGCTGAAGACAAAATATCTAAGAAGTTTAATTTTGACCAACAGAAAAAAGAGGTTAGTATATCTTAAAATTTAATTAGTTTTATGCACTGATATATGATTATATATATATATTTATATAACTATGTCATTTATTAGGCAATTATAACTAAATTTCTTAATAAGCATTGATTGATTTTCTGATAAAGATGGTAACTAATATGTTATACATTAAAATTTATTGATAGCGTAAAAATACTATTTACGTTGTTAGAGTGTATAATGTAAATCCTGTATATGACTTTTGATATACTTTATTTGTCCATTTTCTTTTGCAGAATGAAGAAGTTTTACCAACTATGCTAGAAAAAAGCTTGATGATGTAGAAAAAATTAGAAGAAACAGTGAAGGTAAAATGGGGGAAATTTTCTGAGTGATTTTTATTGAAGAAGGAACAACTATTTATGCTAATACAAAATGACAGAAAATGTAAAACAATCTAGAGGCTAATAAACTCCTAACAAACTTTGCACACCTATACAATTTCTAGAAGAAGCATCTAAGAGAATAATATTATGCTATGTACAAAAGATGATGAAATGCAATGGACCACAAGTGTGTGGGATTTCTTGATTGAGAACATTGATCTGAATGATGAGTCTTGAACATTGAGTCGAATTTGACTTGAGGAACAGGTCCTGCGACCTGTTTCTCTTCATTCTTCAGATGAGAACTTGAATTTAGGGACTGTAACATGGACCAGGTTTTCATGACTGCGGCCTGGACCTGATTTTCATCGCCATTTCAATACCCCCCTCAAGTTGGCGGGGAGAGAAACAAGACCCAACTTGCCCTGAAGTTTATGATATGAGGGACCAAACAAAGGTTTGGTGAGAAGATCTGCAATTTGAGATGGAGCGTGTTCTTGGCGAAGTGTATGGCGGCCTGGGCCTGATTTGAACATAAATGGGGAGAGTTGGAGGAACTCCCAAATCATGAAGGAGACGATTGATCCAGGTTACCTCAACCACTACGCGCGGCATTGAATGATACTCAGCTTTGCCATATGATAAAGAAACAGAGGTCTGTGTCTTTGATTTCCAAGAGATGGGTGAACCACAAAAAATGACATATAAAAAACAGAGTTGTTCAACACTTAACCAAGAGTGACACGGAGAAGAACAACGTACAAAATTGAGTCATTGCAACTGCATCAAATGGAACGACTGAATCGATAGGAAGGCGAGTTAAATGATAACAAGAACTGAAGCAATGGTGCTTGAACTGGTGAAAAGAATATTGAATGCCACATCACTTTTGTTCAAGAAGCTGGCATAATTTGATAATTGAGCCCCTGCAACAAATGTAGAAAAATAGAAGAAGGACAATACTAGCGTACAACATTGGAGGGATTCCAAGTGCATGTGCTACCAACAAACCAAGAGCTGGTTTCAATACATATTGAGCAACGAATCCAACTGATAAGGGCAGAAGGTCCTTTAATCACAAGACCAAAATCATCAACAGAAAGTCTAATACCAATTTATAACATGATTCCTCCAAGTACGACGCAAGAGATCCCATTTGAATGAGAAGATACTAGCTCTAGAGAGATATGGGAGAAGAGGAAGGAGTGTTGATGAGGTTGCAAAAGGAAAAAATAGGTGAATGTACTAGACTAGAAGGAGGAACATGTTGAATGGAATTGGTTGATGAAACAAGTTCATGGATGTACAAGGAAAAATCCACAACATCAAGTTGGGGTTGAGGGATGAGAAGGTGAACCGAGACTTGTTCCATCTCCAGGATATTGAGGTGATGTAATATCATCATAAAGAGATTCAAGAGAGGGAAAAGAAGAAAATATAGAAGGTAAAAAGAAGATGGATTTGAAGGGAAAAAAAGAGATTCATGAAGATGAACCATCCCTTGACAAAAAAAAATCATCCAAAGATTAAAGTTTGTACCCCTTTAATCCAGGGGATACCCCAAGAAAACATAAGGGAAAACTTTTGGTGAAATCATGGATCGAATTTGAGTTGAAGTAGATGCATAACAAAGGAACCCAAATGTCTACAAATATGCATTGTTCAAATTGAAAAAGGAGGAAAGGGAAGAGATGACGTATGAAGATCCATTAACGGAAGCCATTGATGGGATCTAAAAAAATGGATCTGAGAGGAAGTGTTAGACAACCTGAAAAAAACCTAAAATCAAACAATGAAAAAAAAACTGTAGAAAATTGAGACAAGCTCATCTCACTCTCAATCTTTAAAAAACAAAAAAAATAATTCAGATATGTCCAAATTTGAAGAGGAAAACGAAAATAGTGACATCACAGCTGGCGAGTACTGACGGAGAGATAGATCCGGGAGAATAAAGTGCCGGTGAAGTGCGTCGGCAGCTACTGTAGCTCTGACGAGAAACCAAACAACAACAAAGACTGATGAAGTTGCCTTTTGAGACCACCATTTTTGTTGAGAAGTGAAAGTGAAAGAGAGATTTGAGGAGAATGAAAAATGGTGTTGCACCAGTTCCATAAATACAAATTTGGGCTGCTGGCAACAGGGGATTTGCAAGTTCCATAGGTGAATCCCAACTTATTTTGAGTTGAGAGAGTGATGAGAATGGATCTTCTCTATGATCCATAGCCCTTTCCTTCTAATAGAAGAATGATGAAGGAAATATGGACTGTGAACTTGACTCAGTGATAGAAGAGTTAGTCATAGAAGCTATGAAGGATCATCAATGTTGCTCTGATACCATTTAGAAAAAATTAGAAGAAGAAACAGTGAAGGCAAAAAGGGGGAAATTTTTTGAGTGATTTTTATGGGATAATACTCAGTCCCCCGAGCCTATACCCAAAATCCTTGAGACACACCTAACCTTTGATAAGGTCCTATTACCCCCCCCCCCAAATTTTTTTTACTTAATTGTTTACCACTTTTATACCTACATGGCAATATACGTGAATTCACCCATATAAGGAGCGTGAGTGAAGTTTTTAGATAATAATGACCAAAAAAAGTTGGCCACGTGTTAAAATAATTTGAAAAAAACTCAAAAAAAAATATTAACGCTTATCAAAAAAAATGCAATTGTCTTCTTCTCTCTCTATCAGTGTTCTTCATCTTTGAAAAAAAAAACTCAATTATCATTGTTTTTCATCTTTGAAAAACTCCATTATCATTCAAGTTAAATTGCTCCTGATTTGAAAAGGTAAAGTAAATTTTAATATATTCTTTACACCTTTTTATGTCGATTATTAATTCTGATTTTTTCACAATGTTTATGTATAAATGTTAGGGTTATGACAAAATACGAGTTGAATAAGTTGTGTATGGATGAGAATGATTCAATGATTAATGCGGAAGTGCGATGCAAGAATGGAATCTTATTGCAAATACAGACGTCTTGGTCAGATCGCAATCCCGGAAGACGATTTTGGTCCATTCCTCACTATGAGGCCACAAACTGTAATTTCTTTAGATGGAGCGATAAGGAGAGAGTCGATGAAATATCTCGTATTATTCTTCCGAAATTGGTGAATAGGATTAAGGAGTTAGAAAAAAATTATGAGCGTGTGAAGATGCAATTGGAACAACTTGATAATTCCAACATTGAATAGTCAAAAGTAGAGAAAATTCCTTTGGATGAAGGTGAAAGTCTTCGAAATCGTTATAAAAATCTCAACATCAATTCAAAGGAGAAGGGTGACAATGTAAAAGAAATGGGTGAATTGAAAGAGAAGAAGATGAAAGGGATGAAAATGAAGAAAATAAATAAAGGTTGTCGTTTTGGAAAATTCCTTTGTTGTTTGATGATTTGTTTTGTTGTTATATTTGTTAGTTTTCTAACCCAAGTTGGTAGGTATAAGGATCATATGAAATTACCATAATTTTGTGTGGTATTGATACCTTTATTTGCTTTATCGTAATGAAAAATTGAATTTGTTTGTGTTTGAAACTGTCTTAATTCTCTATTTGCCATGTTGATTTGTTTGTGTTAGAAGTTGCAAAATGAAGTAAAGCAAGAGGTATTACTCATTCTTAAGAGCAAATTTTCGGTACAAAGTTGATGCCCAGAATTATACAAGTCTAAAAGTGCCCAGAATTATACAAGTCACAATGCATACGTGCCCAGAATTTCATTGCTTAAGAGCAAATTTTCAGTACATAGTCTAAAAGTGCCCAGAAATATACAAGTCACAACGCATACATGCCTAGAATTTCATTGCTTAAGAGCAAATTTCAGTAAAAAGTTGATTCTAAAAGTGAACTTAAACGCAAAACAAAGTTTCCACATTGCATAAGTACCCATAATTTCATTACTATTTCAAACATACATATAACAAAAAATAGGAAATAGTTATTTTTCCTTCAAACATGAAACAAAATAGTACTTATAGTGGCCACCAAAATAGTACTAACAAAACACCATTGATATCAACATTATAGTTTCCATGGGTCTCGAGGCTGTGAAAAGGAGGAAGTATTTGGGTTTGAAAGCCTTGATTGAATCTCTAATCTGCTGGAGCCTTCTAGTTGTGATTGCTTGATTTCCTTTCCACTTCAATCCACTTGTTGGTTTGAAACCAACATCCTCAGTTATAATACTTGATCTCAAAACTCTCTTTGGTCCGAATAATATTCTGCTACTTGGCAGTCCAGGCTATAAATATTTTAGAGAACTAAGGTTATTAGATTACGAATGTGTAAGTTATTAGAAAACAAACAATATGAATGCATCACAATACTTACATTGAAAGTTTTGAAACCATTTTCAGCTTGAAACACACCCATTCCAGTTACTCTTGGCCTTTTAAATTGAGTTGTGTTTTCAACACCCTTTCCTTTCCTAGTAGTAGCAGTTTCCTTTGGTGCAACATTTATGTTCTGGTCTATACCCTGTGTTGTACTACCTTTAGAACATGTAAACCAACTTTCAAGTGGATGATTACTACCTCTTCCTGCACTTCCCAATCCCCTACCCCTTCCTCTACCACTCCTGGATCTTGATGATACTCCAACACCATTTACACTTGCACTTGCTTTATGTCTTGGTGTTCTTGAAGTTGTAGGAGGTGCAGTGGTTCTAGGTGAAGCCCTTGATGCACTTGCACTTGTTGTAGCTCTTGTTGTTCTTGAAGTTGTTGGAGGTGCAGTAGTTGTAGGTGAAGCCCTTGATGCAGTTGCATTTGCACTTGTGCTTTTAGGTCTGCCTCTCCCCCATTTTGCAACAGGCTCACTCTCAATATTTGTTGATTTCTAATTAGCAAAAAAACATAGATTATATTAGTAAGTTGATTAAACTTTAAAAGTAAGTGACAAAATAGTAATGTACCTTTGGTCTTCCCCTTCCCTTTCTTGAACTTGATGGTTCTTTAACATTTGAAGTAGGGGTAGCTCTCTGTTCCCCGACAGTAGAACCAACTCCATCACTCCTTCGTAAATGACAACTTCTTTTATTGTGACCTTTAACATGGCAGAGACTACATGTCATAGTTAGTTCAGTTTTAGACAGTTTACCAGACACCTTAGTTTCATCAACCTCTTTCCTTCTCAACTTTCTAGGTCTGCCTGACATTTGTTTTATCACTGGTGGATCAACAAGAGGATTTTTTTGATACTGGCCACATTGGCATGTTATTCATAGGTTGTATGAAATGTGAGTAAGTCATCAAGTACCTCTCTTTATAGTAGCATGGATGAATGAAATCATGTGGGTCATATTGTTTATGCAACATTGCAGCTAAGGCATGTGCACATGGTATTCCCTTCAACATCCAAGATCTAGAAATACACTCCCTCTTTCTCAAACATACAGTGTGTTTGTTTGTATCCATCCAAAACCTCTTAGCCAATTACTCCATTAAACTCAATGTTACGTGCCATCGACTTATCAATATTTTGTTCTAATACTTTCATTGCCATTGGAGAGAAATTGGTTATCCAAGAGTTTGGAAATTCACTTAACCTAGCTAACCTAGTCATGACCTTAATACTTATCTCTTCAAGCATACTAATAATGATTTTATGCCTTGCAGACAAAATCCAAGCATTAAAGCTCTCACACATATTATTATCTATTGCATCAGACTTGACTTCACAATTAAAATACACGTTGCACCAATATTCTTTATCATAGTAAATTAGGTCATCCACTATACCTGTACCTCCAATACCTAATTTAGATAACTCGTGCAAATTTTCTCTGAATTCAGCTTCAAAAGTACTTCTAGCACACTTCCAGAACTGCTTCTTCCTTTGCAGCCCTCTCCAACTCTTTGATCAATTTTCTAGTATATGCCTAGCACCCCTTCTTTCCTCAGAAGCTGGCAACAACTCCTTAATAGCTATATCCAGTCCCTACAAGTTTCAACAAACATTAGATAATTAAGTTGAAAAAATGATAATTCAACAGATAATTAAAAACAAGTTTACCTTGTGCATGTCTGACATAATGGTGAAACTTGTTCCATCTCCTAATCCCAAGTCTTCTTTCAACAGAGAAATAAACCAACTCCAACTGATTGTGTTCTCATTTCCAACTACAGCCCAAGCAAGTGGAAGCATTTGATTATTGCCATCTTTGGCCACTGCAATAAGTAATTGACCCCTCCATACCCCTTTCAAGAAACAACCATCTAGACCAATGCATTTTCTAGCTGACATGAATGTCATCTTGAGTGCAGCAAAACAGATGTAAAATGCCTCAAATACTGGCCTACCAGATTCATTAGCTTCACCTAGCTTCACCACATAAGTACTCCCAGGATTAGACCTCAGCACTCATCCTTATAATCAAGAATTCTCCCAAATTCCTTAACAACATGATCACCCATAATTTCATTCAAAATTTTAGCTCTTGCTCTTCTAGTTGTGGTCTTACCAATATGCACATTATACTTCTTTCGGAGTAACTCTTGCAACTTGAACACTTTGATATTTGGTTGTTCAATCACTTTCTTTTTAAAAGCACTAGCAATGAATTTAGAGTTGCACAAATAATTCCTAGTGGCCTTTTGACATGAATGGACTGACATGTAAGTCTTAATAACAAAGTTATTAGTCTTCTTGTCCAAACTTGCATATAACAACCATTTGCAATTTACCTTGCAACATCTCACCCTTACTCTAGTTGGCTCATTCACACACTTTCCAATCTGAACCCCTTTCTGAATTGCATACTTAGTGACTGTCAATCTAAACTATTTACACTTTCAAAATCCATACCCAATTGCCACACAATCTTCTTAATGTTGGGATCAAATCTGACTTTCTCTGTAGTATGTTTTGTCCTTTTTGTGTTAGGCAGTTTCAACTTCATTTTTTCACCTTTCTCTAGAAAATTATCATCTGTGTCAGTTTCAAAACTACAAGCATCAGAACTTGCATAATATGGTTCATCAACCCCCAACCTTCCTTTAAAAGTACATGTATTAATAGCAGTCTCATCAAACCCAAGATCTGCTCCAGCATTACCACATGGTATTTCTTCACTATCTGCAGGAATTCTCTCCCTTCTTTTTTTCCTCCTCAGAAAGAATCTTTCTCAGCCCTCAGTTGAATCAAACTCCTCATGAACATCACTTCCATATTGATTATATTCAAGTAGTTCACTATCTTCAGAATCATCAATCTCTTCAGTTGACTCATTAGATCCTTTTATAGAGTATTCACTATCTTCAGAATCTGATGAATCACCATTTGGAGATGTTGGGTTTAAAGTAGAAGGAATATTTGAGGTAGTATTTATAGTTACATCTACCCCATTAAAAGAAGCCTCACCTACTTCATTATATTCACCAGCCTCAATGGTCCCAATTTTATTAAAAGTTGCACCAGATTCCTCTCCAGGCATGTGGACATATACTTCCAAAACAGGCCCACTTTGTAAACAATTACACATTGCTAAGAGAATCTCATCATTGTCAATATCTCCTAAGAAGCAACTGTTCGGTGGCCGGATACTAAATTTGTAATTTGGGCTATACCCTAGTTCTTTAATGTAGTCTTTAATCTCAAAATATGATATTGTATCCATATCAATATCATAATATTCACTCACTAAACCCACCCACATATCTTGCTTTATCACCTTCATACAATAAGGCCCCACCATGTTACAACTTTAAAGTAATGAATGTAACCCCACTCATACCTATATGCATAAACATTAACAATAATTAAGTACAAGTTACTAATATAATACAATAATTGACTAAAGAAACACCCACCCACCCAAAGAAATATAAAAACAATTCAAGTTGAATAAAATATAACCAGACACATACAGAACACAATACCCCACAGAAACAACACAATACTCGATATATCTTTGTCTTCTTAGAATTAGGTATGTAACCCTACATAGACACAACCCAACAACCCAACATATCTTTTTCTTCTTAGGATAATGTTATTTAACTTTAGCCCCACACCCACACAGACACAACACAATACAACACCCAACTCGTCTTTGTCTTCTTGCATGTTTAAAAGGAGAACATAACTCACACAAATATAATACCACCCACCAACCCACACTCAAAACACGTTACATATAAATGTAAAAATAACAAGTTACATACCCTATAACAACAAATGTGAAAATATGAATATATGAATAACAAGTTACATATAAAATTGTATATCTAACAGTACCATAACATAAACCCTAAAAATAAGCATGAAGTTACATTTCACTCAAAAATCGAAACCAATATTTAACAACATATCATAACCCCTACGAAATCTAAGCATAACAATAACAAAAAAAAAAGAAAAAATAAATCAAGAAAAAACTAACCTTTGAACTCAACTCAACCACCATTCTTGCTGACTTAGAAGAATGAAATCGACCCACAGATGTACGATTGAAATCGGCCCACATATGCATGACTGAAATGAAGACTAAGATTCAAAATCCAACATCAATAATCAAGTATGAGTTTGAAATCAAATTTCTGAATTCAATCTAACCTTTCCCTGTTTCTTTCTCTTCTTTTTGGTAAAGTGAACTTAGAAAAACGTTTCTTTCTCTTCTTTTTGGTAAAGTGGACTTTGAAAACGTAAAGGGACAACTTTTTGGAATTTTGGGAAGTGTAAAAGTCAATTTTGAGCTGATAGCTCACTTTTTAGAAAGCTGAAAAAGTGTGGCCCAGCGCGTGTTCAACAAAGATTTCAACCTTTCTGATTGTTATTGCCACGTAGGTATAAAAGTGGTAAATAATTAAGTAAAAAAAAAGTTGGGGGGGGGGGGTAATAGGACCTTATCAAAGGTTAGGTGTGTCCCAGGGATTTTGGGTATAGGCTGGGGGGTATTTGAGTATTATCCCGATTTTTATTGAAGAAGGATCAACTATTTATGCTATTACAAAATTGCAGAAAATGTAAAATAATCTAGAGGCTAAAAAACTCCTAACAAACTTTGCACACCTATACAATTTCTAGAAGAAGCATCTAAGATAATAATCTTATGCTATGCACAAAAAGATGGTGAAATGCAATGGACCTCAAGTGTGTGGGCTTTTTTGATTGAGAACATTGATCTGAATGATGTGTCTTGAACATTGGGTCGAATTTGACTTAAGGAGCAGGTCCTGCGACCTGTTTCTCTTCATTCTTCAGATGAGAACTTGAATTTAGAAACTGTGACATGGACCAGGTTTTCATGATTGTGACTTGGGCCTGATTTTCATCATCATTCAAATAGATGAAGAGTAGAGTTTCTCTAGAAACTTTCAATGATATTGCATATTACGACTTATTGTAAAACTAAACTAAAATAGTTATAGCTCTATCTAGATCTCTTGGGAGGAGCAACTTTACCTATGAGTTACCTAATAATTATCTCAAAATTTTAGTATTATTTCTATGCTTATTTATAAATTTAATTGCTCGTATGTTTTTCGTATCTTATCTTTATTGAAAGTTTTGAAAATAGATTTCAATTAAGGTAAGATACGAATAACATAACAACAATTAAATTTAAAAATAAGCACATAAATAACACTAGAATTTCGGGATAATTATTAGGTAACTCATATATATATATATAGTTATTGATTTCACTACTAAGACAAATGGATTATGAATTAGAAATTTATCATCAATTATTATGTCCAATGATAAGAAAAAACCTTTTTCCAGTTTTTGGTTATACGCACCTTGCAAAATTTGGGAAATGTAAGTACTTGCAAAAAAGTCAAAAACTCAATATTTTCAATATGATACAACTTTTACATGAGAATTAACAACAATTTCAATAACAATCAAATTTTATGACATAATGTTAAAAGTATGATGAGTTCAATCTCAAAACCTTAAAAGCCAATGGAATTCATAAGTTAAAATTTTAATTCCTCTACTAATTATACTCATGATCATCTTTCATTATTTAAGTTTAACAAAAGTAAACACTTTTAATCTCCAAATTTAACAAACTCTAGTTATTAGATTTTATGAGAAACGCGAAAAAAAAAGAGCAATAGGACTCTACGGATGCATTATGGTGCTATAGAATAATAGGATTGTGTGTAACAATAATGGTAGATACAAACTATATATGGGTGGAGTAACGTTAAGTGAAGGGTGGTTTGGTGCATAATATTTTCTGAAAAAATATTGTATGTACATTTAATTTTACATATCCTTGACATAACTGAGAAGTAAATTTGCACACCATTTACAAAATTACTAACTCCACTCTCTAACCAAAAACAAGATAGCAAAAATGGTTGGATTGTAGAATGATCTGGTAAATGCAAGAGGTCATTCAGGTGCAACGAATATCTATAGAATGTCGTTAGTTGATGATGTATTTGTCTTCACTCATTGTCACGATTTAAGTTGGTGTGACTAGCACCCACACTAAACCCTAGATGGAGGAACCACATCTTAACAGCTAACACATGAAATATCAAAATCACTAGACATGATTAAGAAGCATAACATAGTAAATAAGAGTCTTAGAATATGATAAATATAAAGATGCAAAATTAAAGCTCAGAATCTGAAACTCATCGTACTAGAGCTCTAACTATCAAACACATTCTACACTCAAAAAAGTAAAAGAATAGCATTAATAAAACACTATGTATTAATAGACGTCATATGTCAACAAAACTTAGTAACACATATAAAATTATAGTCATAAAACAAACAAACATGTTCATTCGTGTAATCAAACAATAATCTCACAAGTAAGGAATTACAAGTTCATATTTCAAATATAAATCATAACAGATAGTTTAATAGTTTCACGTGCTTATTCATACAAACAATACTATCTTGACTCAATAAAGAAAATAGATTGTGTACGAAGGCCAATCAACATGCTATACAAATCACTCAACGTAATAGAGACTAATCAAAGTCTAACTTGAAATAAATCATAACCCACCTCAACTGAAAAACTTGAAACAAGCGAGCTAGTTCACCGGAACCTTTCCTTTCCTCAGAGCCTAATATGCTCAAAGTCTAATAAAAGCCAACAATAAAAGTATTTAATCATCCACTCTCTATATAAGAATCTTGGAACAATTAACATGTTATACAACTCATATCACTTATTAGAGACTAATCAAAGTATACGTAACTTCAAAATAAATCGTAACCTACCTCAACCAAAGAACTTGATACAAGCAAGCTAGTTCCCTTTTTCCACGGCCTCAGAATGATCTAAATCTAAGACAATCCAAGATAAGATTATGTGATAATCTATTCTCTAAATAAGGATCTTCGCATTCAAGCCCACCTAATTTTATCCATTTTCGAAGTCTAATCGATTCTCCAAAGGTTATTTCATCATAGAAAATGTTTTCATGACTTTATCAATCCTATTTATAGAGTTTTTAACTCTATTAACCTCTCTTCAATAGTTTATATGCTCAAAGAATCCATTTTTATATTTCCCAACATAATAAATTATAATTAAAACCCTAAGTACTTTCATCCTTGAATTAAACAATTTAGAACCAAAATACATGAATAATTACATTACCTACATGATGTCCCACCAATTTTAAGAGTTCTAATGTTATAACCCATAATTTCTCCTTCAGATCACTCCCTTTGATTTTAAGATGAAATCGAATTGCAAGGTGAAAAGATTGACAAAGAATACTTACTTCAAGAGAGAGAAAAAAATGCTAGATCTTGAAAAAGTCGCATTTGATGGTTCTCTAATTAATTCGAATATTTTAAGTTATAGAGAAAAAGACGGGGAGAAAAACCGAATTAAACACATTTTGTCTCATGCCTCTCTCCCTCCAGCGTTCCTCTTCTCTGTAACAAAACTTAAACTTAGTGGTGAACAAAGCTTCGAGATGGTAAAATTTTGGTACCTGGTCGACCTTATCTACAATGATCCTTGACTTTGCTCCAACCATCCATAACCACGGGACATATTGTTACAGTGATGCAGTTATATTATAGCCACTCTCAAAACTTAATTAAGCATTTAGACACTAGTCTTCGAAAATTGGTACTTTAGACACTAAGGTGGTGTTTGGTAGGAAGAAAAATACTTTTCGGAAAATGTTTTCCAATTTTCTCATGTTTGGTTGGGTCAAATGTTTTTCAATTCAGCTCATTTTCCTCAAATTAAAGGAAAATGACTTCCCTTCAAAACTTGAGAAAACATTTTCCTAAACTCTCTTCCAACCTCCCCCTACCCACCCCACCCTACCAGCCCCCACCCTACCAACCCCTCCACCCAGCCTATCAGCCCCCAACCCACCCCTTACCAGCCCCCTTACCCCTAAAAAAATTTAAGTTTGTTTTTTTTTTAAAAAAATTCAACTTCAAAAATTATTTTCTACTCTAGTAAAATATTAAAGATATTTCTCAAAAATATTTTCTAGTCATCAACCAAACACTAAAATATTTTTTCGAAAAATATTTTCTATTCACCAACCAAAAATGAAAAAATAAGTCAAATAACTACTTATTTTCCGGGAAAACATTTTTCTTCATACCAAACACACCCTTAATATGACATCACCTATTATTATTCTAAAATGTACAAGACTCTACTTTAATATTTTTAATAATACACTTTACGTCCCAACTCATCAAACAAATGTGAAAAATTTCTTTCTTCATTAATTAAAAGAAACAATTTCAATGGAGAAAAACTCTCTATGAAGAAATCCAAGATGCTCCCATTTTTTCAGCATGATCTAGTCAATTTCGGCAACTTTCTAATGATATTATAGCTTTCACATGTAAAATCATCATCATTCTACCTACTGCTTCCAATTTTACATCATTTTCTTTCAAATAATTTCAAAGAAAAAAGTTTCCGCCATTTTAGAATCTTTAGAAATCTTCAAAAATCACCTCATAACTCATTTTTAGATAAAATGTAGTAGTTTAGAAGGACTATAGATACATGTTCTCTAGTTCAGGGGCTTTATTTGAACCCAATCTTGTTCATTCGCATTTTGTATGGATTTTACATCAGTCATCGACCGCTAATAATTGATACGGTAATCTAGTATTTATCAGTGTAGTCTATATATAGCGGTAGTAGTTGAATCTGTTGTTGGTGGATTATATGTGAATACAGGAGAAGACTGTTGAAATTGAAAATCTTTTAGTAAGACGGCAATGTCCATTGCATTGAGTCACAATTGTTCACATGACGATATGATTGCAAGCGTAATTGAGGCCATTGAGTTAGCCTGTGAGTCAAGCGATTTGATGATTAACTATCAAATCAATGTGATGGGAAAAATACATCTCACATTCATAAAGAATAATAGGCATGTGGACTTGTACATTATAGATATTGATGTTAAATGGCTCTAGGCCTATATTGAGAATAAATGTCATTGTGCGGCCTCTGATTGAACCAACAAATTCACTTAGTGACCACGACTCAATTGAAAATGAGAGCTTGGATGATCAAACAAAGGAGAGCTTCGTAGAGCTTGAATGATGATTCAATGAATATGTGTGATTATTCAGTGGATGTTGAAGATCAGCCAGTAGATGCGGAAAATTTTAAACATTTTGAAAAAATGCAAGGAGAGAAGGAATTGAGATCACAATCCAACCATTTCCTCTTTGATGAAACTAATTTTTACATGTATCAAACATCCAGTACCAAGGGTGAGCTGCAATTGTTATTAGCTAAAGCAGTGACGAGGAAATCTTTTGATTTTGCTACAGTAAAGAGTTGTACTAAATACTTAAAGGTGAAGTATGTATCTCATATTTGTGTGTGGATGCTGCATGCTAGAAAATATGAGTGTTCTGATAGATTTCGTATGTACTGTTACATTGACATCCACAATTGTTGTATTAAACATGCCATCATCAATTATAGAAAAATCTCAACCAAGATCACTGTATCGCTTTGTGTGAATTTGTATCATGATGGCAATGGTCTAATGTTAAAGAGATTCAGAAGGTTATTTTTAATTTTTTTAACTATATCCAAGCTATTTAAAATGTTGGAAATGAGGTATGACTATCAAGGATAAGGCCCGAGGAACATCGAAACACAAATGTTCTTGCTTATCAATTTTTTCTATATGATCGACACACTTAATGTTGATTTTAGCTATTGCATCATGGTAAGCGGGGATACTCATAGATTAATATATTATTTCTTAACTTTTGGTACTTGCATTAGAGGATTTTTTACACATGAGAAAGGTAATTTCGGTCGAAGACACTCATTTATATGGTAAATACGAGAGAGTGTTGTTGAGCATTGTTGCGCAATATATAGAGAAACCATGTTTATCCAATTGCTTTTTATGTCGTAAAAAAAGAGAACGGTGCATCTTGAACGTTCTTCTTTAAGAAGTTGAAGGAAATTTTAGTCAATGAACAAAATTTATATTTAATTTTCAATAGACAAAAAAAATTGTCACGATATTGCAAAGTATACAATCATGCTCATCACGGATGTTACATGGGACACCTCAGTGAAAATCTTCGGATAAATCAACACTTTGGAAATTTTCTCTATGTACACTACAATGCGAAAAATGCATATTCTTTGAAGAAGTTCAACCATTATTTTTTACAGAATTCAAGGACAAATACCCCGAAGCAGACGTCGTCCTTGAGCATAAAGTTGGTTATGAGAAGTGGATGATGACATATTTCCAAGGGAATAGGTATAATGTGATAACCACAAATATGCTCGAGTCACTCAACGCTATGTTAATAGATGAGATAAAGTATCTCGTGACATGCCTATTTAATTCAAATGCTTAGAGATTTTGAGAATTGGTTAGAGAAAGGAATGTATATGTCAAAGGGTAATAAAATTGTGTCGGCTATTGAAATAATTGCAAGAAGAATAATGATCGAGGGTGACTTCTTGTATGTGGAGAACATAATTGATGACCACAATCAGTTCACCTTATTTGGTGCAAGTTTTACTTTCAATGTGACTCTATTTAAAAAGTCATGTTCTTGTAGGAAATATGACTAAATCAAGATACCGTGCGCTCGATTACTGCTTGTGAATATCCTGCTTGAGTCCTATTTCTCGTGAAGTTTTAGTAATTAGAGTAACTAACGTTTACATGTATCATTCATATACTAGCCATAATGAATTTTTCACCTTCTTTATTATATATATTTTTTTGCATTATGCATTTGACAGGTCGGAACCTTCTAAGACATGCTCTAATTTTATATCCAAAGTCTTTCAAAAGTGATATTGATTTCAATGGAATAAATTTAAAAAGGTGTCTCAAAAAATGTAAGAAATATTATTTTGGAGAATTTAAGGTATAAATTTTCATCGTAAGTGAGTTATCAAGTGTATTCACATTTATAGATAAGACATTAATGTATCACTTTCAAATTTATTTTAGAATTTTTTTTATTGAGATGTTTCCATTAGTGGAAATGAAAAATAATGAGACACTAGTTGGTTAAGGCGGCAATGAAATACAGAAATTTCATTTCTAAAATAAAAATAGATGGGATTAGGCCATATTTTGTATGTGAGAAAGTGTGAGAAATATGTTTACAACTTTGGAGAAGTGATGAGTGTATTAAAAAGTCAGAAATAAATCCAAAAAATTGTCATGATGGCCGTGAAACTGTTGTTGAGACTCACACGGGCGGTTCTATCTCAATTGAAGAATATTCCAAGAAACTTTTGAGTTATTGCACTTCATTTCTATTCTATGAGAAAAAAACTTAGTTAAGTGAGAAATAGATGGTAAACTACTATTGAGACTGCAAACTTCTTTGCAGTTGTGTTCGATTATCTGTCAGAATTTCTTACTAAAATAAGTGTACGCACGAAATAATCAGCAGTTTTTACTATTTTCTAAATCTTGTTGTGTGGTATGTATGTTTGTATATGAACACATACTATGCAACAAATGTAATTATATCTAAGAATTAAGTAATTTCTTTTGTATTGGCTATTGAAACAGGTCTTTGTACGTTCATACACATGGTCATAATGAAAAATCTTTTGTTGGTGAGCATTCTCGAATTGTCCATGTAATTCTTAATCTTTGAAACCTATCTAAAAACGTATATGTCATGTCTCATAGGTTCAGAATCTCATTAATTAAATTATAGCCTGCATAAAGTAAACTCGAATTGTGAAGTTCTTTTGATTACTGCATTTGTTAGGTTGATGTTTGATGATGACCTGCATAGATTCCCCCTTAAACTTGAGATGTAACGGATAAATAAATTTACTTTTAAATAGTAAAGGTGTGTAATAAGTCGTCATAAAAGTTTAAGCGTGTAATTGACTTTTTGAAACAAGTTTAGGGAGAATTTTTATCTTTTCCCATTAGGAAAATGCTCTTTGGTATTGGTTTGATGGTGTTTCAATTTGGGCTCTATTTTCATGGTTGCTCAACTTGTATCAAACTCTGTGAAAAATATCATCCTACTTTGAACAAGTTGAGCTTTTGTCTTAGCTTGGTGTTTAGGTATATGTTATCTAGCTTCTTGTGCTATAAAAAAATTGGGGTTATTATGACAGATTTTTTATAGGTAATACGATGGTTTCAAATCGTCACAATGCACTTAAACACCATTTTACGAAAATATCGTAATCTCGCCTGTGACAAATGTTATACGACGGTTTTTAAGAAACCATCGTAATATATATATAAAAACCGTCGCACTATTCCTTTGGTAATGCGACATTTTTTGTTGTATAGAGCGGCGGTTTACAACCATTGTAATCTTAAAAAAATCGATTATGTATCACGACGGTATGAAAATGCCGTAACTATCAGTTCGTGGCATCATAAATAATCATATATTCTAATTTTTGCAATTCATATTTACATCCTATTTATTGCACCCTATAATTTAAATTTCTATAATTAGTAGTTTTAACCCAACATAAAAGATCAAAGAAACAAAATTTTTATCATATTAAACAAAAGTACTCCAAAATTACATCACCAAAATACTAGTGTTATTCAAAGCTCCAAAATTACATCATCAAAATACAAATTTAAGTGCTATTTAAAACTTCAAAATTACATCATCAAAGTACCAATTTCAAGTGTCATTCAAAGAGAATATCCAAAAAATATACTAAAAATAATTTCTAGTTTATAAGTTAGTCCTCCATCATTTTTACTTTCATCTGAATATTCTAATCGATGGTTGGTCCGATTGGTGACTGATGATCTCCACTTTCTATATCTAATGCCTACGAAAAAATATGTATCAAAGATTTATTATAAGTGTTAATACAACCCACTAATTATTCTGTAACAACATTATGTATTTGTAAAGATAGTAACAACATTATGCATTTGTAGAATGTTGTCCAAAACAAATTGGAAAAAACAGATGCAAATAAACAAAGCTACTTCATCTATGCTCATCAAATGGACTACCGAATCTGTAAAAGCAAATTTAGAAATTTTATCCGCATACAGGACTTGAATACTACCAACATATGACACTATTCGATTTAGAAATTCCATCATTGTATGGCAGATACTTTCAGCATCTCCAAAACTTAAATTTGATAACATTGTTAGGTGAAACACGGCAGATGCTATGACTACTATATATTGGACATTAGAAAAAAGGTTAGGGGCCTACTATCACAAAATATTCTCAAGGAAAGATCTCCATATAGTTCATTTCGTTCAATCTTTATCATACTAATAGAAACTAGTAAAATATGACATGTATAGATATATAATCCTAATGTACCGCCCTGCTAGGCGATACATTAAATTTCAGCATTTAGGAAGGCTGGGCAGATTCACATCGCGCCTCAACGGGTCTCGAACAGTATGTTGATTATTTTCCAGCCTTGGAAGATAACTTGAAGATCCTTGAGGAGCATTTAATGAGCTTGACTTTAAGCCAAAGTGGGTCCCAAGAGAGGGGACAAGACTGGCATGGGAGATGGGCTTTGGCCATGTTTGTCAATATGGCCCCACTTTGCTACCAACTCCTTGACTTTGAGAAGAGCTAGCTTTAGGCTTTTTATTGGGGCTTTCCCATTTCGTTTTTAGCTTGTAGATTACATCTTGTGTAAGACTTTATATAGACATCTCATTTGTGTAAAGTGACATACAAAAATATATCAAGAAAATTGACACTTGCCTCCCAAAACTTGCTCTCTTGTTCTTACTTTCTTGTTGGCTGCTTGTGTAGACTGTTAGGGACGTTTGTTGCTGCACTTGAAGTGCTTAATTTTTGTTAGGACTGAGCTTACGTAGAGTCGTGTGAGCCTACCTTCGCTGTCCCACGAGACCTAAGAAAATAGGCCTTTGAGAAGTGGTATCAGAGCTTTGGTTTAAGCATGACGTCGAAGTTTCAATGCAACGGGTCGAGATTGTGAAGGGCTCTAAGAGGGGAGAGTCAACCTTTCTTGCTGCCCTTTTTGGAGGCCTCGAGAGCTCAACCGAGGTAGTAGTTTTCCCTCCTTGTATTGAGTAGGTCTTTTTTGATAATAGGGACGTGATGCCGGAAGAACTTCCCCAACGGTTTCTACCACGAAGGAAAGTTAATCACCAAATTGAGTTGGTACCCGGGGCAAAGCCACCTACCATGACTCCTTATTGCATGGCGCCCCCGGAGTTGGAGGAACTCAGAAAGCAACTCAAGGAGCTGCTTGATGCAGGACATATTAGGCATTCGAAGGCACCATTTGAAGTGCCTGTTTTGTTCCAAAAGAAGAAGAAATGGACGCTGTGGTTGTGCATCGATTATCGGGCCCTCAACAAGGTCACGATGAAGAACAAATATCACATTCCTTTAATTGCTGATTTGTTTGATCGTTTGGGGCAGGCCAAAGTGTTCACAAAAATGGACTTAAGGAAGGGTTATTACCAAGTCTGAATTGCCGAAGGTGACGAGCCAAAGACGACTTGCGTCACTCGGTATGGAGCTTTGGAGTGGATGGTCATGTCTTTTGGCTTGACAAACGCTCCAACAACGTTTTGCACGTTTATGAACAAGTTGTTCCACCCTTATTTGGATCAGTTTGTGGTGATTTCTTTGAACGACATTGTTGTCTATAGCAGTAGCATGAAGGAGCACGTTGAACACTTGCGCAAAGTGTTCAAAGTCTTGCGTGATAATGACTTGTGCGTGAAGCAAGAAAAATGTAGTTTCGCACAACCCATTGTCTAGTTCCTTGGGAACACTATCACTCTTGGTGAAATAAGCATGGACAGCGATAAGGGGGAGGCGATTCAGGATTGGGAGGATCCAACGAAGCTACCTGAGTTACGGTCCTTCCGTGGCCTCCCAAATTATTATCGGCACTTCATACTCAGCCATTCGGCTATTGTTGCCCCACTCATCGATTTGTTGAAAAAGAATCGTGAGTGGAAGTGGACTAATTTGTGTCAAAATACCTTCGAAAAGCTTCAGGCGGCCATTATCGATGAGTCGGTCTTTGCGCTGCCCGACTTCACAAAGGATTTTGAAGTTCGTACCGACGCGTCCAATTTTGCTATTGGTGGCGTCCTTATGTAAGAGAGCCACCCAATAGCATTTGAGAGCAGAAAACTAACTGATGCGGAGAGGCGCTATTCTGTTCACGAAAGGGAAATGACGGTCGTAGTCCACTGCCTGAGGACTTGGCGTCATTACGTATTGGGTGCTCACTTTGTTGTCAAGACGGATAACATCGCGACAACTATTTTCAGTTACAAAAAAAGTTGACTGCCAAGCAGGCACGTTGGCAAGAATTCTTGGCTGAATTTTATTTCACTTTTGAGTACAAGTCGGGGAAGGTTAATGTTGTAGCCGACGCGCTTAGTTGCAAGGCTGCCTTAGATGCGATTGTTAGTTCAACTTGCAGCAGTATTATTAATGATATTAAGGAGGGCATGCAAAATGATCCCATGGTGAAGCAACTTCTCATTATGGCCCAGCAAGGCAAGACGAAGAAGTTTTGGGAGGAGAATGGTCTGCTTTATATTACGGGCAGACGTGTGTACATCCTGAAGTGGTCTAATCTTTGGCGTACTTTGATCAAGGAAGGCCACGATACTGCATAGGCTGGCCATTCCGGACAGAAAAGGACTTTGGCATTGCTAGAGTCATCTTATTATTGGCCTTGGATGCGAGACGACATCAAGGTGTATGTGCGTACATGTCTTGTTTGTCAACAAGACAAGGTTGAGATAAAAACACCAGGCAGACTGCTTGAGCCGCTGCCTATTGCTGAAAAACCATGGGATAACATTACCATGAATTTCATCATTTGCTTGCCGAACTTGGAGGGGTTCAGGACTATTATGGTTATTGTTGATCGCTTCTCCAAATACGCGACCTTCACTACCGCAATGGCCAGCTGCAAAGCCAAAGAGGCAACCCGTATATTCTTGCAAGATGTCGTGAAGTATTGGGGTATACCCAAGCATATTATTAGTGATCGGGATCCTTGATTCACTGGTGCGTAATGGAGAGAGTTATTCAATTTACTTGGTTTGGAATTGCATTTCTCAAACGGATGAGCAAACAGAGCGGATCAACGCACTCTTGGAGTGCTATTTGAGGCACTATGTTAGTGCCAATTAAAAGGATTGGACAAAGTTACTTGACATTGCCCAATTCTCATATAATTTGCAGCGGAGTGAGGCGACTGGGCAGATTCCATTTGAGCTGGCGACTGGGCAGCAACCCAAAACGCCACAATCCTTGCCCTTCAATGCCGGTTTGAAGAGTTCGGGTACCTATCAATTGGCAAAATCCTGGGAGGAACAATTTGATATTGCACGATCATATCTTGACAAGGCAGCCCGAAAAATGAAGAAGTTTGCGGATCGGAAGCAGAGGCCAGTCGACTATCGAATTGGGGATCGAGTAATGGTGAAACTCAATCCTAGGCAATTCAAGTCGCTGTGAAGTGTGAGTCAAAGTTTGATTCACCGCTACAAGTGTCCTTTTGAGATTATTGCCAAGGATGACAAGATCTCGTATCGAGTTGATATCTCCCATCACTTGAAGATACATTTGATCTTCCACACTGGCCAATTGAAACCGTATTTTGAAGAAGTGAAAGACAAAGAGAGGGGGCATTCCAGTAGAGCTCAAATATTTGTTAATCCGCCAGTCGTGGACAAGAAGATCGAGGCCTTTATTGATCATCAATTGGTTCGCAGCAAGGGATGGAACAAATCGAGTTTGCAATTCCTTATCCATTGGAAAGGAACAACACCTGAGGAGGCAACGTGGGAGAAGTATGAGAACTTGTGGCAGTTTCGTGATTAGGTCCATGTTTGTTTACAATTTTGTGGCGCCGGGGTCGTCGCCAAATGAGGTGGGGAGTGTGTACCGCCCCGCAAGGCGATACATTAAATTTCAGCATTGCGAAAGGCGGGGAAGATTCACATCGCACCTCAACGGGTCTCGAACGATGTGTCAATTATTTTCCAGCCTTGGAAGATAACTTGAATATCCTTGAGGATCATTTAATAAGCTTGACTTTCAGCCAAAGCGGGTCCGAAGTGAGGGGACAAGGCTGACATGGGAGATGTGCAACTTTACCACCAACTCCTTGACTTTGTGAAGAGCTAGCTTTAGCCTCTGTTTTGGAGCTTTTCCATTTCGTTTTTAGCTTGTAGATTACAACTTGTGTAAGCCTTTGTATAGGCATCTCATTTGTGTAAAGTGAAATACAGAAATATATCAAGAAAATTGACACTTGCCTCCCAAAACTTGCTCTCTTGTTCTTACTTTCTTGTTGGCTGCTTGTGTAGACTGTTAGAGACGTTTGTTGTTGCAATTGAAGTACTTACTTTGTGTTAGGACTGAGCTTACATAGATCCGTGTGAGCCTACCTTTTTTGTCCCACGAGACCTAAGAAAATAGGCCCGTGACACTAAGTTCATACTACAAACATTATTGAGCATGAGCTTCAAATAACTGCAAACAAAGAAGCTAGACAGATGCAGTTGGGGATTAGATATACACTTGTTTTTCGATCATCAAAATGAAAAAATAAGACTAGCATTCGAATAGTTCAAGTCGAGAACAACATTTATAGAAAAAATCATACTCCATATGTGGTCTAGTTGTATTTAAGCATGCAAATACCAAATTTTGTAATTTACTGGAAAAGACTTTAACGTTAGGTGCTCTTGAACTACACCTCTTCTTTGCCACTTATTAAAATCGTATCTCGAACATGGACATTTACTTACATCACCGTCCACAAACCCCATTCTCAAAGGCAAAATCAAGAAACCTTTTTATCCCATTTGCATATTCAAAAGTGTTTTATGGTTTGTCAATCCAAGATTTATCAATTGACATGGCTAGAAAGGACAACATAACCATTCAACTTAAAGTTCAATGATATCACAATTTTAAATTAAACGATAAGAATATTTGACTTAAATACATTATATAACAGATAAATTGAAAATCAAAGCTGAACTAGAGAGTTATTCAATAATAAAAAATCCTCTCAAGGCCAAAGGTCTACTTATTTACATCATTATTATAAAAAGACGTTACTCATATAATTTGAGTTTTACTTATTTACAGCATGTCACTTTCTCTATTCTTTTAAGAAAAAGAACAGAGAAATTCATTGTTTTAGCATCAAAACATGTTGGATAATGTTATGACTGATACACACATGTCCACTAAGATATCATACTTGGTTCAACAACTACGTTTCAAGTTTCTCAAGTGCACCAAACACAAATTTCTTGTGCCATTGACCTAAATCCTTAGGCCTTGTGTGTTGGGAATTCTAGATATATTTCAATTAGCCAAACTGAAGGTTCAACTCAATGTAAATCACTTTTACATTTTAAACATTCACTAGAAAACTATCAAACGGTACACATAAATAGAGCCTACAAACACTAACTCAACTAAAACAAAAAAGGAAAAAAAAATGGAATCAGAAAACAACAAAATCAATTAATAAACTAGATCAATGTACCAAATAAAACAACTAGATCAATATAGCGATTAGATATTACACTGATTAAAGATACCTATCAAACGATTCACTGTCACCAGCATATTTCAATGCCTCGACAACCTATCAAACCCACAAACTGAATTGAACAGAAAAACAGATAAAAAGCTTCTAATTGATTCACGATTGTAAACCCTAACAATAAGCTTGAACTCTACATGCAAGAACTAAAACATGCGTGAATTGAAATTGGGAAAAATAGATAACTAGCTTACATTCGATTCACGATTCAAAATAAGTGTTCTCACACAATATTTGAGAGAGAATATTGAGACTTTATCGTATCTTCTTCAACGTGCAATTTATGAGAGAACAATCTCCTTCACTGTGAAATCTGGAGAATATTAAGAGCTAATTACCAATAAATTTGGGGAAATATTAGGAGCTAATTATGGGAGAGATTCGAAGAAATTTGGGTATATTGAGAGCTAATTATGTTGAAAGTTCTGGGAGCTCATATTTTTTGGCAAAGAATTGAAATTTTAGCTGATAGCTAATTAAGTTCATTTTGTTCACTTTGAAAATCTTAGAGATCTAAAGAAAAACTATATTTGAAATTTATTTAACAAAGAGAGAGAAGTGTGATTATTTTTTAATGAAGGAAGAAAGATAAAATATTTCAATTAATTAAGGAAAAGAAATAAAGTCTGTATATAAAAATATTTATAATTAATAGTTTATATTTTAAGAAAATATTAATGTTAGTGACGGTTGGAAGCGTCGTAACAAAAATATAAACCGTCGTAATTGAAATAATTAAGAAGATGTATTTAAAAAGGTTGTAATATGTTATATTTATGACGGTTCACTGGAACCGTCGTAATATAACCGCCGTAATATTTCCATTTTTTTTAGTGTTGGTAGTTATAACGAATGAACTCCAAAAATCTTAAGTATCTTGAAAAACTATCCCCATGTGGAGGTTATCGCCATTCCATCCAACAATTCTTAGTAGTCCCAATTAGGCATATTACTCATATATACACAAATTGAGAAAAAGAAAAGAAATTAACACATTCTGCCTCAATTAAATTACTACACTCTTCTAGAAATCAGAATTTTCACGGCAAAAGCTAACTGATCCCAGATTAAGCAATCCAAGCACTATAATTTAAACACACAAAAAGACACAAGAAAAAATCAATATCACCTCCGGTCATCACAATTTCACATAAATAAAAGTTGAAACCAATTGATTTACGTTGACATTGCAAGCTTTTTTTTATAACATCAATTTGCTTGACCAACTGAGCTAAATGGGCATGACCTACACGCTCAAACACAATACTCTCAAGAGCTCTGATATTGGTCCATATTGTACAAATCCAAATATGCTCTAGTTTTTGGACGACATGAGCACCAATGCCCCTAAAGTATGACGAAGGGTATCTGCATACCATTTACGATAGTTCGGGGGTATATTTATCATTTTTTTCCTTTAAACTAATGTCTAACTCAAGAACTTTAATGTCTTACTCTTTTTGGACAAAAATTCGCTGAATTAAACATGTTTGGCGCGTGGCTGAAAGGACCCAACACTATGTGATCTCACATACCTTGTAGGATTAAATCCTTGGTAAAATCCACAACTAGATTGAACGATCTTGATGAATCTTGCCCTTGCTTCATCTTTCTCCTTTTTTCTATTTTTTCCTTTCTCCAAGCCCTAGCTTAGTTTTTCCAATTTTCTAAATTGACTAAAATATGATTTGACCCATATTAAACTCCTAAAAATGTATTAAAATAATTGGGCAAGGGAAAAACTAAAGTACCCTTCTAAAATCCGTATTGGACTTTCCTTAATCAAACAAACCAACTTCCAAAGGGCGTATCTCACTCATACAAACTCGAAATTGCGCAAACTTGGCGGGTTGGAAAGATCATTCCGAGAGATTTCCTACCATATTTGGAAGTACACCTAACTCATTATCTAGGAGTTATGGCCGTTTGAAATTGACCAAAACTTAACTTATTCTATCTTAACAAATTTCCCAGATTTTTAATTCTTTCCAAAAATGGCTATTTCCAAATCTTAAATTCTTCCTAGTTAATTCGATTTGCGAGATGTTACACCTCATTACAGAATTTTAGGAATTATTGAAATACACTATTGAATTACATAGGAATGACACGATGAAAACTTTTGAAATTTGACTTGGACTAATGTCATCTCACTGTACCAAGAATTGTTACGTTATAGAACTTTCTATGTAGCACTCGGTAGGTCACTCTAACGGGGTAACGGGATCGGAAACTAGTAAACACATATTTTATGATTAGAGTTCTCTACTTCATGTTCAAAAAAGGCAGAGGTTGTTCTAAAACCCTTCCTAGGCTGCTCCAAAGCCTGGAGCAATGAATAAGAAGGATTTCCTCTCGGATGGGTAAAACTTATGTATTCCAGGCCTAATTTCCCTTATGTTTGGCCTCCACTAAGCCAAAAGTCTATGTTCAAACTCCCGAAGTAGCTTCTTGGCACCCAGGTAGGGGCTTAACTGGGTAGTTAGACTTATTTATGAATACATAATATGTTGTAGAAGGTTAGAAGATTTCAAGCTTATGCCTCCAGACACGGAGTGCGGATGGCTAAAACGTATTGGTTATTTCTATTTGGGGTGGAAAAGTATTGTGGTAGATGATGTCGATGCTATGACTGGTGGTAGGTGTTTATCTTATGGTTTTTGATCTTTGATCTCAAGTACCACACCTGATACAAGTTCTATTATGATTTGCTCTGGTACTGCACCCGATACAAGTTCTATCATGGATGAATGTATATATGTTTATATGTACTTGTCTGTTGGTCTGTGAGTGGTCGAATCAGTTTGTTAATATGCTGGAGTGGTTCTTGTATCGTTGGGATTGCATGTTAATTAAGCACAAGAAATGATGTTTTAGAGATCCTTGGGTGGTCTTAATTACTTAAAGAGTGTATTGAATTTGGGTTAAGTCAAAGTGGATATGTAAAAATTTTGTAGGAGGCCCAATAAATTGGCTAAGGTCCAAGGGTCAGGGTTGTTGGCATAAGATCTCAAGTGAGGTGACAAACGGATTAAAAAGGGTCGTTGGTAGATTTGAATTAAGAATTAGAATCTGTAAGATAATTCTAGCGTTTGGTAAGATATGTAAGCTCAGGAAGCATGCATGTGAAAGAGGGATATGTTAGGATATGATAAGAGGGCGGAATGACTCCGACCGGTGAATTTGGCAGTGGAATCAGATAGAGAGGCCTGAGATAGAGTGTATGGGCTCAGAGGTAGTATACGTGGTAGTAATGGATGTTGTTGAAAGATCGGGGTTGTATAGCTACAAGTTTTATGTTTCTTCTTATTATTTACTAGATATTATGTGGTGAATTTGGGTCAACTAATGATGTCTATTAACACATGTTGTTTGTAATGATACTATTCTTGTTATGTTACTTCTTTATTTGGTGTAGTCTGGTTACATGATCATCAATGTTTCCTAGATGAAGATGATGGTGATCAATCCACAACAACTTCTACTCCTCTCTTGTGATGAGAGTTGTGTCTTGTTTTAATATTTGTATTCTTTAGAAGCTCTTTTACCTTTTAGACTAGTTCTTAAAGAGGGTTTTCCGTTGTATGTGCAGAATAAGTTTTTTGTTGTAATTAAGGTTGAGATTGGTTCTTTTATTTTATTAAGGTAATATCATGTTTCCCTTTATATTTTCATTATCAATTTTAAATTGGGTGGTAAAAATTCTCCTATTTAGGTGTTAGAATAGGTGTTCACACGGGGTAATAGCTGAGTCGTGATACAAACAAATTAAGTTTTTCATCTTTATTTTACTTATAAACTAAGTACTTTTATAAGCATTAAAAGAAACTTAGACTTGGACCAACCATATTTATGAGTACTTAGACTATTTAATCTTATTTCATTAAATGTTTTTCCCCAAAAAAACATGATTTCATTTCGAAGACCCTATAAATCCAAGATTGGACATGTTTTGTTCTACATATATTTCTTCATTGAGGATGAACTTTATTTGTTCATCACCTTTTTATTTTCTCTCTTGTTTCATTCTTCTCTCGTTTATGACTTCTCAAAATAATGCAAGTGTTGGGTCAACTTCTGGTCAACACATTGGGAAATTGATTTTTCAACATTCGTATGAACAAATAATTGAGAAACTTGAAGAGTGAGTTTGTTGAATAAATAAATTTTTGGCTTTTTTTTGTTAATCCTTTTATAATTTCTGAATATTTACTCATTGATGATGTTCTTTATGATGTCTATCATAGGTTTTTATGCATCTAACTACTAAAAATGAGAATTGATTTGTCAAAACTATTTTTGAGCATCGATTACAATTATTATTTTTTATAGTTGAAATCTATGAATTTGAAATATGTGACTTAAATTATGTTGTTAATTTTTTTTTATGTAATTGATTTTCTTCATTGTAACATATATTTTGTTTTTTATTAGGGTGTTTAGCCAAAACCCAAATCCAGAAAATGATGTGATAAAACAATTGAGTGAGGATCTAGGGCTTGATACAACACAAGTCAAGATTTGGTTTTATAACAAAGGAAACGACATCAAGGTTTTTATTATAATTTTTTTATGGTCACTTGAAATATATATATTTATATTGTGTACATGTAAGTGTTAAATGTTCCTTTGATAATATGTTTAAATTGTAGACTTTTATGGACAAATGGAGATTTTAGAAAACAACAAAGGGTTTTTAAATGCCAATTGATTGTGGGTTTGACATATATGAGTGACACTTTAAGTTTTTAATTTTTTTTTTTTTTGTTAAATTCATGTTTTGTTTTTGTTTTATTTTATTTCATTTTTGATCTTTATGTTATTTGGCTAAACACATTAAACCTTCAATTAAATTAAATGTTTGATTTTTCTCCATTAAGATGGTGGATGTTAAATAGTTATCATAATCCATGTTAAAAACATATTTTACTTAATTGAAGGTTTAATATGTTTAGTCAAATAATCCAAGAACCAAAATCACAATAATAAAACAATAATTCAGGGGTCAAAAATGTTTTTTTGCCAACACAAAATATTATGTTGTGCCTAATGTTTAGAATAACTTAGAAAATTTTAGACAGGGTCTAATGTTTTCTCAATATATTTTAGAGAGATGTATTAAAAGGAGACGACTGATGAATTATTTTGCTAAACTACTGTCCATCACTGTTATCACAATAATAATGATCCAGTCACATTTTTATTTTTTAAAATTATATCTTTCACTATTAACATATATATTGTAATTAAATTGTGATATGAACTATACTAACTTCAGGCCCAACAAATCATGGAAGAAGAAAGTAAGATTGAGCATTTGAAAAACAAAATAATGTATTCAGAGAATTTTCAAATGTGTTTGGATTTGAAGGAACATTTTTGTGCTGCTAGGAACAATCCTGAGCAACAACCAGCTATCCTACAAGACTTGATAAATGAATATGCTAAATTTGGAGAAGATGTTAGTTTTCATTTCCTATTATTTAACTACATGCTACTCGGATACTTTAAGAATATTTCTGAATTCGTGTCCTAACCTTCAAAAATGAACTATTTTTTGAGGATTCAACAACACATATCCAGTAATTTTTTAAAAAAGTTCGAGTAACATAGATTGTATGACTCACATGTTTTCTTGCCTATCCCATGACAGGTTACGATGATACCGAAGATAATTGATCACTTCATTGAAGATATGGAAGGATATCATTTCATGTTGTTTTCCGAATTTGAATCCAAACTAGATAGTCTTCGTAATTACAAAGATCCCAATGGCCTAGATTTGGAGCTTAGATTGGGTTATTACAAAGATCCCAATGGCCTAGATTTGGAGCTTAGATTGGGTTATTACAAAGATCCCAATGGCCTAGATTTGGAGCTTAGATTGGGATTGAAAAGTGATTAATGAAAGGATTAAGTGGTAACAATCAACAAGTTGTTTTTAGTATTTTCTCAAGTCTAATCATGCAACTATGTCATCTAATAAACTATATATGTTAAGTTTCTCCATATATTTACTTTATGTAATGTTGGATTTTACTTAACTCCAAAAATGAAGTTACAATAGACTTTTTATTCTTCTTGTCTCTAATACCAAGTGATTTGATTATGTTTTAAGATTTCTATACATGGACAATATATTGATTTTCAAATCTAATCGGAGTTTAAGTTAGGTATATTGTAATCAATACATCTAAAAGAGTTTGTGCTATAAACTAGAAAATAGTAGGTATGTTGATACGAACCTTGTTGCTATTTCCATAAATGGTTATTTGTTGGTAAGATTTACATGCAACGTCTTGTACTCCCTCCAAATCGTACCATTGACACTCTTATGTGATTATACCTAAGTCCAAACCTATAAATGAATTATATATATGTTTGATAATACACAACCATCACGTAATCTTGACTAATTAGTATTATAGATTTTTACTTCATATATCACTTAATTGTGATAAATTTTGGTATAATCATCTAGTGAGAATGATGTTTTTTACTAGGAAAGAAACACAAACACCACAAAATTATTTGGTTCTTGATGATTAATTGAACCTTTTCATTATTAATTATTAGAGTCCATCACCTATTTGAATTCAAATATTGTAGTTAATTATAAATTCAATTGTCGTAGCTTATTCTTTGTACTAAAAGGATTACTCTTCCTTTCGGATAGGTATTAGATTAAGACTATTATACTTATTGTTAATATGTACAAAATCTATAAATACAATTAAAACACATACAACAGAACAATCATCTGCTCTTATTTTCTCAAAAGCTTCTCATATTTATTCTTTATATGTTATCAGATTTTCCCTTAATCCTATGACCACTTCTCATAATTTCAGCAACCTTCTGTCCCTAGCAAAACAGTCCAATTCTTCCTCCATTATCCAACCACCAAACCTTTCCCTCAAACTCACAGGAACAACTATTCCATTTGGAAAGAAAATACCTTGGACATACTCAAAGCCTTTTATCTTGATTCTTTTGTTCTTGATTTTAATCCTCGTCCATAAACAATTATTGTTGCCCCGACTTCAATCACTACCGCTGCAGATTCCTCTACCACCCAATCACAATCAGAAATTACTTCTAACCCTGCATATGAGGAATGGCGACGCAATGATCTTCTTATTCTCGTTTGGCATCGTCAAATAATTTCTTATCCTCTTCTTCGTCACTTAACTCGAGCGAGAGGCGGAGCTAGAATTTTCAATAGGGGTTCATAATCTGTAGAAATAGATAGCCGAAGGGGGTTCGACATCTACTATATATACATAGAAACTTATTTTAACCATGTATAGATCGCCCCTGACTCGAGCCACCTCCTCACATGATGCTTAGACCAAAATAGATCGACGCGTGCTCGAGTCATGCAATTAAGATCTTAACTTCAAAATCTTTCTAAAGGCAATTTATCCATCCTAGAGTATTTTGAAAAGAAACGTGCAATTGCCGATTCTCTAGCAGAAAGTTTGTACTTAGTACAAGATGATGACTTTATCTCCTTTGCTTTTAATGGCCCTGATTCTTCATATGGAATTTTCAAGGTTGCATTTAATATGCGTTATAGACTTATCACTCTTGAAGAACTGTTTGGACTCCTCCTTCAAGAAGAACGCTTAGCCGAATAATTTCACTCTACTACTATTACTACTCAATTAAACTCCGCTCATTCTCATGCTATGCTAACACAAAGTTCAACCCTTCATCAAACCAATCTACCCCTCACCAAAAACCAATATTCAATTCTTGGCCAGCCCCCTCTCTCTAATTATTTAGCCCATAATTCTTCAAATAATGCTCAATCTATACCCCAACAATATCCACATTCCTCTCGATTTAATAATAGTCCGTCCAAGCGTCGTGTGCAATGCCAAATATGTGGTAAAACTAATCATGATGCTCGTAATTTCTACAATCGCTCCAATGAAAAATATTTTTCACCAACAAGGCAGCCACCGTGGCAGTGAACTCCCAAGCAAGCACATCTTGTTTCTCCTTCAACTATTGTTGATCCTACTTGCTACTTTGACTCGGGTGCAATACATCACGTGACCTCGGACATGGATAACCTCTTCTTACAAACTTACATCGACAATGATGGTTTAACGGTTGGTAATCATGTGAACATTCCTATTTCGCACATAGGCTCTTCAATTCTGTCTACACATTCTCGTCCCATTCTTCTTAATAATATTCACCATGTTCCACAGATTTCCAAAAATTTACTTAGTATTGCTAAAATAACTCGTGATAATAATGTCTATATGGAATTTCATCCTTACCATTGTTATGTGAAGGATTTGCAAGGCAATAAACTTCTTCGAGGAACACTTGATGGTGACCTTTACCGCCTTCAACCTTCATTACCTCATTCTCGGTCTTCCCCACCTTGAGCATTCCTTGGTGAACGCACTTCTCTTGTTGGATTGGCATCGTCGACTAACTCATCCAAATGAAGCTCTTCTTCGGCATCTTGTCTAACTTTAGGCTACATGTTTCTAATTCTTACTTTCCTAATGTTTGTTAACCTTGTCAACTCGGTAGAAGTCGACACTTACCCTTTTCCCTTTCCCATGTTTCTAGCAGTAATATTTTTTTTTAATTAATTTATTGTGATGTTTGGGGACCTTATCCCGTTTATTCTATTAATGGATCTTCCTATTTTTTTATTCATTGATGATTGCACCAAAGTTATTTTAATATATTTTATGTCACATAAATTGCAAGTCTTTCAACTCTTCACTCAATTCAAATCTTTAATTGAAACTCAGTTTGGAACTAAAATGAAATCAGTGAAATTGATTGGTGAGGTGAGTGTCGTAATATATCATCATTTTAAAAAAAACATGGTATTCATCACCGTATCTCTTGTCCTTGTACACCTCTACAAATGGCGTATCGAAACGACAAAATCTAATTATAATTGAAAAAGGACTATGCTCTTCTTTCTCATGCTTCTCTTCCATTTCAATTTTGGGAGCATGCATTTCATACTGTTACATACTTATCCAATATTACCATATATTCTTTCCTATCCTTCAAATCACCATATGAATTACTTTACACCAGTTCTTCCTCATTTTAATTTTCTCAAAACATTTGGTTGCCTATGTCCCTTTCTTCGACCCTACAACAATCATAAAGTTGATTTTTGATCTTTTCCTTGTGTCTTTACAGGGTATAGTTCTCATCACAATGGTTACCTTTATTACCATGTTGCGTCTTCTCGAATATATATTACTCACCACGTTGTATTCGATGAACATACTTCTCCTTATTCCTCCATGCTGCCAATCACACGATTATTCTCCCTGGCCACATTTCAACAACTCATCCCTTTCTTTACTCGATCAAGTTTCTCAACATATAGTGCGTTCACATTTTGTCGCCCACCACATCGTGGAAAGGTCATTAACAAATATTTTGGTTGTATTATCAATACCCTCACCTGATCTGCATGCACACTAGTAATAAAATCTACCCTCTACATTACCCCATTCGTCTTCTTCACAAGTAGAGCATACACCATCTACTGACCTACCTGAGCATGTACCATATACTGGTTCCTCATACCCGACCACAACTCCTTCATTTTATTGCCCATCAAATACCTCTCGCCATCACATGGTTCCTCAAAGTAAAACAAATTCTTCAAAACCAAAAGTTCTTATAACATCTCGTCATTCTTTTCCTCCCGATCCCTCTCACATTCAGAACCTACAACTTATCATCAAGCCTCCAAATTCCTAAATGGCAACATGCTCTGCAGACATAATTTTTAGATCTTATGCGAAATAAGTCTTGGACATTGGTTCCACCATCGTCTAACTCTAACATTGTTGGTTGTAAATGGGACACGATTAAGAGGAAAGTCAATGGGTCAATTGAACGTCACAAAGATCGCCTTGTAGCTAAATTTTTCACCAAGAGGAGGGCGTTGATAACTTAGATGCATTTAGTCCCGTTATTAAGCCCACAACCATTTGGCTTATCTTGTCTCTAGTTGTGACAAATAAGTGGACTATTCGGCAACTTGATATCAACAATGCCTTCTTAAATGGTGATCTCTCTGAACAAGTATTTATGGAGCAATAAAAGGATTCGTTGATCCCCACCGGACGCATTTTGTACGCAAATTGAACAAGGCATTAGATGGCCTCAATCAAGCACCACGTGCTTGGTTCAGTAAGTTAAAAGATTTTTATCCACGTCATTGGCTTCCGCTCTTTTTTATCTGAGTCCTCTTTTTGTGCAACAGGCTTATAAGAACACTACACATGTTATTGTTTATGTGGATGACCTTATTATAACTGTAACAGCCCGTAGCCAAAACAGACCAAAAATCAATTTTTTAGAAAAATCTTCAGGCGCAACTGACGAGACCATCGACGGACCATATCCTGACCCACGGTCCGTCCTGCACAACTGTCGATGGGATCAGAAACTCCCAAAAATTTAGCCTAGAAAAATTAGGTAAGTCTTGGACGACGGACGGACTTACGGTTCGTAGGACAGACGACGGTCCGTAGTACATGACCGTCGATCAAGACTCCCTTCACCCACTCTTTGACAAGAGCTACGGATGACCAGCACGGTCCGTAGGTGGAAAATTTGCAGACAATTAAAGGGAAATGCAGTTGGGTCAACTTCAAATGGTCATACCTCTTAGCACAAAATGAATTAGGTGTTGACCTACCAACATATAGATAATTGAATTATCTTTCCATATCCACCAACCTTGATAAAATCAGACCTCTGAGTAAAACGTTATGCTCATTTTAGTAAAGGACTGTCGAAGAGGCCCAGTCGACGGACCCAACAACGGGGCATCGGTCAGACGACGGACCGTCAGTCCTGGCCGTCGTTTGGTCCGACAGCAACTTTCCAGGGGTCTTTTTGACATTTTCCACTCCGTTTAAACCCTAAGTTACGTCGTTTTGACCCTAAATCATCAGATTATAGTCAGTTTAAGCCTAGAAACATAATTAAAACATATCCAAGTCAAATAATTAAATCAAAACTTAGAAAATTAGAAGCAAAAGAGGAGAAAAAGCTCAAGAACCCTAGTTCAAGAACGCCACAAGCTCCAGCAGTTCCAGCCCCAAAACTTAAGTGTTTTTCCGTGGATTTCATCACCAGGTATGTGGGATTTCACTAGTGGGTTCCTTTCACCCATTGGGTCCCTAGTTTTCAGTCAGAATCTTGATTCTCTTATCATGATTAAACCTAGGGTTTCTAGAACTTTGATAGAACTTCATGAATTTATTAAATATACGTTCCAAATCAGATTATCATGTTATTACTCAGATTATCGCATGAATTTCAGAAACCTAGCTTTGTATTTCTTTAGTTCTTGAATTACACATGCTAGGCCAGATATATCAGACACTTCAGATATACATGCCTCAGTTATAAATGCATAATTACCAGATTAATTGTTGCATATTCAGTTTCGAGCTATCCAATATTTACATAAACTCAGACATAATCAGTTAATTTACATAATTCATTGGGAGTAGCATAATGCCGAGTTGGACTAGGGTTTAGGGTACCCAATGGTCCCAGAACTACTAGCCAAGTAGGTTGTAAGTCCCCTCTGTGGGCAATCAGTTTAGTGATCACGCCACCATGCCTTTATACCTCTGGCAGGTTATATTGGGTTCTCTAGATGGGGCGTATACATCGGACTCCATATTTAGCTCATGTGGTTTTATTATCGGTTATTAGTAGCTCCCATAGTTCAGTCAGACTCTCTGCATTGACCATTTATCAGTATATTCAGTATTCAGTTTTAGCATGTTATAAATTGGTCATTGCATCCAGTTAGCTCAGAAATAAGCATATCATGTTCATATTATTATACTTGCTTTTGTGCTTGTTCAGTTATGTTTTATTTCATCTTTACTCTATCCTACATGCTTAGTACCTTTCAAGTACTGACGCATACGTGCGCTACATCTTCTCGTGATGTAGGTTCAGGTTCTCAGCATCCAGATCACGCAAAGATCGATTTCCCGATCTCCAGATCAACAGATTCAGTGGTGAGTCCTCATTCTCCGAGGACAACAGTCATGAGTTTCATTTCAATCTTTAGTCATTTAGTTTTAGTTTTTGCTAGATTTAGCTCGGGCTTGTCCCAGTATTTCTCCAGTTTAGAGGCTTATTTCAGACATAGTTAGATTCAGCTTAGTATTGAGTTAATATTTCTTTTGTATTAACCTCATTGTTTTCATATTATATCAGTTTTAGCATATGGGTATTCCCCATCTTTTCAGATTAAATGATGATTTAGCTTCCGCATCAGTTTATTGTCTTTACTATGCTCATGATCATGTCAGCATGGTTAGCTTGGGATCACTTGTGGTCCTAGGTTCCGTGTCCGCGTCTCGGGGGTAACTCGGGGCGTGACAATAACTGACACTGATAGTGATTTATCACTACATTTATTCACTCTCTTGATCAACCGTTCTCTCTCAAGGATCTTGGTTCATTAAGTTATTTTCTTTGTGCGCACTGAGGTAACTCCAACACCATATGGGATTTTTTATCTCAAGGCAAGTACATTCGCGACTTACTTCACTGCACTAACATGGTTGATGCTAAGCCCATTTCTAGTTCAGCTAAACCTGGATCTCGTCTTATTCTTTCTAGCGATCCTATACCTGATGCTCATTTATATCGTAGTGTTGTTGGTGCCCTTCAATATGTTACTATCACTAGGCTAGAAATATTCTATGCAGTCAATCGAGTATCTTTATTTATGCAATCACCCACCATTTCTCATTGGTCAACTGTCAAGAGCATACTTCGATATCTGAAAGGATCCCTCCATAATGGCCTCTTCCTTCGACCTGTGTCTGATTCTAGTCTGGTAGCTTTTTCGTATGCTGGTATGATATCTGACCTTGATGATAGTCGCTCCCAACTTGGTTTTGCACTATTTTATGGAGGTAACTTGATCGGTTGGTCTTCTAGAAAACAAAAGGTTGTAGCCTGCTCGAGCACTGAAGCTAAGTATTGCGCTTTAGCTCTGGCAACTAGTGAACCAATATGGGCACAACAACTTATCAGTAAACTGCATACCCCTCTTGTTGGGTATGTAGCAAGAATTGATGGGAAAGAGAAGGAAAGAGAGGAACTTGAAAAGTTGAGAACTTGAAGAGTTGGGAACTTGAAAAGTCCTTTTATGCTTTAATGAAAAAGGCATTTGTCCCTCATCGGTGATGGAAAGAAAAATAGGAGAGTTTAAATAGAAACACTCCTATTAATTGTTAAAAGGGTTGGAAATAGGGACCCCCCTCGCACCGTCGTCGTCATCGCTCACTCGGCTTCAGACACGCCTTGAAAAATGATCGATCGAGAGATTATTTTTCGGACAAAGTTTGTTTTAATTATTTTATTATTTATTTATTTAATTAATTAATTAAATTAAATGGCCAAAACATTTTCAATAAATGTTTTTCAACTTTTTAGTTGATTAACCCGACCAACTCGAATCCGCGTGCGACCCATTTTACTAAAAAAAAACTTTCCCGTTTTATTTAAATTTTCTGCCGTTTGGAAATGACTGTTCTGAAAGGTTGCAACTTTCAGGAATATGCAGTACCATTTGAAAGGTTGCAAACTTTCATTAATGGTCGTGTGGATTCTTAAAGGGTTGCAACCTTTCGGAACCTGTTCCTCTTGCCTATAAATACCATTCACTCTTTAGAATTTTTCCTTACGAGTTTTTCTGATCTCTTCTTATTTTTTGCACAAAAATTACTTCGTGTATTTTACTAATGTTGACTGTTCGCTGACACCAGAGCTTTTGGTATCTTTACTCTAGTGATTGAGATCATTTTACCATGGGAGGTCATATTCCAAATCAAACCTCGGATACTAGAGGGGAATAATTTCCAAGGGACACTGTGAGTTCAGTAGACTTGATCTTTTTCTGTTCAAATTTTTCCAGATTCTGGTACGTTACAAATTTTAGTTTTTCTTAATTAATTTATGTTCATCTCCCGTACTGATTTAGTAAACTTTGGTCACTTCGTGTTTCTGAAAAGTTTTGTCAGAATCAGTAATTCTATTTTTTCAAACACAAATTGGCAACACCTCTCACTACACCTCCCATCGTTCTTTGTGATAAGCAAAATATTTATCTCGGAATCATGCCATCCATCAACGGTCAAAGCATATTCGTGTTGATTATCACTTTCTCCGAGAGATGGTTGAAGATCAATCGTTGGTGTCGCTATGTTTCATCTCAAAATCAAATAGCAAATATCTTTACTAAAGCTTTTGGCATGACTTGGTTCCTCAACTATAGATCCAACCTCATCAATGCTTCCTAGACAAAGATGATGGTTACAGATCCACAAAAACTTCTATTCCTCTCTTCCTTATGATGGGATTAGTGTCTTCTTTTAATATTTGTATTCTCTTAGAAGCTCTTGTACCTTTTAGACTAGTTCTTATAGAGGGTTTTCTGTTGTATGTGCAAAAAAAGCTTCTTTTTTTTTGTAGTTAAGGTTGAGACTGATTCTTTTATTTATTTAAGGTAAAATATCATGTTTCTCTTTACTTCTGCATTATCAGTTTTAATTGGGTGGCAAAGATCCTCTATCTGGGTGTTACAATAGGTGGCCACATGGCCTAATAGTTGAATCATGACACAAACAAATTAAGTTCTTTATCTTTAATTACATATAAACTGAGAATTTTATAAACATTAAAAAAAGACTTTGACCAACCATATTTACGAGTAGTTAGACTATTTAACCTTATTTCATTACATGTTTGTCCACAAAAATTCATGTTTTCATTTCGAAGATCCTATAAATCCATGATTGGACAAGTTTTCTTCCACACATATTTCTTCTTTGAGAATGAACTTTATTTGTTCATCACATTTTTTATTTTCTCTCTTGTTTCATTCTTCTCTCATCTGACTTCTCAAAATGATGCAAGTGTTGGGTCAACTTCTGGTCAAGAGATCGGAAAATCGATTTTTCAACATTCGTACGAACAAACAATTGAGAAACTTGAAGAGTGAGTTTGTTGAATAAATAATTTTTTGGCTCTTTTTGTTTTATCCTTTCATATTTTCTGAATTTTTTCTCATTGATGATGTTCTTTATGATGTCTATCATATGTTTTTGTGCATCTCACTACTAAAAATGAGAATTCATTTGTCAAAATTATTTTTGAGCATCATTCACAATTATTTTTGATAGTTGAAATCTATGAATTTGAGATATGTGTCTTACCTTATGTTGTTATTTTTCTTTTATGTAATTAATTTTCTTCATTGTAACATATATTTTGTTTTTGATTAGGGTGTTTAGCCAAAAGCCAAATCCAGAAAATGATGTGATAGAGCAATTGAGTGAGGATCTAGCGCTTGATACAACACAAGTCAAGATTTGGTTTTATAACAAAGGACATCACATCAAGGGTTTTTATTATAAAATTTGTATGGTCACTTGAAATATATATTGTGTACATATAAATGTTAAATGTTCCTTTGATAGTATGTTTAAATTGTATACTTTTATGGACAAATGGATGTTTTTAGAAAACAACAAAGGGTTTTTAAATGTTAATTGATTGTGGGTTTGACATTTGTGCGTGACACTTCAAGTTTTTAATTTTTTTTGTGGTTAAATTGATGTTTCTGTTATTGGGCTGTTTTATTTCGATTTTGATCCTTATGTTATTTGGCTAAGCACAGTAAACCTTCAATTAAGTTAAATGTTTGATTTTGCTACTTTAAACTGATGGATTTTAAATAGTTAACAGAAACCATGTAAAAACATATATAACTTAATTGAAGGTTCAATATGCTTAGTCAAATAATCCGAGAACCAAAAATCATAATAAAACAATAATTCAGAGATCAAATATATTATTTTCCCTATAGTATAATTAGTTTCTAAAATACAGTTGATTAACACAAAATATTAGGTTATGTCTAATGTTTAAAATAACTTAAAAAAATTTAGATAGGGTGTAATGTTTTGTCAAAAGATTTCTGGTTTGCTAGCTCTCAAATAAAATCTTTAGACCATGGTCTAAAATAATTCTACAAGTTATTAGCACAATAAAAAGAGGACCACTCACTAGACAGATATCTCAAAAAGACAAGATTGATGAATTGTTTTTCTGAACTACTCCCTATCACTGTTATCACAATAATAATGCTCTAGTCACATTTTTATTTTTTAAAATTATATCTTTCACTATTAACATATATATTGTAATTAAATTGTGATATTGAACTATACTAACTTCAGGCCAGACAAATCATGAAGAAGAAAGTAACATTGAGCATTTGAAAAACAAAATAATGTATTCAGAGAATTTTCAAATGTGTTTTGATTTGAAGGAACAGTTTTGTGCTGCTAGGGACAATCCTGAGCAACAACTAGACTTAGTTTACATTTCCTATTATTTAACTACATGCAACTCAGATACTTTAAGAAATATTTCTAAATTCGTGTTCTAACCTTTGAAAATGAACTATTTTTGGAGGATTCAGCACATATCATGTAATATTTTAAAAAATTTCGAATAACATAGTTAATGAATGTTATTTTCTATATTGTATGAGTAACGTGTTTTCTTGCCTATCCCATGACAGGTTACGATGATATCAAAGATAATTAACCACTTCATTGAAGATATAGAAGGATATCATGACATGTTTTTTCCGAATTTAAATCCAAACTAGATAGTCTATGTAACTACAAACATCCGAATGGCCTAGATTTGGAGCTTAGATTGGGATTCAAAAGTGATTAATGAAAGGATTAAGAGGTAATCATGAACTAGATGTTTTTAGTATTTTCTCCAGTCTAATTATGCAACTATGTTATCTAATAAACTATATATGTTAAGTTTCTCCTTTTTAAGCTTCTTTACTTAACTCCAAAAATGAAGTTACAATTGACTTTTTATTCTTCTTGTCTCTAATACCTAGTGATTTGAATATGTTTTAAGATTTTTATACACGGGCAATATATTGATTTTCAAATCTAATCAGAGTTTAAGTTAAGTATATTGTAATCAATACATCTAAATAGTTTTTGCTATAAATAAGAAAATAGTAGGTATGAACCTTGTTGCTATTTCCATAAATGGTTATATGTTGGTAAGATGTTACATACAACGTCTTGCACTCCCTCCAAAACGTACCATTGACACTACAGTTGTTTATACCTAAGTATAATCTATAAATGAATTATATATCTATAAATGAATTATATATGTTTGAATAGACAAAACCATCACATAATCTTGACTAAATTGTACTCTAGATTTTTACTTCATTAATCACTTAATTGTGATAAATTTTGGTATAAACATCTTGTGAGAATAATGTCTTCTACTAGGAAAGGAAACACAAATAACACAATTTTAGTAAAATTTCTATAAAATAATACTCAATAAATCAATAATCTCTCTAAAGCAATATTTTTCTCCGGTTCCAATTTGGGTCAATCAAAAAAATTACCACTTTCGATAAGAAAATAAGATAATATATTTCAAAAGACTCCTATATAAATATATGGTCCCATTAATATCACTAATTAATAATTCTTTAAAAGTACAATTATATCTCAGACAATTTAGTGAAATATGATTGTATTGTGTTCTCTTTTTTCTTAAAATTTAAATCTAGTTGAAGTTCATCGATCTCTAACTTTTCTTATTACATCCAAGAGCTCCGATGTTTTCTTTTCGAATTGCACCATAAAATTGTAAAGAGTTCAATATGCAATAAGTGCTTCCTTATGCATAACTGGTTTCAAGGGTATAGTATCATCTTCAACTCCATCCCCAACATTATTTTTTACATAGTATCCATAATGAACATGTATCACTTTTGCCCGGATAATCCAACAGGTCATTGACATTCATTTTATTGTGGTAAGCCAAAGTCTGTGTTCAAACTCCCAAGGTAGCTTCTTGGCACCCAGGTAGGCTAGCTCAACTTAGTAGTTAGACTTACTTCCGAATACACAATATTTTGTAGAATTTTAGAAAATTTCAAGCTTAGGCTTCTAGACACCGAGTGTGGATGGATAAAATGTGTTGGTTATTTCTATTTGTGGTGGAAAAGTATTAGGGTAGATGATGTCGACGGTATGACTAATGGTGGGTGTTTATCCTAAGGTTTTCAGTCTTTGAGAAATCGAATTTGAGGTGGGTTCATGACACATATAATGATTATATAAGTAAATGGATTACGTGGTCATAACATACTTCTGGCCTAGACATAAGAAGGATGTGTACTTTTTAATAGGTCCAACATTGAGCTTTATGTATGAATGTGCTGACTAAAGGAGTCGGGAATCTATCTAAGAAGGGTCATGTAAGCTAGGACAATGGACCATAGTTGGTGTAGTGATTGTTCAATTATTTTCCAATTTATGTTATGTGTTCATGTTAACGGTTTAACTAGTATTGCTTGTACATTTCATGTTCTAGGAGATAAGCGAATGAATGTTAGGGATATTCGTTGTTATTTTCATCTAATGATTTTTCTTAAATTTTGTTTATTTTACAAGCTAAGTGTGAGTTGTTTATTTGTGGTTGTGATTATTTAGATGTTTTTGGCTTTCGATTGACTCAGATACCACACCATGTAAATAATGTATATTGATTGGCTCGAGTATCACGCCTGATACAGATTCTATTATAATTTGCTCGGATACCACGCCTAATACAAGTTCTATCATTGATGAATGTATATATGTTTTGATGTGCTTGTGTCTGTTGGTCTGTGAGTAGTCGAATTATTTTGTTAATTTGGTGGAGTGGTTCTTGTATCATCGGGATTGCATGTTAATTAAGCACTCTAGATGGTATTTTAGAGATCTTTGGGTGGTTCGGCTTTCTTAAAGGGTGCATTGAATTTGGGTTGAGTCCAAGTGGATAAGTAAAAAATTTGGAAGAGGCCAACTAAATTGGCTAAGGACCAAGAGTCAGGGTTGGTGGCACTGGATCTTAAGTGAGGTGACATACCGATTAATAAGGATAGTTGGTATATTTGAATTATAAATTAGAATATAATTCTAGTGTTTGGTAAGATGGGTAAGCTCAGGAGGCATGCATGTGACAAGGGAGATATATTAGGACATGAGAGGAGGGTGGAATGACTCCTACTGATGAAGTTGGCAGTGGAATGAGATAGGGAGGCCCGAGATAGACTGTATGAGTTCAGAGATAGCTAGTATACCTTATAGTAACAAAAGTTGTTGAAAGATCGGAGTTGCATAGCTTCAAGTTTTACGTTTCTTCTAATTATTTACATGATATTATGGGGTGGATATAGGTCAACTAATTAAGCCTACTGATACATGTTGTTTGCACTGATACTATTATTGTTGTGTTACTTGGTATAGTATGGTTGCAGAATCATCAATCTTCCAGAGATGAAGATGATGGTGATCCATAATAACTTCTACTCCTCTATTCCTTATGACGAAAATTATGTCTTGTTTTAATATTTGTATTCTCTTGGAAACTCTTGTACCTTTTAGACTAGTTCTCTGAGAGGGTTTTCCATTGTATGTGCAAAAAAGATTTTTGTTGTAATTAAGGTTTAGATTCATTTTTTTATTTTATTAAGGTGAAATACCATGTTTCTCTTTACTCCTGCATTATCAGTTTTAAATTAAATGGTAAAGATCCTCCTATTTAGGTGTTAGAATAGGTGCACACACGGTCAAATTAAGTTCTTCAAGTTTATTTTACTTAAAGAAAATGGTCTAAACTCCCCCCCCCCCCATCGATACCCGAAATTTCAACATACACACTCCAACTTTACGGGTATCCTATTATTCACCTAAACTTTATATTGCTCTATTTTATACACACCTAAGTGATGACCTGTCATAGGAGGTGTCATCACCGCCTCTATGCGCGTTAGAAGCAGAAATTTGACAAAACATTTCTTCTTCTCCAACTGTCATCTTCCACACCTTTAAATAACCCATTGTTTCTTCTCCCCCACCACTAATCCTTGTTCCTTTTGTAAAAAGTTCATGATTTCCTTTCAACATTAAGTAGGGTTTAGTTGTTAATGTTCATTTCTACTTCAAATCTTGAATTTAGAGTTTGTAATCTGCTCTAATTTCTTATTTAGGTCTCTAATTAGAATTTTGAATTTTTTTCAAAATTCATCAAAAATGTCAAATAAAAACATGAATAAGCTTTGTATGGATGAATCAGACCCAATGCTCAACGCTGTAGTGAGATGCAAACTTGGTCGAAATTAAATCCCGAAAAAAGATTTTGATCTTGCCCATGCTATGGTGTATGTATTTTTTCTTATATTCTTGCTACACTTTATTTTGAACGACACTAATGTACTATTATGGATCATTTTCAGTATAAAAATTACAAATTTTTTTGATAGAGGGACAAAAAAGAAGTGGATTGAAGATCAAGTTTTGCCCTTCCAAGATTGGTAAACCAAATCAATGAGTTGGAGCAAGAATTATGTATTAGACATGTTCATATTGAAAACTTGAGGAACTCCAATTTATTATTGGAGAGGAGACTCAAAAGTAGGTTGAAATGGTGTAGGTTCAATAGGAAGATACTTTTTTGTATTTTGATTTGTGTTGTTACTATGTTCATCAACAACAGAGTTCAAGTGCTGCATATTTGGACTTCTCTTTGATTTTTATCGTTATTGTTTAATTAAAATTGTCAATGTATGTGTGTTATTTTGTATCTATATTTTCAATTGAAGCTTCTATTAATATGCAACACTTTATCAACAACCAACAACCTAGTCATCCGTTCATACTTCAACATAGATAACACAACACCATTTGTAAAACACATAATCAACACAACATATGTAAGCACACTTGAATATCCAATACAATTCGATAGACAACACACTATCCATTTTAAAACACAACATCACCATTCATTCATAAGGCCTCACATTAGGCAGGATTTACCAAAATAACGCCTCACTTAAGGCAAATTTAACAAAATAAAGTCATATTCATAATGCATCACATAAGGCAAAGTTTACCAACAAACAAAATCCAAGATAGAAGTTCATTAATGCAACATGTATGGATTAACTTAAAAGTTCTTAAATTTATCAACAGCACTACAATTTTCATAGCATCTTTGACTGTGTTTTGACATGAACTACTTCCCATTGTCTTTTTTCTTTGGTTCTCTCTAACCTCATGAAGCTTGATTGTTGCGATTGCTATTTTACCATTCCACTTTAGCTTAGTTGTATTACTTGGTTTATAACCAATGTCACCAGTTACATTAGATGATCTTGTCACTTTTACTTGTCCAGTAGAGTAGATCTTACTACTTGGCATGCCAAGCTATAGTAAAATTAGAATTATATCAATATTTAAGTTGTTAAATTAAACAAAATTAGGATTATAATTCAATGTTTAAGTTGTTAACATATATCAAAGACTCAAATTCATAACTTTAAAGCCATATGCAGCTCAGAACACACCCATTCCCACGACTCTTGGTCTTTTCTCTGGAGATTTGTTTCCCCTTCCCCTACCTCTTCCTATTTTAGTAGTACCAGCTATTGAAGATGATGCACGATAAGTAGGAGGAGAAAAAGAGGATGTAGTAAAATCAGTAGGTGCAGTAGGTAGGCGAGGTGCACTAGGTGCCGCTGATGATATTTTTTTTGTCTTCCTCTTCCCTTTTTTAGTGGATTCTCACCTTTTGATGGTTCCGATGGATTTTTCTATACATATAAGAGAAAGAGTAAGTCATAAATTAAGAGAATTAAAACAAGTTCAAATATTACCTTTGGTTTCCCTGCATTGGTTCTGCCTTACTAATGCAGTAGGTTATAGTGCACTTTGTCTTATTGATGATTCAACACCAACTCTTTAAGGATACACTCTCTGTTATGGCCTCTCACTTGGAATATACTGCATTTCATTGCAAGTCTAGTCCTAGGGAGCTTCCAAAGTTTCTTACTTTCTCCAGCTTCTTCCTTCTACCCTTAGGTGGTCTACCAGGCATGTTTGTGATTTCTTGTGGCTCAGTGGTAGGGTTTGTAGAAATTGTACACACCCCCATGTTTGTGAGTGGTTCAATAACATTTGCATAAGTACTTAAGTAAGTTTTCTTACTGTAGCAGCTTTCTATATAGTCATAAAGAGAAAACTTCTTAAAGTATAATGAAGCCACAACATGTGCATATTGTATGCCCCTTAACTGCCACACGCTACAACTATAAGTTCTCCTAGCAATATTCACTTTGTGTTGACAAAGCCCTTCTTTTACATCAAATCCAGCAGCTCCATTTAACTCAATGGTACAGCCCGTAGACCTAGTAAAGTTCTCCTCTAAAACCTTCAGTGCTATTTGAGAAAAATTACACTTCCAAGTACTTAGGAACTCCCTTAAATTGTCTATTCTTGTCATCATCTTCACTCTTATTTCTTCTAGCATAGTAATGAAGGTCTTGTGTCTAGCAGCCAAGATTCACGCATTTAAACACTCAGACATGTTGTTGTCTACAGTGTCACACTTTACTCTAGCATTGAAGTAAACTTTGCACCAAAAATTAATATTGTAGTACATTAAGTTATCTATCATTTTTTATGGACCTAACAACTTCATTATTTCTATATTATTCCTTAATTGAGACTCAAATGTACTCTTAACTATCTTCCAAAATTGTTGTCCTCTTTGAAAACCCCTCAAATCCTTAGCTCAGTCAAATCCTGGTCACAACAACTAACAGTTGCATTTACAAACACCTTTAAGAAAGCAACCATCTAAGCCTATGCACTTCCTACAATGTATACATGCCTTCTTTAAAGCATCAATATAGATGTTAAACTCTGGAATATTGATTTGTCTTCTGCATCAAGTTTACCAACTTTTACAACACAACTGGTCCCTGAATTGGTCATCAATAATTCATCCTTTTAGTCAAGTATTCATCCATATTTCATAACATGATCACTATTATATCTTTCAAACACTTTAGCTCTTACTCTTCTCACAGTAGTCTTGCAAACATTAAGTGTAAACTTTTTCCTAATCAACTTTTGCAACTTGAAGTCTCTTATGTTTGGTTGCTCAGTTATTCAATCTTTGAAGGCTTGAGATAAAAACTTTAAATTGTACAAGTAATTTCTAGTTGTCTTGTTGCAAGTATGCTTTGGATTGTAAGATTTTATCATGAAATTATTTGTTGTATTGTCAAGACATCCATACAAAAGCCATAGACAACTATCTTTGCATCTAACTCTAACTTTCTTTGGCTCATTCACCCATTTCTCCACCTGAACCCTCCTTCTAACTGCATATTTAGTTACTGCTTGTCTAAATTCTTTCACAACTTTAAACACCATGTCCAACTGCCACACAATTTTTTTGCAGTAGGATCATGAATGTTTTTTTGAGTTTTTGAACTCCTCTTTCTTGACAACTTTACCCTTCTAGGTCTACTAGATTCTTGTTCATAATCATTACAACACTCATCTTTATCTAACTCAAAACTATCGTTATCAAAACTTTTCAAGTAAGGCTCATCACCTCCTGGCCTTCCTTCATGACTTACTTTACTTGTTCTAGTTTAATCAAAACCTAGATCTTATCTAGCTTCACCTACTGGTACCTCTTCATTGTCAGGTTCTACTCTTTCCCTTATTTTCCTCCTTTGGAAACTTCTCTTTTCATCCCTCAACTCCTTAACCTTTTCATGTACATCACAATCATACTCTCCTTATCATCATCTCAAACTAATTCAGCTTCAGACTCAACACTATCCTCAGTTGAATAATCAGAACTCTCTACTTCTTATTTTGAGAAATCAGGTCTAGCAGGACCAACATCTATATCATTATCAGTGGCACCATCTGCAGTAGTAGCAGTATTGAAAAGAGTTGTGGTAGTGAAAGGAGGTGAGGTTGAAAAAGTATAAATAGGGTCCTCGTTGTACAAATGGTTTTTACCTATCCAAATTTAAAGTTTTCACTCTCACTAGGCCTTGTATTAAAAGTTGAAACAGATTCTCCCATATCCACATGACTACCATTTTCTAGTAACATGGACCCCACAATTGCCTCATCAACCAAATGCCTAACAAATATCTCCACGTCATCCCCATCTTCCAAGGAACACATTATGTCTGAAATATCCTTATCATTATCAACATCTACCAAAATGTCACTGTTAGGTGCTTTAATACTAAAGGAGCAGATTGTACTATATCCGAGTTCTCTAATATAGTCTTTCAACTAAAAATATGACATGTTATATACATAAACATCCAAAAACTCTATAATATTTCCACCATTATATATTGGTTTCCCACTACTTAAATCTAACTCCCCACCATGGTACCATCTTAGAGTAATGAAAGTAAACCCACTCATGTCTTACCTGAAGGCTATAAAAAAAAATAGAATAGTAGTTATATGCCTCTAACCTGAGGGCAATCCAAAAATATAATAGTACTAAAAAAGGAACAAAATAATATAACACAGTAACAAACGAACATAATACAACACAATACTTAGCTTCTCTATTAACATACCCTATGAACATAAATACAACACAATAGCAGATTAGCAGCTTCTCTACGAAAATATACTAAGAAGAACATAAATACAATTTTGATGAACATAATACTAAGACGAATAGAACAAGATTACACGACTTAGACAAGAAAGGAAAAACCTAATTTCATGAAAAATGTGATATAATATGGTGTAAATAAACACCTAACACTATAATCGTAAGCTACACATAAGATTTCACACAATTTTGCTCTTCATTTCACACATCAACAGAAACATTAGGGTCTAAATTACAAACTCAAAATAGGGGATAAGGAACTAACCTTTTACTAAATCCTCTGATAAACTGCGAAATGAAGTTCACAATAAACAATAAAGTCATTCGATGATAGCAAAATCATTTTATGATCAGCAGAAATAGAGAAGGGATGAAATTGATGTTGGAAGATTTTTCTTTACTTTTACGTTTTAGGAGGGAAAAGGGGGGTAACAAGAAATTGGAGTTTCAACGGGGGACCTAGCGTGTGAAATCACGCAAGACTAATATTTAGTTTATGTCTTGAGGTCAGCACTTAGGTGTGTAGAAATTAGAGCAATATAAAGTTCAGGTGGGTAATATAACACTCGTGCAGTAGAGTGTGTAGGTGGGTAATACAACACCCGTGAAGTTGGAGTTTGTAATTGGGATTTCTGATATAGATTTGGAGAGAGGAGGGGGGAGGGGGGAGGGTGGGGGTGGGGGTTAAAACATTTTCTATTTTACTTATAAACTAGTAAGTACTTTTATAAACATTAAAAGAAATTTTGACTTTTACTTATAAACTAGTAAGTACTTTTATAAACATTAAAAGAAATTTTGACTTTGACTATTTAATCTTATTTCATTAAATGTTTGTCCATAAAAATTCATGATTACATTTCGAAGACCCTATAAATCCAAGATTGGACAAGTTTTCTTCCACATATATTTGTTCATTGAGAATGAACTTTATTTGTTCAACATCCGTGAAGTTGAAGTGTGTAGATGGATAATAGAAGTGAAGTTGGAGTGTGTAGTTGAAATTTTCGGTATAGATTTGGAGGAGGGAGGGGGGAGGGTTAAAACATTTTCTCTTTTACTTATAAACTAGTAAGTACTTTTATAAACATTAAAGAAATTTTGACTTTGACTATTTAATCTTATTTCATTAAATGTTTGTCCATAAAAATTCATGATTTCATTTCGAAGACCCTATAAATCCAAGATTGGACAAGTTTTCTTCTACATATATTTTTTCATTGAGAATGAACTTTATTTGTTCATCACCTTTTTATTTTCTCTCTTGTTTCATTCTTCTCTCGTTGATGGCTTCTCAAAATGATGCAAGTATTGGGTCAACTTCTGGTCAATACATCGGAAAATTGATTTTTCAACATTCGTATGAACAAATAATTGAGAAACTTGAAGAGTGAGTTTGTTGAATAAATAATTTTTTGGCTTTTCTTTTTATCCTTATATATTTTCTGAATTTTTACTCATTGATGATGTTCTTTATGATGTCTATCATATGTTTTTGTGCATCTAACTACTAAAAATGAGAATTGATTTGTCAAAATTATTTTTGAGCATCGTTCACAATTATTATTTTTGATAGTTGAAATCTATGAATTTAAGATATGTGACTTAACTTATGTTGTTAATTTTTTTTATGTAATTGATTTTCTTCATTGTAACATATATTTTATTTTTTATTAGGGTGTTTTGCCAAAAGCCAAATCCAGAAAATGATGTGATAGAGCAATTGAGTGAGAATCTAGGGCTTGATACAACACAAGTCAAGATTTGGTTTTATAACAAAGGAAACGACATCAAGGTTTTTATTATAACTTTTTTATGGTCACTTGAAATACAATATATATATATATATATATATATATATATATATATATATATATATATATATATATATATATATATATATATATATATATGTGTACATATAAATGTTAAATGTTTCTTTGATAATATGTTTAAATTGTTGACTTTTATGGACAAATGGAAGTTTTTAGAAAACAACAAAGGGTTTTTAAATGTTAATTGATTGTGGGTTTGACATATATGCGTGACCCTTCAAAGTTTTTATTTTTTAATTTTTGGTTAAATTCATGTTTTGGTTATTGATCTGTTTTATTTCGATTTTGATCTTTGTGTTATTTGGCTAAGCACATTAAACCTTCAATTAAGTTAAGTGTTTGATTTTGCTCCTTTAAGCTGATGGATATTAAATAGTTATCATAATCCATGTTAAAAACATATTTTACTTAATTGAGGGTTTAATATGCTTAGTCAAATAATCCAAGAACCAAAATCATAATAATAAAACAATAATTCAGGGATCAAAAATGTTATTTGCCCTATAGTGTAATTAGTTTCTAAAATACGGTTGATTAACACAAAATATTATGTCTAATGTTTAGAATAACTTAGAAAATTTAGATAGGGTCTAATGTTTTTCCAATAGATTTTTGGTTTGCTAGCTCTCATATAAAACTTTTAGACCATGGTCTAAAATAATTCTATAATAATGCTCTAGTCACATTTTTATTTTTTAAAATTATATCTTTCACTATTAACATATATATTGTAATTAAATTGTGATATTGAATTATACTAATTTCAGGCCCAACAAATCATGGAAGAAGAAAGTGAGATTGAGCATTTGAAAAACAAAATAATTTATTCAGAGAATTTTCCGATGTGTTTGGATTTGAAGGAACAGTTTTGTGCTGCTAGCAACAATCCTGAGCATCAACGAGCTATCCTACAAGACTTGCTGAATGAATATGCAAAATTTGGAGAAGATGTTAGTTTTCATTTCCGATTATTTAACTACATGCTACTCGGATACTTTAAAAAGATTTCTGAATTTGTGTCCTAACCTACAAAAACGAACTATTTTTGGAGGATTCAACAACACATATCCAGTAATATTTTTAAAAAGTTCGAGTAACATAGTTAATAATTATTATTTTCTATATTGTATGACTCATGTGTTTTCTTGCCTATCCCATGACAGGTTACGATGATATCGAAGATAATTGATCACTTCGTTGAAGATATGGAAGGATATCGCGACATGTTGTTTTCCGAATTTGAATCCAAACTAGATAGTCTTTGTAATTACAAAGATCCTAATGGCCTAGATTTGGAGCTTAGATTGGGTTATTACAAAGATCCCAATGGCCTAGATTTGGAGCTTAGATTGGGATTGAAAAGTGATTAATGAAAGGATTAAGTGGTAACAATCAACAAGTTGTTTTTAGTATTTTCTCAAGTCTAATCATGCACCTATGTCATCTAATAAACTATATATGTTAAGTTTCTCCATATATTACTTTATGTAATGTTGGATTTTACTTAACTCCAAAAATGAAGTTACAATAGACTTTTTATTCTTCTTGTCTCTAATACCAAGTGATTTGATTATGTTTTAAGATTTCTATACATGGACAATATATTGATTTTCAAATCTAATCGGAGTTTAAGTTAGGTATATTGTAATCAATACATCTAAAAGAGTTTGTGCTATAAACTAGAAAATAGTAGGTATGTTGATACGAACCTTGTTGCTATTTCCATAAATGGTTATTTGTTGGTAAGATTTTACATGCAACGTCTTGTACTCCCTCTAAATCGTACCATTGACACTCCTATGTGATATATGTTTGATAATACACAACCATCACGTAATCTTGACTAATTAGTATTATAGATTATTACTTCATAAATCACTTAATTGTGATAAATCTCGGTATAAACATCTAGTGAGAATGATGTTTTTTACTAGGAAAGAAAACACGAATACCACAAAATTATTTGGTTCTTGATGATTAATTGAACCTTTTCGTTATTAATTATTAGAGTCCATAACCTATTTGAATTCAAATATTGTAGTTAATTTTAAATCCAATTATCGTAGCTTATTCTTTGTAAAAAAAGGATTACTCTTCCTTTCGGATAGGTATTAGATTAGGACTATTATACTTATCGTTAATATGTACAAAATCTATAAATACAAATTAAAACACATACAACTGAACAATCATCTGCTCTTATTTTCTAAAAAGCTTCTCATACTTATTCTTTATATGGTATCATATTTGCCCAGGGGCGGATCTATTAAGGCCCGTGGGGGTGCCACGCCACCCACGAGCTCCGACGGAAACTTTATACATATAGCTATATATATACAACATACATATATATAAAGCGTTTGCCACCCATTGAACAAAATCACTTCGTTGTGCCAGTGGTAGAAGGTTACCACTTCTTTGTGTAGGTCACGGGATCAAATCTCACTGAATGCATTTTTTAAAAAAATAAATAAAATTGCACAACACAATAGTCAGCACTAACAAATCTTTTTTTTTCTTCTAATTTTTATTGATTTATTATTGAGTTTTAATAAATAATTAATTTTTACTAATTTAATTTAATATCTGTGACATTTCTTTTCTTTTTTTATTAGTTAATATTTATTTAAAAATATAAAAGTTAAAAAGAAAAGTTGTGTTTTTCTCTTTAAATTGAAAATCATGTTCGTCTTCTTCTCCAAATATCAACCTCCCTCACCCAATCGCTCTGATTCAACTATTTTCTTTGTCTATATTTAAGTTATCAACTCGATACTTTCATAATTCGTTGAAAATTTTAACTTTGTTCACTTCATGCTCTCTGTCGAATGTGGGGAGATTTGTAGTATATATGTATCATACATAAGTGTCATTTTATTATTGTTCATATTTTGTTGTTTGGTTTGTCATATACACCGGTAAGACAAATAATTTGATTCAACACCTAAGCTGATTTGGTCGATGAATTTACTTAGCACAAACAGACTGTAAATTCTAGATCCGCCTCTGTATTTGCCCATAATCCTATGACCACTTCTCATAATTTCGGCAAACAACTGTCCCTTGCAAAACAGTCCAGTCCTTCCTCCATTATCCAACTACCAAACCTTTCACTCAAAATTGACAGGAACAACTATTCCATTTGGAAAACCTTGGACATATACTCAAAGCCTTTTCTCTCGATTCTTTGTTCTTGGTTTTAATCCTCCTCCAAAAACCATTATTGTTGCCCCGACTTCAATCACTACCGCTGCAGATTCCTCTACCACCCAATCACAATAAGAAATTACTTCTAACCTTGCATATGAGTAATGGCCACGCAATGATCTTCTTATTCTCGTTTGGCTTCGTCAAATAATTTTTTATCCTCTTCTTGGTCACTTAACTCGAGCCACTTCTCTCATGATGCTTGGACCAAAATAGATCATATGTTTCAGTCACAGACGCGTGTTCGAGTCATGCAATTAAGATCTTAACTTCAAAACCTTTCTAAAGGCAATTATCCATCCTAGAGTATTTTGAAAAGAAACGTGCAATTGCCGATTTTCTAGAAGAAAGTTTGTACTTTGTACAAGATGATAACTTTATCTCCTTTGTTTTTAATGGCCTTGATTCTTCATATGGAATTTTCAAGGTTGCATTTAATATGCGTTATAGACTTATCAGTCTTGAAGAACTGTTTGGACTCCTTCTTCAAGAAGAAGAACGCTTAGCCGAAGAATTTCACTCTACTACCATTAACACTCAATTTGGCTCCGCTCCTTCTCATGTTATGCTAACACAAAGTTCAGCCCTTCTTCAAACCAATTTGCCCCTCACCACAAACCGATCTCCTATTCTTGGCCAGCCCCCGCTCTCTAATTATTTAGCCCATAATTCTCCAAATCATGCTCAATCTATGTTACCCCAACAATATCCCCATTCCTCTCGATTTAATAATCGTTCGTCCAAGCGTCGTGTGCAATGTCGAATATGTGGTAAAACTAATCATGATGCTCATAATTTCTACAATCGATCGAATGAAATAAGATTTTCCACCAACAAGGTGTTACGATCCGATTTTGAAAACTGAAGGTTTCAGAGCCGATTTCGCAACTTTGGCAATTTTTGTTAAAGTTTTTGGAAAAAATTGTAATTTTAGAAGTCGCCACTTAGTTTTTAGGAAAAAATAAGAAAACCATTTAAAGGAAATTTTTGAAAGAAAATATTTAAATAAACCCGAGTCGGGTAAGGGTTCAAATAATTTTCTAAGAAAGGGTTTAGGCATCTTAGAAAATCCGCTAACATGCGATTCACCGACAGATTTTAAAGTTGGCTAATTTTTAAGAAAAACTTATGAATACTTGTGAAAAATCTTGTTTTAAAGTAACTTAAGTCCTTTCATACTTATACACTCATTTTATTCCAAGTATGAAATAAGTCAAATGCTAAAGTATCAAAATAATAATTAATTTTAACTTAACATTTTATCCGTGTTAAGATTTTGAACTAAATGGTTAGCTCAATCTCATCAACGTGGATTCAAAATTAATTACTAACTATGAAAGAATATGGACAATTCTCAAGTTAGTCTAAGAGCTCAAGTCGCTTAACTTGAAAGAATTTTGAAAATTTAAATACTTAAATACATGACGATGTAGAAATCTATAAGAAAAAACCTCCAAAAGATTCATCTAAGTTTAGATATAAGAAAAAAAAAGTCAATAAAAGTTAGAATTTCCAAAACACGTTAAGAGCATAAATCAAGCTAACAAATAATAAGCATCTAGGCCCTTGGCCTAAATGCTCTTTGCTGCTGCCCCTGTTTAAATTGAACTTTTGAAGGCCCAAAAATTATCGATATTCAGCCTTAAAAGGTTGCTTCTGCTGCTTCGTTAAGTACATGTTTTTAACCCGATTTTTTACTCCTCGTTTTAGCTCTTTGAAGATGTTATTGCTGCTGGTTTTTGGGTCTCAATCCAATATATCAACTTGCTTTTCGTATCTTGGCGAAGATTTGACTCGAAAAGAAGAGAATGCAAGCGAGGGGAGACCATTGGACTCATTCGGAGAGAGTGTTCATGCAAAAGAAAAAAAAAGATAAGGATAAACATTGAGTAAGACTAAGACCCAAACTATAACAATATGATACATGAACCAAATGTTGGGAATAAATCCGTAACAGAAATAATATTTGTAGTAATAAAGGCAATAAATGCGGAACACAACAATACGGTTAATCAACGAGAATAAAAGAGAAATAATGACACCAAGATTTTACGTGGAAACCCTCCTAAATAAGGGAAAAAACCACGACCCGAGAGGAGCAACGAATATCACTATAGTAAGGATTTTACACTTGTAGATCCGAGCAAAACTCCAAAGATCACTACACACTCAAAAGAAATAACCCTCTTTTGATTTTTCCACTTCACTATAATATCGCTCACACTCTCTATTTTTCCTCACAGATTATTTTCCTCTGTGATGCCTCACTCTTCTTTTCTCTCCTTTTTAATTTCCTTTTGGTGCATTTAGAATGAAGAATTATCCTCCCTTTTATAGAGAACAAATACACTACCCTCCAAATGTGCTACAGAAGAAAAACAATTTTTTCTTCTTCATAGCTTACCTACTCTACCAAACTTTGAAATTGGCAGAAAACAATTTTTTCTTTACCAACTTTGCCAAACTTTGAAATTGAAGAAAAAACAATCTTTTTTCTTTACCAACTCTGCCAAACTTTGAAATTGGCAGAAAACAATTCAAAGTTTGGTACATGGGGATGGACCCCACAATCTCCCCCTCAAGACCCATTCACCTGAAGGAGGTAACTCTAGGTTTCTAGCTTGAGTGCATGCCGACAAGTTCTTTGCATAGCTCGAACTTGTCTTTTGATACCACCTTGGTCAGCATATCTGAAGGGTTTTCACTAGTAGGGATCTTCATGACCTGCATAGAACCGTCCTCTATCTTTTCACGAATCCAGTGATATCTCACGTCGATATGCTTCGTCCTTGCATGATACATGGTGTTCTTGCTCAAGTCTATTGCACTCTGACTGTCACAATAGACGACATACTCCTTCTGATACAATCCAAGTTCTTGAAGAAATCATTTCAGCCATACCATATCTTTGCCAGCTTCAGTAGCTGCAATGTATTCTGCCTCAGTTGTAGAGAGTGCGACACACTTCTGCAACTTTTACTGCCATGATATAGCTCCCCCTGAAAATGTAAACAAATATCCAGTAGTGGATTTTCTATTATCGAGGTCACCTGCCATATCAGCATCAGTATAGCCCTTCAAGATTGGATCAGATCCTTCAAAACACAAGCAATCTTTTGTGGTACCTCTTAGGTACCTGAGTATCCACTTAACTGCCTCCCAGTGTTTTTTTCCAGGATTTTCAAGGAATCTGCTAACAACACCAACTGCATGAGCAATATCAGGTCTTGTACACACCATTGCATACATCAAACTCCCCACTGCTGAAGAATAAGGAACTTTAGTCATTCCCTCTTTCTCCTCTTTTGTTGTAGGACACATCTGTTTTCTCAACTTCAGATGACTCGCAAGAGGCGTGCTAACAGGTTTAGCACTCTTCATGTTGAAGCGTTCTAGTACACGTTCAATGTACTTCTCTTGAGATAGCCACAACTTTCTTTTTGTTCGTTCTCGAACAATCTTCATCCCTAGAATTTGTTGTGCTGGGCCCAAGTCTTTCATGTCAAATGACTTGGACAAATCTTTCTTCAACTTTGCAATCAGCTCTTTGTCTTGTCCATTGCCTTGGGGCCTGTTTCAACCCATAAAGACTCTTATTCAATTTGCACACCATGTGTTTCTTTCTAGATACTTCAAATCCCTCTGGTTTCTCCATATAAATCTCTTCTTCCAAATCTCCGTGAAGAAATGCAGTTTTCACGTCCAATTGCTCCACTTCAAGATCTAGACTAGCTGACCAACTTGCCATTTCCATCTTTCTTGAGTTTAAAGACCCACTTACACTTAAGCGGTCTTTTGCCTTTTGGAAGTTCAACTAGCTGGTATGTGCCATTTTTCTGTAGAGATCCCATCTCTTCGTGCATGGCTTTCATCTATTGGCTCTTTTCTGGATGAGACAACACCTCCTTAAGATTTTCTGGCTCCCCTTCATCATTGATGAGGACATACTCTGAGGAAGGGTATTTGGATGACTCTACCCTTTGTCTTTCTGATCTCCTCAGAGCTTGAGATTGTTCTTCTTCTTCTGGGTACTCCATTTGCTCGGTATTATCACCAAGTTGCTCCCCCTGCTCAACAATCTCATCAGGTTGCTCTTCATGCTCAGCAACTTCATCAATCGTACTTTCTGCACTTATGGGATGGTTAGAAAAAGAAGGAATGGTAACAAGATTAGGGACTATACCATTCTTTTTCTTGGCCTTCTCGGATAGATCATCAACAGTTCCAACTTCACTTTCTCGAAAGATTACATCTCTGCTTCTGATGACCTTCTTCTTTACAAGATCCCATAGTCTGTACCCGAACTCGTCATCTCCATATCCGATGAATATGCAGGGAACTGATTTATCATCTAGCTTGGTTCTCTGCTCCTTCGGTATATGTGCAAAAGCTTTGCAACCGAACACCTTTAGGTGCGTGTAAGACATCTCTTTGTTGGTCCAAACTCTCTCCGGAATGTCAAACTCCAACGGAACTGATGGATTACGATTGATAAGATAACACGCTGTCCGAACTGCTTCACCCCAGAATGTCTTGGGTAATTTAGCCATTCTGAGCATGCTTCTCACCTACTCAACAATGGTGCGATTCATTCTCTCAGCTATACCATTGTGTTGTGGGGTTCCAGGAACTGTCTTTTCATGTCTGATTCCATGGTTTGAACAGTACTCTTCAAATTCTCTTGAAGTGTACTCACCTCCATTGTCAGTTCGGAGACGTTTTAGCTTCCGACCTGTCTCTCTTTCTACCAGAGCATGAAACTTTTGAAATACTTGAAACACCTGATCTTTGGTTCTCAAGATATAAACCCACAATTTTCAAGAAGCGTCATCAATAAAGGTAACAAAGTATTTATTACCTCCTATCGATTCTATCTCCATTGGACCACAAACATCAGAATATACCAAATCAAGTATATTCGACTTTCTATCAGATGATGTCTGAAATGAAACTCTATGTTGTTTACCAAATAAACAGTAGTTACAAGGTTTTATCGTTGTACCTTTGGCAAAAGAGATGAGTGATTTTTTGGAAAGAATTTGCAATTCTTTCTCGCTCATATGACCCATTCTTTTATGCCATAAATCTGCAGAATTCTCTTTGTGAGCCGCATTTAATTCACTTTGGCATATTTCTGCATTTGTCCTGTACAACGTGCCACGAGCAACTCCTTTTGCAATCACCAATGCCCCTTTGGTGAGTCTCCATTTTTGATTTGCAAAGTAGTTCTCATATCCATCTCGGTCCAAAGCAACTCCCGAGATTAAGTTCATCCGCAAATCAGGTATGTGGCGCACATCTTTCAACACTAATGTGCATCCAACATTTGTTTTTAAGCAAATGTCTCCGATCCCCGCAATCTTTGAGTAACTTGTGTTACCCATTTTCACATTGCCAAAATCACCGGCTACATATCTGCAAAAAAAATCTCTTACCGGTGTGGCATGGTAAGATGCTGCTGTGTCGACCACCCATTCCGACTCTACACCTGCCAAGTGCATGCATTCTTCTTCCTCATTTATGAAGAGAATAACATTGTCATTATTTTGCACCATGGCAGCTGTGTTGTCATCATTCTTTTGGCCGCTGCTTTCCCCTTTGCCCCTTTTTAGATTTGGACAATCTCTTTTGAAGTGTCCTAGTTGATCGCAATTGTAGCAATTTCTAGCCTTTGATTTTGATCGGACTTTGGACTTTCCACGAACTCCGGATCTACCATAGTTACTTGAGCTCCTTTGGTAACTTCTGCCTCTACTTTCCGTGATGAGAGCCTGTCCGTGATTTTCAGGCCTTTTTCTCATCTTTTCATTAAGCAAAAGGGCTGATGTGACATCCTTCAACTCAATAGAGTCCTTACCATGTAAAATGGTTGTTGCTAAAGTATCGTAGGAAGATGGCAACGAGTTTAGGAGCACTATGGCTTTATCTTCATCCTCGATCTTTACTCCGAGGTTTGCTAGCTGCGTGATTAGTCCATTAAGTACATTTAAATGAGACAAAAAATTTGTACCTTCACCCATATGTAGCGCATATAACTGCTTCTTTAGGTACAATTTATTTGTCAGCGTTTTGAACATGTATAGATTTTCTAACTTTGTCCAAATGCCACATGCACTCTCTTCATCGATGATGTTATTAACTACATCATCTGTTAAGTGCAATCTGATTGCACTGGCAGCCTTTTCATCCAGTTCTTCCCAATCCCCAAGTTTCATGGATTCGGGCTTTTTGGATTTGCCGCCTAGTGCCTTGTGCAAACCCTGTTGGATGAGCAAGTCTCTCATCCTTCTCTGCCACATTGAGAAACCGCTATCACCATTGAATTTTTCTACCTCGTACTTTACTCCAGATATTTTTTTTGAGTATAGTAGAATAAGCTGCAAAAAATATTTCTGTAAATGAGCTGAACCTGTGCTCTGATACCAATTATTGGGAATAAATCCGTAACAGGAATAATATTTGCGGTAATAAAGATAATAAATGCGGAACACAACAATACGGTTAATCAACGAGAATAAAAGAGAAATAATGACACCAAGATTTTACGTGGAAACCCTCCTAAATAAGGGAAAAAACCACGACCCGAGAGGAGCAACGAATATCACTATAGTAAGGATTTTACACTTGTAGATCCGAGCAAAACTCCAAAGATCACTACACACTCAAAAGAAATAACCCTCTTTTGATTTTTCCACCTCACTATAATATCGCTCACACTCTCTATTTTTCCTCACAGATTATTTTCCTCTGTGATGCCTCACTCTTCTTTTCTCTCCTTTTTAATTTCCTTTTGGTGTATTTAGAATGAAGAATTGTCCTCCCTTTTATAGAGAACAAATACACTACCCTCCAAATGTGCTACAGAAGAAAAACAATTTTTTCTTCTTCATAGCTTACCTACTCTACCAAACTTTGAAATTGGCAGAAAACAATTTTTTCTTTACCAACTTTGCCAAACTTTGAAATTGAAGAAAAAAAATCTTTTTTTCTTTACCAACTCTGCCAAACTTTGAAATTGGCAGAAAACAATTCAAAGTTTGGTACATGGGGATGGACCCCACACCAAATTCTAGAACCTATTCCATTTAAATCAGAACTAATTTGCTTTTAAACAAGTAGTGCCCAAAGTGGACAGAAAAGAGAAACGGAACCAGATGAATAAGATACAGACAAATTGAATAATTGCAAAGGGATAACTTGAGAGAGTCACATTTTAATTTAAGTCATATAAAGAAGATGCATAAGGTGTTGAGCAGTGAATTTGCACATATTCGAAGGCAAAATTTTAAACTCATCGTGATTTCAACAAAACAATGCAACAGTCCAAATGGTTTATGATACCTAAATAGAAATTCAAGTATGAAAATCCAAACAAACTTCCACCAACTCTTCAAAACTAACAAATTTCTTGTCCAAGAACACTCAAAGAGAGACAGTTTCATAAATAAGCATGGTCGGATTACAGGCGTATAAATGAATAATCCAATCATCCTAGTCTTAGATAAGAATCTACAGAACACAATGGTTTCAACTTAGCAGATAAGAGTTAAGCAACATAATTTTTGTGCTTAATTGAACAAAATCATTTTTCCACTCCAAAGATAATACCTCTTTATATGAACAAACCTTCACATTATATGAGAACAAGGGAGAACAATGAAATTTAAGAGGAAACAGAGGAGTAAGGAAACAATTTTTCATATGCTCAGCTTAGAGTTCTGGAAAAGTAAATCTCAGAAGCAGTCATTTGAAATCTTTGCCAAACTTGAATCTTAAACAATTATCTACAGTCAAGACAAGCTCATACATTCGCCAAGAACAAGGGAAATTAATCGTACAAACACTTGCGAGAAGCTGTAATATCGCATATAGGAGTAATTCGTGCAAAGAAAAGAGAGGGAAAAAAAACGAATTAGTAAATAATCAAGAAGAGGGTTGATACTAACTTAACATGTAAACAAACTCTTAACAACATTTAATAATGCAAACTAAGTCTGCCCAACGTAAGAGGAAACAAAAAAAAAAAGGAGAATAACTTCCAATCCTAATACCTTTGCCTCATATGCAAAATAGAAACATAAATAATCACAATTTTAGTTTAACCAAAAGAAAGTCAGCAAATAAATATGGAAAGCATATTTGAAAGCAATCTAGCGCCAAACTTAAGCTAACAAGAGCTATATCATTTAGAGAAATAAAGTCACCTTCATTGAAGAAACAAAACTGTCATTTAGTGAGCACATGGAATCTTAGAAGCAGAAACTTTTAACGTCAAAATTCAGTTAGCGAAACTTCCTTGTTGGAATTGAAGAGACATGGCATTAATATTACTTAACCCAAACTAGTTAGAATTAAAAAAAACAATCTATTACACTAGGAAGCTATTTCTATGTTTAGTTTTAAAAATGCACATAAAGGTTGCCTCCTAACAAACCAAATCAGCACATTAAATCACAATAAGGTAGTCAGTTTGAGACATAACAAATTAACACTATAATAGATTGCAAATAGAGAAGCTATATTCTGATAGTAAACTAGATTTTTCTCTAAGCTTCGATTCCTTTTGCTATGTTAGAATGAGAAAGATTTTGATAATTGACAAATACATGAACAGATGAAAGAAACAGGTTGTGCGACGTGTTCCTTACAGAACGAATCCGACTTGGATAAGGAGAACGTCAACCTCGTGAATTATAAAATATAAAGCTGTGAAAGTATTGCTTTTTCGACAAGCAACCAGTACAGAAAATTTTCTTTTATAAAGGAGTTCGCAAACAAGTTGAAAAAGGAATTAGCGATCAATAATGTTTTCTTACTTATTTAAGGAAAATAATATTTTCTTTTCTAATTAAGAAAAGTGTGTTTTCTTAATTAATAAGGAAATTTGCTGAAAGGATTTTTGTATCCAAGTCAAGTGCAACTAGGAGTTCTACGTGAAGAGGACTTCGAATCTTGAAGCGGCAACGCTGGGATTCCAAGTTTGAGTTGAAGTTACGGCAAAAACTATTTCCTACTTGGTTAAGGAAATAAGTTGAAGCAACAAGGGTAAAAACGAAGTCCGAGTTCTTGATACGGCAGTGATAAAAAATCAAAGTTGAGTTCAACAAGGTTTGTGTAGCGGCAAGACAAAGTTGAATCAAACAAGGAGTTGAAGATGATGCGAAGGCAAGTTTAAGTTGAACTAGGAGTTCTACATGAAGTAGGATTTCTAGTTGAAATAGGTTTTGGATTCAAGTCCAAATCTATAAATAGGGCGATAATTCCGCTTGAGAAAAATGGCACACTTACATAGAGAGAAGATCAAAACACAATCAAGAGGTTTGAGAGAGTTTTGATAGTTACTTGGGAGTGTTGCCAATTAGTGAGAAAAACGTTGTAAGATTGTGATTAAGAGTTTTGATTACAATCAAGTGTGTGTGTAGGATTCGTCTAACAAGTTTGAGAAACTTGACGGACGGTAAAAGACTTAAACCTGGGTTTTTTTGTCTTGGGTAGCTAGGAATTAGAGTTTATAATTTCTTAGATTGGATTAGAGTTTATAATTCCTTAGGTTACATATGCTTGTAATTTGTTGTTGATGTTCAAAGTTAATGAGGTGAAGTTAAATCCTACAGAGGTGTAGGTCGTGGTTTTTACCCTTGTGAGTTGGGAATTTCCGCGATAAAATATTGTGTTATTATTTTATTTGCTTCACAAAACGTAACTGCTGTAATCTGCAAAGGAACATATAGGATAAACTTGTTCCTTAGGAAAATTTTTGGGGTCAGAATTTCAACAATTGGTATCAGAGCAGATTATCTTTGAAGAGTCTAATAAATCAAGATAAGATCATTATGAATTCTGCACCTCCTCTCGGACACGGTGAAGGTCAACATATCAACATACCACCACTATTCAATGGGCATTACTATGCATGGTGGAAGGCGAGAATGGAGGATTTTCTACAAGCCCCAGACTATGAATTATGGATGACAATTATTAATGGTCCCCTTATTCCTATGATGAAGGGAAAGTCATTCCAATGTCCAAGGCACAATATGGAAAAGTTGATTATAGAATGCTCGCAAAGAATGCTAAAGCTAAGTACATCCTTTTGTGTGGACTTGGACCAGACGAGTTTAATCACATCTCTTATTGTACTACATCTAAACAAATTTGGGATACATTGGTCAATGCACGTGAAGGAACTTCCCCGAGCAAAGAAAAAGAATCTGACATTGGTATTGATTGGGGAACATGTTTAGACAACTCAATTGAAGATGACACAGAAGATGTTGCTTTGATGGCCATGGAGGAATCTGAACCTGAATCTGAATCAGACATTGAGAGAAGGGAGGTAAATCTTTTTGACCTTAAAAATAAATTAAAAGGTTTTTCAAAGAAAAAGTTATCTTCCTTTATTCTAATTCTCATGGATAATCTTCAAGAGTCAAATGAAAATAGAAATCAATTATTGACTTCCTTGACCAGTTTAAAATTTGAATATATTGATCTTGAAAAAGTTAATTATGATCTCAAGAAAGAAAATTAACTCCTAAAGGAACAGGTACAGCAACTTGATTCCTGCACTTTGGCTCTCAAATCTGAAATTTTGAAATAAAGTGTTAATGGGAATGGAAAAGAAAAAATTAGATGTGACCAAGATCTAATGGGGTTAAACAATGAACTTGAGTTGAATAAACTCAAAAACGACTTAAGCTAAAAGAAAGTTCTAGGAGAATGAATCTTGAATTGTCTAAGATGAAAATTGATCTGGAAAGAGCCAATAAATAGACAAAATCATCCATGATAGTAACACATCTAGGTAACAATACTCAAAACATAAGAACTGGAATAGAGTATGAACAGTCTATGATTGAGAATCCTTTGTTATGTATTATTTGTCGTAACTCAGGCCACTCTAAGAAAAATTGTCTGAAATACAAAGCTACTGTAGAAAATTAAAAAAGAGGAACTTCTAAAACTGTTCAAAACAACATGTATACTCAAAGAAAAATTAAACTTCTCAAATGCGCTCATAAAGATCTTATTAATCTTTTTTATCAATACAAAGGACCTAAGCTAGTCTGGCTTCCTAAATCTAACCTTTGAATCTGCACGAAAAGTGAGAGGAGGCAGACAACATTCACCAAAAAAAAAGTTGCTCCAGATGCATGATTGAAACTAGAATAAATTCCTCTCACTTGATCAAAGAAAAGAATGGATGAATAACATTGACAATGAAAAAAAAAGGTTGAAAAAAAATGGAAGAGAAAGATTGAAGAAACATGTGAAAGAAACAGGTCCAACCTATGCAGTATCTAACAATTTTTGCGCACTCAGATGATCAATCAATCAAAAATATGATCATCCAAGAAAAACACTTTCAAAAGGAACAATTTGAAACTTGGGGATGATTCAGGTCACATGAGTATCCCTTGCGCATACTACCCTAAAATCTTGAATTCTATGCTCAGTTTTGTACATTAAGTTGTATGTCTCTATACCACATTTAAAGTCATGCTACTCATGCACTATAACATTGTATTTGCATTTGACACGGGAGAGAGGCTTAGTAAAATTAAAGCAAAATTCAGCATTATCCAGAGGTCTAAGGTATGTGCACTACAATTATTCATGATTAAATATAAAGTCAATGCATTTGAACATATTTCTTCCACTTGTCCAAAATAATATTCATACCCTAAATACTACCAAAACAAATATCTTCTTAAAAAGTCTTATCCCAATGTGATGGTCTATAGTTGAGATGAATTTGGTGGAGGACACCTCTACTTTGGTGACTTATAAAATATAGATTGAGAAAGTAGAGTGTGCTGGTTTTTAGGGGAAATCATTTGTATTGAGTAAAGTCTTGGAGGACTTACCTTGTGAGGGGGAATACTTTGGGGACCCTACATTTGAAAATTTTCACTTGTTAGGCTCAACTTGAGTGCATCTAGTGAGGGGGAATCAATGGGAGACTCATCTGTTTGAACCTAGTTCTTCTATTGGGAATCATATAAACTGGGATTTCAGATTTATGTCAAAAAGTATTATAGTTGGTGCTGCATCTGATACTACCACGTACAGAGAACAGATTGTGAGAACATGTTCCTCAAAAAATAATGATCAAGAAAAATTGTTCCTATTACTGAATCTGTTGAAATTAAAGATGAGTGAACTATTATTTCTGCAGAGGGCACACGACTAATTGAACAAGTTCCTTAAAGGTGATATAAGAAAAATTGAGATTGCATAAACCAAGGCTACCTTTGAAATTGAGAAGACTGCTAAGTTTGTTAATCCAAAAGATATTCTTTTACATTTGAAAAATGACTTTTATTATCCTTTCATGACTGATTTTTTGATATTACCTAGACACCCTAGCCTTTGACTTCTCAATATCACAAGTGCTTGATTCTATCTTTAATTTTGATTACATTTGTGGTGTATATGCTTTTTGATTAATGCTAATATTGGGTTTGAGTTTCAGGTTCATGTCTATCTCATCTGTTTGTGCAAACGCTTTGCTATAGCTTACTGAGTTCTTGATTTTCTAAGTGTGTGATAGGCAGTGGCCATAAGTATCAAATTTGCTTCTCTTAGTATGATGTATCCCTTCAGTGTTTTATTTTTGCCTAATGTCAAAAGGGGAAAGCAGCTGCATATGAGTTATGTGTACCTATTCAATGCAAGCAGATAAAATTTGCCATAGTCAAAAAGGGGGTATTTGTTAAAGTGTCGTTGTTTTGAAGTATGGAAAAGTTAAGGAGTTGTAGCAAAAATATGGCAAAAGAAGGAAGATGTGTGTCTTATTTGCTGAGTTCGAAATGTATAATTGTCATCATCAAAAAGGGGGAATTTGTTAGGATGAGAAAGATTTTGATAATTGACAAATACAGGAACAGAGGAAAGAAACGGGTTGTGCGACGTGTTCCTTACAGAACGAATTTGACTTGGATAAGGAGAACGTCAACCTCACGAATTATAAGATATAAAGTTGTGGAAGTATTGCTTATTCGACAAGCAACCATTACAGAAAGTTTTCTGTTATAAAGGAGTTCGCAACCAAGTTTAAAAAGGAATTAGAATGCTCGCAAAGAATGCTAAAGCTAAGTACATCCTTTTGTGTGGACTTGGACCAGACGAGTTTAATCACATCTATTATTGTACTACATCGAAACAAATTTGGGATACATTGGTCAATGCACGTGAAGGAACTTCCTCGAGCAAAGAAAAAGAATATGACATTGCTATTGATTGGGGAACATGTTTAGACAACTCCATTGAAGATGACACAGAAGATGTTGCTTTGATGGCCATGGACGAATCTGAACCTGAATCTGAATCTGAATCAGACATTGAGAGAAGGGAGGTAAATCTGTTTGACCTTAAATATAAACTAAAAGGTTTTTCAAAGAAAAAATTATCTTCCTTTATTCTAATTCTCATGGATAATCTTCAAGAGTCGAATGAAAATAGAGATCAGTTATTGACTTCCTTGACCAGTTTAAAATATGAATATATTGATCTTGAAAAGGTTAATTCTGATCTCAAGAAAGAAAATTAACTCCTAAAGGAACAGGTACAGCAACTTGATTCCTGCACTTTGGCTCTCAAATCTGAAATTTTGAAATAAAGTGTTACTGGGGATGGAAAAGAAAAAATTAGATGTGACCAAGATTTAACGGGGTTAAACAATGAACTTGAGTTGAATAAACTCAAAAACGACTTAAGCTAAAAGAAAGTTCTAGGAGAATGAATCTTGAATTGTCTAAGACGAAAATTGATCTGGAAAGAGCCAATAAATAGACAAAATCATCCATGATAGTAACACATCTAGGTAACAATACTAGAAACATAAGAACTGGAATAGAGTATGAACAGTCTATGATTGAGAATCCTTTGTTATGTATTATTTGTGGTAACTCAGGCCACTCTAAGAAAAATTATCTGAAATACAAAGCTACTGTAGAAAATAAAACAAGAGGAACTTCTAAAACTGTTCAAAAGAACATGTATACTCAAAGAAAAATTAAACTTCTCAAATGCGCTCATAAAGATCGTATTCATCTTTTTTATCAATACAAAGGACCCAAGCTAGTCTGGCTTCCTAAATATAACCTTTGAATCTGCAGGAAAAGTGAGAGGAGGCAGACAACATTCACCAAAAAAAAAGTTGCTCCAGATGCATGATTGAAACTAGAATAAATTTCTCTCACTTGCAAAGAAAAGAATGGATGAATAACATTGACAATGAAAAAAAAAGGTTGAAAAAAATGGAAGGGAAAGATTGAAGAAACATTAGAAAGAAACAGGTCCAACCTATGCAGTATCTAACAATTTTTGCGCACTCAGATGATCAATCAATCAAAAATATGATCATCCAAGAAGAACACTTTCAAAAGGAATAATTTGGAACTTGGGGATGATTCAGGTCACATGAGTATCCCTTGCGCATACTACCCTCTAATCTTGAATTCTATGCTCAGTTTTGTACATTAAGTTGTATGTCTCTATACCACATTTAAAGTCATGCTACTCATGCACTATAACATTGTATTTGCATTTGACACGGGAGAGAGGCTTAGTAAAATTAAAGCAAAATTCAGCATTATCCAGAGGTCTAAGGTATGTGCACTATAATTATTCATGATTAAATATAAAGTCAATGCACTTGAACCTATTTCTTCCACTTGTCCAAAAAAATATTCATACCCTAAATACTATCAAAACAAATATCTTCTTAAAAAGTCTTATCCCAATGTGATGGTCTATGGTTGAGATGAATTTGGTGGAGGACACCTCTACTTTGGTGACTTATAAAATATAGATTGAGAAAGTAGAGTGTGCTGGTTTTTAGGGGGAATCATTTGTATTGAGTAAAGTCTTGGAGAACTTACCTTGTGAGGGGGAATATATTGGGGACCCTACACTTGAAAAATTTCACTTGTTAGGCTCAACTTGAGTGCATCTAGTGAGGGGGAATCAATGGGAGACTCATCTGTTTGAACCTAGTTCTTCTATTGGGAACCATATAAACTGGGATTTCAGATTTATGTCAAAAGGTATTATAGTTGGTGCTACATCTGATAGTACCACGTACAGGGAACAGATTAAGAGAACATGTTCCTCAAAATATAATGATCAAGAAAAATTGTTCCTATTACTGAATCTGTTGAAATTAAAGATGAGTGAACTATTGTTTCTGCAGAGGGCACACGACTAATTGAACAAGTTCCTTAAAGGTGATATAAGAAAAATTGAGATTGCATAAACCAAGGCTACCTTTGAAATTGAGAAGACTGCTAAGTTTGTTAATCCAAAAGATATTCTTTTACATTTGAAAAATGACTTTTATTATCCTTTCATGACTGATTTTTGATATTACCTAGACACTCTAGCCTTTGACTTCTCAATATCACAAGTGCTTGATTCTATCTTTAATTTTGATTACATTTGTGGTGTATATGCTTTCTGATTAATGTTAATGTTGGGTTTGAGTTTCAGGTTCATGTCTATCTCATATGTTTGTGCAAACGGTTTGCTATAGCTTACTGAGTTCTTGATTTTCTAAGTGTGTGATAGGCAGTGGCCATAAGTATCAAATTTGCTTCTCTTAGTATGATGTATCCCTTCAGTGTTTTATTTTTGCCTAATGTCAAAAGGGGAAAGCAACTGCATATGAGTTATGTGTACCTATTCAATGTGAGCAGATAAAATTTGCCATAGTCAAAAAAGGGGCATTTGTTAAAGTGTCGTTGTTTTGAAGTATGGAATAGTTAAGGAGTTTAGCAAAAATATGGCAAAAGAAGGAAGATGTGTGTCTTATTTGCTGAGTTCGAAATGTATAATTGTCATCATCAAAAAGGGGGAATTTGTTAGGATGAGAAAGATTTTGATAATTGACAAATACAGGAACAGAGGAAAGAAACGGGTTGTGCGACGTGTTCCTTACAGAACGAATTCAACTTGGATAAGGAGAACGTCAACCTCACGAATTATAAGATATAAAGTTGTGGAAGTATTGCTTATTCGACAAGCAACCATTATAGAAAGTTTTCTTTTATAAAGGAGTTCGCAACCAAGTTTAAAAAGGAATTAGAATGCTCGCAAAGAATGCTAAAGCTAAGTACATCCTTTTGTGTGGACTTGGACCAGACGAGTTTAATCACATCTATTATTGTACTACATCGAAACAAATTTGGGATACATTGGTCAATGCACGTGAAGGAACTTCCCCAAGCAAAGAAAAAGAATCTGACATTGGTATTGATTGGGGAACATATTTAGACAACTCAATTGAAGATGACACAGAAGATGTTGCTTTGATGGCCATGGAGGAATCTGAACCTGAATCTGAATCAGACATTGAGAGAAGGGAGGTAAATCTTTTTGACCTCAAAAATAAACTAAAAGGTTTTTCAAAGAAAAAATTATCTTCCTTTATTCTAATTCTCATGGATAATCTTCAAGAGTCGAATGAAAATAGAGATCAATTATTGACTTCCTTGACCAGTTTAAAATTTGAATATATTGATCTTGAAAAAGTTAATTCTGATCTCAAGAAAGAAAATTAACTTCTAAAGGAACAGGTACATCAACTTGATTCCTGCACTTTGGCTCTCAAATCTAAAATTTTGAAATAAAGTATTACTGGGAATGGAAAAGAAAAAATTAGATGTGACCAAGTTCTAATGGGGTTAGACAATGAACTTGAGTTGAATAAACTCAAAAACGACTTAAGCTTGGAAAAAGAAAGTTCTAGGAGAATGAATCTTGAATTGTCTAAGATGAAAATTGATCTGGAAAGAGCCAATAAATAGACAAAATCATCCATGATAGTAACACATCTAGGTAACAATACTCGAAACATAAGAACTGGAATAGAGTATGAACAGTCTATGATTGAGAATCCTTTGTTATGTATTATTTGTGGTAACTCAGGCAACTCTAAGAAAAATTGTCTGAAATACAAAGCTACTGTAGAAAATAAAACAAGAGGAACTTCTAAAACTGTTCAAAAGAACATGTATACTCAAAGAAAAATTAAACTTCTCAAATGCGCTCATAAAGATCGTATTCATCTTTTTTATCAATACAAAGGACCCAAGCTAGTCTGGCTTCCTAAATATAACCTTTGAATCTACAGGAAAAGTGAGAGGAGGCAGACAACTTTCACCAAAAAAAAGTTGCTCCAGATGCATGATTGAAACTAGAATAAATTCCTCTCACTTGCAAAGAAAAGAATGGACGAATAACATTGACAATGAAAAAAAAAAGGTTGAAAAAAAAGGGAAGGGAAAGATTGAAGAAACATGTGAAAGAAACAGGTCCAACCTATGCAGTATCTAAAAATTTTTGCGCACTCAGATGATTAATCAATAAAAAATATGATCAGCCAGGGAAAACACTGTCAAAAGGAACAATTTGGAACTTGGGGATGATTCAGGTCACATGAGTATCTCTCAATGGCTAATGAACATTGCGCATACTGCCCTCTAATCTTGAATTCTATGCTCAGTTTTGTACATTAAGTTGTATGTCTCTATACCACATTTAAAGTCATGCTACTCATGCACTATAACATTGTATTTTGCATCTAACATGGGATAGAGGCTTAGTAAAATTGAAGCAAAATTCAGCATTATCCAGAGATCTAAGGTATATGCACTACAATTATTCATGATTAAATATAAAGTCAATGCACTTTAACCTATTTCTTCCAATTGTCCAAAAATAATATTCATACCCTAAATACTACCAAAACAAATATCTTCATAAAAAGTCCTATCCCAATGTGATGGTCTATGGTTGAGATGAATTTGGTGAAGGACATCTTTACTTTCGTGACTTATAAAATATAGATTGAGAAAGTAGAGTGTGCTGGTTTTTAGGAGGAATCATTTGTATTGAGTAAAGTCTTGGAGGATTTACCTTGTGAAGGGGAATATTTTGGGGACCCTACACTTGAAAAAAATTTACTTGTTAGGCTCAACTTGAGTGTATCTAGTGAGGGGGAATCAATGGGAGACTCATCTGTTTGAACCTTGTTCTTCTATTGGGAAACATATAAACTGGGATTTCGGATTGATGTCAAAACGTTTTATAGTTGGTGCTGCATCTGATAGTACCTTGTCCAGGGTACATATTGAGAGAACATGTTCCTCGAAAAATAATGATCAAGAAAAATTGTTCCTATTACTGAATCTGTTAAAATTAAAGATGAGTGAACTATTGTTTCTGCAGAGGGCACACGACTAATTGAACAAGTTCCTTAAAGGTGATATAAAAAAATTTGAGCTTGCATAGACCAAGGCTACCTTTGAAATTGAGAAGAATGCTAAGTTTGTTAATCCAAAAGATATTTTTTTACAGTTGAAAAATTACTTTTATTTACCTTTCATGACTGATTTTTTGATATTACCTAGCCACTCTAGCCTTTGACTTCTCAAGTTTTTTCTCATCACTAGTGCTTGATTCTATATTTAATTTTGATTACATTTGTGGTGTATATGCTTTTTGATTAATGCCAAAGTTGGGTTTGAGTTTCAGGTTCATGTCTATCTAATATGTTTGTGCAAACGTTTTGATATAGCTTACTGAGTTCTTGATTTTCTAAGTGTGTGATAGGCAGTGGCCATGAGTATCAAATTTTCTTCTCTTACTATGATGTATCCCTTCAAAGTGTTTTATTTGTGCCTAATGTCAAAAAGGGGAAGCAGCTGCATATGAGTTATGTGTACCTATTCAATGCAAGCAAATAAAATTTGCCATAATAAAAAAAAAGGGGAATTTGTTAAAGTGTCATTGTTTCAAGTATGGCAAAGTTAAGGAGTTGTAGCAAAAATATGGCAAAAGAAGGAAGATGTGTGTCTTATTTGCTGAGTTCGAAATGTATAATTGTCATCATAAAAAAAAAAGGGAATTTGTTAGAATGAGAAAGATTTTGATAAATGACAAATACAGGAACAGATAAAAGAAACAGGTTGTGCGACGTGTTCCTTATAGAACGAATTCGACTTGGATAAGGAGAACGTCAACCTCGCAAATTATAAGATATAAAGTTGTGGAAGTATTGCTTATTCGACAAGAAACCAGTACAGAAAGTTTCCTTATATAAAGGAGTTTGCAACCAAGTTGAAAAAGGAATTAACAATCAATAATGTTTTCTTACTTATTTAAGGAAAATAATATTTTATTCTAATTAAGGAAAATGTGTTTTCTTAATTAATAAAGAAATTTGGAGGAAGGTTTTTAGTATCCAAGTCAAGTGCAACTAGGAGTTCTATGTGAAGAGGACTTAGAATCTTGAGGCGGCAATGCTGGGATTCCAAGTTTGAGTTTAAGTTACGGCGAAAACTATTTCCTACTTGCTTAAGGAAATATGTTGAAGCAGCAAGGGAAAAAACGAAGTCCAAGTTCTTGATGCGGCAGTGATAAAAAATCCAATTTTAGTTCAACAAGGTTTGTGTAGCGGCAAGACAAAGTTGAATCAAACAAGGAGTTGAAGATGCGGCGAAGACAAGTTGGAGTTGAACTAGGAGTTCTTCATGAAGTAGGATTTCTAGTTGAAATAGGTTTTGAATTTAAGTCCAAATCTATAAATAGGGCGATAGTTTCGCTTGAGAAAAATGGCGCACTTACATAAAGAGAAGATCAAAACACAATCAGGAGATTTGAGAGAATTTTGAGAGTTACTTGGGAGTGTTGTCAATTTATGAGAAAAATGTTGTAAGATTGTGATTAAGAGTTTTGATTACAATCGAGTGTGCGTATAGGATTTGTCTAACAAGTTTGAGAAACTTGACGGACGGTAGAAGACTTAAACCTGGGTTTTTTTGTCTTGGGTTGCTAGGAATTAGAGTTTATAATTTTCTTATCTTGGAATTAGAGTTTATAATTCCTTAGGTTACATATGCTTGTAATTTGTTGTTGATGTTCAAAGTTTAATGAAGTGGAGTTAAATCCTACAGAGGTGTAGGTCGTAGTTTTTACCCTTGTGAGTTAGGTATTCCACGATAAAATATTGTGTTATTATTTTATTTGCTTCACAAAACATAACTGTTGTAATCTGCAAAGGAACATATAGGATAAACCTGTTCCTTACGCAAATTTTGGGGGTCAGAATTTCAACAATTGGTATCAGAGCAGATTATCTTTGAAGAGTCTAATAAATCAAGATAAGATCATTATAAATTATGCACCTCCTCGCGGACACGGTGAAGGTCAACACATCAACATACCAACAATATTCAATGAGCATTACTATGCATGGTGGAAGGCGAGAATGGAGGATTTTCTACAAGCCCAATACTATGAATTATGGATGACAACTATTAATGGTCCCCTTATTCCTATGATTAAGGATGATGAAAGGAAAGTCATTCCAAAGTCCAAGGCACAATATGGAAAAGCTGATTATAGAATGCTCGCAAAAAATGCTAAAGCTAAGTACATCATTTTGTGTAGACTTGGACCAGATGAGTCTAATCGCATCTCTTATTGTACTACAGCGAAACAAATTTTGGATACATTGGTCAATGCACATAAAGGAACTTCCCTGAGCAAAGAAAAAGAATATGACATTGCTATTGATTGGGGAACATGTTTAGACAACTCAATTAAAGATGACACAGAAGATGTTGCTTTAATGGGCATGGAGGAATCTGAACCTGAATCTGAATCAGACATTGAGAAAAGGGAGGTAAATCTTTTTGACCTTAAAAATAAACTAAAAGTTTTTTCAAAGAAAAAGTTTATCTTCCTTTATTCTAATTCTCATGGATAATCTTCAAGAGTCGAATGAAAATAGAGATCAGTTATTGACTTTCTTGACCAGTTTAAAATTTGAATATATTGATCTTGAAAAAGTTAATTCTGATCTGAAGAAAGAAAATTAACTCCTAAAGGAACATGTACAACAACTTCATTCTGCACTTTGGCTCTCAAATCTGAAATTTTGAAACAAAGTGTTACTGGGAATGGAAAAGAAAAAATTAGATTTGACCAAGATCCAATGGTGTTAAACAATGAACTTGAGTTGAATAAACTCAAAAACGACTTAAGCTTGGAAAAAAGAAAGTTCTAGGAGAATGATTCTTGAATTCTCTAAGATGAAAATTGATCTGGAAAGAGCAAATAAATGGATAAAATCATCCATGATAGTAACACATCTAGGTAACAATACTCGAAACATAAGAACTGGAATAGGGTATGAACAGTCTATGATTGAGAATCCTTTGTTATGTATTATTTGTGGTAACTCAGACCACTCTAAGAAAAATTGTCTGAAATAGAAAGCTACTGTAAAAAATAAAATAAGAGGAACTTATAAAACTTTTCAAATGAACATGTATACTCAAAGAAAAATTAAACTTCCCAAATGGGCTCATAAATATCTTATTCATCCTTTTTATCAATACAAAGGACCTAAGCTAGTCTGGCTTCCTAAATCTAACCTTTGAATCTGCAGGAAATGTGAGAGGAGGCAGACAACATTCACCAAAAAACATGTTGCTCCAGATGCATGATTGAAACTAGAATAAATTCCTCTCACTTGCAAAGAAAAGAATGGATGAATAACATTGACAATGAAAAAAAAGGTTGAAAAAAAAGGGAAGGGAAAGATTGAAGAAACATGTGAAAGAAACAGGTCCAACCTATGCAGTATCTAACAATTTTTGCGCACTCAGATGATCAATCAATCAAAAATATGATCATCCAAGAAGAACACTTTCAAAAGGAATAATTTGGAACTTGGGGATGATTCAGGTCACATGAGTATCCCTTGCGCATACTACCCTCTAATCTTGAATTCTATGCTCAGTTTTGTACATTAAGTTGTATGTCTCTATACCACATTTAAAGTCATGCTACTAATGCACTATAACATTGTATTTGCATTTGACACGGGAGAGAGGCTTAGTAAAATTAAAATAAAATTCAGCATTATCCAGAGGTCTAAGGTATGTGCACTACAATTATTCATGATTAAATATAAAGTCATTGCACTTGTACCTATTTCTTCCACTTGTCCCAAAAAATATGCACACCCTAAATACTACCAAAACAAATATCTTCATAAAAAGTCTTATCCCAATGTGATGGTCTATGGTTGAGATGAATTTGGTGGAGGACACCTCTACTTTGGTGACTTATAAAATATAGATTGAGAAAGTAGAGTGTGCTGGCTTTTAGGGGGAATCGTTTGTATTGAGTAAAGTCTTGGAGGATTTACCTAGTGAGGGGGAATATTTTGGGGACCCTACACTTGAAAAAAGTTCACTTGTTAGGTTCAACTTGAGTGCATCTAGTGAGTGGGAATCAATGGGAGACTCATCTGTTTGAACCTACTTCTTCTATTGGGAACCAAATAAACTGGGATTTCGGATTGATGTCAAAAAGTTTTATAGTTGGTGCTGCATCTGATAGTACCACGTCCAGGGTACAGATTGAGAGAACATGTTCCTCGAAAAATAATGATCAAGAAAAATTATTCCTATTACTGAATCTGTTGAAATTAAAGATGAGTGAACTATTGTTTCTGTAGAGGGCACACGACTAATTGAACAAGTTCCTTAAAGGTGATATAAACAAAAATTGAGCTTGCATAGACCAAGGCTACCTTTGAAATTGAGAAGAATTCTAAGCTTGTTAATCTAAAATATATTCTTTTACAGTTGAAAAATGACTTTTATTTATCCTTTCATGACTGATTTTTTGATATTACCTAGCCACTCTAGCCTTTGACCTCCCAATTTTTTTCTCATCACAAGTGCTTGATTCTATCTTTAATTTTGATTACATTTGTGGTGTATATGCTTTTTGATTAATGCTAATATTGGGTTTGAGTTTCAGGTTCATGTCTATCTAATATGTTTGTGCAAACGTTTTGATATAGCTTACTGAGTTCTTGATTTTCTAAGTGTGTGATAGGCAGTGGCCATGAGTATCAAATTTGCTTCTCTTAGTATGATGTATCCTTTCACAGTGTTTTATTTTTGCCTAATGTCAAAAAGGGGAAGCAGCTGCATATGAGTTATCTGTACCTACTCAATGCAAGCAGTTAAAATTTGCCATAATCAAAAAGGGGGAATTTGTTAAAGTGTCATTGTTTTGAAGTATGGAAATGTTAAGGAGTTGTAGCAAAAATATGGCAAAAGAAGGAAGATATGTGTTATATTTGCTGAGTTCAAAATGTAAAATTGTCATCATCAAAAAGGGAGAATTTGTTAGAATGAGAAATATTTTGATAATTGACAAATACAGGAACAGATGAAAGAAACAGGTTGTGCGACGTGTTCCTTACAGAACGAATTCGACTTGGATAAGGAGAACGTCAACCTCGCGAATTATAAGATATAAAGTTGTGGAAGTATTGCTTATTCGACAAGCAACCAGTAGAGAAAGTTTCCTTTTATAAGGGAGTTCGCAACCAAGATGAAAAAGGAATTAGCGATCAATAATGTTTCTTACTTATTTAAGGAAAATAATATTTTCTTTTCTAATTAAGGAAAGTGTGTTTTCTTAATTAATAAGGAAATATGCTAGAAGGATTTTTGTATCCAAGTCAAGTGCAACTAGGAGTTCTACGTGAAGAGGACTTAGAATCTTGAGGCGGCAATGCTGGGATTCCAAGTTCGAGTTGAAGTTACGGCAAAAACTATTTCCTACTTGGTTAAGGAAATACGTTGAAGCAGCAAGGGTAAAAACGAAGTCCAAGTTCTTGATGCGGCAGTGATAAAAAATCCCAGTTTAGTTCGACAAGGTTTGTGTAGCGACAAGACAAAGTTGAATCAACCAAGGAGTTGAAGATGCGGCGAAGACAAGTTGGAATTGAACTAGGAGTTCTACATGAAGTAGTATTTCTAGTTGAAATAGGTTTTGGAGTCAAGTCCAAATCTATAAATAGGGCGATAGTTTCGCTTCAGAAAAATGGCGCACTTACATAGAGAGAAGATCAAATCACAATAAAGAGGTTTGAGAGAGTTTTGAGAGTTACTTGGGAGTGTTGCCGATTTGTGAGAAAAACGTTGTAAGATTGTGATTAAGAGTTTTGATTACAATCGAGTGTGTGTATAGGATTCGTCTAACAAGTTTGAGAAACTTGACGGACGGTAGAAGACTTAAACATGGGTTTTTTTGTCTTGGGTAGCTAGGAATTAGAGTTTATAATTTCTTAGCTTGGAATTAGTGTTTATAATTCCTTAGGTTACGTATGCTTGTAATTTGTTGTTGATGTTCAAAGTTTAATGAAGTGGAGTTAAATCCTACCGAGGTGTAGGTCGTGGTTCTTACCCTTGTGAGTTGGGGTTTTCTGCGATAAAATATTGTGTTATTATTTATTTACTTCACAAAACGTAACTGCTGTAATCTGCAAATGAACATATAGAATAAATCTGTCCCTTAGGCAAATTTTGGGGGTCAGAATTTCAACATGCTAAACTACCTAAAAAATAATAATTATAATAATCATGAGTTGAACATTTTGAGGAATGTTAGATTTACTTTTAAGCCTTTAAACTATTGAAGCAAATAAGACTAAGAAAGTGTGAACCATCAAGAATCATGAAATGAAACGAGACACATTTTAGTCAAGGTAAGATCACTTCATAAAGGGAACACCATTATCACAGTGTAGGAGATCATGTCTATTAGAAGCATAAACCACTAATATCCAAGGCTATAACACCCCGTAGCTAAAACAGACCAAATTTTAGTTTTTCAGAAAAATCTACAGGTGCAGCCAACGTGACCATCGATGGACCGTAGCCTAACCTACGGTCCGTCTTGCACAAGCATCGATGGGATTAGAGACTCCCAAGAAGTCAGCCGGGGAAAATTGGCTAAGTCTTGATCGACGGACGGACCTACGGTCCGTAGGTCAGACGACGGTCCGTAGTCCGCGACCGTCGATCGATACCCCCTTTAGCCACTCTCTGACAAGGACCACGAGTGACCATCACGGTCAGTAGTTGGACCCACGGTCCGTAGGTCCGACCGTGGGTGGGAATTCGCAGGCAGTTAAAAGGGAAATGAAGTAGGGTCAACTTTAAACGATCAAAACTTTTAGCACAAAATGCATTAGGTGTATTATGACAAACCAAAAGATAGATAACTTTCCATAGCCACCGACCTTGCTAAAATCAAAGCTCCGAGTAAAAAGTTATGCCCGTTTTAGTAAAGGCCTGTCGAACAGACCCAACCTACGGACCCAAACGACGGACCGTTGATTGAACGACGAACCTTCTATTGAATGATGGACTGTCTGTCTAGGCCGTCGTTTGGTCCGACATCAGCTTACCCAGGGGTCTTTTGGTCTTTTCCACTTCGTTTAAACTCTAAAATACGTCATTTTGACCCTAAATCATCAAATTTTAGTCAGTTTAAGCCTAGAAACATAACCAAAACTTACCTAAGTCAAACCATTAATCAAAAGTTAGAAAATTAGAAGCAAGAAAGGAGAAAAAAGGTCAAGAACCCTAGTTCAAGAACGCAGGAAGGTTCCAGCAGTTCCAGCCCCGAAACCTAAGTGTTTTTCCTTGAATTTCATTACCAGGTATGTGGAATTTCACTAGTGGGTTCCTTTCACCCATTGGGTCCCTAGTTTTCAGTCAGTTCTTGATTCTCTTATCATGATTAAACCTAGGGTTTCTAGAACTTTGATAGAACTTCATGAATTTATTAAATATATGTTCCAAATCAGATTGTAACATTATTATTCAGATTATCGCATGAATTTCATAACCTTAGCTTTGTATTTCTTTAGTTCTTGAATTACACATGCTAGGTCAAATATTTTAGTTACTTTAGATATAAATGCCTCAGTTATTAATGCATCATTATCAGATTAAATATTGCATTGTCAGTTTGCATGTTCAGTTTTGAGCTATCCAGTATTTGACAGAAATTTAGACATAACCAATTAACTACATAAATCAGTGGAGTAGCATAATACCGAGTTGGACTAGGGTTCAGCGTACCCAATTAGTCCCAGAACTACTAGCCAAGTAGATTGTAAGTCTCCTCTGTGGGCATCAGTTCAATGATCACGCCAGCATGCCTTTTATACCTTTGGCAGGGTATATTGGGTCCTCTCGATGGGGCGTATACATCGGACTCCACCTTTAGCTCATGTGGTTTTATTATCGGTTATTACTAGCTCCCACGGTTAAGTCAAACTGTATTGCATTGACCATTTATCAGTATATTCAGTGTTTAGTTTCAGCATGTTATAAATTGGTCGTTGCATTTAGTTAGCTCAGAAATTCAGTATATCATGTTCAGATTATTATACTTGCTTTTATGCTTGTTCAGTTATGTTTTGTTTCAGCTTTATTCTATCCTACATGCTCAGTACCTTTCAAGTACTGACGCATACGTGCGCTACATCTTCTCGTGATGTGAGTTCAGGTTCTTAGCATCCAGATCACGCTTAGATCTATTTCCGATCTCCAGTTCAGCAGATTCAGTGGTGAGTCCTCATTCTCCAAGGATAATAGTTTTGAGTTTCATTTCAGTCTTTTAGTCTTTAGTTTCAGTTTTTGCTAGATTTAGCTGGGGCTTGTCCTAGTATTTCTAGTCTAGTTTAGAGGCTATTTCAAACATAGTTAGTTTCAGCTTAGGGTTGAGTTGATATTTTTTTAGTATTAAACTCATCATTTTTCATATATCTCAGATTTAGCATATGTGTATTCCCCATCTTTTCATTTTAAGTATGATTTAGCTTCTGCAACGATTTATTATTCTTTAGTATGCTCATGATCATGCCAGCAGGGTTAGCTTGGGATCACTTGGTCCTAAGTTCCGTGTCCGCGTCTCGGGGATAGCTCGGGACGTGACAAAACTTGGTATCAGAGCACTAGGTTTAAGTGTCCTATGATGTCTAAAAAGCCGCACTAAGTAGAGTTCTTTTCATGGGTGTGAAGTGCACCACATTAGTATCTAATGAGAGGGAGGCTATGAAGTGTTTTAGGAAAACTTCACTTTCTTGTTACTCTCATCGTGCGTAAGGTATGATCTTATTCCATTCTAACTTGACGTTCTACGTTTTAGATCATGCCTCCTCGTAGAGCTATTGCTAAGAATGCAAATGCAAATCCTCCAGTCCCAGATCAAGAGGTCTCCTATGCTGAGTTTAGGAATGCCATACAGATGTTGGCTCAGAGTATAACCCACCAGAATAATAGGGTTCATGCTCCAGTGCATAAAAATGGTGGATCAACAACAGCAAGGGTCCATGACTTTGTTAGGATGAATCCACCTGAGTTCTTAGGATCGCAGACTAATGAGGATCCTCAGAATTTCTTGGATGAGATCAAGAAGATCTTTGAGGTAATCCAAGTCACTGAGAATGATCGGGTTGAGTTGGCATCATATCAGTTGAAGGATGTTGCTCATATCTGGTACACTGAGTGGAAGGAAAATAGGGGTACAGATGCAGATCCTATCACTTGGGATTGTTTTAGTGAGACTTTTCTCGACAGGTTTTTCCCAATAGAGTTGAGAGAAGCAAAGGCTCAAGAATTCATAAACTTGAGGCAGGGAAACATGACGGTCCAAGAGTATGGGATGAAGTTTAACCAACTCTCCAGGTATGCTCCTCACATGGTTGCTGACTCCAGGGCTCAGATGAATAAGTTCTTGTATGAAATGTCGGATTTGGTGAAAACTGAGTGCAGAAATGCTATGTTACTTGGAGATATGAACATCTCTAGGCTTATGACTCATGCTCAGCAGGTTGAGGGTGATAAGCTTAGGGAATAGGCTAAGGAAAATAAGAAGGCTAAGACTGGGAACTATGACTATTCTCAGCAGAAATCGGGTGGTGGAAATCGCTCGCAGAGTCAGTAGAATTTTTCAGATCCATCCCCTTCATCAGCTAGTGTTCCATCCTCCAAGAACAAGTATGACAAGAAGGTTGGAGCACAAGGCTCTAAGTCTCGGAGAAGTGTTTCAGGCACCAAGACTTAACCCATTTGCCCTAAGTGTGGTAAGAACCATCCGGGCGAGTGTCTTATAGGGAAAGAAGGATGTTTTGGGTGCGGACAGTCTGGTCACAGGTTGAGGGATTATCCTTCTATACAGGGTCAAGGAGGTGGTAATGGTAGAGCTCAATCTACAACTTCAGCAGCACCAACAAGTCACCCAACTCAATAGGGTAACACATCTGGTACAGGTGGCGGTCAGCGCCAGAACAGGTTATATGCTCTTCAGGCTCGCTAGGATCAAAAAGGTTCTCCTGATGTAGTCACTGGTACGTTATGAGTCTTTGACCTTGATATTTATGCATTGTTAGATCCAGGGGCTACTCTTTCTTTTGTAACTCCTTACATAGCAGTCCAATTCAGTGTCAGTCCAAAAACTCTTTCAGAACCTTTCTCAGTCTCTGCTTTAGTTGGTGACCTAGTTATAGCTAGACGGGTATACAGAAATTGCCCTGTCACAGTCTCTCAGAAAGTCACCTCAGCAGATCTTGTAGAGTTAGGAATGGTAGACTTCGATATCATTCTAGGCATAATTGGTTACATTCAGGTCATGCCTCAGTCGATTATAGAACTAGGATTGTTCGTTTTCAGTTTCCAGATAAACCAATCTTAGAATGGAAGGGTAGTAGCTTAGCGCCTATGGGTCGATTTATTTCTTACCTTAAGGCCAGAAAGATGATCTCTAAGGGTTATGTCTATCATCTAGTTCGGGTTAAGGATTCTAGATCTGAAACCCCAAATCTTGAGTCAGTTCCAGTATTCAGTGAGTTTCCAGAAGTATTTCCAGAAGATCTTCCCAGAGTTCCTCCCGAAAGGGAAATTGACTTTGAAATTGATCTCCTTCCAGATACCCAGCCTATTTCTATTCCTCCTTACAGAATGTCTCCAACAGAGGTTAAAGAATTGAAGGATCAGTTGAAAGACCTTTTAGATAAAGGGTTCATCATACCTAGTATTTCACCATGGGGTGCACCAGTGTTGTTCGTAAAGAATAAAGATGGTTCTCTCAGAATGTGCATTGACTATAGATAGTTGAACAAGGTCACAATCAAGAATAAGTATCCCATCCCCAGGATTGATGACCTGTTTGACCAACTTCAGGGTGCTACCCATTTCTCAAAGATAGACCTCAGATCGGGTTATCATCAGCTCATAGTCAGAGATAGTGACATTTTGAAAACAGCCTTCAAAACTCGGTATGGTCATGATGAATTTGTAGTTATGTCGTTTGGACTAACCAATGCTCCTGTAGCTTTCATGGATTTGATGAACAGAGTGTTCAAATAGTACTTGGACGTATTCGTTATCGTCTTCATTGATGATATCCTCATTTACTATAGGAATGAGGAAGAACATGTAAGTCATTTGAGAAATGTTCTACAGACTCTCAAGGATTGCCAGTTATTCGCTAAGTTTAGTAAATATGAGTTTTGGTTGCAATCCGTTGCTTTCCTTGGTTACATTGTATCTAGCTAAGGGATCCGAGTAGATTCACAGAAGATAGAAGCAGTGAAACAATGGCCCAGACCTTCCTCTACTACAGATATCAGAAGTTTCTTAGGTCTAGCGGGTTATTACAAAAGGTTTGTGGAAGGATTTTCATCCATAGCCTCACAATTGACTAGGTAGACTCAGAAGATGGTCAAGTTTCAATGGTCAGATAATTGTGAGAAAAGTTTTGTAGAATTGAAAACTAGATTGACTACAGCTCCTGTTTTGCCTCTACTAGAGGGGCCAGATGGTTATGTGATATATTGCGACGCATCCAGAGTTGGCCTTGGTTGTGTATTGATGCAGTGAGATAAGGTTATAGCTTATGCTTCTAGACAGATTAAGGTGCATGAGATGAACTATCCAACTTATGACCTCGAGCTTGCAGTAGTAGTGTTTGCACTCAAGATCTGGAGACACTACTTTTACGGTGTTCATGTAGATGTGTTCACTGACCATAAGAGCCTTCAGTATGTGTTCACCCAGAAAGAGTTGAATCTTCGCCAGAGGAGATGGCTTGAGTTCCTTAAGGATTATGATATGAGTGTGCATTACCATCCTGGTAAGGCGAATGTAGTAGCAGATGCTCTTAGTAGACTATATATGGATAGTGTAGCCCATGTTGAGGAAGAAAGGAAGGAGCTAGTGAAGGATGTTCACAGGCTTGCTCACTTGGGAGTTCGCCTTATGAGCATATCATACAGTGGTGTAACAGTTCAGAATGGGGCAGAATCTTCTTTGGTAGTGAAGGTTAAGGAAAAGCAAGACAGTGATCCAATCTTGCTTGAACTTAAAGGTGCAGTCCATAATCAAAGAGTGGAGGTTTTCTCCAAAGGGAAATATGATGTACTTCGCTACCAGGGTAGATTGAGTGCTCCTGATGTGGGCGAGTTGAGACAACATATTCTTGCACAAGACCATAAAGGTGCCACTAAGATGTACCACGATCTGCGAGAAGTCTATTGGTGGAATGGCATGAAGAGAGATATCGCAGATTTTGTGAGTAAGTGCCCCAATTGTCAGCAAGTCAAGGTAGAACATCACAAACCAGGGGGTATGACTCAAGAGATCGACATTCCTACTTGGAAGTGGAAAGTACTCAATATGGATTTCATCACAAGGTTATCGCGTACTCGCAGACAGCATGACTCCATTTGGGTGATAGTTGATAGGATAACTAAGTCTTCTCATTTTTTTGCGGTCAAGACTACAGATTCGACAGAGGACTATTCCAAACTTTACATTAATGAAATTGTGAGGTTTCATGGGGTTCCTTTGTCTATCATCTCAGATAGAGGTCCTCAGTTTACTTTTCATTTTTGGAAGTCGTTTCAGAAGGGTCTTAGTATTCAAGTTAATCTTAGCACAACATTTCATCCGCAGATGGATGGACAGGCAGAACGCACCATTCAGACCCTAGAGGACATGTTGAGAGCTTATGTAATCAATTTCAAAGGTAGTTGGGATGATCACCTTCCTCTGATTGAGTTTGCCTACAACAATAGCTACCATTCCAGCATTCAGATGGCCCCTTATGAGACTTTGTATGGGCGTAGACGTAGATCTCATGTTGGTTGATTTGAAGTAGGTGAAGCAGCTTTGATAGGGCCAGATTCAGTCCTTCATGCTATTGATAAAGTGCAACTCATTAGAGATAGACTTAAGACAACCCAGAGTCGTCAGAAATCTTATGCAGATGTAAGGAGAAGGGAACTAGAGTTCCAAGTTGATGATTGGGTTTTTCTGAAAGTCTCACCTATGAAAGGGGTGATGAGATTTCGTAAGAAAGGGAAGCTCACTCCTAGATATGTAGGCCCTTACAAGATCTTGAAAAGGGTTGGTAAGGTGGCATATGAGTTAGAGTTACCAGCAGACTTAGCAGCAGTGCATCCGTCTTTCACATCTCACTCTTGAAGAAGTGTGTGGGTGACCCAGCCTCTATAGTGTCATTAGAGAGTGTGGCAGTGAAAGATAGTCTTTCTTATGAGAATGTACCAGTTGAGATTTTTGACCGTCAGGTTAGAAGGTTGAGAAACAAAGAAATCGCTTCAGTTAAGGTTTTATGGAGGAGTCAGTCCGTAGAAAGAGCTACTTGGGAAGCAGAAGCAGTCATGAAAGTCAAGTATCCTCACCTCTTTCCTTCCGATTTCACCCCAGCTTGAGGTAATAGTTCCCCTTCAATTTTCCAGTCATTCATGCGTAAATTCAGTCGTAGAATCATGTTCCCTCATGTACTTGCATTTTCAGCATATTTGCATGTTCTCGGAACTCAATTCAGTCAGAAACTCAATTCTCAGTATTTAGTAGTAGGGTTTGCAGCTCTCTTTTTCTATTTCAGTTAGTTTAGTCTTCATTCGAAGACGAATGTTCCCAAGGGGGAGATAATGTAACACCCCGTAGCCAAAACAGACCAAAAATTAGTTTTTCAGAAAAATCTAAAGGTGCAGCCGACGTGACCATCGATGGACCATAGCCTGACCCATGGTCCGTCATGCACAAGCATCGATGGGATCAGAGACTCTCAAGAACTCAGCCGGGGAAAATTGGCTAAGTCTTGATCGACGGATGGACCTACGGTTCGTAGGTCAGACGACGGTCCGTAGTCCGTGACCGTTGATTGAGACCCCCTTCAGCCACTCTCACAAGGACCACGAGTTACCAACATGGTCCGTAGGTGGACCCACGTTCCGAAGGTCCGATCGTGGGTGGGAATTCGCAAACAGTTAAGGGGGAAATGCAGTTGGGTCAACTTCAAACGATAATCACTCTTTTCACAAAATGAATTAGGTATCTCATAACATACCAAATGATAGATAATTGAATTATATTTCCATAGCCACCAACCTTGCTAAAGTCAAAGCTCCAAGTAAAAAGTTATGCTCGTTTTAGTAAAGGCCTGTCGAACAGACCCAACCTACACACCCAAACGACGGACCGTCTGTCCAGGCCGTCGTTTGGTCCAACAGCAGCTTACCCAGGGGTCTTTTGGTCTTTTCCCACTTTGTTTAAACTCTAAGATATGTCGTTTTGACCCTAAATCATCAGATTTTAGTCAGTTTAAGCCTAGAAACATAACCAAAACGTACCTAAGTCAAATCATTAATCAAAAGTTAGAAACTTTGAAGCAAAAAAGGAGAAAAAAGGTCAAGAACCCTAGTTCAAGAATGCATCAAGGTTCCAGCAGTTCTAGCCCCAAAACCTAAGTGTTTTTCCGTGAATTTCATCACCAGGTATGTGGGATTTCACTAGTGGGTTCCTTTCACCCATTGGGTCCCTAGTTTTCAATCAATTCTTGATTCTCTTATCATGATTAAACCTAGGGTTTCAAGAACTTTGATAGAACTTCATGAATTTATTAAATATATGTTCCAAATCATATTGAAAAGTTATTATTCAGATTATCACATAAATTTCAGAACCCTACCTTTGTATTTCTTTAGTTCTTGAATTACACATGCTAGGTCAGATATTTCAGTTACTTCAGATATACATGCCTCTGTTATTAATGCATCATTATCAGATTAAATGTTGTATTCTCAGTTTGCATGTTTAGTTTTGAGCTATACAGTATTTGACAGAAATTCAGACATAATCAATTAACTACATAAATCAATGGGATTAGCATAATACCGAGTTGGACTAGGGTTCAGCGTACCCAATTAGTCCCAGAACTACTAGTCAAGTAGGTTGTAAGTCCCCTCTATGGGCATCAGTTCAGTGATCACGCCAGCATGTCTTTATACCTTTGGCAAGGTATATTGGGTCCGCTCGATGGGGCATATACATTGGAGTCCACATTTAGCTCATGTGGTTTTATTATCGGTTATTAGTAGCTCCCACAGTTCAGTCAGACTCTATTGTTCAGATTATTATACTTGCTTTTGTGCTTGTTCAGTTATGTTTTGTGTAAGCTTTATTCTATCCTACATGCTCAATATCTTTCAAGTACTAACGCATACGTGCGCTACATCTTCCCGTGATGTAGGTTCAGGTTCTCAACATCCAGATCAAGCTTAGATCGATTTCCGATCTCCAGTTCAGCAGATTCAGTGGTGAGTCCTCATTCTCCGAGGACACTAGTTATGAGTTTCATTTCAGTCTTTTAGTCTTTAGTTTCAGTTTTTGCTAGATTTAGCTAGGGCTTGTCCAGTATTTCTAGTCCAGTTTATAGGCTATTTCAGATATAGTTAGTTTCAGCTTAGCATTGAGCTGATATTTTCTTTGTATTAAACTCATCATTTTTCATATATCTGAGATTTAGCATATAGGTATTCCCCATCTTTTCATTTTAAGTATGATTTAGCTTCTGCAACAGTTTATTATTCTTTAGTATGCTCATGATCATGCCAGCAGGGTTAGCTTGGGATCACTTGTGGTCCTAGGTTCTGTGTCCGCGTCTCGGGGGTAGCTCGGGGCATGACAAAGGCTATGTAAGCTTGAAAATTAAATTAAGATATGCAAAATGAGAAGTGGAAGCTCAAACGAATATGAAAGGAGAACTCTAAATATCCTGCGAATTTGAGAAAACAAGAAGTAAAAAGGGCATATGCAGACCAAGAACAAGATTAACTTCAAGCTAAATAACGACACATTTTTGAACCAACACTAAAAAGATTCATAGGTTTATAATTCATTTTAAGATAACAGTTGCTGAAATGAACTCAACCCTACCAAATAGGTTACCACCGAATCAAAACTTGAACCAGTATCAAGCAATGGAACCATCAGGCAAAGACAAAATGCTAGAAAAATATAACTTTCAAAACAACAACTCTTAACAGAGAATCTAAACTAATACATTCGATATTTCTATGAATCTTTTGTACTGATCAGATGAACAACACAATCAGAACACGAAAGAAGCTTTAGAGGAAACATTATTGACTATCAAAATATCAAACCAAAGTTTAACCCATGAAAATTAAAGCGAATCTAAGAACACATAAATATAAAACAAAGAAAAGCCGGCAATTAAACAAAAAATAGCTAAGAAAGAGTTTACCTGGTTCTGGGTAGTGAACCGGAACTACGAGTTTGACTGAGATGATTCCACCTCTTCAACTCGAAAAGCCACAAAAGGCTTTAAAACTTTGAACTATGGAACCAAGAATTCCCAAAACTTTATGGGTACTCTTTGGTATTCGAAAATCCTCTCTTGAAACAGTGAATGAAAAGGGGTTATATAGAAACCCAAAAATCCCAAAATGAAATGAAATCTTCATGTGGGTCTGTTTTGAGAAACGATGTGGGAGAGGCTGAAATCTCCAATTTTCACAGTGGATAAAGTGTATGAGTTGGAGAGTGTACGAATTTGAGGCAAAAAATGAAGAGAAAAAGGAAATTGGGAAGGACCACAACCATGGTTGCCTCCGGAAGCTCCGTGTGGCTTTTGGTTCATCCTAAGCATGCGGATTGTACGAATTTGAGGGAGAGAAAAGTAAATTGGGTAATGGGTTTTCTTCTTTGGTTTGTTCTGTTCTTGTGTCTTGCATCTCTGTATTGAGAATGAGGAAGAAGAGCATGGAGGAATTTGGGCTTTAGAATGGACCGGGTCGCTGGAAAAGTGTTGGGTTAAGCTATTTGATGGTCCAAATTTTGAGCTAATGGATCACTGAATTCAAAGTTTAAGGACTTGGTCCTTTGACCTTTTCTTAAATAAATACCAAGAGAAATAAATTACGTATTTAATTAATTATTAATCTTCTTAACTTTAACAACGTCAAATAATTATTTAACACAAAAATTATAATTATTTTGAAATGAAGGGAGTAGTTATGTACTCTAAATTATTTTTTTATTCTTTATTTTTTAGGAAATAAAGCACACACTTAATTAGTACTCTATATTTTTTATTAAAACTATTTTCTAAATTTTTTTCCCAAAGTGATACATACATAAATTTATATTATAAGTATATGAAGGTATATATATATTTTATAGGAAAAATGACCAAACTCCCATAAAATGATCTCGAAAGATGCGTAAATTATTTCAAATTGTTTGAAATTTGAGAAGCTCGAAAATTATTTTAATAGTGGAGGGCCAAAATTGAGTGTCAACACAAGGTAGCCACCGTTGCGGTCAACTCCCAAGCAAGCACATCTTGTTTCTCCTTAAACTATTGTTGATCCTACTTGGAACTTTGACTCGGGTGCAACACATCACATGACCTCGGACATAGCTAACCTCTCCTACAGACTTACATCGACAATGATGGTTTAACGGTTGGTAATGGTATGAAAATTCATATTGCGCACATAGGATCTTCAATTCTGTCTACACACTCTCGTCCCATTCATCTTAATAATATTCTCCATGTTCCACAGATTTCCAAAAATTTACTTAGTACTGCTAAAATAACTCGTGATAATAATGTCTATATGGAATTTCATCCTTATCACTGTTATGTGAAGGATTTTCAGGGCAGGAAACTTCCTCGAGGAACATTTGATGGTGACCTTTACCACTTTCAACCTTCATCACCTCATTCTCGGTCTTTTGCACCTTGATATTCCTTGGTGAAGGCACTTCTTTTGTTGTTTTGCACCATCGACTGGCTCATCCAAATGAAGCTCTTCTTCGGCGTCTTGTGTCTAACTTTAGGCTACCTGTTTCTGATTCTTATTTTCCTAATGTTGTGAAACTTGTCAACTAGGCAAGAGTCGACACTTACCCTTTTCGCATTCCCATGTTTATAGTAGTAATCTTTTTCAATTAATTTATTCAGATGTTTGGGACCTTCTCTCATTTCTTCTATTAATGGATCTCCCTATTTTGTTTTATTCATTGATGATTGCACCAAATTTATTTGGATATATTTTATGTCACATAAATAGCACGTTTTTCAACTCTTTACTCAATTCAAATTTTTAATTGAAACTCAGTTTGGAACTAAAATAAAATCAGTCCAAACTGATTGGGGAGGTGAGTGTCGTAATGTATCATCATATTTACAAAATCATGGTATTCATCATCGTATCTCGTGACCTTATACACCTCAACAAAATGGTTCATCGGAACGCCGAAATTGAATTATAATTGGAAAAGGACTCGCTCTTCTTTCTCATGCTTCTCTTCCATTTCAATTTTGGGAGCATGCATTTCATACTGCTACATACTTATCCAATATTACCATATCTTCTTCCCTATCCTTCAAATCACCATATGAATTACATTACAACAATTCTCCTCGTTATGATTTTCTCAAAACTTTCGGTTTCCTATGTTATCCCTTTCTTCTACCCTACAACAATCATAAAGTTGATTTTTGATCTCTTCCTTGTGTCTTTATAGGGTATAGTTCTGATCATCACAAAGGTTACCTTTATTGCCATGTCGCGTCTCCCCGAATATATATTACTCACCATGTTGTGTTCGATGAACATATTTCTCCTTATTCATCCATGCTGCCAATCACACCATCATCCTCTCCCTCGCCACATTCCAGCAAATCATCCTTTTCTTTACTCGATCAAGCTTTTCAACATATAGAGTGTTCACATTCTCCCGCACACCACATCGTGGAAAGGTCATTAACAAATATTTCGGGTGTATTATCTATACCCTTACCTGATCTGCACACTAGTAATACCAATGTACCATCTACATTACCCCATCCATCTTCTCCACAAATAGAGCATACACCATCTACAGACCTACCTGAGCATCTACTATACCATCTACTGGTTCCTCTTACCCGACCACAATTCATTCATATTATCGCCCATCAGATACCTCTCGCCATCACATGGTTGTTCGAAGTAAAACAAATTCCTTAAAACCAAAAACTCTTATAACATCTCATCATTCTCTTCCTCCTGATCCCTCTCACATTCTAGAACTTACAACTTATCATCAAGCCTCCAAATTCCTGAATGGCACCATGCTATGCAGACATAATTTTTAGCTCTTATGCGAAATAAGACTTGGACATTGGTTCCACCATCGTCTAAATCTAACATTGTTGGTTGTAAATGCGTCTACATGATTAAGAGGAAAATCGACGAATCAATTGAACGTCACAAAGCTCGTCTTGTAGCTAAAAGCTTTCACCAAGAGGAGGGTGTTGATAACTTCAATGCATTTAGTCCCGTTGTTAAGCCCACAACCATTCGGCTTATCCTGTCTCTAGTTGTGACAAATAAGTGGACTATTTGGCAACTTGATATCAACAATGCCTTCTTAAATGGTGATCTCGCTTAACAAGTATTTATGGAGAAATGAACTATTTTTAATAATATTTCTAAATTTGTATCCTAACCTTTAGAAATGAACTATATTTGGAGGATTCAGCACATATCCTGTAATATTTTTAAAAATTTCGAGTAACATAGTTAATGATTGTTATTTTCTATATTGTATGCGTCACGTATTTTCTTGCCCATCCCATAACAGGTTACGATGATATCGAAGATTATTGAGCACTTCATTGTAGATATCGAAGGATATCATGACATGTTGTTTTCCGAATTTGAATCCAAACTAGCTAGATAGTCTTTGTAACTACAAAGATCCGAATGGCCTAGATTTGGAGCTTAGATTGGGATTCAAATGTGAATGAAAGTATTAAGTGGTATTCATGAACTGGTTGTTTTTAGTATTTTCTCAAGTCTAATCATGCAACTATGTTATCTAATAAACTATATATGTTAAGTTTCTCCATATAAATACTTTGTGTAATGTTGGATTTACTAAATTCCTACTTTTTAAGCTTATTTACTTAACTCCAAAAATGAAGTTACAATTGACTTTTTATTCTTCTTGTCTCTAATACCTAGTGATTTAATTATGTTTTAAGATTTCTATACATGGACAATATATTGATTTTCAAATCTAATCAGAGTTTAAGTTAGGTATATTGTAATCAATACATCTAAAAGAGCTTGTGCTATAAATAATAATATAGTATGAACCTTGTTGCTATTTACATACGACGTCTTGCACTCCCTCCAAAACGTACCATTGACACTACTGTGTGTTTATACCTAAGTTCAAACCTGCAAATCAATGATATATATTTGAATATACACAACCATAACATAATCTTGACTAAATAGTACTATAGATTTTTACTTTATAAATCACTTAATTGTGATAAAATTTGGTATAAACATCTAGTGAGAATAATGTCTTTTACTAGGAAAGGAAACACAAGTAACACAACTACAGTATAATCTCTATAAATTAATACTCGATAAATCAATAATCTCTCTAAAGTAATATTTTCCTCCGGTTGCGATTCGGGTCAATGGATAAAATCACCAATTTCGATAAGAAAATAAGATAATACATTTCCAGAAGACTCCTATATAAATATATGGTCCCATTAATATCATAAATTAATAATTCTTTAAATGTACAAATATATCTAAGACAATTTAGTGAAATATGATTCTATTATGTTCTATTTTTTCTTAAAATTTTAATCTAGTTGAAGCTCATCGATCTCTAACTTTTCTTATTGCATCCAAGAGCTCCAATATTGTCTTTTCGAAGTGCACCATAAAATTGTGAAGAGTTCAAGATGCGATAAAGTGCTTCCTTATGTGTAACTGGTTCCAAGGATATAGTATCATCTTCAACTTCATCCTCAAACATTATTTTTTACGATAGTAACCACAATGAACATGTAACACTTTCACCCGGATAATCCAACATGTCATTGACATTCATTTTATTGTGGTAAGCCAAAAATATGTGTTCAAACCCCCAAAGTAGCTTCTTGGCACCCATGTAGGCTAGCTTAACTTAGTAGTTAGACTTACTTCCGAATACACAATATTTTGTAGAATTTTAGAAGATTTCAAGCTTAGGTTTCTAGACACCGAGTGTGGATGGATGTGTTGGTTATTTCTATTTGGGGTGGAAAAGTATTGGGGTAGATGATGTCGACACCATGACTAATGGTGGGTGTTTGTCCTAAGGTTTTTAGTCTTTGAGTAATCGAATTTTAATTAGGTGGATTCATGACAAATATAATGATTAAGTGAATGGATTACGTGGTCATAACAGACTTCTGGCCTAGTTATAAATGATAGAAAGGAATTTCAGAAGAAGGATGTGTACTTTTTAATAGGTCCAACATTGAGCTTTATGTATGAATGTGCTAACTAAACGAGTCAGGAATCTATCTAAGAAGGGTCATGCAAGCTAGGACAATGTCCCATAGTTGGTGTAGGTTATTGTAAAATTGTTTTCCAATTTTATTGTTATGTGTTCATGTTAACGGTTTAACTAGTATTGCTTGTACATTTCATGTTCTAGGAGATAAGCGAAAGAATGTTAGGGATATTCGTTGTTATTTTCATCTAGTGATTTTTCTTAAATAATTGTTGATTTTACAAGCTAAGTGTGAGTTGTTTCATTTGTGGTTGTGATTATTTAGATGTTTTTGACTTTCGATTGACTCAGATACCACACCATGTAAATAATGTATGTAGAATGGCTCGAGTACCACGCCTAATACAGATTCTATTATAAATTGCACGGATACCACGCCTAATACAAGTTCTATCATAAATGAATGTATATATATTTTGATGTGCTTGTGTGTGTTGGTGTGTGAGTAGTCGAATTATTTTTTTAATTTGGTGGAGTGGGTCTTGTATCATCGGGATTGCATGTTAATTAAGCATTATAGATTGTGTTTTAGAGATCCTTGGGTGGTTCGGCTTTCTTAAAGAGTGTACTGAATTTGGGTTGAGTCCAAGTGGATAAGTAAAAAATTTGGAAGAGGCCAACTAAATTGGTTAAGGGCCAAGAGTCAGGGTTGGTGGCATGGGATCTTAAGTGAGGTGACATACCGATTAACAAGGATAGTTGGTATATTTGAATTAAGAATTAGAATATAATTCTATTTTTTGGTAAGATGGGTAAGCTCAGGAGGCATGCATGTGACAAGGGAGATATATTAGGACATGATAGGAGGGTGGAATGACTCCTACCGATAAAGTCGGCAGTGGAATGAGATAGGGAGGCCCGAGATAGACTGTATGAGTTCAGAGGTAGCTAGTATTCCTAATAGTAATAAAATTTGTTGAAAGATCGGAGTTGTATAGCTTCAAGTTTTATATTTCTTCTAATTATTTACATGATATTATGGGGTGGATTTGGATCAACTAATTAAGCCTACTGATACATGTTGTTTGCACTGATACTATTTTATTGTGTTACTTGGTAAAGTATGATTGCAGAATCATCAATATTTTAGAGAAGAAGATGATGTTGATCCACAACAACTTCTACTCCTCTATTCCTTATGATGTGAATTATGTCTTGTTTTAATATTTGTATTATCTTGGAAACTCTCGTACCTTTAAGACTAGTTCTTTGAGAGGATTTTCCATTTTATGTGCAAAGAAGTTTTTTGTTGTAATTAAGGTTGAGATTCATTCTTTTATTTTATTAAGGTGAAATATCACGTTTCTCTTTACTTCTGCATTATCAGTTTTAAATTAGATGGTAAAGATCCTCCTAGTTAGGTGTTAGAATAGGTGTTCACACGGCCTAATAGTTGAGTCGTGACACAAACAAATTAAGTTCTTCATCTTTATTTTACTTAGAGAAAATGGTCTAAATTCCCCAACCTATACCCGAAATTCCAACTACACACTCCAACTTTACGGGTGTCCTGTTACCCACCTAAACATTATATTGTTCTATTTTCTACACACCTAAGTGTTGACTTGTCATGGGAGGTGTTGTCACCGCCTCTATGCGCGTTAGAAGCAGAAATTTGACGAAAAAATCCTTCTTCTCCAACGGTCATCTTCCCCACTTTTAAATAACCCATTTTTTCTTATTTCCACCACTAATCCTTGTTCCTTTTGTCAAAAATTCACAATTTTCTCTCAAAATTAAGTAGGGTTTAGTTGTTAATGTACATTTCTACTTCAAATCTTGAATTCAGGATTTGTAATCTCCTCTAATTTCTTATTTAGGTCTCTAATTAGAATTTTGAATTTTCTCAAAATTCATCAAAAATCTCACATGAAAACATGTATAAGTTATGTATGGATGAATCAGACCCAATACTTAACAGTGTCGTGAGATGCAAACACGAAATTTTGCTGAATTTGCAAACTTCTTCACCGAAATTAAATCCAGGAATAAGATTTTGGTCATTCCCATCCTATGGTGTATTTATTTTTTCTTGTATTCATGCTACACTTTATTTTGTACTATGCTAATGTACTATTATGGATCATTTTTAGTCTAAAATTGCAAACTTTTTCGATGGAGGGACAAAAAAGAAGTGAATTTAAGATCAAGTTTTATCCTTCCAAGATTGGTGAACAAAATCAACGAGTTGGAGCAAGAATTATGTATTAGACAGGTTCATACTGACAACTTGAGGAACTCCAATTTGTTATTGGAAAGAAGACTCAATAGAAGGTTGAAATGGATTAGGTTCAATAGGAAGATACTTTTGTGTATTTTGATTTGTGTTTTTGCTTCATCAGCAAGCAGTAGTTCAAGTGTTCCATATTTGGGCTTCTCTTTGATTTTCAATGTTGTTTAATTCAAATTGTCAATGTATGAGTGTTATTTTGTATCTATGATGTCATTGAAACTTATTAATATGCAACACTTCATCAATAACCAACAACCTAGTCATCCATTCATACTTCAACATAGATAACGCAACACTATTTGTAAAACACATAACCAACACAACATATGTAAGCACACCTGAATAGACAATACAATTCGATAGACAACACAATAATCATTTTAACACAAAACATCACCATTCATTCATAAGGTCTGACATAAGGCAGAATTTATCAAAACAACGCCTCACATAAGGCAGAATTCACCAAAATAAAGTCATATTCATAAGGCCTCACATAAGGCAAAATTTACCAACAAACAAAATCCAAAATATCAGGCCATTAATGCAACATGTATGGACTAACTTAAAAGGGCTTAAATATACCAGCATCACTACAATTTCCATAGCATCTTTGACTGTGAAGAAGTGTCATTTTGACTTGAACTACTTTCTATTGTCTTCTTTCTTTGCTTCTCTCTAAGCTCATGAAGCTTGATTGTTGACATTGTTGCTTTACCATTCCATTTCAGCTTAGTTGTATTACTTGGTGTATAATCAATTTCACTAGTTACTTCAGATGATCTTGTCACTTTTACTTGTCCAGTCGAGTAGATGTTACTACTTGGCATGCCAGACTATAGTAAAATTAGAATTATATCAATATCTAAGTTGTTTAATTAAAAAAAATAGGATTATAGCTCAATGTTTAAGTTGTTAACATATATCAAACATTCACATTCATGACTTTGAAGTAACTGTGGCAGCGGAACCGGGACTGTCCGGTACCGGTCCTGTTCTGGCTAGTCCCAGTATGGACCGATAGGGACGGGGTCCGAGACAGGTAACGAAACAGAAACCAGAATTTACTGGTTAATCCCGGTCTGGTAAATTCCAGTTCCGGTTAGGCTAATTAAATTATTTTTAAAAAAAAATTGAACTATGACTGTTGGAGAGCCGTTGAGTAACGGCTAGTGGGGGCCCCAATGGCTCTTTGCCCCTATTTACTCCACATCACACCCCCTACCCCTCAAACTTTTTTAATACCCCAATCTTTAAAAAACTACATTTTAACCCTTTTTATTACCTATAAATGCCCCTAAACTTTCATTCTTTTCACTCATAAATTCACAAAATCATCTTCTATTCTCTCAACTCTCTACTCTCTAGTCTGTACTCTCTAATATCATAAAATTGTTGAAATCCCGGTTTTGATCTTTGGAAATTGGATTTGGAGCTTCAAAATTCAACTTTCAACTTTCCACTTTCGGCTTTCAGCGGTCATACACTTCTACTTTTTTAAGTAGACGTTCGGTACATTCGTTCCAACTTACAATTTACATCTCATTTTTTTGCAATAATTATTATTTATTTTGTGATTCATTATTTATTTGCATTACATTTTTGTATTTTATCTAATTTACTCACTTTTAATATTTGAATATGGATTCCGATAAAAAGGTTGTTGAAAAAGGTATAAGAAACATAGTTGAGAGGGTTAAAAATATGACGAACTTTAGATCCACCAATAATAAAAAAAATGGTGGTTCTTATAAATCTACAACTGAAAAATCTACTACATTAAGAATGAATACGGATAATTATACCCATGTTAATTATATTGTTTTTGATATTGATAATAATTTTGGATTAGATCCTTATCATGAACATTTACAAAGAAGGTTTGGTAATTTTGATGAGGATTTCCTCAAGATGATGAATATAATAATGTTGATGATTATACTGATACGCCATGATGATGATGATGATGATGATGAAACTGAGCCACCTACGGCTACTAGTACTCCTAGTCCCTCTCCCAGTCCCGCTCCTAGTCCCGCTCCCTTTCGTTGTCATGCTCACATTCCCCCGTTACATCCTAGGCCTAAGGTAGAACGTGCTAAAAAATCAGTTATGTTGCAATTTATGACACAAAATGAAGATAAAACACAAGCTATTTGTAATAAATGTAAACATTGATTGAATCATAAAACTGTAGGAAAACAAGGTGGTACGGGACATTTCAGTAATCATTTAATGTCATGTTGTAAAAATGAATTTTTGCATTCTAAAGAGGTAGCGGAAGCTAAAAAGAATGGTACCCCCCTTCCTGAAACTGTTGGAGTAGGCGGCTCTAACATGGTTCAAACACAATTAAATTCTTCTAATGTTTCTGGCTCTATTTTACCATGGCCATATAGTAGAGAAAAAGATCTTGAAGAATTAGTTAAAATGATTGTTTTTATGGGTCTGCCATTTAGTTTTGCTGAAAATCCCGGATTTGCACATTATATTCAAATTGTGTATAATCCACATTTTAAAGATTTTACAAGAACTACAATTAAAAAGTTTGTATTTGATTATCAAGCTCAACATTTTCAATATCTTCGTTGTTTATTTTATGATAATAATTATAAAATAGTTATTACTTCTGATATGGGTCGTAGTGTAAACGGTTTATTTGATTGTTACTGCACATTGGATTGATGAAAATTGGAGTATGCAAAAAAGAATTTTAGGTTATAAATGTTGTCAAATACAAAAAAAAAACGATTGTTATATAGCTCAAACAATTTTAGATATTTTAGAAAATTATGGAATAACTGATAAAATAAATAGATCACCTTATATAATGCTTCAAATAATACAACTATTGTTGCAATGCTAATACCTTCTCTTTGCCCTGTTTATGGTGATGATTTTCATATTAGGTGTGTTGCACACATATATAATTTGATTGTTAGAGATGGTATACAAATATATGATAACGGTTGCATGAAAGTTGAAAATATATGTCATTTTATATTTAAATGTCAAGTTAAGTCTAGACATAGAGATTTTCAAAATCGTTGTTTTGAATCTAATCTTCCACCTAGAAAAATTCCAAAAACGGTGTCTACTAGATTGAATTTTTTATATGAAATGCTTGTAGTCGCTTATGGATATAGAAAACTCTTACAAATGATTTGGAATGCTCATAATTCAGATATGTGATATGGACTTGATGATAGTGATTGGAATGACATACGTGAACTCATAGATTTCTTAAAAGTTTTTTATTTAACTACAAAAGAAATATCTGCACTTTATTATCCAACCATTTTCTCTGTTTTACCTAATATTTGTTTCATT